>JAUDYJ010000017.1:12955482-13552982 GCA_030761175.1 Masticophis lateralis | reverse complement strand
CAAGGCTATGGTGTTCCCAGTTGCCATGGACGGCTGTGAAATTTGGACCGTAAGGAAGGCTGAGCGCCAAAGAAGGGACGTCTTTGAACTCTGGTGCTGGAGAAGACTCCTTGAACGGCGAGGCGATCGAACGGGTCGGTCCTAGAGGATTGCTCTTTAGAAGGTCAGGCCCTGAAGATGAAATTCAAAAGCTTGGGCCGCCTAATGAGAAGAACTCACTGGAGAAGAGCCTAATGCTGGGAAAGAAGAAGGCAAAAGAAGAATGGGATGACGGAGAATGAGGTGGCTGGATGGAATCGCTGAAGCGGTAGGCGTGAGTTTCAATAGACTCCAGAGGATGGGAGAGGGCAGGAAGGCCTGGAGGAACGTTGCCCGTGGAGTCGCGATGGACACGACTTTGCAACTAACTAACAACGACAACAAAAGTTTATTTCCTTGGGTGACTGGTATAACTGATAGGAGCGCTGCTTTCTCTCCCTTAGCGTTAGCGTTGAGGCTATCGGAGCCCTTTCTTCTGGGCCTGTTGTACGGCTCCTGGGCCTTCTGCTGCGCTATTAATATTAATGCCGTAATAAGGCGTGGTGGGGTTTTTGGGTTTTTTCTCTTTTTTTTGCGGCTGCTATACCTAAGTGGATCACAGGATGGCGCTGTTCCTTAGTCATAGCGTTGAAGCTATCCTAGCCCATTTTTAGCCGGTTTAAGTCTTTGAAGCGGGACTCCTTCTTCTATTTCTGTGTTGCGGACCCTGGGCCTTCTGTTGCCCTATTGATATTAGTAAGACGTTTAAGAATAAAAATGCAGAATAATAAACTTAAAATTCCATTAAAATCCCACCGTGCCCAGAAGGTCGCTGCGCGAGCAAGTTGGGGGGATGACTAAGAAGAATGGACGGGAAGGCGGCCGGGATGGAAAGGTCCTTCTTCAAATGAAATGGGGGACCGCCGCGGTATCGGACGGGAACTTACCCGTTTAGAGAAGGTCGTTGCCAAACGAAGTTGGGGGAATGAGTTAGAAGGTTGGACGGGAAGTCGGCAGTGATGGAAAGATCGTCTTCCAAAGGCACTGTGGGACGGCCGTGGAGAACAGACGGGAACTCGGCCGTGCTAGGAAGGCAGCAGCGATTTCCAAAGAAATTGGAAAGGGCAGAAAGGAGTCGGCTATGCTAGGAAGGTCGCTCAGAGAAGCGCTGGCGCAGAATTCGGCAGCGTTGCCTTTTGTGGCTGCTGTTCCTACTCGGACCGCTGGATGGCGCGATTTTCTGTTTCTCGGGCTGCAGAACAGGCACGGAGGAAACAATCCTGTTTCAAAAGCCTTAAACCAAATTCAAAGGCTTCAATAGATACGGAATAATAGTCTTAAAATACCATCTAAAACGTTTCTTTCTTTTTTGTGGCTGCGATGCCTGCTTTGACCGCCGGGTGGCACGCCCTTTTCTGTCCCTTAACTAGGATGGCCTCCATGTTAATGCTATGAGACGGAAAACTCTGCCGTCCTGTGGCCGAAGCGGGTATTGCTGCCTCAAAAAGAAAGAAACTTTTTAAATGGGATTTTAAGGTTATAGAGCCCGCATCTACGATAGTTGTAATTTTTCCATTTTTCCAAGTCTATTTCGATTTGATTTCTCACTTGAATGAATTAATTTTCAGCTCTTTTAATAAAATAAGTTTGCTCGGGACTGAATTGTGTTTGGGGATCGCTACTTGGGCCTTGGTCGCGACGTAGGTGCTTTCCCGGGCGGTGGGTCGGCGTGTAGTCGTAGGCTGACAGAAATGCAGTCCGTCGGATCATGCGTGGGGAAAGCACCTGTGGCGTTTGGCGGTTTCCAGCTAGCGGCCCCCAGGGTGGCTTGGGATCGGTGATGAGCTCAAAGTGGCGGCCGTAGAGATAGTTGTGAAGACGCTTGACGCCGGTCACCGCGGCCGGAGCTTCCTTGTTGATCTGGCTGTAGTTGCGTTCTGCGGTGGTCAATGTCCGGGAGAAGAACGCGATGGGTGCTTCTGTGCCATTGGGCGTCTGGCGGCTGAGGATGGCACCGACCCCATATGGGGAGGCGTCGCAAGCCAGCAGCCAGGGAAGGTTCTCATTGTATTGGGCGAGAACGGCATTGGAAATTAACAGTTGTTTTGCAGCTCTGAAGGCTCTGGCTTCTTTCCTTCCCCGGGACCGAGGAAATTTCTGGTGGAGTAGCCGGTGCAAAGGTTTGACTGCCGATGCCTTGTGTGGGAGAAAAATGGCGTAGAAATTTAATACTTCAAGAAAGCCTTGGAGTTCGGTCTTATTGGCGGACATCGGGGCCTCCTGGATGGCTTTGGTCTTTTCGGCGGTCAGGCGTAAGCTGGCTGAGTCCACGAGGAACCCCAGGAATTCTACCTGAGGTACTGCGATGGGGCGCTTGTCTCGTTTCGCCTTGAGGGCGGCCTGCTGAAACCGGCGGAGCGCGGTTCTTACTCTGGTCGTAAGTTTGGGCTGGCTGGTTGCAGAAATAAGGATGTTGTCAAAATAGGGAACGGCTCCCGGAATGCCTTGAATCAGGCGTTCTATTAAGCTCTGGAACGATCCTGGGGCCACGCTGACTCCAAATTGGAGGCGGCGGCATTTGAAGGTTCCTTTGTGGGAGCTCCTCGTTTGGGCTTCAGCGGTAGCTTCATCTACTGGCAGTTGCTGGTCATCCTGAGCCAAATCCAGTCTAGAAAAAATGCCATTCCCCGAGGAATGCAGGAGGTGCTGAACTACGAGCACTGGATAGGCATTGCCTTGTAAGGCACAATTCGGTGTGCGCTTAATACTCCGCGCAAATGCGAATTGTGCCATCGGATTTGAGGGGAGTGACGATTGGGGTCTCCCACCTGGCATGGTCTACGGGTTCCAGGATTCCTTTAGCGATAAGGTTATCCGGCTCGGCGTCCGCCTTTGGCTTTAATGCTAATAGAATACGACGCGACTTGAGGCGGATGGGTGCCACCTGGGGATCCGTGCTGAAAGAGACAGGGATTCCTGTGTAGGTTTCCGGTTTGCCGTTGAAGACGGATGGAAATTCTTAAGTCGCTGTTTCTAGGTCTCTGCTCTTCATTGAATTGATTCCGCTGATGGTCAGGCCCGAGGACTCAAACCGATCGAGTCCTAGAAGACTAGGCAAGGACCCGTCAACCGCCACTAAGGATAGGGGGCTGCTGAATTCTTTGAACTGGACCTTGAACTGACCGCTACCTAAAATGGGAATGTGGTTTCCCTGATACTCTCTATTAGGATTAGGCCGCAGGGTTCCAGACGTCTCTTGGCGATCTTGGGCGTTAGACGCTTCAAGGTGCTCTGGGAAACTATTGATGTTGAGGACCCCGTGTCCGCTTTCATGAGGCAGTGTGTTCCTTCGATCCGGACGGTGAGGCGATTTTTTTCTTGAGAGGGTTAGTGGTTTGGTGGATGACCGTCTCTGCCTGGGTATGGCCCTGAAAAATAGCATAGCGGTCTTCCCTGGTTCTAGGAGACCTCTGCGGTGGGCGGCTGTTGTAGGGGGGTCTTGCTGCTTGAACCGGCGGTGGCTAGACGGCTCTGCATGCTTTGGCCGGATGACCCTTTCATCCGCAGTGCCGACAAACGGTGTCTTTAAAATGACGTGCCACCCGTGGATGATTACCGTCGCAACCCATACAAGCTGTTACGGGTGGCTTCTTTTCGCTGGCCCAACTCTTCTGCTTCGCCTCTTTGAGGTAGTTAACCTCCACCTCCTCCTCCTCGGTTTCGACTCCAGGGTCGGCTTCGCCACGGTTAATGGTGACGGTTTTCCTTGAGGCGGGTGGGCTTTGGGCCCTATGAATCTTGGCCATCGATTGAGTGGACGTCTCGGCCGTGCGGGCTTCATCCACCGTGGTTTGAAAGGTGAGGTCTGATCTGACCAGCGATTGACGTTTAAGGAGGATGTCCCTCATTCCGTAGACTAATTGAGCTAGCGGGTAATCCTCAAGGTTGAAAAACTCACAATAAAGAGCTGCTTTCCTTAGGGCTGCCGCATAATGGTTTATGGATTCGCCTTCCTCTTGGTTTCTGTGGTAAAAGGCATAGCGACAGGCGATCCTGGAAGGTGCCGCTGTGTAGTGATTTTTTAACTTGACCGGCAGGGTGTCCCAGGATACTGAGTGGATTGATTGAGGGGCAAGGAGAGCCCTCGCGGTCTCAAACATCTCTGTTCCACAGAAACAGAGGAAATAGGCGCGCTTTGGATCACCGGAAAGCTCCGTGTAGGCATTCGCTATTAGGAAGCTTTTGAATCGCTCGATTTAAGACTCCCGTGTCTCTGTTGCCTGGTTGAAAGTGCAAAATTAGTTTGGATAGCCATTCCTGTCAGACTCTGACAGATTAGATGAATGCATCTGTACGAAATGGCTTTTGGAATGATGTTTCGTCCTTAGTGACCCAGCTCTTTAGGGAGTGACTCCCTCGTTCTGTCACCTCAGGCCTGTGATTCCATCTTTGTTGCCAGTCTTCTGTTTTGAGAACAAGGCAAGCCACAAGAACTGAGGTGAGAGACACAATGAACGGCTAACCGTTTAATTCTAACCATTCGCTAACAGGGCAACGGCTCATGGACAGGACGGCTGATCGCCCGTCTGACAGTTCCTTTTATACTCGGCTGTCAGATGGGGCGACCGATCAGGCTTGAACTTAGCTCTCGCTAAGGGAGCGGACCAGAGTAAGAACTTGGAACGCAACACTCAACCTTTCAAATAAAGCTCGGGGAAGCGCAATGGCCTTGTCAGTTCTGCCTCTCCCAGGGGACACCGGCTGATGTGGGGTCCCGCTTGGAAAAGTCCCGCTCCTTACCTCTAAACTCCAAATTCTCATTCTCCCCCCTGGCACAAAGGATAGGATGGTCATCTTGGCATCCACACGCTCGACCGTCTCTCTTTCTCAAAAGGCAGGGTGATGTAACATCGTTGTAGCAGGATTCTCAGCTGCATCCATCGACCGAGCTGTGAGTCTAGAAAGAAAGTGGAGGAAACGGGTGTTAGTCAGACCGCCTCTTGCCTCAAAAGAGGGCTAAAGAAAAATACAAAACAGCTACTGAAGTTGCCCCTAATGCTCAGAAAAATAGTGCCAAACTCAATAGGACGCAAAATATCAGAACCGCCTTGCGCTTCATCTGCAACCGGCTTGCTGCAAAGCTACTTCACTTACCTGTCCTCCCTTCCGTTTTGGGTGGGGGTGGTGGGGGTGCTGCTGCTGCTCCTTACGTAGCCCCCTGCGGGTCCTTTCTGAATCTCCCCCTCTGGCCAGAAACTAAAGGGTCGGGCACATAGCAAAGGGCCTTCTCTGGACAGCTACCAGACTGTGCAACAGGACCCTGGAGAGCAGCTCTTTGCCAGCCTCTCGGAGCATTTAAGAATAAGGCGGTTGGGCGCTTCTTTGACAGAGCTTCAACCTGAAATTTATCCCAATGCTTCATCGGAACTAATTTCAACGGCACGGAATTCCTCCAATTTTCACTCGTTACTTGTATCAAACAACTTTATTATGGTTGGTGCTGGATTTGGCGAGTAAGTTTATTGTGTAAATGAATGTGCGTTTGCTGCAAACAACTCATTCACGTAAACGACTCTGCAGAAACCTGCAGCCACCCAGCAGGATTTCATTTCTCTGTAACAGCAAATCGGCCTCCTATTGCCCTACTAATATTGATAAGATGTTAATGATAACTCTACCGGATTATAACCTTATAAAAACCCATTAAAAGGTTTTATTTCTTTTTCTGACTGCCGTTCCTTCTTGCACCACAGGATGACGCTGTTTTCCGTTCCCCGTGGATTGCAGAAAGAATGTTTCAAAAATGCAATCGAAAAGGGTGGGGGGGGGGGTTGTTTTGTTTTGTTTTGTGGCTGCCGTACCTGCTTTCAACACACGGTTTTCTGTCCCTCGGCAAAACCGTTGAGGTTATCAAAAACGCCTAGAATGGTCTCAATGTTAACGCTGTGGGATGGAAAACTGGGTCATCGTGTGGTCGAAGCAGGTATTGCGTCCGAAAAAGAAACAAACCTTTTCAATATTTTAAGGTTATTATCCGGTACCTTCATTATTAACTCCTCGTTAATATTAATAGGGCAATGGGAGGCCCGTTTACTGTAACACGGGAACTGGAAAAGAAATCCTGCTTCAAAAGCCTTAAACCGATTTATGAAGGTCTAAGACGGCCTATTAATATTAATAAGGTTTTAATAAAAATGAATAATAACCTTAAAATACTATGAATAGTTTATTTCTCTTGATGACTGCTACACCTGCGTGGGCCACACGATGGCACTGTTTTCGGTCCCTTAGCGTTGAAGCTATCGTACGTACGCCTATTTCACTAGGTTTCAGTTTTTTGAAGCGGAATTCCTTCTTCTCTCCGTCTTACGGCCCCTGGGCCTCCTGTATATAATGATACAGAATAATCACCTTAAAATCCCACCGTGACGAAAAAGTCGCTGAGAAAGAAAGTTGGGGGGGGTTGACTGAGAAGAATGGACAGGAAGTCGGCCGTACTGGGAAGGTCGCTCAAAGCGGCACCGGCACGGGTCGGCAAGCCGTGTGAAGGAGGGCAACGGAAGCGGATCGTCCCCTTAAAGAGCATAGAGTGGCGATGCTTTTCCTGCCGCTCTGCACTGCGGAGCTCTTTGTGGTTGCTATACCGTCTTCGACCACGCGATGGCGCTGTTTTCTGTCCCTTAGCAATAGCGTTGAAGCCATCGTAGGCCTTTTTAAATCGGTTTAACTCTTCTGTAGCGGGATTCCTTCTTCTGTGCACGTGTTGCAGCCCCTGGGCCTCCTCTTGCCCTATGAATGTTAATAAT
This sequence comes from Masticophis lateralis, assembly GCA_030761175.1. Taxonomy (NCBI): domain Eukaryota; kingdom Metazoa; phylum Chordata; class Lepidosauria; order Squamata; family Colubridae; genus Masticophis; species Masticophis lateralis. The sequence goes on along the minus strand of JAUDYJ010000017.1, from coordinate 13,546,158 downwards.
AAGGCGTTTAATAATAAAGATACCGAATAATAAACTTAAAATCCGTTGAAAGGGTTTCTTTTTGTGTCTGCTATTCCTTCTTTGGCCACGGGATGGCGTGGTTTTCTGTCCCTTAGCGATAGCGTTGAGGCCATCGAAAAGGCCTATGATGGCCTCGATGTTAATGCTATGGGACAGAAAACTGCCACTCTGTGGTCAAAGCGAGTATTGCAGCCACAAAAAGAAACCAACCTATTTAATAGGATTTTAAGGTTATTATCCTGTATATTATTAAAACCTTATTAATATTTATAGGTCGACGGGAGGCACGTTTGCTGCAACACGAGAACAGAAGAAGAAATCCTGTTTCAAAAGCCTTAACCAAGTTAAGGCTTATGATGGTCTATCAATACTAATATAATGTTCTAATAATAAAGAATTATAACCTTAAAACGCAGTTAAAAAGTTTATTTCTTTTTGTGGCCGCTTATATTTGCTTGGACCACGGGAACATTGAATAGCATTGTAGCTATCGAGGTATTATTTTATCGCGGTAGTAGAAAGTAGGGGGATGACTATGAAATTTGGACAGGAAGCCAGCCGTGATGGAAAGGTAGTTTGCCAATGGCACCGGGGGTCGACGACGGTGAACGGACAGGAAGTCCGCCATGTCGAGAAGGCCGCTGCGCAAGGAAGTTGGAGGGATGACTAAGAAGGTTGGACCGGACGTCGGCCATGGCAGGAAGGTCCTTTTCAAAGGCACTGGGGGAGGGTCGCGATGAACGGACAGGAAGTCCGTCACGCCGGGAAAGCCTTTTGGAGATATCTGAAGGCAAGGAAGCGGCTCGTGCCTTTCAGAGGAGCGTAGAGTAGGGGTGCTTTTCTGCCGCTCTGTACTTTGGGGCTTCGCTTCTCGACGATCCTGGGTCAAAGCGGAGGAGGAGCCGTTGTCTTCCCTGTTTTATTTTTTCCTAAACGATAAAACGTCATTCTGCGTGAAATTGTTTTTATCTTTTTTCCCCAGAACGTCTGTTGAGCAAACTATATTGGGTCAAATTCACCTGAACCTCACCTTTTATCAAGGCCTTTTGCAACACTAAAATCACACAACCTCCCTTAAAACCCATATTTCTAAACACGATGATAGGGTTTCCGTGAGTTTAAGCAGGCCCTACGAGATTACGGCACGTTACCGTAACTGTCGAGAGGGTTTAATTCTGCCCACCCTCCCTGCAACAAATGACAGGTCGACCCTTTCAACCGGGATTAAATTGTGGATGATGGGTTTTAGCAGCAGCAGGAGACCTGAAATGAAGTTAGCGATTGATCAAATTTGTATGAAGCGATTCTGGGTCTTCCGTTCAAATACCCACCGTGGCTTCAACCTCGAAGTGGGGAGGCCGATGGCCAACCTGAACTGGCCAGGTTGCAGCCTCCCGCTTCGTTCCCGCCCTTGCTTCCGAGCTGGCTCCCGGGACTTGCTCTAGGCAAACGCTAAGGTTATTTTCAGGGCTACTTTGTGCAGGAGTTTCCTTTGTCCCAGGAACACGGAGACGCACGCTCTCTGAGGGGTAGGGTTCTCCTTCCTAGGTAGGAGAAAGAACTTTTTTTGTGTTTCTCAGGTTTTATAGAAAAGGCCTCAACAATGCAGTGGCTCAGCCTGCTCTCTTCCAGCTATGTGGTTGCTTTTGGTCACTCCGCAGTGCCCTTGTAAATGCATGTGGCGTCAGAGAAAGCACCCTTTGCTCCCAGCATTGGCCGCTGGTATGAGGAGGGCAGCTATGACAAAAGGTTAAGCCTGTAATAGCTAACAGGCTGGCTCCCAAGGTCACCGCTTGTCCACTCCCAGCCTTGAGAGCCAGAGGGTAGGAGTCAGTCAGCCTTGCTTGATGAAGGTGTTCTCTGCTGGCCTGGTTAATGTTTTTGGCTCCTTATCACGAAATGACGCTTTGAAATACCAGCACAAGCAAATATGTTAATAGTTATAAGATTTTAATACCTATAATATTTAATCCGCTGGTGGTTTTCTGTTTCTCTTTAAGTCATTTTAACGAAGTAGCAATGGAGTTCATAATTCTGAGGCTTTGGTTGTATTACAGCCATCTCAGTGTTGCAATGGTGCACTAGAGAGGCCACGCGTGGAAAATAGTGCCCAGTTCTGGTCACTGTGATACAAAAAAAGATACCGAGGCCCACGTGACTGTTGGGAAGCTGCAGCAGTTGCAAAGGAGCCCAAACACACCGGCAACCCAGAACAGCAGAAAAAGGAGATGGGGCATCTATGCAACACAAGGAAGGTTGCTCCGAAGGGAAGTGGGGGACTGCTCAGAAGGCAGACAAGAAGCCGGCTGTTCTGAGCGGAAGTGGGAGGGGGCCCCAGAGGAAGGCACCCACTCTCTCGGGAGGAGCCTCGGCCATGCCCTCCCTGCCCTTCGGGGCTCCGCTCAGGAGTCTGCCGGGCAAGGACGGTGTGGCCGAGGCACTGTCAAGACGTTGCTTTCCACGGTTTTCTTTCCGAACAATAAAATATAATTGTGCAAAACAGTATCTTTACCTTGTTTTCTGTAGTTCGGTTAGGGAAACTACATTACAAAGCTTTTATTTTCCCATTTGCAAATAGCTGGTGTGACCTGCTCGTGTGGGGGGGTCTCTCTGAGATGGACCCTCGATGAGGAGGAAGGCTAGGCTCTCGCAGGTCTCCACAAAAAGATGCAAATGAATCGCCTTTTGAAATACCATCACGTCAGAAAGGAAACATCTGCAACTGAGCATTCTTGTACTGTGCCCACACGCTCCACCCCCCCAATTTACGTCCATCCTTGGATGCTGAATTGCCCTGGTTAACTGCTAACCGTTTAACAGCCAGCAGCCAGTCACATACACCAGACAAGGAAATGGGCAGGTTTTTTTCAAGATCTTATAAAAAACAATTTTATTATGCAAATGTAGGATGTGGGCTAATTCCCCAGCTCCTAACCTGCTGTACATTTTTCCCAGGAATACTAACTACACCCTCCTGTGCTTCGGAGTCTGTGACTCAGTGCTGTTTTTTTTTCCTCTCCCCTTTTCCTGGGGGTGTCTTTGCTCGCTGACTAATGTTCAAACGAAACTACAGAACTGGGAAAAAATAAAATGAAGACGAGGGCTGTATTGTTTTACAAGTGGAAGGCTTTGGAAGAGAAGACTTGGCTGATAAATGGCTACCGTTGCTTTTTAAGTTTCGGCTTGAGTTCTTCCAGACAGCGTGGCAGGAAAGTTTGGAGAGTGTGCATCAAGTGTTTTTAGTCCAAAGCCAAAAATTAAAATCAAAACCTGTTATTTGGATCTGAAAAATATTTCCTTTAATTGTATGCATCTTACTGTGAGGAATTTGTGGAGATGAAGGCGAGGGGGTTCTGCTCAGTCCTTGCTCTTTACGTCCCACACCAGAAGTGTGAGAAGGGGCTCCGGAAAAGGCCATCAGTCTGTGGGTTCTAGGACTGACTCGCTCAGAGCCAGATCCCAATAATGCTCAGTGCCGTGTTTTTTAAAATGCTCCCGTGCCATGTTTTCGGTAGGACATTGCTTGAATTTCATCTCGCCAAAGCTCCGCTCTTTTGCCGTGCCCTAAAAGGACAAAGAGAGGGCAGGAGAGATTCTCAGCAAGCTGAGGTTTGCCTTACAGGCTCTCTAAGCGATGCGTTGACTGGCGGCTCACATAATGCACTAAATCCCTTTTTCCTTACCCGTGGCTCACTGGGGGAGCCCTGAGGATTGCTTGAGCACAACATGCTAAAACCATAAACCGTGGCTTACGAGCCACAGCTAGCTCAAAATGTGGGAAATGTCAGGAATCAAAGAAAAGCCGGGGGGAGAGTTCTGAAGGACCAATCCTACAGAGCACCCACCGTTGGGATCCTGCGGGTGTTTCTCGGTCCTGTGGCTAAAGGGGCATAATAAAAAGCAGGATGACCGAGAATCACCTAATACCTCAGTTGGACCATAAATAATACTCACCTCCCAAACCAGAGAACATTTGTTGGTTTTTTTCACAGATTCATCATCAGATTCATCATCGTCTGCAAGAAAAATAAACTGCTTAGGTGTAAGAATGGGAAAACGACTGAAGATGGATTTGTCTATTCAAAAGTATGTTCAAACTCAGATCGAAAACTTCCTTTATTCAAACGGAAGGTGAAAAGTCTGCCGTTTCTTTAGAAAAGGTAGGATATAGACCTCTCTGAACTCAGTAGCTCATGGGAAGAAGTGAACTTCCCCGATTTCCCTTTGGTCTTTCAATTTTTGAACCAGCTCCGTGTAAGGGATGGCTGCCCCTTCCTATTATTTTATTACTTTAAAATCATACTATTTTAAGTAATAATATTACTTGCTGTAACTCGACTTTTTTCTTAGGAGAAACGAGAGACTAATGGTGAAATAGATTTATACAAATCTATTCAATAGAACAATTCAACAGCTGATAGAACAGAATCTTTTAAAGCTAAAAGCAGCCACTCAAAGTTCTTTCTTCACTGTGTTCCTGACCGTGGAACTTCTCTGATTCTCCAGGACCATTGGAAGGGAGCTGGGTGCAGAAGTTCAGTTTTGCTTGAAAACACCAAAAGAAGAAATGGCTTTTCTATCTTTTTGACATCTTCAGAAGATGATGCTGGCGGTGGGGCCTGGAGCATCCTGCCTTCCGTTTTCTTACGGATGCTATTTCTGTGATCTGTTTTCCTTTCTGTGTTTGCATCCCTTCCAAGAAAAATGTCTACATGCCTTCCAAAAAAACACGCTGGGCAGTGCCTAGAGCCAGGTGCAGCCTTCCTTAACCCCCAACCTTGCCTCCTCCTCCACCACCTGTCCTAGTGCGGCCCTTGCCAGAGCTTGCAGGATGAGCTTCGAGCGCATCACCTTGCAGAGTTGTTTATTTTTAAGTTTCAGCATTTTGGCAGCTCAGTCAATCGCTTTTATTTACTTAATCTCAGTAAGCGTTTCCAGGCTGGGCCCGTAGCAGGAGTGCGCTTCCTTACCGTCTCCTTTGGTGTTTGACGTCTGCTCGTCCCATTTTATTCGATGTAACATGAGACGCTTAAATTTCTTCTGTGCTTTGGGACCTTGGAAAGAAGGCAGAAAAGGCAGAACTGACAGGCAGCGTGGCAACAATTGATGAAGCCCAACTTCATAAACACAACAGCTGGGAGGAGGACTGAACTCCTGATCCTTAAGAAAGCACCTGTGCCAGGTGGTCCCCTCGTGGTCACAACCACAAACTGAGGCTGACTCTCAAAAGAAAAGCCAGAGAGACTTGTGCTGCTTTTCAAAACTTTTTCTTGGAGCGATGCACAAAGCGTGTCTTTCCGAAGACTTGGCCTACCCTGACATAATGGCCTGAAGCCAATTTTGTTTGTTAACTGCAAGTTGCACAAAGTGACTCTATTTTTTTTTCCTGTTGACTGCTCTGCTGATGGACAGAACCTTCCTTTCTGTGTTCTGCATCCTTTCCAAAAAACCTCCCGAGAACCATCATTGCCTTAATCCAGGTGCAACCTTCCTGAATCCCCAACCCTGCCTCTTCCTCCTTCTCCTTCCGGAACGGGGCAGGGTACACACACTGCCTGGGCCTGCTGGAAGTTTTAGCTTCTTAAAAATGCAGAGCGTGATACATTATACAACCCGGCCTGCTCGCCCATCCTCTTACCTCCTTCTACCACCACCACATTGACATCTTTGTGTAAAACCACAACTCCGGTTAAGTACAACTGGCTGGCGTTAGCTTCAATTTTGAATTTCTTTGCTGGGTTACCTAGATTCCGGACCCTGTAGGCAAAAGAAAGGAACAGATCGGGTCGTGTCGGGGAGGAGGAGGCTGCAACAGAGCAGGGGAGTAAGGTGCCCTCGCTTTGGGAAGGAAAGACGCTCACCTGTAAACGGCTATGTGAACGCCCTGCGAAATATCTTCCTTAAGCTTTTTCACCTTTTTAGCTTTCCTCTGTTCCACTGTCAGCTTCCGTGCAGCGTTTGCCTCCTCGTGAGCCCTGCAAGCACATCAATGCAGCCTGTCTAAGTGCTCTGCTGGGGTGCCACAGAGAATGGGCAGCTTCTGGTCCTGCAAGATGCTCCTTCCCAGCTTGCCCCAGACAGAAAAGTCTGCGGCAGGAACACAGGGCCTTTTCTGCATTCACTTCCCGACCCATTTATCTTTCAGTTCAGTTCAGTTCCCCGTTTTTATTGCTTTGCATATTTATAACCTCCCTTTCCACCAACTGGTCTCAAAGCATCAGATTGTTAATGGAAGATGCTCAAAGGGTCTAACGTTTTGCCCCCTCAGCATACACCAAAAGCATCTGGGAAGAGCCCAATCAGATCCTCCCCCAGAATCGTCCGCCACTGGGAGGGAGGGAGGGAGCTTGGAAGAGTGTATCAGCCATACTTCTGCCTCTTTGCCATCTGCGCTCGGACGTGGGCTTCTACTTTGGTTGGATCCTGAACAGCTTCTGTCCCCAAAACCCGCATCAGATTCGAGATTCTGACTGCAGAGAGAGAAGAAGCAACATGGGTGTTCGCTGGCATCCCTCACGAGGCTTCCCACTCCCTCAGGCTGCTCCGAAGAGGCTGCGCTACCTTTTGGCTCCGGAGGGGGCATCAGGCCAAGCCGCACTTTCTCCTGCAGCTCCTTCTGGGCTTCCCGGCGGGTCTGGCGACGGAGCTTCTTCTGCTCTTTTTTGGTCAGGTAAACCCCAAGGGTCACCGGCAGGTCACTGTCCACTGCAGAGTAAGAGACGTTATTCCTTTTTTCTCCCTGAGAGTGTCAAGGAATTGGGTGGCTCTCCTTCTGGCTTTCTGGGGGAGTCCACTGCTCCCGAGAGTGCCCTTCCCACTCCCAAATGGAGTTGGCAGGTGGGGAGGGGCAGTTTCAAGGAGGGGTTCTGCCTCCCTCAGAGACGGAATCAGGCGCTTGAGTTGAGTTGATTACATTTATATACTGCCCTTCTCCCGAAGTACTCAGGGCGGTTTAAAGCCATATTAAAACAATCCAGCACAAAAATTAAACTAATTAAAATAATTTAAACTATTTGGCCATCAATAAAACCTCTTGCTAAAACCCCTTAAAACCAATTAAAACCCATTTAAAAATTTATCTATATGGTCAGGCCAGCTTGGTGGAACAACAGAGTCTTCAGAGCCCGACAGAAGGCGCAGAGGTCGGGAATCCTTCTTATATCCGGGGGCAGTTCATTCCATAGGGTAGGAGCCACCACAGAGAAGGCTCTCCCCCTGGGGGTCGCCAGCCGACATTGTCTGGCCGACAGCACCCTGAGGAGGCCCTCTCTGTGACAGCGTATCGGACGGTGGGAGGTATTCAGTGGCAGAAGGCGATCCTATAGGTATCCCGGTCCTAAGCCATGGAGCGCTTTGAAGGTGGTGACTAGCACCTTAAAATGCACCCAAAAGACCACCGGGAGCCAGTGCAGCTCGCGCAGGAGGGCTTACCTGGAGGGCTAAGCTGAGCCGGATGCTCCACCAAGTTCGTGATGCCAAAATAGTCCTCCCGTTTAAGCAGATCAGTGGCTTTTCTAAAAAGGAAAACAGATCCACCCAACTACCAATCTCAACCTGCCTCCTTCCAGATCATCATCTGCGGAGGGGCTGTTCACGCCTAGCCTGGTTTGGGCACAACAGCACAGCCCCTCCTGGCATACTTCACACAACCAAGGCACAGGGCAAGTTTCTACAAACAACCGGTACATTCCTCCTTGTCTCCCTGGCATCTGCTCCTGAGACTCGCCTCCTCCCTCGGTAGCCCCCAACCTTTTGGGCACCAAAGACTGGTTCCGTGGAGGGAGGTTTTTCCACAGACCAGAGGGGGTGTGGTTTTGCGTACTGCCTGCATCCTGCAGATGGGACTTTGCTTCTTTAAGCAGCCCGGTTTCTGGCATGCCGTGGACCGGTGCCATGGACCGGGTGGGGGATTGAGGAGCCCTGCTCTAGAAGATGCAGCGACCGGCCATCCTTCAGAGCGCTCCTCAGCTGAGACACTGGGCAACCGTGATTGTCCTCTATCAAAGGAGTGGAATTGCCCTTCCAGTAGCCCTGGGAAGATGCTCTCTCTAGAACCACCTGGAGCTCTGCTCTGCTGATGGGGGCCCTGCACCTCCCCCAAAATGCCTCTGAGCCACTTACAGGTCCATGCCGTTGGGGATGATGTAGGAGTCCCACCACTCCACCTCAGGAATGTCCCCCTCTTTCACCTCCTTCTTGGGAGTGATGAGGGCCAATTTGGTTGAGGTGTGAATTCCCGTCTTCTTGGCAGCTTGTGAGATCTCTGCCTGGAGTTTTTCTAATTGAGCCTGGTGACCAAAGAGACATTTTCAAGGTGTACCAGAAGCACAATTTTTGGGGTGGGGGAGAGGAGGACGGGAATGGGCAGCCGGAAGGAGAGGATCAGATTACCTGCAGGGCTGGTGAGGGAAAGGCCTTCTTTAGGGTTTCTACCATCTGTCCCTGCCTGCCAGTTTATTGCTCAGGCAACTGAAGGAGGATCCCCTTACTCCCTTAGCGACCCCATAGTGCCCTACCTTCGTCCGCAGCCGTTGGGCTATTTTTTCAAACTTGCCCTTGTCGTGAAACCTGAAAGTCCTCTTTGGCCGCTGAGCTGGGGCAGCGGAGACCCGGGGGTCAAAATAAGTGTTGGACTCCATGTCCTCCGAGGGCTTCTCCTTCAGCTGCTGCTTGAACTGCTCCCTCTTCACGGCCCGGATGTTGGCCTTGAGTGTTGGCATGCGGTGGGTCAGCTCCACCTCCTTACCAGTGGCATCCACCGTGCGGCCTTGCTCATCCAGAATCAGTGGCGTTGGTTTGCTCTGGTCTTTCAGCTCCACCTTCCTGGGCCAAGACATCCACAGCACAGCTTGGGTTAGTGTGCAGTTCTCCTGCGCTTGGGCAGATCAGGAGCCACCGTACTCAGGAGCACCAACTGTTCAGAAACAGCCCATCTGTGCGGCTCCCTCACCCACCAAAATCTCACACCCTCTTAGGCGGGGAGGCAGCCCCCACCCTCCCAGGAGAAGAGGTGGCTGGGAGCCACAGGAATTGCAGTCCCACCCATCCCCAGAGGGGCCTGGGTGCCCGTGTGTTTCTTGCAGCACGCTTGCTGAGGACGGAGGGTCATCGCTTGCTTACCGTGAATACGGGGATTGGACGTTGCTGCCCATGTGACGTATTTCTGCCCTATGAGAAAAAATCGGTGAGTCTTGTCAGCTTCCCCCAACAGGCCCCCATTTCAGACCTTCAGATGCTTGGCAGCCTGTGCCAATACTCACGGTGGTGCGATGCCCATGGCATGCAGGTTGGCCAGTCCCACCATGTTGGTGTTCCCGATCAGTCCTGGTTTCAGCGCCAGCTGAGCCTGGATCCGGGCTTGCAATTCCGCTGCTTTCCGGGCCTTCTCAATGGCGTCATTCATGAAAGTGGCTGCCTGGGAGGGCTGGATGGTGTTCCCAATCGGGAGGCGCTCAGGTGGAGTGGTTGCCGGAGCTTTAGGCTGAGGCCAAGGAAAGTTAAATTTGGTTTACGGAACTGGTTATGGGTTAAGGTTACAGGCAGAGAAAGAGGCAGGAGACCCACTGCAAAAAATCAACACAATGATGGATGGGTGGGTGGGTGGGTGGGTGGGTGGAAGGCAGGCAGGCAGGCAGGCAGGCAGGCAGGAATCACAATACCTGAGGAGTCGGGGAGCTGATGAAACTCAGCTGTTTCTTTCTCTCCTCAATCTGCCGTGTTGCTGCCTCCATCATTTGCTTGATCTGAAGGAAAGGAAAACAAGCCACACTGTTTCCTCTTTCGCACCAAGTTTCTTTTTCATTCCAGTGTCATCCTTGGCTCTTCTGCACCAGACTCTAAATCCCTTCTATCTACAGCAACTATGCAATTCTTCCTTTCTGTAAAGCAGAGGCCGTGGAGGAGTTGCTCCTTGAGAGCCTCCATCCACTCAAGATAGAGAACGACCAGACTGTTGCTCAAGAGCACCCTCATGAGCACCACTGCCCACCTTACACGCTTGTGAGTTACAGAATTCAACAAGGGGCCTTCTCTGTTAAGAGACTGAACCGCAGTTAATTACCATATTTTTCAGAGTATAAGATCCATCTTAGTTTTTGCAGAGGAAAATAAGAAAAAAGCTGACTGGCAGGTGGATTGACCTCCTGGAATACCCCCAATCAGCTGTTCCCAGAGGTGAAATTTAGCAACAGGTTCCTTGGTTGTGAGCTCTGTGCCTTGCTTTTTTTTTGCTTTTTTTCCTGCCTCTGAAACTTCTGAAACTCCATTTCAGAAAAAACTTTCTATTCTGTTTCTGAAATCCTCCGAAACAGAGCTTCAGAAAAAAAGCCTCTGAAGCTGTTTGGGGGCTTCTTTTCTGAAGCTTTGTTTCTGATGCTTTTTTCAGCCTCTGAAACCTCCTTTTGAGAAGCTGGCTGGGGCTACATTCAGAGTATAAAACGCACCCAGATTTTCACCCTTTTTTGGGGGGGAAAAGGTGCAACTTATACTCTGAAAAATACAACAACAACAACAACAAAACAACCCTTGACTTCAGTGGGTTTTCTACATTTATTGTGGTTCATTTTATTATTGCGGTTTCATGTTGTTCCCTCCTCTTGCTCTTGCAAGGATAGCAAACCTGAAGCTTGGTCAGCATCCCTGGGCTTTCCGTGGGTGGGCCGGGGATGACCTCGGGCTCTTCCTCCACCTCCTCAAAGCGGGGGATGCGCCGTTTCTTGACTCCAGAGGACTCCTTAGAAATCTCCGAGTCATCCCCAAACACATCCTAATAAGTGGAACAGAGCAAAGGCGCTTTAGTGGAAAAGCCTCAAAGTCAAATCTCAAAAACACAAACCGAGGCAACATTTTCAAGAAACGTCCTCCGACTGCTGCTGGAAACACACAGCATCTCAAGGAAAGAGGGGAGTTCCCCTCAGCTGAGCAGCGTCTGTTGTGAAAGAGCCCCCTAGTGGCGGCGGCGGCCCCCATGAAAGAGAGGCACAGCAACTCCTTCAAGCCACCAACGGGATGATATTCACACGTGCAGAAGAGCGCAGAAGAGGTTTTGGGGTGCTCTTTGACACATGAAGTTGCAGGTCTCTTTCCACTGCAATGAAGGAATTTGAACTAATGTGCCCAATGAAACGTTTTAAATTCTCTGAACCCGCATCCCTTCCAAATGACTGGATGTGACATCTGCCATACCTGCCCCGACACGACACAATGAGAAAACAACCCCCTAAAATGGAGTATGAATGGGCAGTTTCACCAGTCTTTCCGGAGTTACCCCAACCCTCTCTAGCCCAGTTAATGGTCACATCACACAGCAGTTGGAAAAGGCTGCTCTGAACCTCAGAAAGCAAACAAAACGGGGTACTTAAAATAGTGTTTCAAAGAGTACTATTATATTCTTTTTATTTTACAGAAGTAAAACATTATGAGGACAGCAGTTCTTCCCCAATCAGAGGTGCCGGAAAGAGGTTACACACCTGAGACTGTCCTACCGTTCTCGATGAAAAGCAAATATAAACTATTCCATGATGGGTTTAAAGTTAATCTAGAATGAAGAGCCTCAACCTTGCAAAACGTGTCAGCCCTTTAGCACAAAAGATTAGTCCTAATGCAAGAGGCTAAGATACAACACTCCATTCGCAGCTTTTCAGCTTCAAAACTGATCTTTCAAAATAGATGAGAGCAGAGATGTGTCTCTCTCCAGTGGAAAGGTGCCTCCTCCCCCAAATGAAACTTGCATCAGCAGCAGACGACAGGAAGGGATTTTCGAATTGAGGGTAGAGCAAGAGGATTCCCGCATGTACAAGATCAGAAAGATACACACACACACACCCCAAAAAGGTACATATGTTAAATGTAGAAATTCTTTTCAGAGAGCTCCCTTCATCTTTAATCCTCAAAATATTTTATATCCCATACACATGATCCGTCAAAGGCCACTGGAACCCAGCATAAATATGCCAAAAAAGTGTTCTCTCAAAACAAAATTACTGAGAAGCTGAAGCAGAATCGGGCTAATTCTTGCAGAGATTTTATCAGCAGTAAAAACACTGCGGGGAAGAGGTAAGTTTTATGCAAATCAGTATATCTCTTGCAGGCAAAACAAAAGGAAAGGGCAACCAATAATCGACAGAAATCTTCCCTGGAGAAGCTAAAGGATGAGGTTAGACTCTACAAGCCGCCTCCTTCTCCACTTAACGTGGAAAGAGATCAGAAGGAGAGGCCAGAGAGGAATGCCCAGTTATGCCATACGGCTGCTACTTCCTCCCAAAGAGAATCAAAACGTATGCATACAAACCATCTGCGACAGTTGAACCTCCTTCTTCGCTATTTTGGGTCATACTTTAGAGGGACGGTTCCTCGTCCAAAACCAGGGCACATCGTGACACACCTACAAGTTCAAGAGAAAAGGGCTTGCCCATAGTATGAAGAGTGTAGACCCCCGCAATTTAGTAGCTGAACGTCCCCTGCAACTTGATAGGTCCCTGCAAGGTAAGCCCAGTTCAAAGAAACGGAAGAAATGCAACTGCTCTTACTCCTTGGAAACGATGCAGATTCCTTTCAGAAGAGAATAGCAACCTGGAGGGCAGGACAAAAAATAATCTTGCAACCAAAGTCTGCGTATGGGGAAGTCTCTGATGCCTTCGCTTTAGATGCCAGTGATTTAAAGAAACAGGTCTGGTTCTCCACACCGAGATGGGTACAAAATAGCCCGTGGACAAGTATTTCTCTTCTGTTCTTTAACAAGACTTCCAATGAAGACCTTTTCCTTTCCTTACTCGATTGCTGAACTGAAGAGAGGGGGGTGGGAGGGCCCAAAGGTAGTGAAGGGAGTGAATCGCTTGACAAGAAAATGAAACAGGAGAGAATTTCTTTAAAAAAACAGTGGGGCGGTATTAAAGTTTCTGGAGGAAGAAATGCCGACCAAGAATGAATTATGGGGTTCAGTAAGTAGTTGGCCCTGCCCACCTGAATTTCCCAATTCTATTGGCCCTTGGATTCCACTTGCAGATCTTTGGAGCAACAACTCAAAACAAAGCTAGTGTCTGGCTGGGTTCTTCAGGAGCAGGGAGATTTTTTTTTTGAGCCGTTTGTTACCGTCTGAATAGAAAGATTTTGCATTTGGAATGAATGATGGGCAGGAAAAGGAACTGCCCACTCTAATTTATTTCTAGGGCCCTATTTGATTTCCAGGTGCTCAGAAACACAATTATAAAGAAAAAAGGAGTAGTTCGGCACAGCATAAAGTGTGGAAGGGAGACAGCTTCAAGCACTACTGCCACTTCTGAAAGGCAAATGACTGACCAGCACCAAACAATGGCAGTCTGAGGCTCCAACTATCAGAAGACTAAGGTATTTTCTCATTTCAAAGCCCAGTCTTTGGGGATTGGAAGATAATTCATCCTATAGCTTCTACACGACCTCAAGAAAAAGCAAAGGAGGAGAAAAGAAGACATCCAGAGGTGCTAAAGAATATTAACCCATCTATATAAAATCAATCAATATAACAACTAGGAAGAAGTTCCACAATGCGAAACTAGGGAAGGAAAAAGAGAAAGATTGGATACAAATCTCAGGTTACTCGCTGCTTCCAAGAAAGATTCCCTTGCAGCTAATTCCCTGTGCCACCCCAATCCAGATATTCAAAACAGACTGAAGAAGGGGCTTCTCCAAGCTATGAGGCAGGACGCCCCTCTCCCGAATTAGCCATGACAAGATGTGTGATAATAACAGTATTAGAAGCAAAGGGCTTCACAATTTCCTGAAAGAGCATCAATTCCTTCTGGGAACGTCTACCATGCAGTTTTGGTTGCAGGGGTAGAGCCAAAGAGGTCCTCCTGTTATGTGACAAGAAAGACCACAGGAGAATATCAACCAAGGGCATCTTCACTCTGATCCGAATACCTGTGTTTCTTACAGAGCAAAGCACAAATGCCCAGCTTTGGCTTCTTCGAGGCCTGTAACTCAATTCAAAGCAACCATAAAATCACAGTACTCAAAATTACGTTGAAGGGCAGAATATGACTCTATCTAATGCAGATGTTTTGAGGAACTATCCACACCATGCTTGACCACTGGCTATGACAGCTACGGGTGACAGGAGTCACCTCCCCAAATATCTGCCTTAAATGCCTACCGATCCACCTACGATTCCCTGGGACAACCACTACTAATGCCTTCCCCAGCCCAGCAGGCCTCTTTTCAATCTCTGGGATCATCTCCAACGATTTGGGGCTAATAAAATCAGCAATCAGCCCAGAAGAGTTTATGCATCTGGCACTTAGAGATTTGCCAGCTTTCTGTACATATGTCCCGTACACCAAGACAATGCCATTGTTCTGTGGGGTTTATGTGCTTTAATCCACAGCCTGCATTATTGCCATTCTCAAGCTATGGCCGCATTTTCTCAGCTCTAGCCCAAATTAATTTCATATAACGGCAACAACAGAGATACCCCACAGCTGCTATCATCATCACTGTAAGATTTCTGGTGGTTTCTGGCTGCAGAATTAAAGGGCAAGAGTGGTCACGGTACAAGAGGACCACTAAGAAAACAGACCCAAAGGGTACTTCCCCCCTCTGGAAGAATAAAACATAATGGAACACCGCCAGTTCCTGACAACTGCCCCTCCACCACCACCGCCACCCAAATAAGAAGATAGCAAAAACAAGCCAAGAGTTCAGCTCACCTTTAATTCTCTCTTCCGATTTCGGTCACTGTTGGACTTGGAGTGTCGAGAGCTTCGCCCTTCCTCAACAGCTTCAAAAAGCTTATCAACAAACCGCAAGGTGGAATCATCCAGGAAGGGCTTGAGGTGATCTGACCAAGAGAGAAAGAGAGAGAGGGGGAGAGAGAGAGAGTAGTGCAGCATGGCCTGGAGAGAGAAAGGAGGCCACGGAGCTATTCTACCATCATCACACCTTCTTTCCCTCGGATAAGAAAGGGAGCCCAACCACCTTACCCTGTTCCGAGTGCAGCTCAGCGGTTGGCCCCACGGACGGGAAGCGGACCCAGCGGCCCAAGTCTCGCGTCCCCCCACCCCCCGGGCTCCATCCAGGGCCAAGCCTTTCCCGCCCCCGACTTCTAGGGTCTCGGGGGCCCAGCGGCTCCCTCCACAAGACCTACCGGCCGCCTTCTTCTTGTCCATCCCTTTCCCGACGCAGTTCAAGGCGGCGGTCACCACGGTGGGCTCGGAGAAGCCGAGAACCCGCTTCACCGTCTTCTCCACCCACGGCTTCAGTTCGTCCAGCTCCCGCTTCGAGAGCGCCATCTTGGGAAGTCTCCGCCGGGGCGCTGGGGGAGAAAGAGGGTCGCGGCTGCAAAGGCCCGAGGGGGGAAAGGAGGTCCCACCACCACCACCACCACCCCGAGGCGGGACTCGCCCCGCCGGGCCGCGGCTCCGGTAACCCTCGCAATCGAAGCCGCTTCTGAACAGCCAACAGGGCCGCCTCAACGGACGGGGCGTCCTCCCCTCCCAGAGAACCGGGGCCCGAGGAGGCTCCTCACCGGCGGCCTCCCTCCGCGCCTGGGAAGGAGAAGGCCGCGGGTCTCGCGGCGGACGGACGGAGGCAGAACGTCGGCTCTGGCGGGGCGCGGAGCGGAAGCGGAAACGGGCCTGACCAGCGACTCCGCCCTCTGGCCTGGAAGGGTGGGACTTCCTGGAGGCGGCCGCCTTCTGAGCCGCAACCATGCTGACGGGCCGCGGCCAGCAGGGGGCGCGCACGGCTGCCGCTTGAGCACCACTCTCGCCCCTCCGCAGCCACCCAGGAGCCGGGCGGAGGGAGGGAAAGAAGGGAGGAGCGGGCGATGGAAAGATTCCCCCTGCAGGGAACCCGGACGCCCGAAGAGGAGAGGCGTCCCCGGCGAACACCAACTCCCCCCCACCCCTGTCTACGTTCAGGATGGGGACTAAAAAACTCTCAAGAAGAGTCGGAACTTCGTATGGATTTTATTGACTTCACAATAACTTTCCGGATAAATCAAAGCGAGCAGGAGCCTCGGCGGCTCCTCCGCCCTTTAAGTCTTGGTCTTAGCAACCGAGCCAAGGATCCGGGCGGTTTTTCCTCATGAGGAAGTTGATCTTTCTGCCCATTTCAGAGTTATAGATTTTCCGGCACGCTTCGTAGGCCTCACGCCGCCTCTTCTGGCACGGCTTCTCGTAGTACCGCTTGCGTTTAACGTGATCGATAATCCCATCCATAGTGAGGACTCTGCGAAGAAGGGAAAGAAGAAGGAAGCGTCTTTTTTAAATAGGCGAGATCTCCGCCGGGAAGATCCGAGGGGCGCGCGAATTTAAATCGGGCTGAATTTTGCCTCCTCCTTCCAACCTTCCGCCTGATTTGCACGGCTTTCCGGAGAGTTACCAAGATAACATGCGGCTGTTTAAAACACGGGGGACGGGGAGGGGGGGTGAGAGCAGAGGTAGATCTGGACCATGCCGCGCCTCCTCTCTTTAGGCGGGGAGAACCGCCGTCATTCATTCAGACGGAGCCGTGTCGCTTCGAAGATGGCTGGGCAGCAGATGCGCAGCATTCGCCTTGACACGGGTGATGAGCAGCCGCAGGCCCTCCCTAAAGGGAGCCGAGCCGAGCCGAGCCACCACCCAGCGGCAGCCCCAATCCCGGGGCATCCGCGCCCAACCTGCTAACACCTCGGGCCGAGAGAAAGCCGACGCATGTCCGGCTCCCGGCCTCGAAGAGCCCGGAGCCGCTTCCAAAACGACGCAAGCGGTCAGGGAGCCGCTCGGGCGCGCCCTGCTGTGCCTGCACGGCGGCGCTCCTGGTCGCCGCGTGGCCCGGAGGCTCCTCCGAGGGACGCCCAAAGCTTCGGGAAGTGGGGAGGCAGAGGCGGCGGCACTCCTACCTGGTGAGGACGCGGTAGGCCAGCTCCACGTCTCCGCCCGGGACCATCACGGTCCGGGCGAGGAACCTGGCGTGGTGCGCCATCTCCACCCGGCAGACCTCCGGAGAGACCGGGAAGCGCCTCTCGACTCGGCCGGGGATTTGGGCGGAAGCGCCCGTCCCGCCGCCGGAAGCGGAAGCGCCCACCAGAGGATGGCGCCCCGTCCGGTCGCCGTGGCAACGCGGTCACCCCCGCGAAAAAGGCTCAGAGGGCGGCCGCCGCCCCTAGCTCGCCCCGCCGATACCGCGTCTCTTCCGCCGCGGCCCTGGGATCACCAGCCCTGGATCCCCGGCGAGCTTCCCCGATGGCGAAGGGCGCCCCGCCTGCAGCCTCTGGGTGATGCCACGAGGGGGGGCCGGACCGTCGCCGTTGTAAGAAAATAATCTTACACTTAACACCAAAAAAACTGAAGAACTTATAATTGACTTCAGGAGGAAGAGAGATATACATTTACCATTGTACATAAATGGTGAGGAGGTGGAGAGGGTGGGTAGTTTTAAATTTCTGGGTATTTGTATCTCGGAGGACCTCTCATGGACTATGGATGCTGACATGTTTGTGAAGAAGGCACAGAAGAGGCTGTACTTCCTGAGAATGCTCAGGAAGATAAATCTATCTCAGCATCTACTTCTGTCCTACTATCACAGCACCATTGAGTGTCCTGACATACGGCATTCTTGCATGGTATGGGAGCAGCTCCATAGCGGACAAAAAAGCTCTCCAGAGAATCATTAAAACTGCCCAGAATATCATCGGACTCCAGCTACCAGCCCTGGATGACATCCTCAAATTGCATAACATTCTCAGAGACACCTCTCATCCTCCTTACAATCTTTTAGGACTGTTGCTTTCTGGCAGAAGATAGAGAAAAATTAAAACTCGGACCACACGTTTGCTGAAGTTTTTATCTCAGAGCTATAATTACACTCAACAATGAACTAAAGGGCCACCACCAGTGAGCTGTTGGACAGCATTACTTGGTCTGTTGTGTGGATGTTTGGGGGGTTTAGGGGTGGAGAATTTGTGGTGGGTGGGGGTGTGTTTGGGGATTGTGTATGTTGGATCTGGTCTTCGTGTGTTAAGTGAATTTTGTTGTATGCGTATACAGTGTATACATGTACAATGACAATAAAATTATTAAAATGACTTTTATGACCTTATGACTTTTATTTTTAACACCTTAAAATTCCTTCTCAGACCGCATTTAAGGGGACATTCATGTAACATCCAGCACTGATCATGCTACCTAGTTAAAAAGTCTGCAAGAAAACAAGCTCAGAGAGCACCAAGGACCCCTCATACATGTAACCTCTTTGACATGTAACCGATTTCCTATGCAGAGGGGAACTTTTGTTCAGTCTTTTACCCCTCCCTTTAATAGCTCTCTGATCTGCCCCAGAATAAACATCCCACTGATGACATCAAAGAACAGGAATTTCCCCAGGATAAAGGGAGGACGCCAGAGGTGGCATCCACATTATCTAATCTTTCTGGATTTCGCACAGGATCAAAGCCCAAATCGGGAGCAATCTGCACATCTGCACAGGGAGGATACCAACCAGCATGTATACAAACCACGCCCCTTTGCTCACACCAAGGACCAGTCGTCTTCGGCCCCCTCACAAAACTGGCTTCCCACCCCCTTTTCTCTGTATTCTATCCCTAAATGCAAATCTTTTTGCTTTTAGGAAATGAATCTCCTTTCTCATATGCCTGAAGTTCGTTTTTTGTTTGCTCCTGCATTACTTCTGGCACATGGAACCCAAAATTCTTCTTCCAATGCTTTGATGTCTTAACTATAAAAGGGAATGTAAGATGTGTTTCAGGATTCCCTCTCTGAATGAGAGGAGCTCTTTTTGATCGTAAATTGTAATTAAATTATCTTCCTGCGTTGGTGCCTTATGGAAGAGTGGGCATACCAGGGCCAAAGCCTAGATCGTATTTGGCCAAGAACATAGAGTTTTGCATCAGATCACAAAGATAAACATCTAAAGGATGGAAAAAAGAACCATGAACCTCATCAACAGCCATTGTGGCAGTGTCTTTATTGAAACTAAAGTTTTCCAGCCTGAGGGCATGTACAGTTCTGCTTTCTCTTGAACATATGTGAAACATTTAAGTTTTTAAAAAGTTTGTGAAGAAGGGGAAAGATGGTCTGCAAGTCCAGGGAGACATGTCTGCTGGGGCATCAGGAGCTACAGCATTTCATAGGTTTTCCTACAGACGCTTCACTCCTCTCCAGTTTCTCCCCAGACAAGTGGGGCAGCGACAAAGAGAGGCCACGAAGAGTTCCTCTGGGGGCGGAGCTGCTTGCTGTCAGGACACCAGGCAAGCTTTGACAGCGAGGTGGCTCCCCTGAGCCAGAGAACAGCATGCCACGAGGGCAGCCATGTGCAAGAGTCTTGGAAGCAGCCTGTGCAAACATAACCTTTTGGAGAAAGTAAACCACTCCATAATTGCACGTGTTTGGCCCCAGCAAGATCTGCCCAAGCGCAGAGTTCATTTGACTGAAGTCTACTTGTCCCAAGAGAGGGTTCAAGGGCAACATATGAATCCAGGACAGGTTCAGAGCAGGTTCATTGCCCATGGGCACTGGCTCTCCCTGCTGAGTGCCAACATCGTGGTCTTCTAAGGAAGAGAGGTCCGAGAAAGGCCTCAACATGTCATCTTGGATGGATGGGCTTCTGCTTCCCATGATCTGGTCTTCTACACAGAGGGACTGAGAGAGATGGTGGGAAATCAAGCCAGGTTTAAGGAGCCCCAAAACCCCCTTCAAGAGGATAGCAATAGCAACAGTATTTTGACTTAGATACCATTTCACAGTGCTTCCCATCCCTCTCTAAGTGGTTTACAGAGTCACCATATTGCCCCCAACAATCTGGGTCCTCATTTTACCAACCTCAGAAGGATGCAAGTATGAGTCAACCTTGAGCTGGTCAGGATCGAACTGCCAAACTGCTGGCAGTCAGAATTAGTCTGCAATACTGCATTCTAACCACTGCGCTCACAACACAAAAGAGCAGCTAAACATCCCTCCTGGAGATGAGACAGGCCCCAATCCTGAAGTTTTATCAGTTGGCAATATTCATGAAATTAAACTTCTGGATTATTTTCTACGTCAAGAACAGTCTGTGGGGCTGGAGTCCCTTATGATCACAATTCACACAATACTTGATTTGCACACGATTGGGGGCTGTCAGAGGTTTTAACAACAAGGCTTCCTCCAGAAGTGTCGGACCAAAATGCCCATTTCTCTGAGGAAGCAGAGGACGTGGTTTGAGTCCAACATGTCCAAAGAGAACCAGTATGGGGTGAGACAAGGGCAAACAGTGGCCCAGAGTTGTGAGAGGAACAGCAAATAAATTTAATCAATCAATCCACCAAATCAAATCCCATGGCTAGATCAACTTTTTGGAACAGAGAGGCCAGGAACATTATTGTACAGGATCAGGTGGTGTTAATAGGGGAAGCATTGTTAACTTGGACTAGTCAGAAGAGTGAGAGAATCCAAGGAAAGCCAGGCAGGTGTAATCAACTGGAGAAAGAAACGCAAACACTCACACCACTCCTATAAGTTCCAGGGAGGAAAGGAAAAACAAATAACAGCCCCCTCTGTACAGAAAAGAGAGCTCATTCCAGAGAAAGTCATCCATGCCCTACAACTCCACAGGTTAAGGGTTTACATCCTACAATAATGTCAATGGGTCATGAACAAAATCTGGCTAAGTCAGGTAAAACAAAGTGATCTTGGCACTCACCTTTGCTGCCCCACACGCCTCCCTGGCTGACACACTGTAGCTGGCCTGGGACTCCTTCAAGGGGATGTGAGGGTACCAGATCTTGAGCATCTTTTCCACCTGCAACAGGGTGCCCAGGTATCGCTCCCTGCAAACCAAGGGAAAATGAAGTCAGACAGATACACACATACGCAATGGAGCCATCCAGATTCTTCTACATCTACACATAAGCAAAGCTACAACACTGTTTTTAAAGACTCTTTCCTTGCAAAATGCAGTCCAGAGGGGGCCCCACAAAAAGTGTTTGCAATACCACAGCAGGAGCTCAGTGGTGAGAAGAAAACAGTTAAGGCATCTGGCTAAGTTAGGGGGCTTGAGCAGCACTGGCCAGCAGAAGAGACCCTTACCCCATCTGAGGCTTCTGAAGGACACCAATGATCCGCTGGATCCGATCCATGGCCACGCTCTGCTGGAAACTACTTAGACCTGCAAAGTGCCAAAACAGGAAGCTCAATAAACGTGGCTGCTAGGATTGAATGGATTAGAGCAACAGATCTCAAACCATTTCCCCCACTGCCTGCTGCCTATAATCGGACTACACGGGTGGAAGGGTGAGGTGCAGCCAATAATCTCATCAATTCTCTATGACTTGTCCACATTGATGTTAATTCCAACACCCACCCGTCTGCACGAGGGGACTTTGGGCAAGAAGGCCCAAAACTTCAAGAGAAACAATCCATTTTCGAAGCTCTGGTTGTAAAGGAAAAGTGACTGATCTCCACGACAACCTGCTGGGCTGTGTAAGAACTCTTAATACTTCATAGGCTTCTGAATTACAATGGGATGCATCCCCCCCCCCAACTACCCCCAACCTTCTCTATGAAGGGCCGGCTGTAATGGGAATATTGAAATCAAAGCGGCCAGATCACGCATCTCCATGGCTCTCCTTCCAGGCACCCAGACAACACTTGCAGTTTACTAATCCCCCAGTTGCCAGGGTGTTCAGCCCACTTCGCTCCCATCCAGGCACCCAGGCAGATGCACCTGCTGCTCCTAACCTTGGTCAAAGCAGCCCATTTTCAAGCGATTCAGAAGCTCCAACAGGGGACGGACAAAGCCTTGGAGTTCCCAGCACTGTAAACATGGAGCACAAAAGAGCATGAAGTGTGAAAAGCTGCACAACAAGATTTAAAAACAGTTCTCTGGGGAAGAAAGAAGAATCTGGGAATGAACGGAAGACTACAACTGATGTTTATTCCTGCGCGGTTGCTTATAAAACAATACAGAAATGGGCACTGTCTATGTCAACAGAGGTACTGTGACCATGAGGTTACCACTTATCTGCAGCTTGAACCCGAGTGGCCACTCTACTAGCAGAACTCCCATTCTAAACTGCCCTTTCTAAGCCACCCCCGAAGTCTTAAGGTGGACTGACTGAACAACTCCTTATGAAAAGCAAACCAGACAGCTGTGTGGCCTCCACCGTTCTGCCCAGTGAAAATGATCCTTTTCAGCGTGGTGACAATTGCTCACCAAATCCCAAGTAGATTCTTCCCTTTCGCTCGTAAAAGGGAGGAGCAGTGGGATAACCATCAGATATAGGGGGTTTCTTGGTGGGACTACACGGAAACAGCTCTCCCAATCCCTAGTTGGGCTTTATTCCTCCGGGGCTGCCAGCAGACTCACCTTTTGTGCAAAGGCTTGGTCCCCTTCTGTCCAACAGGGAGAGTATAGGGTCTCTTCCGTTTCCTTCCTCCGCTGCCTCTTTATCCCAGGAGATGACACAGATGCCGTGGGACACAGAGGGGGCTGGCTGCCTCCTGTGGCACTGCTCTGAAGCTTGCAGCCACCACTGCCCTCCGCTCTCTTTCGGTTCACCCTCTGCCCAGGAAGGCTTCTGTTTGGACTGACCCGGCAGCTACGGAATGTCTCCCCAGGAGCCTCTGGGCCACAGAGGCAGCCAGAGCCAGGAGGCTGCAATCCAAGGGGCTGTTTGGGTCCCTGACCAGACAGACCGGGCAAGAGGAGGAATCCTGAGCCATTGAGGCAACCTCGGTGTCTTGGCAGCCTCACTTTCTTCCCCTCACCGAGAAGGAAGATTCTGAAATTTCCCTTTGGTGTTAGGAGCTGCTCTTCCTCGCCCTCCTCCTCTTCGCTGGTGGCACTTTCCACTGAATAGAAAGACTCCCAGGAAGAGATTCTTGTGTCATCCATGGATTATCTTGATTGCTAAAGGGGAGAGAGGGGGGATGTCCATCAGCCTGGCTTCCCTCTTCAGGCACTTAAGACAAGAAAGCATTTAAGGGTTGCTATTTCCACAAGACATTTCCTCCCCATCCCACCCCACTTTCTGGAACTGAGAGGGCCCCTCCTGTTCCTTTAAGAAGAAGCATATCTCAAATGCTATAAGGGGACAGAAGCCACCACCCTGGCTCTGCTGTGCCAGTCATCCTAGCAGCAGTCACAGATCTCCAAGAACAAGGAACAACCTCTGGAAGGGAACACTTTCTGACAATTGGGTCAGCAACACAACCCATCCAAGCAGCTCCCAAGCCTGGCCACTTCCAGGCCCTGCAAGGTGCTACATGCCACCAGCCAGAAGGTTCTGCACCCTCCCAGGGGAAAGCATTGTCCTCGCTCAGAAAAAGGCATTCCAGGGGGAGGGGGAGCACGGAGGAAACAGGGTAGGTTCATTGGAGGCACTCCAGGCGGCCCACGTTGCCACCGCCGCCGCCCTGAGAGCACCAACCGCCCAGAGTCACCCCGCGAGTTTCTCGAGCGAGGCGCTGGAAGCCAAGTTTCACAGGGAGGGCCGATGCCGATCCTGACCCCGCACGTGGTGGACACGCTGCCCGTCGGTTCTGGCTGAATAGCCCTAAACGGCGGGGGCAAGCGAAAAGCCCCGAATCCCTCAGCCCGAGCGGCTGTCCGCGAAACCCGCGGGAGGTGCGTAGCCAGCAAAGGCTCGAAGCCAGGGCAGGCGAGGCCACCGGAGCCTCAACGGCGACCGCACCCGAAAGGACTCGGAAGCCGCCTCTGCGCAGTTCGGGGACATCTCTCGCCAGTAACCCCGCCTCCGTCCCCGGCCTCAGAGCAGCTAGCTCCAGAGCGGCCTTCCTCCAAGTTCTCGCGCTGCGCTCCTAAATCAGGAGCTCCCAAAGGCAAGGGAGCCGAAGCCGGGACTGACTTCCCAGCGACCTCGCCCAGCCTGCGAATAAACTCGCCCGTCGGTCCCACGCGAACCACGCTCCCGGCCCATCAGAAAGAAGCAGCGCCGCCCGCCATCCATTGCTCCCAAAAGATCCGAGGCAGCCGAGCGCCGCCGCCGCCGCCGCCACCCTCCAGCCGGGACCAGATTCGGGAGAGCCCGGCGGCCGCTCCTCCCTTGCTCAGCGCTCTTTGGCCGAGGCGGCCGGCGCACTCTGCACATGCCCCGGAGCGGGTCGCCCCTATCCCGCCCGGCCGCCCGCCCGCCTCGGTCTCCGACCCCGAAGCCCTGTTGGGAAATCTCGGAGGAACGAAAAGGACGCCGCGCTCGCGCCGCCGCTACCCACCGGCTGCTCCAGGCGGCTCCGACGAACTGCCGGCCGCCGGGAAGCCGAGCCCAGCTCAGGGCCCGCACCACGCGGCCACGTGCGGCGCCGCACGTGCTCGCAGGCTCCGCCCCTCCTGGCCAGCCCCGAAGGCGCCGCAGCCTCGGCGCGCCATTGGCTCAGCGCCGTCCAACTGGGAGGGGGGGGAGAAGGGCCGCATACCCATTGGCTGGCGGGTCCCAGCCAGGCGCAGGCTGCCACACGCGGGTCGCACGGGGCAGCGGGGAGCGGGAGGCGAGTGGGCCGCCCCGTGTCTCTCCGGGCGCGTCTCCGCGCACGTGGCAGCGGCGTGCAAAGCGGCCTCCGCCGGGCTTTCATTCCGCGGGACGGCGGGGATCAGATCCGCGGCCTGGGCCACCTCGCTGGACGGTCTGCGGTTCAGACCCGGGCCGCTACCGGAGCGTATTGCTTGGAAAGAAGCAGCGAACGTGCGGCGGGGCTGCTCGCCAAGCCAATTTCATCCGGCTGGGAGTTGGGGCGGGAGACAACTGTCCTGCCCAGCGGCTCCATCACTGCGGGAAGGCCGTCGGCGACTCTCCCGATCGCGCGCGCTCGACACGAAGGAGCTGGACCCCGTCTCGCCCGTTACGCAACCGGCTCGTGTTGGTACGCCTTTGGGGACGCGCAGTCCCGAATCTGCCAGAACATCCCGTGATCGTCACGAGCATTAATCGGGATTAGGCGAATTAGTAGAGGTGTAACCGCAGCGGTGTGAATTGAACGCGCCTCCATCCGGAGAGGACAGCGAGAACCGGAATTTTTCCTAAAGCGCCAGGGACGCCCCAACCGCGTCTAAGAAAGACGTCGCAATTTGCTTGAAACACCCAAAAAACAACACGTTCCTCTCCTTCCACTTAACTCCAATACGTGGAATACTGGCAAAACGTTCAAGTCTATGCTGTGTTTATTTATTTTATTTGGCTTATATGCCGCCCTATCTCCAACGGACTCGGGGCTACTCATAATAATAAAATTCACAAAGCATTAGTACAAAGTTAAAATCTGATTAGACCAACTAAAATTTAAAATCCCATAAAACGTGTTTTATGTTCACACATCAAGTTTAACCAATGTGCAAAAGACCCGGTGACGAAATCAAAGTCACTTGAGAACCTTGCTTTAACCTTGACGTGCATAGCAAGTGTCACGTCGTGTCAGGCGTGGTTTGGACAAGACACACAGTCACCAACTGCTCCTTTTGCTTGAGAAATCAATGCAGGGCATCCCCTTTCTCCTGCTGCCCTTTCACAAAAGGGATTGGCTGAGGCAAGGGGAGTCCTGCTGCTTTGCCTTTCCTGGCCTTGATTAGGGAAGGGCTTCCTTGCCATGCTTTCCTGTCCTGTCCTGTCCCATTCCCCCACCCCCCACTGCACAACCTGGCGCAATCAGGCAAACACTGGGTGGGGAACTGGGTCACCATGACCTGCTCTCTTTCAAGGCTGGCAGAAACCCAGCACAGAAGAGGAAGCTGGTGGGGTCCAGCCCAAATGAGGGGGGGGGAGAAGTTTCCTGGGTTTGCCTGTCTGCCTGCTTCCCTCCAGGCAAGGGCCCCCAATTCTGCAGAACCAGAATTCCACCACGGGAGGTTGGCTGCTTGTCTTTTTGCCAATCTTCTATCAGCAAGATGATAAAAGGTCAGTGTCTGTAAGGACCTTTGACCCCCGCTGCTGTGGCTCCGCCAATTGGTTACCTTTCCAGGCAGCAACAGCCCTTGTGGTGGATCTCCCCAGTTTGGGGGGGGGGGTGCTTAACCCTTTCTCTGCCAGTCACTTCCTCTTTGATATTCAGCTCCTTTTATTCTTCACTATTTATTCTGGATTTAGCAAGGCATACACTTCCTACATCAGAAAACTACATCCACAGCACCTCAAGTCAGCTATTAACTACCACAGTGCCAACAAGCAAATTCAGCTAATGTGCGCTATAACCCATCCCAACACCTTCCGGGCAGTCAAGGATGGGGAAGGTGGGAGACATAAAGGTGCAGTCCAGCAGGTCGTGAAGCACCAGACTAGAAATGACTCCTACCCAAAATATTTTGTACCCAAATTCTTGGCAACATTCTGTACACACCAACAAGCCACAATTCTGCTGCAATGAGGGGGAGACTTCTTATAGCAGCAGGAAAGGCCTCAAGAGCCCACCACCACCACAGACCTCCCCAGGATGCCACAACCAAGCCATGATGCTCAATATATCCACACCATTTTTTTTTGTGCAACACAAAATTAGAAAGTAGCAACAGGTGACATGGTGCGTGTCCATACGTGGAAGCTCAACGACGTGTGGCCACTATTTTGCCCCTGTTCCTGCCTCTGAGCCAGGCCAAAGCTGTGCCTCCTCTGGATCATCCCCCTGAGCCCCTCTCCTCGTGCCTGCCTGAAAGCTCAGATGAAAAGAACCGGCCTGTTGCGCAGGGACTTGGCTGGCACAGGCCTGAAGGGGAGCCAAGCTCTTCCAGCTCCCTCCCCCCTGTCCAAACACATTTGGGACTCTACAGACCGGTGGATGGGTGATTTAAGGAGCCGAGTCCTCAGCCGCAGGCTGGCTGCCTGGCTTGCCCAGAGCCACCTTAAATGGCATTGGCCGCCTTCTGGTCGGTGTCCAATGGGGACCTCCTGACTCCCCTGGAAAGAGGCAAGCAGTGGGGTGCAGATGTGGGAGCGGAAGATCCCATCTTTGGCCAAACAGAGACTCCTCTTGGCTCAGGACCCGTCCATTTCTTTGGAGTTTTTCCTCCCATTTCACCTGCTTTTTCCTTTTTTGATATTCCAAGATGTTGCTAGTTCTCACCGTCTGGCAAGCTCTTTCCCAAGCCCTGGCTGCAAGTGGGGGTAAGTGGCGTTTTTCTTTTTCCTCCCAGCCCTTTGTTTCTTCATGGGGCCCCTCTGCCTTTCTCCAGGGGGACCCATTGCAATTAGGCAGCTCGGGGAAGGGGAAGGGGAAGGGGGGCTTTCTCTGGCAAAGACTCGGATGGACACAACAATGCAGCTACCCCTGGTAACCACTCTGGGCTGCTGAGGCATTTTAGTTTTCTTTTTTTAAAAAAAGAGGCTTATTTGTTTCTCTGAAAGCAAGCGAGCCCCTTCTCAGACTAATCCTTTGGATGGAGCGCTGGCAAAGTTTGCAAACAACTCTGCTCTTTGCGGGGAGGAAGGTTCGCAGAGGGTCTGCCCTCATTTCTCTTCTGTTCTGTTAGGACTCCCAGAAGCTGTAATGCCTACAGGCACTGCAGTGGCTTCTAGAATTATCTATCACCCTTTCACTTGTAAGAAAGAATGAAGCTGAAAATACTCTTGATAAAATGAGAGAAAATATTTACAAAGAAGCTGCCTGAAAGCAAGCACGGAAACAGTAACACTGTTCTTGAAAGAAAATTTCTGAACTGAACAACCCAAGAGAAGGAGAAAGAGTGAGGAAAACAGAGTAATGAGAAAAGAATAAAAATTTTAGGGAATACAACCATTTGAAACAAGAAAAGACTTCAGGTGGGGAATTAGCACGAGTCTCTCCTGGAAGCTTTGAAAGCTAACCCAGAGATGCTTTTTCCAAAAAGGCAATTGGACTTTCTAGAACTGGAGAAGCTTCTTGAATGAGAAGCAAAACTTTTTCATGAGGGGGGGAAGACCCCCAAGAAAGTCCAATTGCCTTTTGGAGAAAGCACAGATGACAACCCAGATGACTTGAGAATCTCCACAGACATTGGAAGGTAATTTATGCTAAAGGTTTTTGGGTGCAGTGTTCTTCAATCAGATCCATCAATCGTCCTCAACTCTCTCTCACGCGTGCATTCTACGGCATGATCTGCTTCCCGTGGCTGGCTGGAAACTCCCAAACTGTATCCAAGGCTGCAAACACAAGCCCTTCTGGCAGGCTCAGCCAGGTGGAGCTCAAGGGGAGTGAACGGCAAAGAAATGGTGGCCTGATACCTGCCTTTGCCACAGGGAATGGGGAAAGAGCACTGGGTGAGGCCTTTTTGTCAGAAGGACAGAAAGCCACTATCTCAAGCCGGTTCTAAATGAGGGTGCCAAGATGAAGACAGGGCGGAGGCCATGTGCTAGGCTAGACCCCCAGGTCTTCCAAGACAACGGCAGCATCTGAGGGATCTCAGTTCTGGGACTGCTCTCAGCTCTGGGGAGGAGGTCAAACACACATCTTCACGCCACCAGCCAGAATAAATTTAGCAGCAGCTCATGAGCTTTCAGGAGGTGACATGTCTGCTCACGGCCAGCTGTCCTTTTTCGGGGTGGAAGAATTCAGCTTCTTTTCTCTAGTGTATCAACTCAGGTTTCATTCTTCCAAAAGAGAGAGAGATTTTAAAAAACAGCCCCCTTATTCCAAAGGTCTGATAGGAGGCTAGTCTTGCAGTCACAGTTGGCAGTGTTTTTAGGTCCCTGGAGGCTAGCTGATCTTTTTTTTCCAAAGCTCCTTTTCTGAAATAAAGGACAGAATTCCAGCACAGGGAAGAGAACACAGGTCAGAATATTGTGCACTGGTGCCCGTTCCCTTTTAAGAGCGGGACTCCCACGGACATAGCCGTGCCACCTCTCATCAAGCTAGAAGGGAGCAACTGCTCCTATATCCCTGATTGGTGCAAGGTCACCTCACGGTCTGTTGTGGAAACGGGTGTGAGATTCTTCCCTTGCGAAGGGTTCAGCCCTGTTCTTGCAGCTCACAGGTGGGTTTCTTTGCTATGGGCTCTTTCTGCCAGGACGGAAGTAGCCCCACATCTGGAGCTGTCAGCCAAGAGTCTCTTTCTCTGCCCTTCTCCTGCAGGTTCCCACTGGACATACGAAGGTAAGGAGAAACAGCTGCAAGCAATACCTTACTCTGCTCATCGGAATTGCAAATGCAGCCACAAAGTCGGGAGGGACTGGCAAAACGTGTCTCTTTGCTGACAAAGCCTCCCACAGTCCTTCAGGTGCTCCAGAAAGGTCCTTCGGAGGTCTCCAGTAGGAAAAAAAAAAGGCACTTCCAGAATAGGGGGAGGAAACATTTTGTGAGAGGAGGGGGGACCTTTCTGCATCCTGGATCCATAAGCCTTTTCTCTTTTTCCAGGCTCCGATGGGCAGACGCACTGGCCAGAGAGATATCCAGACTGCGGTTGGCAGGCTCAATCGCCCCTCGATATCCAGACAGATTTGGTCCAATATGATCCCTCTCTGCCCCCCATTGAGCCAGAGGGATACCGCAACCCTGGGAGTGGCTCCTTGACCCTGACCAATAATGGGCACACAGGTAAGAACAATTCACAGGATCTGTTGTTTATTGTGCAAAAGTCTGGTTAAGAAGACAATGCTTTTTCTGTCTTCCCCGCCTTGAGGACTAGTAACTCTAGAAAGAGCACCATACCATAGATCTGCTTTGTGATAGTGTTCCTCCTCCCCGCTGGCTGCAAGCTGAGGCTCCTTGCTCTCTGCTTCCACAGTGCAGCTCTCCCTCCCCGAGAACCTGCGCCTGCACGGCCTGCCCAGCCTCTACTCAGCAGTGCAGCTACACTTCCACTGGGGCAGCAGCAACAGCCTGGCCGGGGGCTCCGAACACCGTGTGGATGGCCAGGCCTTCCCAGCAGAGGTAAGCCAGCAGTACATATATTCAGGCAGCCCCGGCTGGGGCACAAGCAGTGGCTGAATTGGCCCAACACTCCGCCTCCTTTGGCCAAGGAAACCCAGTTCTACCGGGGTTATCTGGGGACTGCAACACCCAGAATGTTCATCGAGGCTGGCTGGGAATTCTGGGGACTGCAGACTGGAAAGCCTATATCCAGGTCTTTTTTTCTGAAGGCACCATTTTTCTGTGCCCACTTTTGCATGGACTGGTCTGGACCTTTTCCATATCTGTGGCCCCCAAATGACTCGGGACTCTGGCACAATGGGTCCTGCTGATCCTTACTCCATGAAGCTCTGCTGTCAGTTGCATCCCCTCCTTCACCACGGGTGTGTTGCGATTTCTCTTTCCTCCGTAACACTGGAACCGCTCTCTCCTCAGATGGACTTTGCCCTAATGGATCCCTCTGGCCACGGGCTGAAGGGGGAATAGAGCTGCTTTTCATAGTCGGAAAAGCAAACTTGGCTGCCAGCAAAAAGAAATCCCAACTCCACCACATTTCGATAAAAGTCACGAAGCTTTTCTTCTCTGCCCTTTAACTCTTTGTCTTCACCCTCAGCTTCATGTGGTCCACTTCAACTCAGAGAAGTACGCCAACCTGAGCGTGGCCAAACACCAAATGGATGGGCTGGCAGTGCTGGGCATTTTCCTGGAGGTGAGCGTCTGCCAGGTGAAGATGGTGCCGTGGCTACTCTCCAGAACTGTTGAGCACTTCCTTGGTTCCTCCCCCCTCCCCTTCTTGGCCACGTTAGGGTCCCTCCCTGCTCCCTTACGCCAGACATTCCTTAGACAGCCACCTGCCAATCATACTGACTGCTGAAAAATACAGATCCAGTGTTTCATTAACATCCTTCCAGAGCTTCTGGCAGAGAGGCCCAGGAAAGTTCTCCTTACAGACTAGGTCACTTAAGCTCTAGGCTCCCCTGCTGACAAAACGGGAACGCAGCCACCCCTGGCGTTCGAGGCGCTCCAGGGCTGACTTCTTCAACAGAAGGCATACAGCAAAATGCTTGCAAAAACCATGACCAGAGGTCAGTGCTGTAAAGGAGGCATGAGTGAGTCCCATCTAAAGGAGACTGCATTCCTACCTGATTTGCCTAAAACTCTCGGGCCTCGAAAATTCCTGTGTGACGGTGCCACAGAACCTTCTTTCCTGAATAAAAACTGCCTCCTTGGCAAACCTTCACCCACGGTGCCAAGCAAACAGAGTGATGCAGTTTATTTAGTCGCCTTCTCCTATCCCTTGATCCCTGTTTCTTTTCTCTCTCTCTTCTGTTTTAAAACTTCTCCTCTGCCCCACATGAAGCAAATTATTCAGCTCCGTGGCTCCGTGCCAGCCTTTGGTGGCCTGGCAAAGAAAGAGAGCCAGCACTGATCAACAGGGAGAAGTCACTTCTTCTTTGCATCTGGCAGGTTGACAGTGTGGAGAATCCTGCCTACAACCACATCTTGGACCATCTGGACAGCATCCTTTATGCAGGTAGAGGGTCCTTTGTGGGAGGGAGGAGCTGGCAGGGGGGACGGACAAAAGCACAAGAGAGAGAGTGTAATGGCTGGCAGAGGCCCTGAAATCCTAGCTGGGCTCTGGAGGAGGATCGAGACGTCACGTGTCACTTTGCAGTCTGCTTCTTCAAACACACGTCGTTATTTTACAATAACGGTGAAAACAAAGCATTCAGGATCATAAATTTCTTGGAAAAAAAAGTGCTGGAGAATAGATTTTATATTCCCAGTGGTTCTCAGTAGTGAGAGTCTTCAGAAGCAAGCACTTAAAAGTCCATCAGCCAGGGAGTTGCTCTGCAGAAAGGTCTCCTGCCTGTTTCTTGGAGCTGGGAGGCCAGACTAGGCAGGCCTCGAGCCTTATACAGCCTCAGGCATGCAACAAGGCGGCTTCCAAAAGCCAGCCCTGGACTCTCTCCCCCCACCACGCCCGCACTTCTTCTGCCATCATTCCGGTTTTCTCTTTCCATTTCTCCACCTCCTAAACTCACCAGAGCAAGAAGTCACCGTTGCGCCATTCAATGTGCGAGAGCTGCTCCCGGCGCATCTGGGCCACTACTACCGCTACAGTGGCTCACTGACAACCCCGCCATGCTATCAGAGTGTGCTGTGGACGGTTTTCCGCCAGTCAGCTCGCATCTCTGCCACTCAGGTAGAGCCTGAAAGATGAAGTTGTTCATTAAGTTTAGGCAAAGGGTCTGCATGTTGGATGGCGGGGGGAGGGGGGTGGCCCCAGGACGGCTGTTGGAGAACAGGTTCTCATTAGGCAATAGAAACTGGTTATGTCCAGCGGTGGGGGTGGGGGTGTGCAAATTCCTCTACAGGAAACTAGTAGCAGGCTGGACTCGCATCTTTTCTAGCTGGAGAAGCTGCAGAAATCTCTTTATTCTACAAAAGATGGGAAGGCCCCCTCCGAATTGCTGGTCAGCAACTTCCGGGTGCCCCAGCCCTTGAACCAACGCCTGGTCTTCACCTCCTTCCCTGTCGGTGAGTACAGAGGCTGGTTTCCTGGGTGTTTGTGTGCATGGACTCACCTGTAGAGATGGGGGAGGCTGCCCTCTGGTGGACAAATTTGGCCCAGCACCAAATCCAGGCTGGTGCAGTAAAGTTCACGCTAGGGCATGGGGAGGAGAAGAGGGGATTGAAGGAGGAGGCAAATCTGCCCCCAGAACCTTTCTCTTCCTTCCCTTCTAGAGCCATCCGAATACTCTGCAGGTGCGACTCCCCTCCTATGATGCTCAAGGGGGCCAGGCGCGACTTGCACAGCCAGCTAGCCAAGCTGCAGTGGTGGTGGAGGACAGGAGCCTTGCCAATCCAGGCTGTTGGGCCGGAGAAGGACCATCGATTAAAGAGCTGGCCATCATGGGTGGGAGTGGGGAGGGATTTCTATCCGTCGGAACTTCCAATAATCATACAAAGAAAATGGATAATGAGCCGGCAGGCCTGACCACTTTTCTGGAGTTCTAGAACGACACCTACTATGGTAGTTAAAGTGTTTTTTAGCCATGAACTTCCTAGCTTACACCTCAGTTTGTTCACTGTTCTAGTCCTCAAAGAGGAAGTGCATTCCATTTTTAAACTTGGGGTGTAGCTATCTCCCCCCAACCCTCTTTAACTGTTCTGATCTCTTTCCCTCTTTTCTCTTTCCAGGTGAGGTCATTGCCATAATTGTTGCAGTGCTCTTGGGCTGCTTGGGGGTCTTCCTTGCTGGCTGGATTTTGGCAAAGAGAAGTCGGTGAGGAGCAGATGAATGTGGGATGCCAGCCCGGTTCCTGTCTAACTGCATTGCAGTGCCAGAATAAGGGAGGTTCCCACATGTTTTGTTCTGGAGGGGCAAGTGATTGAAGTGATCCTTTCCATCACCCCACTCCTCACCAAGTGGAGTACCGTGAATGTGAAAACCGCAAGAGAATTTCACTGGAAAGAGAACACAATAGATATTTATTAAACTTCCTCCTGCCCCTATCGTGAGCTTTGTGTTTTTCTACTCTAGTGAAAAAGAATAGCAGGAGCAAAGGGCCGCTGCAGAAGCCTCCCCACCAGGACAAGACTTCTACCTGCAGCCCTGCCATCTTTTCTGTTCTTTGTGGAAGCCACAAGTATTTAGGCTGGGGGGAGGGAGGGGAAACCAGCAAGATTGTCTGGAGAAGGACTAGCGCAACCAATACCGGCCTCCCTTTTCTGCCACGCTGCCCAGCTGATTTCCCTTCCCAGCAAGATCAGGAAGAGGCAGTTGGTACCTGGGGAAGAGTTTCTCCTCCATAATGCTGTGACTCCTAAGAGAATCCGCAGCCCCACCAAGATTCCCTTTATCGTTTTAAACACAAAGCTGCTATTGTATCTCCTGCCAACTTCCATGGTTGCCAAAGGAGAGGAAGCCATGGGAATCCCAAGGCCCAGGTTGAATATCTGGGCTGGTCTCACCCAGTATTCAGAATCCCACTCAACAAAATACAGCTGCCACATTCACAAAACCAGCTGTGCTGGGACAAGGGCTGGCTTCTCAGAACACTTGGGTGACAAATCCCTCAGCCCTATTTGAGTCAAGGCAAACACGCTGTGCAAACCCAGCTTTTGAGCTTGACTAGCCTTTTAATCGGACAGCATAAGCAGAAGTCTACGTCCAGGCCCCATGGCGTGAGAAGCCTTTGTGCCACCCAGTGGCAAGGCCCAGTGGCAAGGCCCGCTTTCCTCATTGCCCAAGGTGACCCAACATGAGAACAGTTACCAGAGAACTCTTTTTATTAACCGCACCATGGACCAACTCATAAAAGGATTTAGGGCTCAACATTAAAGAAAGAAAGTAGGATTGGGAATTTATAAAAAAGAAGCATTAAGTCAGAGCAAAAAGATCCTTTGTGTTCATATAGACACAGTGGCACCTCCTAAACAGCAGATGGTGCTCTTGCGCCCCACAAGGTCCAGTATCTATACAGCATTCCCCAGTGGATGAAGGAAAAATTCAGGTTGAGAACAAAGGGATTTTGTTGGCACACGGGGAGCTTAGCTGTAGCTCACAAAACCTCCAGCGGAATCCACTAGGGAACATAAGGGACTGGGGCTTGCTCAGCTCTGGGGCAAGTAAAGGAGAATAAACAGCTGGAGGAAGGAGAGGGTTCCCAGCCACAAGCCAAGGCGCACAGCTAGTCTTCCTTCATTCCAAGCCATCTTTTAAGCCAAGGAGCCTTTTTTGCCTTCCCAGGGCCAGGCAGGAGCTCCAACCATCTGAGCAGCTCGGGGAGCCCTTGTCCCAGGTGAAGACCCACGTTCAGTGGTGTGGAAATTGTCCTTGGGGAGCTCATCTTTCCTAGGAAGCTTCTGACCACCAGGACCCAATGGGCAGGGACTCAGTCCTCCACAGGGAGTTGCAGCTCAGAATACACCATAACGTGGCCATCCCCTTTCTCCCTGCCTACAAGGAAGGACAAAATAATTAACCTGTGGGCAAACCCGAGACACCAAGCAAGACCAAGTAAGTCTTCCAAGTTCAGATCACCCTCCTCTGGCTTCTAGAACAGATGGAACAGGATGGGCAAGGGAGAACTGAGACCCAACCTGCATTCCTCAACTGCATTGCACCCTGGATGCAGGACACACCCCCCACCCTTCCTTCAGGCACTTTCGAGAGAACAGTGAACAGCCTCCCAAGACTCTTGCTGTTCTTCTCCCCCCACCCTCCACTTCCCCCTTTTCCAAAACTCACAAAAGCCATGGCCCTCACAGGAGAGGCAGGCAAGGATGTTGTGCAGTGAACCACCAGCTATGAAAAAGGCCCACACCCTGTTGAGATGGTGATGAGGAAGATGGAAATGAGGCTTGCTTCATAGCACGGGTTCAGGAATGTCTGTGGGGAGAAACTGTGAGAGGGGATTTCAGAAGCCAGCTGTGTCTGCAGTGGTTCCCCCACCCATACATTCCCTCTCTCTGCCTTTGAACTGGGAGACTTGGCCTGGTCTGCTAAGTGGCCCACTTTGTCCCCAAATGTAGAGCACAATTCCCTCCTGGGGAAGTACAGGCCCTCTGTGTCTCCAAGGAAAAAGTATTTTAACTACGTTCTGTTAAAGGAACTACATTGCTTTGGCTCCCATGATTCACTAAGACATAAACCATGGCTTACAATCACAACTGGCTGGAAACCGGAAAATTGGTTATCTTTTCCCTGTTTTCAGATACTTCCCAAGTCAAGGGACAATTGGCTCAGCATCTTTGGGAGGTCCTTGTCCTGAGCAATCACACAGTAGTCCTATGAAGGCTTCAACCAACTTTTATTTGTTTGGCTTTTCTCCTTTTAATCAAATTAACCTATTTTGAGGTTATCCAGCAAGAAAGCCCTTTCCTGTTGCAAATTTTTGTGTTCTGTGATTTCAAGTTTGACCGTGAGGTTACTCCATGCTCAAATACAAGAGAAACTTGCTCCTATAGTAAACAATCCGGGGATCATTCTTGAACAGATTCTGCATACAGCCATTTAGCAAACAAATAATAATTTTTTTTAGAACTATCTTTCAAGCATGTTGGGCTGTTAACCTTTCTCCCTTCCTCAGAAATAATGGATGGGTGAGATCTCTTGTCCTGGAGAAAACCAATCTAGAAAGAATAGAAGTCAAGTACTGCCTTCTTAAGAGGAGAACCAAATCAAACACACATTTTAGCACAAATCCTGGGCAACTGGATCTCCTTCCAGATCCACTCACCAGCCCAGATATCACCAGGTGCCTGACAATCACCAGGGCCAGCTTGCAGTAGCGCCTCTTCTCACAGGCGTTGAAGAAACTAGTCCCCCAGAACATGTGTAAGAAAACCAGGGCCATGGTCAGAGAAGCTGAACTGAGAAGCTGAGAAAGGGGAATTCAGCCACATGACATGCCTGAGTTTGTGCAAAGCCTGAGACGGTTCAGAGAACGGAATTGGGCCAAGCACAGCAAAACTTCAGACAGGGACTGTCATAAAAATACCTAACAAAAGGATTAGGAAAACGTTAGAAAACTCTGAAAAAATAGTTTATTGTAAATGTTTATGGAGATTCTCAATAATCCCAATTATGGTTGTTCCAAAAGTGCTTTCTTTTTTCAAAAGGCAACTGGACTTTCTTGTTTTTTTTTCTTTTCTTTCTTTCTTTCTGGAAACCTTTTGCTTCTCCATCAAGAAACTGGATCTCATCCTCAGAACTGAAGAAGTTTCTTGGATGAGGAACTAAACATTTTCAAAGAAAGAAAAAAACCCAAGAAAGTCCAATTGCCTGTTGAAAAAAAAAGTACTTTTGAGGACAATAGCTTTACTGTCTTCAGCATTTTCTTAAGGAGAGGATTCTTAGGATTGTTTTTTTTTTCACACTTGTCACAACAAAATGCTTTTTCTGCTTCGGTGGGGTTTGCAGCTCAGTCTACCCACATCATACTCCAGCCTGAAGAAGCAGTTATGCCAAAAGTTTTATAGTTTCCTCCCTGCATCAAAACCTGTCTCGTGGAGTGGAGGCCTGCCTTTCTGCAGCCTAGCCAGCTGAATCTCATACTTTTTCTGATTCTAAAATGTCTGAAAATGCCTCTTGCTGAAACAACAGGGGGACCAGGGGAAAAGCCACATATAGTCTTTTCGGTTTTTTTAAAAAAATGTTTGTTCCGACAATCTCTCCACCCACAAAAGGCCCTACCTGAAGTGATGAAGTAATAGGGTGAATCCCCATGGATGCCAACTGTGCCGGGACCAATGGAATCTGCAAGGATGTTAATGACGGAGAAGACGGCGCTGATAATGCCAAAGGAGACACTACCGGTGGGTGGAAAATCAAGAGTGGAAAACATTTGAAATGGTTTGCTCAATTAGCAGCAACTCTGGCAGCTGTTTAGAAAAGACCCAGCAGGAACACTCTGAAAAGACAGTTCCTAAAACGAGAGAGAAGCTTTTTGAGGCATAACTATTTTGAAAAGGATGCCAGATGTGCAGCAGCCACTTAAGCTAAGCTTGAGGTCATCAAAAAGCCCCCGACTCTCCTCTGTGGCAACCCCCAAAGCCGGAGGTTCATTCACCATAGGCCATTTGTTTGGTCAAAACGCTCATCTTCATTTATGGTCACAAGCCCTTCATCTGCTTTCCTAAAACGGGAGGCAGAGGAAGCGGGGAACTCATTAAGCTCTAAAAATACCAGCAACAAGTGGCTGCCTCCACTGACTACCCCCTTTTTTCCCCTTTGTACTTCTTGGATTCTTTGCCCTCTTTAGGTTCAAGAAACATTTTATCTTGAATTAACACCATCACTAACCCTAACTATACCATGCAATCCCAAGGAACAGAGGACCGGATTCACCGATCCCAGCTTAAGCTAGAGTCCCACCTGCAAATGAAATAAAGAAAGGATGCACAAATAAATATCCTGAGAGAAAGACTGCCTATCCTCAAAAGACACCTTGTTCTGAATGCTGAAGTCAGTACCAAAGAAAGCACTGGAGGAGGAGTATTATTTACTTAGTAAAAGGTTTCCCACTCCTTACTGCCCTCAGACCGCAGTTCCTGGGAATCTCTGGAACAAGTTTATGTGGAAAAATTAAGAAAATTAAGCCAGACATAGACTGGCTCCAGGGACTGGCCAGCTGTCTCTACCTCTCTCTCTCTCCCCGCCTCCCTTTACTTAAGGAGCTTGAAGTGAGCAAAGTCGAAGGCTTCCTGCAACAGGACAGACACCATTGCCCCAAACATCAGCAGGCGATGCTGCAGCCACTTGTCCTCCTAGTCACTCAGGTGAAGGGAAATGAACAAGACTAGGGAAGCCAAGAGAAGGGAGACCAACCAAAAGGCGGCCCCGGATTTAGAAAAAAGAAAGAAAAAAAACCCATTCATTTCTCTTAGAAGATGCTTTTTGTGGGTTTTGAAAAGATGCCCCAGACATTTCAATTCAACCTGCATCAACTATAGTTAGCCTGAACTAACAATTCATAGTATTTTGCACAATTTGCACTGTTTCTGCCCATCATTTTTTTTAAAAACAGCAATTCACCAGTTTGCCCTAGAAGTCTATCTTATTCATTTCAGTGGTTTGTGAAATTATAGACAGTATCCATTTTTTCAGACATAATTTTGGAATCCCAAAGGCTACATTTAAAAAAAAAAAGATTTTTAACACTGTCAAGGAGATGGAATTGGCATATGGGGTTACCTTTTTTAATTTTGGTTCAACATCCTAAATATGTGTTTTCTCAACAACACTCCTCAAACCTGAGAAGAATGTTTTATTATTGAAAGACAGAAATTTATTTCAAGGAAGAGCTGATAATAAAGGAAAGCGCCTGAGGCAGTGGAGTTGACCTGACTAGCCCTGATGAAATTACCTAGTTAAGGTTATGAAATGTTGGCAAGAAAACTACCAAGCTCAGGGAGCACCAAGAAGCCCTCAGTAGTCAAAGGGGGCTTGGCTCTCAGCAGCTGGGAGTCCTCTCTGGCGGAGGGCTTCCCAAGTCATCTTCCCTGCGCTGGGGGAGTACTTAATTTCCCTCTGCAGGGGCGTCAAAAGAAGTCAAGCCAAAGGCTTCTTGCACGAAGGAAGGCACGGAAGGCCAGGCCAGAGCAGCCGGGGGCAGGGCTTTCCCCTGGGTCTGCCCCTGCCTCACTGGCCGCCCGAAGCCGGGGGACGGGGCGCTGCTCGGAGAAACTTCCAAGCAGACCCAGGTGGCAGCGGAGTGGCTGGGGCGGCTGACGTTTTGGTCATCTTCAAGTAAAAGGCCGCCTCTTTCCTGGCCAGCCACTTCCCTCACAGTTGAACACACCAGCTTTTGTACCCAAGAGCGCCTGGGCTTTCCAGCCGCAAACGGGCCTTACGAGGAGTTGTGTTCCCCGGGTTTCCTGCGAGGGCGCCGACCGGAGCCCGGCCGCCGAAAAAGAGGCCGGGACTATTCAATGCGCAGTCGACGGGGCCAGTGGTGAAATCCAATTTTTTTTAAACTACCGGTTTGGTGGGCGTGGCTTAGTGGGCATGGCAGGGGAAGGATACTGCAAAATCTCCATTCCCACCCCACTCTGGGGCCAGCCAGAGGTGGCATTTGCCAGTTCTCCGAAGTACTCAAAATTTCTGCTACCGGCTCTCTAGAATCTGTCAGAACCGGGACCCGCCACCGCTGGCAGCCCCCCTTCCTAAACTGGGAAGGGGGCGCAGCCAGCCTCCGCGATCCCTCCGGCCCCTCCACCCGCCCCCTTCCACCAGGATAATGACACGCAGGGAGTCCCCGGCCACAGTTAGCAGGCAGAGCGCCAGCGCCGGCCCGAAGGCGATGAAGGAGCAGCCGAAAAACACGCCCCCCTCCCCCATCGTGCCTCGGCAGGAGAAGCAGCAGCAGCGAGGGGAGGACTGGGATGCCCCTGGGCAGAGCTCCCCGTACGGGCACCCTGGGAGCTGCAGTCCCGCCGGAGGAGGACACGCACCCGATCGGGGCCGTCTGAGCTTGCGGCGGGCGGGGATCCCCTTGCTGGGGACGTCCTGCCCCGAGCCGGCTGGTCGAGGAGCGCCAAGGAACGCGAGGCATTCGGCCGTCTCTAAAGCACCTTTCTGCGAGCGGGGAGGGGGCGGCCGGTGCCGCTAGCTTGGAGC
This sequence comes from Masticophis lateralis, assembly GCA_030761175.1. NCBI lineage: Eukaryota > Metazoa > Chordata > Lepidosauria > Squamata > Colubridae > Masticophis > Masticophis lateralis. The sequence continues at coordinate 13,506,231 of JAUDYJ010000017.1, read as the reverse complement.
TCCGGCATCGAGCAAGGCTCTGGACCGGCGGCTTCCGCCTCTTCCCTGCTGGCCCACCTGACGCTAAGCTCAGCGTAGGAGAAGGTGACAGCCCTGGGCGAGGAGCCAGAGCGAGAGCCAGAGGCAGAGGCAGAAGCAGCTCAGCTTCTGGGAAGGTTGCCGGTTTGAGCCGCGCTGCAGGGTTGTCAGAAGGAAGCCAATGCCTGTAGGAAACCCCGGAACAGCCTGGCTCCTTTCTCGGGTTCTGTGGTGGGGATGGGCGAAACCCAGACGTCCCCCAATCACGGGGCCCCGGGCCACCAGCTTTACAATAAGTATAGAAACTAAAGAGACCCACCTGGATCAGAGAAGCTTGTGAAGCCATCAAAAAGGCCAAAATTGGGAAAGAGCCTGTGGGCCAAATGGTTTACCTGCCTCTCCTTCCTTTCTTACAAACAGATAAAACAGTTGGACAGAGGCCAATATGGCATTAATACCCAAAGGAGGTCAGGATTCAGCACTAATGAATAGTGACTGTACATTATTAAGGATGTTTTTGGCCAAGAAATCCTGAAAAGGGTCTAAGAAAATGGGTCTTTCTGGATTTTATTCACAAAAGATTAATCTAGGTTTTTAACCAAAAGATAAAACTGTTCCCGCTATGTTTTTGTGATTCTGTTTCTCCATTTAGGTAAGGCAATATCTCTGACAGGATGAGCCAATAGGTGATTGTCTCGTCTAGTACCTCACCGGTGCACAGATCATTGCAAACAGAGAATTCACAAAACCTTGTGAGATACAGAAAGTGACAGAGCTGCCCCTTCTCACCCTTGTTATTCTCCTTAGCTCTGGAACAACTGAACGGAGACATGAGACAAAATAATTTCTGGGGTGAGGATTAAAAGGAAAACATGAATTATGGGCATTTGCCCAGGATTTGATAATTCTGGAAAATCCTTTGGAAGCAATAGAAATATTAATGGAAAAATTAAAGGATGTTGGTGCTTAGCTGGATTGAAAATGAATAATGAGAAAACAGATAAGGATGGAAGAGCAAAAGAATTGGTGAAAAAAATAGTTAAAGATTGAGACAAAAAGGGAAGTTGAGAAAAAGTATGAGTAGTAATGAGCATTATTATGACTAATACGGATTCTACATTATTTCAGAACAATTATGTTAACAGATGGAATGAAATTAAGAAGGGTATGCTAAATTTGGAAAAATTATAATTGTCAATGTTGAGCAGAATGTCTTTGGCCTACCGTGATGCTTTTGCCTCAGACCATCCCTCCTTTGGCAACAGATGTGCCACTGAAGCAATGGCAGACAGATAAAGGTTTGTGTGGCAAGAGAAAAATGGCAGTTCTGCAAAACCTTGCCAAGAAAACCGCAGTCTTTGAGACATCAGACACACACTCAAACTGGCAGGGCAAGCTACAGGCAACAAACCCCACACTCGTTCATGCTGAAGTTTCCTAGTTGGGTAATGAAGCACCAAGAAGTCCACTTTTTTCTTGTACAATTATAATTAATCAGTTTGTAAGGGGTTATAGAAAAGTGGTCAATTAATTAATTCTCTAATTGTTTGCTAATTTTACTCAAGTTCAGTAGAGTAAAATGCTAATTTTACACAAGGAATGCTGTAAAAGGAATGCTTTATATTCACACATGCTCACTTGTGTGCAATCCCCCATTGAAAATGAGGGGAAAAGATAAAACATAAATGGCACACGAAATAAAACGAGGATCTCACTCTCTTTTGCTGAAAGCCTGGGAGAAACGGCAGGTCTTCACAGCTCTTTCTAAGCAAGGAACTGCAGGACGGCAGGTGTGGTCAACCCAGGTCAGACTGCAGAACCCCCAGTTCAGCCTTGGGAGCTTCCCAAGGGCTGCTGCCTGCTGTCCAATGATGCCAAGTTATCATCAAAATTGAGGGAGTCTGGGCCTCATTAGCTTTCCTTCCTTGCTACAGAAATGTAGAATTCAGGCAAAGGTAAATGTGAATGACATCACACCTTAATTCTTCATATCAAATGACTCACACGGAGTCTGCACGAGGGCAGCAATGCTGATAATGAAACCGCTACATTTTCACAAATGTATACAATAAATACAATATTCGTATTGTAATAATATGGCATGTAATTATAATTGTCTCCAAATCGTAAGAGTGAAAGCCACCAACCATGCTGAAGTTATTGAACTTCAGTCCAATAACAATTCATGACCATCTGTGGATTTCCGTGAGACATGATAGGGTCCCAATACCGATGCTTTGAGTACACAGTGTATCTTTAGAAAAGAACATTTGTAGCTTAGTGTTGTAGGAAACAATGAAATTCAAACATAAAATCCTTTGTATTATGTAGTCTGCTAAAACAGCACATGGCTAGGAAATTTGGATGATAATAGCAGGTAAAACAAACAAGGGTGGGAAGGGGGTTAATGTATGCTTAATAGGCGCCTCGGATTAGTTGTAACCCCGGAGGACCTATCCAATGGGACCAAAAGGGAGGGAAGGGGGCATCGAGATCAAGTGTATAGAATTGCTTTTGCTTTTGGATTAGAACTTCCTGTTGAAGCTTCTAGCCGAGACCCCACTGCACTTTGCAAACTGCTTTTTTTAATTTTATTTTGGGTAAATAAACTTCTTTTCTTACCAATCCAAGTTTTTTTGTGTGTGGAATCATTTCCAACAGTGTCAAACTGTGGGGTCCTTGGTGATCTCTGGGCTTGGTGGTTTCACTACCCAACTAGTTAATACCATCAGTGCTAGGTGATGATGCACTGATTACTAGCACCGATGTTACCTTGTTGTAATTAAAGGCCTGTGAGAAAACAGGACCACACACAATGCATCTTTTTAAAAGGCAGATTATGAATTCGGCGGTTAAGTCACTGGCCATCTAGGATGGAAATAGGCAGTAATTTTACAGTGAATAGATACAGAGAACGAAAGGAGGCAGCGCGCTGTACCTGCCCTACACAAAAGAAACACTCAAACACCCAAACTGCAGACGCGGGACGGAAGCAAAGAATATTCTGCTCTTCTTGCACTTTCCCACCATTACCTTATCAAAACAATATTTTTTTTTAGCCTCTAGTCTGCAAATATATATGCACATGGAAAGCAACATGAAAGATTGTGTCACAACAATGAGTGTTGCTCTATAGCACGCAGATCCTTTTTTAGAGAACAGGAGCAAGGGGAGAACAAACTTCAGAGCCTGGTTACCCGCAGGTGGCAAGGGGTCCCCGACCCCGGCAGCCCCGCCCACAGCCTCGCGTTGCTTCCAGAGCGCCTCGGGCGCACACAAAAGGAGACATCGGCGCCCGAGAACTGGGGGTGGGGGGGAGAGGGGCGCGCGCGGTCACTCGTCGAGCCGCGGGGGCTCCGCGCGTCCAGCCAATCGGCTTCCTGGGGCGGGGAGCGGCGTCGAGAGCCACGCCGGGAGAGGCGGGGCATCTGCTAGGGGGCCCCATGCGCCGTGTCATGGAGGCTCAGTGTGCGAGCGGCCATTGAAGGGAAAGGAGCTGCGTGTTTCGCAACAGGAGGAGGGATCGGGGTGGCAGAGCAGCCCGGAGTTCTCAACTCCGCTCGCACCGCCTTCGGGGCCCTTTGCTGAACGGCCGAGAGTTGGGGGGGGGGGGAACTCTTCCTTTATTTTGTTCTTCTTCTCCCCCTCCTTCTCCTTCTCGCCACGCATCCCCACGCCTGTCTGTCGGGTTCTCCTTAGGTAGTTTGCGCCCCTCCCTCCTTGCTCTCCACTTTGGAGAGGCTTTCCAGATGGAGATGAAAAAGCTGGAAATGAAGAAGCGCGTTAACCTGGAGTTGAGGAACCGCGCGCCCGAGAAGGTGAGGACAAACCCTTGGGAGGAAGGAAATCGAATTTTTTAAGATTCCCAAGATTTCCCTCCTCGCGCCTCGATCGTGCCAAAAGCGCGCGGCGATCGATGCGCTCGGCGGCGGCGGAGGGCGCGTGGGGGGCCTTAGCAGTAGAGTGGCCGCCGGACCCGTCTCCTTCGACCAGTCCTTTCAAGGGCTCTTATCCAGGGCCCGACCTCCCAGAGATGGGCTTTTCTCTGCGAGGCCTGGCGACGGCAACGGCCGACTGGCTTTTCTGACTTTCTCTCCTGCTTCCACCTTTTCCCCGAGCGATCCCGGCGCGGCGAGGCTGCTCTTGCCTTCCGTACCCTAAAGGGGGTTGTTGGAAGCCCGATGCAAGAGGCGAGCTGGTTAACTCTTCCGTTCCCAATGCCGCCTCGGCTCGGGCAGTCCTCGCCGTGCAACCTCTCCCCGCCCCAAACCAGTTAATTAAAAATAAGCGGCGGCTCCAGACGAAGGAGAACCGAGCACGAGAAAGGAGGTTCCCAAGTTAAAACTTTCCTCCCTTCCCCTCCCCCCCCCCCCATTTCCCCCCTTTTTTTGCAGTTAACGGCTCTTTCGTCAAATCTAGGTTAGGCAGCCTCAACTGTGAAAAGGTGGCGGCAGTTTTTCACGCTGCCCTCCTCCCACCTAGCAAAGTGTCCGTTAGGTTTTTTTCCCCCTTTCTCACGCAGAAAAAAGCCAGAGTGTGTCCGTAAGGGTAGAAAGGCTGGACTCTGTACTTCACACAAATGCTGGTAAACCACCCTGGCTACAGCTGAATCCATTTTAGTCTCTTCTACGCAGATGAATTAGACTCCTTCCTCTGGTCTCCGTAGAGCGGGTGGAGGGTGGACCCTTTCTTTAAAAGGCAGAAACACGCCAGCATGGCTCCTTCCAGCCAGACATTTTCAGTGTGGTTTAATCTTTCTAAAACAGAGGGCAGCAATCGCCCCAAGAGCAGCCATGGATGGGTAACGCCCCTCCCTGTTCCTTGAAATCTCATGCCTGGGCGGTCAAGGAGATAAGGCCAGTGGGGAGAGGATGATAAACGATGCCTGTGGCTTCTGTGCCCTGTGCCTCTGGAGTGCTCACAAAGGCAAGAGTGTGCCCATCTCCTGCCCTAGGATGTGATGGCTTACGCTGGCCCTAGGGAACCAGCTGCTGCAGACAGAGGGAGTTTTAATCCAGCCCGTCCCAAGAACACAAGATGGAGAAAGGTGGGGGGAGCCGAAGAACAGCCCACCGGAGAGGAGAGACAGGAAACTTCTCCTGCCACAGGAGCACTGAAGATAATGCCTGGGGTGCTCCCTCTGCCATATTTCCCTTCCAGGAGAGGCTGTCCCCAAAGTGGCTGCGTGGTTGGTAGAGGAGCCCAAAGTCTTAGACTGGCCCAGTAGGGTTCCCAGGATTGCTCTTCCTCTGCTCCCCCCGCCCCTTGCCTCTTCATGGGATTGAATGGAGATTTCTTTGAGCTTGAGGTTCTTTGGAAGATTGCCAAAGGTTCCCTATGTGAAAAGCTGTGGCTCTTGTAAAATATGCTCAAGCATTGGCTTTGTGCTGGAGGAGGGAGCAAAATGATCCTCTTGCCCTTTTCCCCTTCCCTGCTGTGGGGAAGACCCAAGGCAGAGCTTCCCTGCATCTTCCCTGCTGATAGGCGACAGGAGCTGCCCCCGCACTTGTTCAGAAGATGCAGAAGATGAAGAATTAACAGCCATCCCAGTGCCCATAATGCACAGTACGCAATGAGCCCCCTTCCCTAGTACATTCCTGAGAATAAATGTATGAAAGGTCTTTACTCACCCAATTCGTACACTTTTTACGGTATTTTCTAGAGAAGAAATTGATGCTTCTTATAGTACCTAGTAAAAAATAAGAGACCACTGTTGTTAAAAACTTGGCAAGTCTCATTTAAAAGAGAATGCCACTACAAAGCATGCCATGAACGGTTCTTAGGCTGGAGCCCTGTCCCTACCCCTTGGGGAGTGTCCCTGCCCAAATCAACATGAGCAAATGCTGTCACTTAAGACAGAGCTTGCCCTGTGAAGGCAATGGTTACATTAAGCTTCTATAAATAAAAAGTTTCTAGTTTTTATTACTAAGAATGTTGCTACTGTATCTGTCAAAGTCCTAAGACCTTTCCTTCAGGGCAGCTTTTTTTAATAACCTGTCTCGGTATTTTAAAAAAAAGTTTTAATTGTTATTACATATGATGTGATTATCACATGTCCAAAATGAATCTAACTGACCATTGTTTTAGTCATTTAGTCAAGTTTGCACGAGAAAGTTGGGAAATACTTCTAACGTGGCGTTCCGCCCCCTGTGCCAGAGACTGGGGATTTCCTCCAGCTGAAGGGCGAATATGCTGCTCTTTCAGGTGGCTGAGCTGGTGCTGGACAACTGCCGGTCCAGCAATGGTGAAATCGAAGGCCTGAACGACTCGTTCAAAGAACTGGAATTTCTCAGCATGGCCAACACAGAGCTGACCTCTTTGGCCAAGCTCCCCTCGCTGACGAAGCTTCGAAGGGTGAGTGTTCAGTTATGGCAGGTGACCTGCAGTGCCATGTGGCAGGTATACCAGCTTTAATACCCATGTAGTCTTTTGTGTAAGAATCTTGTCAATGATAATTAGTAATATATGTGGCTTAACTATTATACCCACTGTATCATGAAAGCATATATTTGCTTAGATAATTTTTTATGTAGATTTCAAAGTCAACTCCACTGACTGACATGTTTATGCTGTAGCTGGAACTGAGTGACAATCTAATTTCCGGTGGTCTAGAAGTCCTGGCAGAGAGATGTCCAAATCTTACATATCTAAATTTGAGCGGCAACAAAATCAAGGATCTCAGCACTGTTGAAACTCTTGTAAGTATAGAATTGGATGGGGAGGGGATTTAAAGAGGTCTTAAGGTGTACTTGGTCGTCATTACATAGCGGTCACTGAATCAAGGCCAATATATTTAAGATGCTAAAGAGCCTTGGGAAAATGGAACACCATTGTTTGAATAATTGGTGTCATAACTGCTGCTGTAGGGGATATGATTGTGACTAAATACCAAATACAGTCCAAACAGTTTAAAAGAGCTCTACCTCAGTCTTTTCTAAGATGGGATCCTCCTGATGTGTTGGATTACAAATTGCACCCTCTTCGGCGAGGCAGTCCAACCAATTTGGTCTAAACTGAACCCTGGCAGATCCCAATAAAAAAAGGAACCAGCCACAACTCTGCAGGCATTTGCACTTATTTTCCTTTGACATTTCATTTTATAACAGAGATTTCCTTGTGATCTAACTGCTATTTCTGCCTAATACTTGGAAGTTAGAATCAGGGTTAGGGTTAGATAAAGGTAAATATACATAGCAAAGTAACTTGGTTTAGCAATTTAATAAATAGCATCTCCGTGTTTTTCCAATTTTTAGCAAAATCTGAAGAACCTGAAAAGCCTTGATCTGTTTAACTGCGAGATTACAAATCTGGAAGATTACAGAGAAAGTGTGTTTGAACTGCTCCACCAAATCACATATCTAGATGGGTTTGATCAGGATGATAATGAGGCCCCTGATTCAGAAGAGGAAGACGATGATGGTAATTGTTCATTGGAATATTTACTATGAATATTTTCAAAGTACGGGTAGGAAATATACCTGAAATATGAAAAATTGACCAGAAATCAAAATACACTATTCAGATTATACATACTCCTCAAGCTAATGAACGAATGGTTTTCCTTAGAAGGGGAAAATAAACCTTGCCTTTGGCAAAATTGTATTTTCTATAAATATACATTTTTTAGAAATAGTTCGTTTAGTAGTTGCAGGTCTTTTCAGCAGTTTAGTTACACTCCTCTGTGACCTGCAACCTTTCAGAAGCAAGAGGGTACCTGAGCATTTATTTCCACTATCTCCTACGTTCATTTAGAAGTGGGTTTTTCTACTGTATGCTGAATTTGAACCCCTGGATCGACCCTTAGGTTCTAAGTCAGGAGTGAGGGATGGATACGGCATGCATTTATTCATTTTCCTTCAGATGGGGATGAAGATGAGGATGAAGACGAGGACAAAGCTGGTCCCCCAGGAGAATATGAGGAAAACGAAGATGATGAAGCTTCAGACTTGGGGGAGGGGGAAGAGGAAGAGGAAGAGGAGGAAGTGGGTCTTTCCTATTTGATGAAAGAAGAGATTCAGGTTATTATACCTTACTGTTCATTTGCAAATTAACTTGGCTTCATATTTTAAAGCCCTTGTCAGATTGTACCAAAGTCCTCTACAGGTTTTCTTCTGCTATAGCATAAGTGGATGTTCACTGTATTCAAGCTTTAGGAAAAAAGTCAAATATGCCACTTTTCTTAATGTACTATTTTATTTTCCTTAGTTTGGATTTTACATTTTTTCATTCATTTATATCCACCAGGCTTCATCTTTCACTATATTTTTCAGGAGAATTATCAGGGTTTTTTTTAATCGCACCTTAGAAACTGGTATTTTAGCTGAATGATTACTAATTTCCCACAAGCAGAATATGGGCCTGGATTACAGTGCAATATATTTTTTAGGCAAAAAGAATGTGGCTTTATAATTTATTAGATGTAATATAGCTCACCCTTGAGCTTAGTATCTGTTTGGCAATCAAATGAGAAATGTGTAAGTTGAAATTGTGTAAGTTGAAATTTAAAACCTCCTATTATGAGGAAGGGTGGTATGGCTATTATATTACCACAATTACAACACACTTTAAGGGGCTGTTTAACTGTAGTTTTGGTTTTCACTCTTATTTACATGGAAAATGCTTATTTATTTACTTCCATAAGTTTAGTTAAATGGACCTTAGTAATTCTGAATTTCTGAAATCATTAACTTGTTTCTCTAAAGGATGAAGAGGATGATGATGATTATGTAGAGGAGCGAGACAATGAGGAAGGTAAGCTTTTTACATTGACTTTTTAAGTTTTACTATTCTGGATTCAAAAGTTGCCTTCTCTGATAGTTTTCTCTCAGAACAAAAAACTTTTATAAAGTTTGTTAGCTGGGATGAAATTATCCCTTTTCATTTAACTTGTAATAAATTCCTGGTTCATTTGAGTTTTCTGAACTACTTGTTTAATACTACTTAAATTTAAATGTGTGAGTTACCATTACATGTAATTGTTCAGAAGTGATGAAAATAAGTGTACAATGTGCAGGAGTCACTGCCCCTTAATTTTCCTTTCGACATGTGTAAAAATTCTTTCCCACAGACACCGTTGTCCGGGGGGAGAAGAGAAAACGTGCAGCTGAAGACGAAGGAGATGACGACGATGATTAAGTTGCAGAAAATACAAATAGGACCCAATTCATTTTTGTTGGAATTATGCAATAGTGATATGCAGATTTGTAAGGCTCCGTGTATGATAGGTCTCTACAAAAGATATTAATGTGTTTAACTTTTTATAGGAAATGTTTTACTATGTTTGCCCTTTTTATCATTCCAACTAAGACATAATAATTGATCATATTTCCATCTGTTTTACTCACTGAAGCAGTTGCCCCTATTTCCTGCCTAGAAACTTTATTCCTCCCATTTTTTTCCTTGTTTCCTCATTATGAGCATGCTGTTAACCTTAGCCAGTTACTTCAGATGGTTGAAGAAATTGTAATTTAAACTTTTAAGAGAGCATGCTCATGTCAAATATACAGGAGTAAGATAACCAACTCTTCACTGGAAAGGACTATGTCGCAACTGAAATGGGAATTAGGTGATCTGGAAATCGCATTTTACCTATCATTTCATTTTAAAAGGATATCTGAATGATGCACTGAATTCCTAGTTCATTTGTGTGTGTGGTTAGTCTCTCACTCACTCACTCACTCATTCACACACAGACTTTTCTGGTAGTTAACTTTAACCAAGACTGGAATACAGTTCTCTAAAACAGTCTCTCTCCCGCATAACAAAATATAAACTGGAAATAATTATAGTTCATTCAAGATTATAACTTCTTCATGATCCTTTAGTTTACATACACATTTCAGAATTCTTTTGTTCTCGTTAAAATGGAACAGTCATTCTTCAGTACTAAATTTAAACCAATAGAAGTTATTCTGCATTTTCTTTCTTGCTATATTGCGCTTTCAAGCAATATTGGCAGGTAGATATACAAGTGGGCTTAGAGCTTGCATTGCAGAACAGGGAAGACATTTAGGAAGGCAGCTGTTTAATTCAGGGCATGGCCCTGAAGCCAACAGAGAGGAGAATGGCTTTACACCTTGAGCCATGGAAAGAAATATACAAAGTTGCAAACAATTTGGAGTTCTCTCTGGGATAGGTTTAGTTCGTATTTGTTCTCATTGAGGAAAGTTATTTAACCAGAGTCCTTGATTTCACTGTTAAAAAATATAGAAATACATTTGCTAAATGTGACCAGCAAGGCAATACTAATCTTTTCTGTGGAAGGTAGACTGGTTATGTTCTTATTCCCTTTTGTGCAGGTTATTTTGAAAACGTAGAAAAAATGAATTCTTTTCTGGTTCTCTGCTTCTGACAGATGAACTTGTATTATTAAATAAATATTTTGCTCAAATACATATACGTATTCAAAAATCTGTCAGATTTTAGAGAAGCTGCTTTAGATAAATACATAATTTCTGCATAGGTGCTTAAGTTGCAGTGCATTCGCCTGTAATATATTTTACAAACACAGGCATTCTTAGTATAACACATCGCACTCTCTTAGTTTCGGGGACTAGCTTTCATAAACGTCAGTAAAATTAAATATTCTCCTCCTCCTCCCTCGGAGAAAGAAATAGGGCGACACGGCACAGCTCTTTTTTTAAAGGCATTTGAAAAGAAAAGAACGTGAAAGGCAACTTAGTAAAAATTAGAGTTACTCGTTTCATAGACCGGCTTGTCTATTCCCAAAGTGCTGCAGGGTTTCCGAAATCGAACTCTTGTTTTTTGTTTGCTAAAGGGATTCCACTCTCGGGACGGCTTGCGATAATCCTCCTCCCGCCAGTCAAGCGGGGACCCGCTCGGCCTCTGCGGAGAACCGGCCTCGGCCGCCTGGCAGCGGAAAGGCACGAGGCCTTGCTTTGGCGGGAAGGCCTGACCCAAAATGGGGCCGCAAAAGCTCCGCCCCTCAGCACGCCGGAAATCGGGCCGACTCGGGCGGAAAAGGCGATTGGCCGGCGGTTGTCGCAGTCTCCCAGCGGCCCCGGCCCCGGCCCCGGCCCAATCCCGGCGGGAGATGAGAAGGCCCGTTTCGTGTCCGCCGGGGGCGACGCGCGAGCGGGCCCCTCTTCCTTACCCTTTTTTTGTTTGCCGCCGCCAAGGCGGGAGCCTCTGCCGCTTAAATGGGTCGCGAGTCTTCCTCACCCGGAAAGTCCACCCCCCCCCCACGCGCCTGAGCGAGACGACCGCGTGGGCCAGCCGCCGCCGCCAGGGGGCAGCAGGCGCCCAGACCTCCCGTCACCGTCCAAGAGACGATCCGAAGCTCCTCCACCCCCGAGGCCGGCAGCTGCCTGCGGAGCTGGGGGCTTCTGCGGCTCCCCCGGCGACTGCGGGCGGAGTGTTGCTCAAGCGCAGAAGGGACCGAATGCCTCGGCGGTTGGCGGTTGGCGGTTGGCGGTGGGGGGGCGGGGGAGGGAAGCAGGCGGAGAAAACGGATGGTCGAGGCCAGGAGAAGCCAGGCCAGGCGTCTCCTTCGCTTGCCCGCCGAGGCGCTTCCCTAAGCAAGCAAACCAGCTTGCCTGTTTCTTATTTGGATGTCGGTGGTTTTTTTCCTTCCCAGAAAAGCAGAGGCGCCGATTGTAAAATGGGAAGGAAACAAGACCGGTTGGGAGGCGTCAAGAGGACCGTGAGCAGAGAAGTGCCTGCAATTCCCAAATTTCGTGGGACTGGATGATGCTTACGACTGACTGCCCGATCTCTCAAGCTTCATCCCATCTGGGAGCTCAGGCCCACCTGAAATTACATCTTCCGCCCTAAGGATCACTGGATGAGATCTATATTGAATTAGAGTAAAAAAAAAAAAAAAAGAGCCAAAGACTTCTTTAGCGCTTTTTTCAGTTACCCTGTGATCTTCTGTATGAAATAGGCACTGGGGTTCCCCGGGCATCCGCTTCCTAAAAAAAAAAAAAACCACTTCCAGTCTAGGATTTAACCAGATTGAGTAGACTTTCTGGCTAAGCATTAAGTTCATAAGACGGCTTGTGTAATTGTGTAGGCACAAAACTAAAATTAGACATAGCAATATTATGCTGCTTGTATGTCCTCTTCCTGTGTCTCATGGAGTGTTGGGAGCGGCATATTGGAACACAACCATGGCTAATCCAAATTGATAATCCAAGGTCCAATTATCTAGCTGACCCTTCAGAAGCTGCTATTGCTTGCATTTTATTCCCCAAAGTCAATGTACACCTTTGATTTTGTGTAAACTACACATGAATATGTAAGCTGATACAGTATAGGAGTTGCTATAGTAATAAAACTAGGAAATGCAACAAAATAAAAGAAATTACGCCTTGTTTGCTGTATATTTAAATCAGCATTTTCAAATTGGGGGAACTCAAATCTTTTTTACCCTCCTGCTTTTGAGAGCTCTTGGGGCAAATTTAGAGTCTGATTTAAGGGGCTTTAGAAAATGGGAGCCCTTTGTGAGTAGCACTGACCTTGAATAAAGGGTCCCTGGGTTTGGCATCAGTTTGATTTCTTGTCATTTTTGGCCATAATCCACATCTCACATTCTAGACTTCGTGCTGAGGGTCTCCATAAACTGTAAACTGCATCCTGTGCCTGTTGCCTCCACCCTCCCCAGGTGAGATGCCTCTGCTGCCTTCCCACACATTCCCCCGCCCCCTCCCAGAGCAGAGCAGGCAGGCAGGCAGGGGTTTCAGGGCAGCAGCACCCCACAGACAGACAGACACACACACACACACACACACACACACACCTGGAGTTTGTGAACTCCGAAGCCAGTAAAGGGAGTTAGAAAAGGTTGAGTAAATAAACACTTCCCCATTCCTTATTTTATTGTTCCATAAGTGGTGCTCAGTTATTCTTACCTCCACTGAAAAAAGTTAAGGGGAAAACCTCTTTCTTATTTGCTTTAGTGACCACGTTTGTCCACCCAAGCCATATACTTTTGTCACTAGTAAAGGGCTGGGTTTCAAAGAAAGGATGTCTCCTCTACATCCCAGTGCTCTCCCCCACCCCCCACCCCCAAGTAGCCCTATTTTGTAATTCCCACGTAAACCCAGATAAGATGGCAGCCTAAGTGGTGCTGGATTGTAGCAAAAAAAATATGACAGGTGCTGTGTCAGTATCTCCCTCTTTGCCCCTGGAGAGAAACAGGTACACAACTCTTGAATGCAAAATTAACTTAAACCCTGGTAGCGTACTGTTGTGCCATTGCAGTAATGAAGAGGAGGGACCCAGCAATTAAATGAAGGAAAACCTCCCCATCAGAATTTTCATTTTATCACCCGGTGTGTGAATTCTTTGCCAGTAAGTTGAATTCTTCCCATATTCAAACTTTGTATCCTTCCCAAAAAGTATCTTTTGTATCCTTTCTGCCTTAGAAGGGAAATGTGGGGTTGTTGGATTAAAAACAAAGATTAGTAACATTGTGCAGAATATACATAATCAAGTATTCTGCAAATGCCAGGTCAAAACAATAAATTAATACATGTTGTGAGATTTTTATCAAGCTATATCCAGGAAGTAATTTAGTATCTTGAAACCTGGGGAAAACAAACTTCCAAAGCACGGCTAAATACTAACAAACTGAAAGAAGCAAATCTATTTCACAAGCAATATCAAATCAGCAGCATACTCCTCCAGAAAGCCGAATTATACAGTCTAGGATTTGAGCAAAAGACTGATATGTACAGCAAGGAAGGGAAGGGAAGCATTGGGTTGAATTGGGGATTTATTCTTGCATCTCAGCTTCATGGATACATGAAAAAAAACCCCAATAATATTGCTAAAGGAAAAGATGCAGTTGTCTCTTCCTTGTGTTTTTTTCACATGTAGAGTAGAAAAAAGTATGATGCTACCAAGGAACGGAAATAATAGACAAATCTGCTAATTAGGCAAAAAGAAAAATGCTTTTCAATCTTCAGAACAAACTCCAGGACATTGTGTTTAATATCAATGAATAGGGAAGTGGCTACAGTATACAGTATGTGGTTAGTTAAAGTCATAACTAAAAGATTGGAGAGGAGTTCACATCATTTTGAGGTGACTGGCAAAAACAGAGAGGCCTGGCAGTTTGCCCTCTCACTTGTCGCTCACTGACTGGGCTCTTTCTCCAGATACCGAATTGGCGGAGTTCACTTTTCAGCAGACCCAGGGCTGCAGAGTGTTTAGGAACAGGGGAGCCACCTCATCTCAGGAGCGGGCACCCTGAGAAGATCCACACCAGAAATCAAGATGGCTGGCCAGGGTTCCTCGGAGCAGCTTCCCTCCACTCTGCTGCCAGCCCACTCGCTCTCCAGGCAGCAGGGCTGTCTAGGGACCCATCCCAGGAGATTGCTGCGCTCAGCTGGACTCCCTCCCATGGCCCCTCTCCTCTTCTGGATGCCTCGCTTGCATTGCTGTTGGGGAGGGAGGCACCGTAGACCAGGAATATTTTCAGTTGAGATGTTAAGGAACATCTGTGTAGCATTGAGTTGAAAATCAAGGCAGGAAAGAGGAGAGTGGACAGAGGAAACCCCAGAGAAGTGGGTGGGAAGCTGGTTCCCCCATGGGCATCTTCAGCACTCCCAGGGTCAAAATGTGCCCCCCCCCAAGGCCACAAGAAGGACGAGTGGTTTTGTTTCTGGCCAGACTGAGCTAGCCAGCATAAACACTCTTGAGGGAGGCACACAGGTGCTGCAGCAAAGCTGCCAGAGGAGACGGGCTGCACAGAGCAGCCTGTTGAAAGCCATCTGGCAACCTCCAATTATCTAGGGAGCCCCCTTCCTCCATTCTGGTTTCAAAAATCAAAGCTGGCAAGCTGTGGGGGTGGAGTGAAGGGGCCGCTTTAGCCCAGCCTGGCCTTCGCTTTCTTCCACTTGGAAGAGGCCTGGTACTCCTGAGTCAAAATGGAAGAGGGCACACAGAAGGGGGGGAAGGCGGGCTGACCCCTTGAACTGCTCCTGCTCCTTCAGCAGCAGGCCCAGGTGGGGAAAAGTGTGTGTGTGTGTGTGTGTCTGAAACAGCCAGACTTTTCTCTTGGTGGCTGCAGCATCAGGGCAAAGCATGAGGCTCTTCCTGCCTCCCCACCCCCCCCCCCGCCCCCAGGAGCTGGCTGGCCTCTCTTTGGGTCTCTGGGAAGATGAATGCCCGTCGGGCTGATCAGGTGACCAGAGGGGTTGCGCTTGAGGGGGTGGGCTCCTCGCTTCCACCTTCCCTTATATGGCTTGAAGCTTGCTGAAGGTAGCTATTGGCTGCTCGCTAGATACCCTTGAGGAGGAAGACTGTTCAAAGGGGAGAACCAGAAGAGAGAATGGAAGGGAAAAGGGGCCAGTTCTTGAGCGAAGCAACACAGGAGAGCCTCCCAAGCCCAGATGGACAGGAAACCAGAGCAGAGGATTTTAAATAGGACCCTCCCTTTCTGCCCACCAGCTACCTCTGGTTTCTATCGCCATCAGTCCTGCCTCCTGAAGCCCTCTGAAGGGTGGGTGCAGGCAGCACTAGCAGAGGCCACGTGTGCACACACAAATACCAATCCAGCAGAGATGGGATCCAGAGAGCCTTCTTTTTCATACCTCTCATCCCAACCTAAACGATTCCTAACCTCAATTTAGACAAAGCCCAGGATGGGCTAAATCACCTCTTTGGGCTCCACAGCCTTCAGACATATTTTCCCTTCTTAAAACAGGCTCTCACTCTTATGGGGTTACTTTGGTGTGGAGTAGCCCTGGGTGTGCAAACCCTGTCATTTGTGGCGTGTTCTTCAAGACAGACCATAGCGAAGTCCTTCGGTCAATCCCTGATGTGGTTTGCACAAAGGGATTCCCCATACTGAAGTCTCAACCGTTGCATAGGTATTAAACTTGTAAGTGCTACTCCAGCGGTTCCATGCTCCAAATCAAAGCCAGCTCTGTGACTTGACAAATTTAGGTTGGATCTTAGCAATGCAGAAATCTGTGGGGACTGAACTGATTAGCAAAATCAGAAACTAATAGCTTTTTTTATTAGGATTGTACCCCCTTTGGACAGAAAAGCCCAGGTTGGAAGCCAATTTTAATTTAAAATACACACACATTCATGGATTTTATCAGAACATTTCCACCAGATCAGGTGGATTTCTCCACTACAAAAATCAAAAATCTTTATCATCCCCTGCCCTACTCCTCTGAAAACAATCCACCGCCTGCGTTCTGAAGAAGAGAAATTAAGAAGAAAAACAGATTTGCTAATCTTAATTCTTTGACATTATTTGTGCTGCTGTCCAAACAAATGAAGGCCCCACAGGACACACACAACCCTTCCCTGAGAATTTAAAGTAGACGTAATGTGAAGCTGACAAGACATCTAAAAATACACTGTTTAAAAACATTCAGTGGCTTTATTTTCATCTTTAGCACAGCCTTAAATATCAAACCAGGTAAACAAGAACAGCAGCAAGCTGGAGCAACATGCTGCCCAGACAGCACGCGGGACTTTTTAAAAAAAGATTTCACGTAAAAATCAGTGCAGAGTTAGGCTTCCTTGGATGAGGCCGGTGCTGAGAAGAAACCAAGCCGTAACCTAAACGCAAGTATGACACAAGTGTCAACTCAGGAAATCAAGAGAAGTTTCGACTTTTAGGTAAGTAAAAGAAAGAAAGAAAAATCCAAAGAGGAGACACGATAGAGGCTTATACAATTTCACAGATAGCCAAGAGAGAACAACCTTGCTAAAAGTAACAGGCTGAGGGGTTATTCAACAAAGCTAATGAACGACCTTTCCATGCAATGCATAATTAGCTCAGGGCACTGACTGGCAGAAGGTTCAGTCACAGCCACTAGCCGGGTGGCATTAAGAAAGGAGCTGGACAAAGGCAGGGCAGCTTCTCACAGCAGCAGCAAAGAATGGAGCTTCCATGTGCCACAGCAGAAGAGCTGCAGGGAAGAGACTCGGACCGGAAGGGCCATGCTTGGAACCAGCGCAAGGGACCCAGTGATGGTTCCCTTGCGCTGGCAGAGGCCGAGCCAAGGGATGAACCTCCAGCCATGGGCTCCTTGGGGGAAGAAGAGGCATCTGTCAGCAGAACCGATGGCCCTGCTCTGCTTAAGAAACCCTGAAACCGGCCCTTAGTTACACACAAATTAACATCCCAATTTCCGGAAGCCAAAGAAAGAAAGTTCTCTGCCAACTTTGTTCATTAATGTCCCCACAGCTTCTGCAGCCCTATAAGAGAGGAAGCTCCCCAGAGATGCAGGGAGGAGACCAAGAGCTTCTAGTTGAGATTTCTCAGGAAAAAAAGCCTTTTACAGGTTTTAATAGGCTTGTACATGCAAGCTATGGTGCCCAGGAGGAGAGAGAGAGAGAGAAAGAGAGAGAAAGAGAGAGAAAAGAGAGAGAGAAGAAAGGAAAACAGTTTCATGAAGCAGTTTGCATAGATTTCTTTAAAAAATAAATTAGCTTCTTAGCATCCACAGAATTTCTGAAACAAATGAAGAGAGGGTAGGGGGAGGGGAAGGAGAAAAGAAGTAGGTGACACTAAAGCCTTTTCTCTTGGATTATGCTCTCTGCCTCAGTATAAACACATTAGCAAATGCCAAGACACTGATCGACATCAAAGAATCTTACAGTTCTGGGGGTGGAAGCAACATTTAATTATTTGTCCCAATCCAAGAGTGCACGCAGTTTTATGCAGATTGCACAGATGGGCTTTTACACAGGGATTGCATATTGGGGGTGGGGCCACTGCACATGCATTGCTGACTTTTGCAGGAGACACATATAGTTGTTGCATCCACCCACAGCCACATAGATCCTCTCTGGGAAAGGGATGGCTCTGCTTTGCCAGCCTTTTCCTCTTTAGGGGACACAAGCTGCTGCTGCCCCCAACTCCCTCACCTCCTCTCACCCCCCACCCCCACCCCCATTCAAGGCTTCAAGGGCGGCAGTCTGTTGCTCCCGAGCTATATGGGAGAGCTGAGGGACTGATTCATTGGGCCTCTTTTCTGGACCCAGAAGCTTATGCCAACACCCAGCCAATAATAGTCAAACATACTGCATAGAGACTCCTCCAAAAATGCAATAATAATTAGCTTGGACCCTGGGAGGAGGAATAAAACATAGCTGGAATCTAGAATTCGTTTTTTTCACATGGTCACATAACAAACCCCCAAGTAAAAGGAAACGAAAGTGAAATACTTACAAGCAGCAACATAATCAAGGTATCAAATTAGGGCTGCCATAATACAGACCAGCACAAGATGGCAGCAAGAAGCTAATTTCCCATCTCTCTCCGCTGCCATCTAGCAGTTTCCAGATACCTGCACTTCAGGTTGGTCTTCTCCAGAAATGAAGCCTGGGGCTTTGAGAATAGATGCACAAAATCCGTTCAAGCCTAGCCCTGAATTCTCTGAAACTGTGTGAGGGTGTGCAGCAAAGAAGAGTCTCACTCCGTACTGAGGTTAGCTAATCTATGTGTGGGAGGAAGAACCCCTGAGGAGGAGTGGGGAAGCCAAACCTTTTTAAAAGGGAGCCATTTCCAAGTCAGCTCAGACCTAGAGAAAAGAACCAAAAGCTGTTTCTAGAGTAAACCCTGTCCTGGTTTTCAGGCACGCAGGCTAAAGGAAACTGGAACGTCCCCCGCACGCTCCTTCTTTCCAGAGCACCAGGGCCCCCCTGGATCCAACCTCCTGGCTCAGAGCAACAACAGCTGTTGCCAAGGGGAAGCTACAAGGGAGCCAGGCCTGTTCTCACCTGGTGCTTTGAAAGGGGAGCCTCTACCCTGAACGGGGAGCGCTCAGCACAAAGTCTCACCTGGTTACGAGCAGCAGATACAAATTCAAAATGGTGAAGTGGGTCATCTGAAGGGAACGGAATATGCCGAGTGCCCTACAACACAAATACACATCAACAACTGTGGTGTCCGTATGCAGTCCTTGAAAAAAAAAATCCTTCAGGACCCAGCCTTCAAAAACAGTCCTTCAAGAAAACCTACAGGCAGCCCTTGGCGTTATTTACTTTGGAACAATGGAAACACACTCTAAAATAAATATTGCTATAATACCAACTTCCATCTCTAACATGCCAAAAACATTATCCCACACCCTGCAGCACAGAACAGCTGCTTGCACCCGTGTGAAATACCGCCTTACAGGGATGTGTTAAATTCCTTCCAACCTCCTAATTAGCACTTCTTTTTTTATCACTCTCATTTTCATGCATTTGCATGCTCTGTTCCCTGATGAATAATATTTCACTCCTGTATCACTTATAAGCTTATAGTCTGAACTATGTATTTGTTAATGGTTGAATGGACTATTGTCTTTTAGCTTTTTAAGCCACTTAGATTTGCTTGACTGAAGCAGCATAAAAGCAGATGCAATCAATCAAATCAATCAATTCTTCGCAAAAGTTCCTATAGGGATTCACCCAGTGCTTCAATTGCTCTTCCCTCTCATTTCCTGAAAAATGCAGATATGCAGTTAGCGAGCCCTTCACCATTTCTTTGTACATGGTAATAGTTCCGCTTTCTTTCAGGAAAAAATGCTGTAAGGATCACTTCCATTGGTTTTGTTATGGTTATTTGTGGTCTCAACCCTTACCCAATGGGCAAGGGGAAACTTCTCTTTAGTGGGGTTAATTATTTATTTCCATATTTCTCTTTTGCCCTAAACCTAACCAGCTTACAAGTTTCTTGTCCCTTTTTAAATCTATTGAGCTACATGCTAATCTTGACTTTGTGCACTTGCCTTTTACCTGTTACAGAATCAGGTTGTGAATCTGACTTCTGAATGTGGTTACTCCCTAAGAAAACTCAGGGTGATGTAAAACGAACACAAAGGTAACTTCCACTCTAAAAGGCTGTCGTTAAGTTTGGAAAAAGGAAGAGAAGGATGAATACATTTTTCATTTTCCCTTAAAAAGGGGAAAGGAGGGCACCTGAGGCCAATTGGAAAGTCCTGTTGTGGGGCAGAGGTAAAAAAGAAGCATCCATTTCCAATCCTCTTTCTCGAGGGATGATTCTGGAAGACTCACATGGGCATCACTTTCTATGTCTTAAGCCTGAGCAGAAAGTGCCACCCGTGGAAACACCAAGAATGGGAGGACTCTTCTTCGCCTGTTCCACCAGTGGGGGAGCCAAGTAGTTCTGCTTAGCAGAGCGGGGATCATCTGTCAGGACATGAAGGTACCTGAGTTGCAACCTGTGCCGAGTCTTCACTTCCCGACTCTCGGCTGAACCAGCACGAGGAGGGCGGAGGCCATAGAGAGGGGATCACAAAGGGAACTTCTACCGTCTTAAGCAGCGAGTGATGACCACAGAAGGGGGAGCTGGGGGTGACTCTCTCAAGGGAAAGCACTTTCTACTGTGAGATCTTGCTGGCTGGACAAATCCTACGGACCTCAATCCTCCTGTGGTTCTCTGAACACAGGAAGAATAGGAGGCACGAGTGAACCGATGGCTCTGACTTTAACCAGAAGAGCCCTTTCAACCACCAATAAATTCTCCACAGGCGAGCAGTTTTGCAAGTAAACAGAGAGTAATGGCCATGTTCAGCAGATGCTTCCTCTTGAGATCCTCCTGGCCAACACAGTGTCTGCTGTGCTTCAGTATCAGTGATGGAAAAAGGAAACGAAAGAGGACTGGGTTTACTGGTCGATGGAATCGATGGGGCAAGGCGGTGGCTAGTGGAGTATACAGAACACCGGAGCCACAGAAGACATGCTCCTGTCACCCAAACGGAAATGAGACTCAACTCAAGGGGACGAGATGCCCTTTGAACTTTCACATAGGCAGCAGAGTGTGCGGGGCCAGTCCTGAGCTAAAGGAATCGAGGACCTCTCCCAAAGGAGCAATGGATTGGCATAGGTGGCCATGGAATGCTTCTGGCTATTCTTCTTCTATTGCACTGAAAAGATGCATGCCCCTGAAGATGACCTGGTGCCACACGTTCTGCGGACAAGTGAAACGGCACGATGCTTGCCAGGCGTTCTGTTGCTGCTCATGAGCTAGTCTGAAGGCTAGGAGGAGGGCCGAGGAAGGCAACGGGGGGAGAGGGAGCAAAATCACATGGAATAAGGACATGGAATACCTACCAAGGACTTCAGGGGAACCAGGTTATGAGGTACCTAAACTTTCAGCCCATGGACCAGAACTGCCTGGGATTCCCCAGTTCCAGTCAAGGACCTCAGTCTGGAGCTCAGCAAAACTGGGTCACCCGGTTTTCGGTCGCGGGGGCTTCTGGGACTGCATCGTGTTTGGAAAATTGCACCAGAATCTGGACTTGGACCCAAGCAGGGAAATAACCCCTCCGAATGGCAGAGCAGCCACAGAGAATCCGGGGGGGCATAGAAGGGACCCTGCCCGGGAGGCCACGTCCCCCTGGTGCCTGAGGTGCAACCCATGTCTCCTAGCATTTGGGAGGGTGGCGCACCCGAGCGGCATTTGTGCAGGAGGAAACCAGAGATCTTTCTTGAAAAGTGGTTCACTTTTCAACCATGGGGAGAAAACCATGGGGGCCAAAACAGAACCATGCTGCTTCTGAAAAATTACATTCCAATGGCCGCCTCTAAGTTGCTGCACTTTGCGGGCTACAGACACAATGGATATATTGAAATGGACTGCCTTGAAGTTGGAAGAGAGGAACGAGCGACACATAAATGTGGGGGAAGTGAGGAAAAAACTGAGTTGGTGAGGAGTAAGGGTCGAGGAACAGCCGGAACCCAGGAAGCATGAAATGCTATAAATTCCAACAGCACATCCGCTCCCCAACTTCTGTGCCCTGTTTTTCCTAGAGATTGGCCCACCGCTTGCCTTCACATCAGGCTCCTCCTGTACTGAGGCAGCAGCAGACTCTGCGGGGGCGCAGGCCTCGAGAGCCGCAGCTGTTGATAGAGGCTCCTCAGTTCTCGCACCTCCTGCAGCACTTTCTGGGCCTGGCTCCAGCTGGAGGAGGCCTCGCCCAGCAGCCTCTGGATCTCCTGCAAGGTGGCCGCTGAGTCCAGTTTGGGCGAGGATGGGGCACAGGAGGGGGCAGCAGCCAAGGTGGAGCTGAACTCCTGTGCCTTTCGCGCCTCTCCCCCGTAGCCCCTCGCTTCCGTCAGCAGGCCCTGCGTCTTCTCCAGCTGCAACGCCACCAGCTCCTGTATCCTGGCCAGCTGCTCAGGCTCAGGGGAAGCCGTTCGGTCCTTGAGGCTGGTCCTCAGCGATGCCTGGCTGGCTGAGGTGGAGTCCCAGCAGGAGAGGATTTCTTCCATAGAGGCACACTTGTTCTTCTCCAAATGAGAGAGCTTCTTGGGGACCTGAGGGGTGTACATAGTCCCTTTGCCAAAGGCCTCCCTGTGAACTGAGAACTTCTCCCCAGACATGTTCTTCCTCCGTGGGAGGCTGTTTGTCTTCTCCGAGTCCTTGACCTTCTCTGAATCTGAGCGCCTTCGGCCAGGTGAGAAATGGGCAACTGATTTGTCCAGATCTACCCGGAAACTCTTCTCACAGGTGTTGTGGTCTTCTGGGGAGGCCTCTTCCTCCTGGATCAAGTCCAGGGTCAGCATCCCATCAGAGGTTGAGGTAGATGCCTGCAAAGGCAGAAGAAAGGCAGGGGAAAACCGGGGGGAGGAGCGTGTGTGAAAAAACCAACTCTCCAGGAAGGGCGGAAAGAATCACGGAAAAGGGATTTTGATACAAAACTACATCTTGATGTTAAGTTTCCATATCCTGTGGCCGTTACAGTCTGCACAGCTCCAGCAAGGTGTGGCTGTCTCAGCTGAGTTAGAATGGTGGATGTCGAGTGGGCAGAAGCGGGCATAGCTTCCTGGGACCGTCTGGCCTTTGGTGACTCAAAGGGTGTCGTAATAAGTCATCCACCCCCACCCCCCCCGAACCCCTCTTCCTCTGCTCTCGGGAAGGTGGGAAGCAGCAGCAGCTCAGCTGGCTGAAGGGGATTCTGCTCCCTTCCTTCTCCTGCACTTACCACAGCCATCAAGTGGCCTCTGGTCGGAGGCCGCCTGGAGTGCTGGATCTTCGCTCTGTTACGAGTGGGATGGGCGAGAAAGCTCTCCTCCTCCACTGTCACCTGAAAAGCAACAGAAACACCCATCAACCACCACAATGGGAGGCACACAACATGCTTAGTGTGACTAAACTGGAGTTTACTTGATAAATTATGCGAATGGTTTAACTCCCAGGAGAGATGATTTCCCCCACCCATCTACCCATCTCTACATCCAATAGTTCAGACTGCAGCTCTCTGGTATATTCCTCCCAATCAGACAACATTTCTTTGGGAAGGGAGGAGAGGGAAAGGTTACCACCTCTGGTAGAGGGCCCAGACTCAAAGAAAGAGCATTTCATTTGGTAATTTGCTGAGTTCCCGATATGGCAAGAAGAAAAATTAAAAGAATTTGCATCTCCAAACCATATTCTCCCCCATCTGCTGTATCCTCTTTTAAGCCATCCCTGCAAGCTGCCGGGGCGGGTGGGGTGGAGGCAGCTCTTCCCTCCCCATTCAGGCCGGGGCTACTGCCTGTCTACCCTGCCCCCCACCCCAATCCACCCAGCCATCCCTCCAGCTTTGGCTTTGAGACTGCAAAGAATCAGGGGACGTGTTCCCAAGCCAGCAACAGGTATGGTTTTGTTATTTTCCACTCGTGTCTGTTTCATTTAAACCCACAAGAGAAACAGTCAGGAGGGAACATTGCTTCCCTCTCTGCTTTGAACAACCCTTAAAATGATCTCTCTCACCTTACAGATCTTTCTCTGTTTTAATGGAAAATCAGCTACCCCTTCTATTCTTCTGCCCTTCCTCTACGGACCATAAGGTAGTCCCGGTGACCCCTTTTCTAAATTTAAACAAAAATAAATCTACTCCATTGCTCTCTGTTGTTCCCTCCCCCTTTATTTTCTCTGCCTCCAGTTTTATTTTAGATAGAAAACCATTCGGCCATTCACAGATCCAAATGGGGCACTAGCACAATCTCCCTAGTAATAACTCTTTGCAAGAACATCCCTTCACCTCTCTTCTTGGACTGCAAACCTGGACATAAGATTATTGCCAGGATTAAAAGAAAGGGGAAATCTCTGCCACTCTCTGGGGGTTTTTTTTTCTTTTTTCTTTACAGAAGAGAGAGATCCAGAATAAACTAAAAAGTTACTGATGTTCCTAACCATGTAAGATAGAGCACGACAAGCAGGGAGGTCGACGCAGACCTCCTGCCACTTTTAACCTGGACCCTTGGGAACAGAGACCCCACTGCCAGACCCACTTTCACGAACTGAGTCCCAAGCAAGCCTGGCCTTTGCACTGTCTGGAGCCCCCAAAGAACTGGGCCATGGGCTGAAGAAAAACCAACCTGGACGAGCTGCACCTGCCACAAACAATTCCCACCACTGCAAGCAAACAAAAGGGTTGGGGTCTCTCTCTTGCACAGCTTTGAGCTTCTCCTACCCTGCCCCAGACGGGGACTTTGGAAAGGCCAGTGGGTCAGGACAAACCGACACAAGAGCCAGGCTGCTCACCTCATCCAAGATGCGGTTTTTGGCCCGGATTATGGCAGAGTTGAGCACATTGATCCAAGACTCCTTTTCTTCGGGGCTCACGGCCAGGAAGACGAGATTGGGTGCCTGAGAGAGATGGAGGCATCATCGGCAACCAAGGAGAGGCTTCTCGCTTGGTCCCATCCTTCATAAACTCGGTCCAAGACACATTCACAGCTTTGGGTTGAAGGAGGAAACCATGGCCTCCTCTCCACTGCTGTCTGAACATAGCCTGCAACCGCTTCCCCCAGCCATCCCCAGGGGCGCTGGGACTGCAGTGCCTGAGGGCAACGGGAGCCCGCCAGCCCCAAGGCATCTGCCATTTTGTATGAGATAGGCGGCCAGATCAATACGATGCACACATAAATAAAACAAAATAGATCTGGGGCACCAGAGAGGAAGGCTGCTCTAAGCAGGGACCTGATGGCCGGCAAGACCCAGCAAAAAGGAGCGTGGGGCCTCCTCCTCAGAAGACCTGGAGTTGGAGAGGATGAAAACCCCCAGGCCACCGACAGTTGAAGAGGGTTGGGAGGTTGCCCTGTTCCTGGCGAGGAAGCTGGGATGGGTTAGCCGCAAGGCCAATGGTCGGGTAGTGAGATCAAAGGGAGCAAACCGCCTTTTCTGCAGGGTCTCCAGGGCTTGGAAGGCAGAGAGAGGCTTCCCAGACTGGCCACCTACCCATCCCCAAAACAAAGGCAGAACTTTTGGTACCTCAAGCAGGGGCTTGAATGCTCAGTCAGAAGGCAGGCAGGCAGGGAGGGAGGGAGGGAGGGAGGGGGGGCGCTTACTGTGTTGCCAGGCTCCTTGGAGTGGGCAAGGGAGAACTTGCTATAGTTTTTTTTGCTTCTGCTTTTGGACTTCCTCAGCTCCTCACACTTCTCATAATCGTTCAAGTCAAACACCTCCTGGGTGTTTTTCTCATCTCGGAGCTGCAGACAGACAGATCACAGGTTTACAAGGACAGACACTGCCAAGGATGTCGAGATTACGGATTCTTTCACTCATTCACTGTATCAAAAGCACATGGAGAATTCTAGTTCCTAATACAGGCATGAAAACGAACCCCTCGCATTGAGTTTGGACAGCTCTTCCACAGCCACAGACCACCAGGAGTTTTTTTCTTGGCTGGGACAAGGGTGCAGACGCTACCTGGTAAGCAACAAAATCCTAAAGGTTTACCTCTGGGGGGGGGGGGGGGGGGGGGGAGGAACGTAATTTCTCAGAACACTAATTAACCTAGGAAGGATAAATGGGCAAGAAATCTGAACTGCCTGCCTAGTAATGGGGTTTGAGCTGGTATCAAGTTTGCATTAACTAAAAGTTTAAAGGAGAACAGTTTTAAGTCACGCAGGCTGCACCACAGACAGCACCACTATGCTGCCTCTTCCTGGGCAAGAATGAAGGAGAGGACACTTCTTCCGAGAGTGATTATAATTAGTACTGGCATTAAAAACAATGAGCATTTTTCCCTTGTGTTTTTCAGAGTAAAAGCAAAAATTAAAATGTCTACTCTAAGGAAGCTCCCGTTCTGTCTCCCAACATGCTGCACAAAACTCCCTCCACAATCATGCACAGGGCACCGGCCAGGGGGATGAGAGGGCCACTCCAGGCTGCACAGAGACCAGCAGAAGCTCAGCCGTCTCCTCCTCCTCTCCACCCCCCTTAGCCCCTTTCCAACTGATTGTCAGCTGGTTGGCCGGCCTGCTATCCGATGACTTGCAATCGGAGCTCATACCCTGCCTGCATGGCTAATGCCACCTTCCTTTTTCTATCAGCCAAGCCCTTGTTCGGTTCAGGGTAATCAAATGCTGGAGTATCTCTTTTGTGAAAGCTAAGCAATTCCTTTGGCCTTGGCCCCAGCCCAGGAGGAGTTTAATCACGGCTTGCCAGGATATTACGAGTATGCTAAAATAACAGGTAACAAATTATGTAAGTGAATTATATTAGCTCATCGCTGTCCCACAAGGCTGCTCAGCCTCCCTTCCGCCTCCATTGTCTGCGCAGCCCAGGGCGCTTACATCAAAATGGGAGGGGGGGGGCAGAAGAGGCTTGTCCATTCCCTTAAATGTGTGAAGCGGAAAAAATGGGAACTGAGGAAAAAAGTAAATAATTTCTGGACCTGGGTAAATCCGATGCCAGGAAGGACAAATGAGGAAAGCTGATAACAAATCAGCTTTCCTCCTCATCCAGAATTAGAATCAATGTGAAACTTCTAAGAGATGTTTGAGCACCAGAAGTTTATATTAGAAAGTGACTATTGGAAAGAACGAATAGCAACACAAACCTAATATCAGAGAAAAAGTTTTTAAGCAACAGATATTCACACCTCCAGGGACACTCATTTTAGTAAGAGCCGGTGGAAAAATAATTTGCATGTCAACATGTACTTTGCCCCAAAGCCACTAAAACAGAGAAATCCTGAAAACAAAATATGCAAAATTCACCTCAGGCTTTCCAAATGCCAGAAAAGGGAGACGTGAAGACAAGAGGCCCATCCCTTTTGGTCAACTGCCATGGAAACCCTCCCAATCTTTCAGGGAGGAAGAGGAAGACAGGGACCAGGCTGTTCCTCTGGCAGCTGAGACGGCGACTGGCCTTGCTCAAAGATCTTGCTCAAGTTCATTTCAGGAGAGCTTGCTGAGGGATCCGGGGTTCTTGGCCAAAGCCCAGCCAAGTCTGCAACCTGTAAAGGCTCGGCTGCTTCCGCAAGGGGCTACGGGATCCTGACCCTGCTTGCAGCAGCCCGGCCCCAGAGTTGGCCACCAAAAGAACCCCTGCCTCAAACAGTGTCCAAACCCTACACAGCATCCAGGATTGCCTCCCAGATGCTGAGTTCAGGCAATGTTTGGACTCCACAGAGGAGGAGGAGGAGGAGGAGGAGGAGGAGGAGGAGGAGGAGGAGGAGGAGGGGGAAGCAACTGACAGGCCGGGGGAGCTCAATCCAAACCCTTCCTCTTGTCTGTGGGACTGGCTCCACCAATAGCACCTTAGAATGTGGGCCTCCTGGGGCTGAGGGGACATCACAAAACGCCTTCCATTGCTGGGACTGTCATCCCTCCCCTCCCCCAATCTCACAATATCTTCTTGCAGGCTCCAGCCTGGGCCACAAGCCCTGAACCCCAGGGATGAGCTCCTGGCAGGTTCTGGCCAGGTGAGGGTCAAAGGAGCATTTCACCAATGAATTTGCCATCAGGCTTTGAGAGGCAATGAAAAGGCAGCCCCTCCCACAGGAAAGTGAAGCCCAGCTGACGGTCTTTCATCCTTCTCTTCCATCTCAACTTCCTCTTTCACCAACCAACTACTGAATGAGCAGAATCTGAGCGAAAGAATCACATAATTCAGCCCCCTCCCCCCCAATGCAAGGTGGGAAGAAAGGAAAGGAAAGGCTTGGCTAAAGAAGCAGGATGTGAGCAACCTCTTACCAACCTCCTTCTCCGAGATGTAAAGTTGGTCACCCTTCAGGACCACAAACCGATTTTTCCAAATCTCCCGAAAAATACCTTTCCCACAGAATTTTCGGACCCAGCCCACCTTCTCAGGTTGCAGTGGTTGCTGGTTGCCCTCCTGGAACCCCTGCATTCCAAAAAGAAAGGGAGCAAAGGACGGGGTGGGGGGGTGGGGGTGAGAGGGGGACAAGCAGGAGAGGAGAAAGGCAGGAGAGAAGCAGTTAAGAGGAGGATGTGGGTGGGTCCTCCGGCCTGCTCCTCTGCCAGCACCCTTCCCCTGGCCAAGAATGCTCTCCCATCCCCAGCTGGCCCTTCCCCAAGCACCTGGGACACTGGCAACTGCACCCGCAGATCAGCCTGACAAAGTCCCTTGTTTTTTTAAAAAAAAACCACTATCACAATTACAAAGGAGACAAAATGATGTAAGGCGAATAAATAAATAGAATCAAAATGATGCTGCCACCTGCTTTCTATGAGGAAGTAGGCTGGAATCAATCTGCTCTTGGCCCAATCAGCATTTAATAATTGCGACGATGGAGCCCTTCTCTCTCAGAAATTCAGACTAAAACCATATCTATGTTTCACAAGGCAAACATTTTCCAATTTCACTCTCTCTACATTTCTAATCACACTCTCTTCATCTAGGGAAGTAAAAAGGAAATCCACACAAATGCACAGAAACACATTTCTAAATTAATGCAAACAGAGCTTTAATAATGGAGAGTCGGAGACCCTCCGTTTCGGGATGGCATCGCTTGAAAGGCTGGAGGATCAGAAAGCAAAGACGAGCAGATTTTGGGATGGGGAAGGGAACGAAGGGATGGCAGGAAAGTTGGAACAAGACTGGCTCACCCTAAGGCCCCCCATTGCCCACAGACCCAAGAGAGAAAGTCGACAATAACGACGCCAGGAAAAGGCCCGGGGGGTGGGGGGAGGGGGGCTACTCAGAAAGCAGAAAAGACTCACCCGTTTAGCCGAATTGGTTTTTTTCATCATTCCTCAATGCAGCTGTCCAGAAGAGGGAAAGGGAAGGGGGAGAGAGGGTATGCTGGGAAGGGGGGGAGCAGGAAAAAAATCAGAGCGGGTGTTTGCCGGCAGAGAACTGAAGATCTCTGCAGTTATTGGGAAGAGGGAGAAAAATAAATCTCGCCCTCCTTAAGGAAAGCACAAGGGAGTTCCTATGACCTGGCGGCAAAATTTGCCCCTGCGATGCCCACACATCTCTGCAGGCAGAGGGACCCCCAGAAACCCCCCTCCCCTGCTCCTCCTGCTTTCTCTCGCCTGGGCATGGACGGAAAGGCTTCTCCGGGGCTCCACAGCACCATCTATAGCCAGACAAGCCGTGACGTTTTCACAAGGAAAGAGGAGAAGGAAGCTGGGAGGGAGGGAGAGAGGAAAAGAGAGACCCTTTCTTCTTTGTTTGAGTCAGTTGGCTGGGAAGCGAGGAGAGGTCAGGGGGGAACGAAGCAGGGCCAGAAAGGCCCAAGGAGCAGGCGGGCCCCAGGGACTCAACAGAGGCAGGCAAAGCAGCACGGATACCCTCTTTTGCACAGTCCTTCCTGAAACAAGGCTACGCTCATCTGGCAACCTGGAGAAGACCAAGGTGGTCCTGCCAAGAAAAATACCTCCATTTGGTGACCTTGCTTAGGAGCAAAAACGGCACCCCAGCTGCGGCATCCGACCCAGGTCTTCGGCAGGCTACAGGATCAATAAAGTAACAAAGGAGAAGAGAGAAGGAAGCAGCATACAAAGGACACTGGGACCCCAGAAGGCCTCGGAGAAGATGGCAGCCCTCTGCTCCCAACATGGTGCCAAAGACACCGTAAGCAAAAGAGGCAGGCAAGCAGGCAGGCAGGCAGGCAGCTGCTCGGGGGGCTTCAGGAGTGCTGAGCCAAGTGCTGGGCGCTTCAGAGTGGAGAGCTTGGGGGAAATCAATCATGTAAAGCAAGAGAAGATCCTGCCTGACACACAGGAGCCGGGTGCAGGGTCACCTTGACATGCAGAAGTTCACACCTTTCTAGAGCTGCCCACACAGATGGACACAGACCCCCCATGCACACACACACCATAGCAGAGACGTGTGCCCCACGGCACCCCCCACTGAGCACCCTCTCTCCAAGCAAGATATAACGGGCCCACTTCTGACTTAGCATGATTTGCCAAAATAGCAGTGGACTCTCTTCGTTTCATGTCTGCTATCAACTTGCCAATATGCCGGCCTTTCCCACCGTGGCTGACTTATTTTAGCCCTCCATTGGTGTATCTTGCCTGCCAATGCACAGGCTGACAGCCCGTGGAGCCTGCTGACCTCCCCTGGCTGGATGCAGCTCTGGGGAAGGAGACACACACACACACACAGCCGACCCTCCTGCTTAGCAGCTGATCTCCGGTTAAGAGTAGCAGGCACTGTCACAAGAGGCAGGCCCACAGAGCCAGCCTGGCGTGGTGGTTAAAGCATCAGGTTAGAAACTGGAGACCGTGAGTTCCAGTCCCACTTTAGGTAAGATGCCAGCTGACTATCTTTGGGCCAGTCACTCTCTCTGTCCCAGGAAGGAGGCAATGGCAAACTGCTTCTAAAATCTTGCCCAGAAAATTGGGGCAAGAGAGGGACCTCTCCAGCAGCCACCAGGTGTCCACATTGACTTCAAGCTGGTGCACACACACAAACTTTGCCACAACCCACCTGCTCTCCAAACTTTAGACATCGCTGCCTTGTTTTCAACCCATAAATGACTTCCTGCCTTGCTTTGAGCCTCGACCAGCACTAGCACTAAAGCAACAGCAAAAGCAAATGAAGTGTGTGGCAGCAGCTCACACCCAACAACAGGAGGGGAAAAAAATGGGTGGGGAGCGGGAAACCCCAATTTGCTTGCACCCAGTTACATCAAGGGTGCTGAAGCCAGGGGAGTGGCAGTTGGGGGACAGACGAGTGACCTTGAGAAAAAAAAGGCAAGAGGCGGCAGAGAACAGAGACAAGGCAATCCCCTCCTGGTGGTTTTTATGCTGGAACAGCCACATCCCAAAATGCCTTTTGCATATCTGAGCCAGAGGGCCAGCACACTCTGGCAGGCCTGGAGGAATGTAGGCTGCTTGCCGCTTTTCCCCACATTCACATCCTCTCTCTCTCTCTCTCACACACACACACACAGACACGCAGTCATAGATCTAGAGAAAACAAGAGGTGGCGTTTTCCAAATGAAAAGATTCCATCACCCTCTAAAGCCTTGTTATGCCACTCTCAGCCAAAGTGGAACATGGAGGGGAAACTGAGGTCAGGGAAAACTAGGTCTGATTCAGAGCAAGATGGCAACCATCTTTACTTATTTTGATGAGAAATGCAGGGAAGCCTTGGGGGAGGCGCTCGGGGAGCCCGTGGTTGGGGAGCTGCTAGGGGTCCATGAGCTCCAGGCTCCAGGTGCACCAGCTATTTACTGTCCTGTTGCCCCTCCCAGAGTCCTGGTGTAGATCCAGCAGCCGCTCTAGGGCCTTTTTGCCTGCCAGGGCTTGAGCTCTAAAGCTCCTGGGAGGTGGGTAGGGTGCAGAGGTGGGTTTCAGCAGGTTCTGACCAGTTCTGAAGAACTGGTAGTGGATATTTCTGACTGGCCGCAGAGGTTCACATCCATCCTGGAAGAAGCTCCCCCTGAGCAGTTGCTCCATGGCTTACGTCCTTGTGGCCAGCTGTTATTATACGGAAGGAAGAAGAGGCAGAGCAGGATTGCCTGCAGGCGGAAGGTGCCCGAAGGGAAGTCCTATGGTCCTATTGCTAATCCTATGGCTAACAAGGGGGCTGCCATTAGGACCACCACCCCATCATTAAAACAGGCAAAGGCTTCAGGGAACTGTCAGTCGAAAGGACGGTGCCTCCCTCATCTTCACTGGCAGCCCAGCCCTGAGTGGGCAGAAAGTGCCCCATGGAATACGGGCTGGCCGTGGAGTTTCTCTCTCTTGTCAGGAGAAAAGACGGGAGGCTGAATGCTCAGTCGTGTGACCAAAAGAAAGGGCTTATTTATTTATTTAAATAATTCTTAAGCAACCCAATTCTGGGCAGCTTACAACAGGAATAAAAAATTATACAGGCAGTCTGTGACTTGCAACCATTCATTTAGGGACCGCTCAAAGTTACCTGGCACTGAAAAAGGGATTGTTTTTCAAACTTATGACTGTTGTAGCACACACACCCCAGTCATGTGATCAAAATCCAATTGCTTGGCAACTGACTCATATTTATGATGGTAGCAGTGTCCCAGGGTCACGTGACACTCCCCCCGGCAACCTTCTGACAAGCAGATTCAACGGGGAAGCCGGATTCATTTAACAACCATGTTAGTAACTTAACAACTGCAGTGATTCACTTAACAATTGTGACAAAAAAGGTTGTAAAATGGTGCACAACTCACTTAACAACTGTCTTGCCTAGCAACAGAAATGTTGGGCTCAATTGGGGCCTTAAGTGGAGGACCAAAGCAAAAAGCCTCTTTGCTGCCTCAGCTGTTCCGGCTTGGGGGGTGGGATGGGCGTGGGACAGAGGTGGGATTCAGCAGGTTCTGACCAGATCTGGAGAACCAGTAGTGAAAATTTTGAGTAGTTCAGAGAACCAGTAGTAAAGATTCTGACTGGCCCCGCCCCCATCTCTTCTCTGCCTCCCGAGTCCCAGCTGATCGTGAGGAAATGGGGAGTAACCTTCCCCTGCCACACCCACCAAGCCACGCCCACAGAACTGGTAGTAAAAATTGTTGAAACCCACCACTGGCGTGGGAGCGCTGCCTCTTGACCCCTTGCCAGATCTACTTCCCACAGTCCATGGGGGCTGCTGTGGACACAGAGGCTGTGAGGCCAGGGACCTAATCCCACAAAACACGGGCCTTATGCCTAACAGGTGTTTCCAGAAAGGGTCTAACTTGAAAACAAGAAAAAAAAAAGAGAGGGAATTGCAGTCTGCTTAATTAGGTCTAACCATTAACAGTCAAAATTCCAGTTCTGATTACAGCTAATTAAAAAAGATGAAATGTTGGATCAGAAAGAGAACCTAACCTGCTCTCATTGGGAATTTAGTGCTCCCTGCTGAGAGCTGGCAGGTTGAGGAAGAAGAAGAGGAGGAGGAGAGCCATGGGCTTCCTTGGGGTTGAGTGACTTCCTTCCCACTGTCTTGTCTTCCTGCAGCAAACATCCCAGGGCAGCTCCTATGGAAACCCTCCCAGGAAAATCTGGACTTAACCACACATGGGCCATTGATGGCTTCTCCTTCTCCAGTCTATTAACCTCAGGAGACGGGTGTATTATCCACCTACGCTCTCATACTCAATGACAAAGGGTTAACAAGAACTCTGGTCAAGCTTTGGTCCCTGGAGTGGGACCCCCGCATCCCTCACCACTAGCTGTCCTGGAAGTTCCAGTCCAAGGAGAACAGAAGGACCAACTCTCTCCCCTACGCAGCCTGAAGCGCCAGGCCAACCCAGGGCCACATACTGGAAGGCTTAAAAACACTCCAATGCACCCTGCTGGTGCCAGAGGTAATACAAGGCTTCCAATTACCCCCCACATGCACATACAAAACTTAAAGAGCAAGGAAATCAGAAACCCCCAACTGGAGCAAGTCTGAAATACAAACAAGTGTGTAAAAAATTCAGCCCTGCATCTGAGAGGGTGCCAAGAATATTCTGGGCCAACTTGCAGTCCACAGCAAGCTCCAATGTGTTTGTAAGCAGGCCGGATGAGGCCATGGGGGCAGAAGACCTGCAAACTCCCCCCCCCCCTTCAGGAGGCCTCAAGGTTGTCTTCCATAAGCAACCCTATTCTCTGGCCGGCCAACCTGCAGCACTTTCAGAGATATTCACTCATTTTAAATAAGAAACCCAGATGGTCTCTGCCAGAGTGTCCTTTTATTGGAGTTCACACAGGGGACCCAGAGACTCACTTGGTAGCCCTCAGCCAGGAGACAGGCAACAAGCTGAGAACTGACCATGAGAGGGAGATACGCCCAAGAGACAGGGGGAGGGAGGGAGGGAGGGAGGGAGGGAGGGAGAAGGAAGGAAGGAAGGAAGGAAGGAAGGAAGGAAGGAAGGAAGGAAGGAAGAAAGAAAGAAAGAAAGAAAGAAAGAAAGAAAGAAAGAAAGAAAGAAAGAAAGAAAGAAAGAAAGAAAGAAAGAAAGAAAGAAAGAAAGAAAGAAAGAAAGAAAGAAAGAAAGAAAGAATTCCATCCCATCTGTGTTGTCTGGCTGTAATAGGTGAAGAGAGGCCTCAAGGTGATCTTCTGCAGCACTTATCCAGGAGGCCAAGCATGGAGCTCAGCAAGCTCTGAACCACATCAGACATATTTTGGTCTGAGATGGCTAGGAAAGAGCCAATGGCGGTGCTGCCTCAGTTCAGCCGCCTGGCTGCAGCCTGGCCCATCCCCTGCGAACTCTCTGCACCCCGTCCTCGGAAGCCAGCAGCGGACACTTCTTCCAGGAAACTGGAGAAGACAGAAAGACACCAAGGGAGAATTAAAAGAAAAGCAGCCATTTCTCACCGGCTGGCTCCAAAGGCCAATGTCTGGGTTGGGCCAAATGGGCAGGATTTGGGCCAGAGAGGGCAGATAGGGGCCAAAGGCAAGTGGACAGGAAGCGGGAACGAGGGCGCTTTTACATCAAAAGCATCCCCGCCTCAACACCACTGAAGCTGAGAACCAAGCCAGGAAAGTAGGACCTGCCAAAGGAAGCGCAGACATGGTGCTTCCGTCCCTTCCCCTCGTCTGGGACTCTGGGTGGGGCAGAGCAAGCACAGCAGACATAGGCAAAGGGATAAGGAACAGAGCAGGAACCATCCCTAAGTTCCAAAAGATGATGAGTAGAAACTTGCCAGCTTCAGAAATGACATCTGAGGCCACTTTGCAAAAAGAATATCTGAAATATCCCAGGTTTGTTAAGCTCCTGCTAGAGATTTCTGCTGAAACGAGGCTGGCCTCTCAGTCTGAGAGACCTTCTCTGGTCTGGTGGCTGAGGCTCCAGGCTAGAAACCGGGGGGAACATCAGCCCCAGGGAGGAGGAGGCGAAGGCAAACTGTTTCCAAAAACAGTGCCAGAAAAATGGCACGGACCCATCCAGGCACTTCTTAGGAGCCAAAGCTGACTTGGAAGCGGGCACACACAAATTTGCAGTTTGTATTTCCTTTATTATTGGTTAGATTTACCTCTCACCTTGATTTTGCCTTTGTAACATCAGCGATGTGAGATAGTTAAATTGAGAGGCCCCCATGATTTCCACCGCTGAGTCTCACTATTCCAACCTCAACGGCTTTTTCAGCCTGGCTCTGGAAAAGTGGCCAGACACTCAACAAATAATGAAAACCAGGTCTTTTTGTGCCGGAATGGAGTGTGTGGGTGTGGCGGAAATATCCAAATATGCACCTGTTCCTCTTTCACCCACCAACCCCAGAATTTTCCTGCCTAAAACCCGCAGAGCGATGGAAGGCAAGGCAGGCATTTGGGTAGACATAAAAGTCAAGTGTCCATCTGATCATCTGCCATGCATGTCAGCTCTCCAGTCAGACGTATTCTTGGAACATCCCCCATGGATTTAATTCATCTTTGATGCATGTCAGCAATTTTTGGGAACTCCCTCTGAACACAAGAGAACCCAAATATTGTTGGTAAACTCCAGGGAGGGAGGGAAGGCAAAAGAGCTCCTGATCTTTCCCTCTGCTGAACATAAGAGGTCCGCTTGCTCCCTCCATCCACCCACCTCTTTCTCCCCACCATTCTCACTCCTCAGGAAACTCCCCCTGAAAGGGCGTCAAATACGCCGGGGACATTTTGCCCTGAAAGCAGCAGAGCCAGCAGCTCTGGCCACCCACTGCTGACCTCAGCTGCTTTTCACCAACTTCTACTACTAGGAACTACTTTCACCCACGTTAAGTCGGCTGGTTGTGCCACAGTGCAGTTTACACACCTGTGATTCAATAGCACACCCAAGCCAAAAAGCTGCCTGCTGAATCCACCTTAGCCTTTTCTCCATCAAGAGACAGGCTTCTGGGGGTCACTACGGGAGTTGGTCGTACTAGCAGGGCTGCGTGGTAGGGAGGTGAACATCTCCCACCCCGATGGATTCAGAGAATTCAGGTGACTTAACTATAACACAGAGACACACTTTTGTGTCTACAGGCTTGTGTAACCGGGAACCGAAGCCGCTGTTGCACAGGCAATGGGTTTCTGCTACTGAACTCAAGACCTTACCTACCCCTCTCGCCTCTTACAATTTTCTGGGGTAATTTCTGCCCTGAGATCTATTCTTGGTCTAGCTGGTAACTCGATAGAGTGACCTTCTCCTCCAGGAGACAGATCAGCTGTCTGGCTGTGCTGCTTAAGAGAGGGTGTGAATACAGAGGCTGAGAAGAACACTCCCTTAAAGCCTGCGGTTACACACTGGCGATGGGTGTTGGAAAGGAAGAAGAGAGGACAGGATCTTGGCCTCCCAGAAGGCCTCCAGCAGGTGAAAAGGCAGGCAAAAATGGTTCCTCCTACATGCGGAATGCGCACCACACGATGGGCTTCAAGTCCATCATTCCTTGGATGCTCTGGAACAGACAAGGCTGATGATGGAAATGAGGCAACCCAGCTGAGTTGCCTGTTCATCAGCCGAAGAGATTGTAGAAAAAATGGTTTTAAACGTAAAAAAAAAAAAAAAGTTGGCCATGCCCACTCAGTCACATTACCTTCCCCCCCCTCCAAGCCATGCCCACAGAACCGATAGTAACCAATTTTACATTTCACCACTGCTGGGAGCCCCATCATTTAAAAATTAGGAGCGTTTCTGGAAGAAGGAATATGTCTCCTTGGGCAATGAAAGCAACCCTGTTGTGGAGGGGTACCTAATGAAGCTCTAAAGCCCCCTCCTCCCTCTGAAACAGGGACCAAAACTGCAGGCCTTTCCCTCTTCCAGGAGCTGCCCTTTCCCCACAGGTAGCAAGAGAAACAGGCTTCAAAGTTTCAATGAAAGGGTGTGTGTGTGAGGCCACTTCTTCTCCGTGGCCTTGAAGGAGGAGGAACAGCTAAGGTGGGCTGCCTACCTGTGGAGCAACGGACACCCTGGGAAAAGGCTGACTCTGTCTTTCCCATCCAGGAACTCTCCATATAGAACCCCACCCCCTTCCTCAGGATTCGGCATGATGCCCCTGGAAGTCACAGGTGGGGAAAAACCAGGTGAAACCCAGCAGAACCTCTTCTCAGAATTGGCTCCATGCCTGCGCCAAAAGGCAGAGCCCATCCACAAGTGAATCTGGAGCAGAACTCTTCAGCTCTGTAAAGCCCTTGCACACACACACACACACACACACCCTAGAAGATTTATTCCGAGATAGTGAAAAAAACACCTTTGCCAGCATTCCGTTATGAAGGAAAAGGAAAAAGACACATGGTTGAAAAGGACGGCAACGGCTCTGCCCCACCTTCAACTCACCTCCTTGTGTTGTGCACCGTTGTCCCACCCAGCACGATCCGGACACCAGGGGTGGTGCGATTCAGATTCCAAACAGTCAGTGCCTCCTCGTACATTGCCCCACCAATGATGAAGACGATAATATCTTGTGGCCTGGAACGAACACGGACAGAGAGCTCGGAAAAGGGCAGGAAAGGGGCAAGAGGCTGCCCTCTTAGCTGGACCCTGACCCAATAACTGGACCCTGACCCTGACACCACCCTGACCCAATAAACTCTTCTGGAAGAACTGCCCCTATGTCTTCCTGCCCTCTGACCAGGCAAGGCCTGGTGGGCAAAGCCATCTTCGCAGAGGCTTGCCTGGCAGCGTCACAGGGCTTCTATTGAAGATCACGACTGCTCGTGATCAATACTGCTCGTATAGGGCCAATTCAAGTTTTGTTTCAAATGCCGCTGAAACATATATGACGTTCCAAGCAAAGCTGTATCTTGTAAACTTAATATTATAAAATGATACAATTCTAATTTTGTAAGCCATTTTAACAACTCCATTCTTATAACTGCTAATGGTCCAATAATTACGGGGGGAAATTTTGCCAGTTTATTCCATAACCTTGATATTTCAGTTGTCAAAAGCCAATAGTTGACAATCTTTTCCACTTTCTTTTGAGCTCCTCTGGTGCAATATAGAATTACCCACACCGATAAGTAAGATTTATTTTTCTTCAATTCCTACAATGACTGGCATGCTTTGCTGTAGATGTTGGTCTGCCTGAATTTGGAAATCCCATACATATTTTACGAGGGTGCTCTGCAGCAGCTTCTGATGAGCACAGCAATACTTCAGAGCGTTTTTTGCACAAAGGCCAATGTATTTTTGCCATCTGCGATCCTGTCTTGCCTTATATAGACTGACCCTTGAGAGACTGACCCGCCATCCTTCTGAGCCTCCTGCCTCAAACTAAGGTGGACTCATCTGTCCGAGGCAACACCCGTTCTCCTTACCCTGTTTCTGCAGACTGCTCTGCGCTTGCTCCATTAAGGCTTCCCTCCTTCAAGAAAGGCAGGCAGGCAGGCAGGGAGGAGAGGTGGTCATTGTAGCCCCTCACATCGAGGGAATGCCACCTTTGGGAAGATTTATTCAGTCCTCACTCTACCACCTAATGGCCTTTAAGGCAGTTTCTAACAATAGCATCTCAATTAAGGGACCATTAACATTTCATACGTTAAAAGAACCTCAATGATCATTGCAAATGCCGAATTCATTAACTGCCCTATCGAATTTAGCCCTTTAGAGGGTCTAAATTAGCCACATATGAGCAAAAGCATTCTCCCCCACCCCCACCCCCACTCCTGATGTCCTGTTACCTGTCACGCAGGCTGCTGGGGCCCAGATACGGATACTGGTTGTCTTTCAGTTTCCCCTTGATGAGCTGATCCAGAGTCTCGTGCAATAAAGGCTGGTGCTGCGTGTACACATTCTCAACCCCCTGATCAGAAGGAGACGTTTAGAATGACGAGAGAGAATTTAGCCCCCACCTCAGGTGCTTATGGAACTCACTGCATTTTTGTGCTTTTCATATACAAACATAATTCTTCTTTGCTGCATTAATTGCACACACTTCCGTTTTATTTGGCCCTTTTGTAAACCACCCCCTGCAGAGTAAGAACACAACTGTAACTGCAATACAGATGTAGCTAAGAATAACGAGCAGAAATACCTTCAGCCCTTTGAGGAACTGTTTGGTAATGGCCACTGCATCCTTTGGGCTGAAGAGGTCACTTGACTGAACCCGTTTCCCTCCGTATTCAGTAATGGCAGGCACCAACTATTTAAGAAGGGGGAGTGGGGAATCACTTTTAAGACTTCTGTGAGGCTTGAATATGGCCCTCCTGTCCTGCTGGACATCCTGACCGCCCACCTGCAGATTTCCACAGAGATTTTAAGAAGCTGATGACTTTCGCCAAACCCAGAACCAACCAATCCAGAAAGCGGAATTAAACCAGACACAAAGGTGAGCTTCCTCCCTTAGGCCGTTTACCTTGCGAAGCCTCTCGGAGACCCCCCGGTTCTTGAGATCCAACATGAGACCTGGAAGGCTGTTGCTGCTGTGTCGCTCATAACGGAGGGCGTAGAGCATGACCAGCCGGACAGCATCCAGCTCGGTCACTCTGGGGTTCTGCAAGAGCCGTCGAATGCTCTATGGAGAGAGAGAGAAAGCCCAGAACCTTAAGCAGAGCAGGGAAGCCAGGTCTCAAGAAGATACACAGTACTTTTTCCTATTCCTCAGAAGTTTTCAGTGACTATATAGTAAGGTGAAGGCGATTCAGGCAAAGGAGAACGTTGTCAAGATACGTTTCTCTCATCCCTGAATGGCCACGGAGGCACCCAATGAAAAGAGCCCCTTATTGGGAAGACTGCCGAGGGGAGTCCCGGCAAGTTCCCCTGCTTTTCTTCAACCGTGGGGCTCCTCATTCCTTGCCCCTCGCGCTCATCCCTCACAACATTTCTGAAAGGGCCGGCATTATTACTGGTAGCCACCGAGCCCCACGGCCATGCCATCAGAGACCAAGGCCAGGAGACTGTGCCTTTGAAGCAGCAAAAGGAC
Organism: Masticophis lateralis; assembly: GCA_030761175.1. Taxonomy (NCBI): domain Eukaryota; kingdom Metazoa; phylum Chordata; class Lepidosauria; order Squamata; family Colubridae; genus Masticophis; species Masticophis lateralis. The sequence continues at coordinate 13,466,262 of JAUDYJ010000017.1, read as the reverse complement.
AGACTTTCCGCCTCCCCCATAGCCAGATGCCCTCAAGCCAGTGTCTCCTCATGGGACAAATCACTCTTTTTGAAGCAACCCCTCCCTCCCTCTGACATCCTGGGATGGCAGAATTCAGAGAAGATTGTTTTCCTAATGGCCTCCAGGTGATCTCTGGGCCTTCCCTCAACTAAAAGGGACACAATTCTTTTCCCTCAACCAGTTGACAGAAGGCTACAGAATGGAAGCACTCTAAGAAACACCTGGTGAAAAGGAAGCCCAAATGGGACGCTTTGCAGAGAGGGAGGGCAAGGATATACGTCAATACAATTGAAACACTAAGGAGGCAGGGACCGAGTGATCGGCTCTCACCCTCTTCAGGTTTGTTCACCAAGTTGTTATTAACTGGGTTGGGTCACTCATTCAAAATGATGGTTACCAACATGCACATCACATCCTAAGACAGAAGTTAAATAGCCTTAGCCATAACTATGGTACGAAACAGCCCATGGCTAACACATCTTGGCTTATCACAATGAGGGAGCACACTGACTTCCCTTAGACTAGCATTGGGCACATCAGCGTGGGAGTATTGAGTCTTTTTTATTTCCCGTTCTGGCAGCTACTCTGACACACACATTTGTGTACTTTGGCATGTGGGAGCAGGGCCCCGGGGGTACCTGTAGAGCCCCGGAGTGGTCATTCTGACAGGCCAGCTCCTGCTCGGCCTCGGATACCTCCAGCAAGTTCCTCTCGCTCACCAGCCTGGAGAGCTCCCCCACCACTGTCACATGCTTGGAGACGGTGCCAGACATCTTCTTGAACTGGGGATAGTTCTCCACAAAGGCCTGGAAGGGGAAGGGAGAGCTTTGGGGGAGGCTCCTGGCTGACCAGGCAAAGGCCTCTTCCAAGACAACTCATTGTGAGAGCTCCTGCATTGAAAACAAGCTTCCCTAGCGCACGCATGCACAGAACTGCCAGAAGGCAAGAGCAGCTAAAGCAAAAGGGATGACTCGGGAGTAAGGCCAGAAGATGACTGGCCCCTCCCATAAGGCTTAAAAGAGAAACAAAGGCACTTGGGACCTTTTGCAGGAAAGCAACGTTGCTAACTCAGCATCTCTTGTTTGTTTCTGAACTTCATGTGGCTTTGCCAAGTAAGGCATTTGGCAGGGTGTCAAAGAAGATAAAGGTTGGTGATTATCCCAAAGGACTTCTTCCGAAGGACGTGTTTTGCAACTAATTGAGACTCAGCTGGGAATGAACATAATTCTCAGCTGTTACAATAAAATAGATTTGTTTGGGACTAATTGTGTCTTGTAATGACTCAGTAAGCTTATGTCACAACACCCACAGCTGAACAAGCAGGGATGACTGTTGCCGAGGGGGGGGGGGGAGGGGGGAGGGGAGAATATCCCACCCACCCAGGGGTGAAATGGTACCAGTTCGGACCAGTTTGGCCAAATCGGGACGGCGGCAGGTGGTTTGGAGAATCAGCAGCGACGGCAGCATGAGGCTCCACCCACCTGCGTGGTCGTTATTACTTCCTGCTTTTAACCAGGAAGTAACCTGTTTTTTACCCTCTGCGCATGCGCAGAAGGGTTTTGCGCATGCGCAGAGGGTCTGCGTGGGCATGTGATGTGCACATGCGAGCGGAGCACATGCACTTCCGAACCGGTAGGGAAGGTAAGTAGATTTCACCCCTGCACCCACCCCCTTCTTTAACCTTCATATCTGCAATCGATTCCAGTTTCTGCTGCTCTTTGGGTTTCTTCCTCTGGAAATCCTCCATCAGGTTCTTGATATTGCTGCCAATTTCCGCAAAGTTCAGGTACATGTTCTGAGGAGAGGTGAAGGGACCCATTTGATGAGGGGGAGGGAGACCCCGAGCCCCAACCCCTCACAAATTGGAAAAGCTGCACAGAGAATGCCCAACCCATCTCCAACCCCAGCTGCCACAAAGGAGCATCGCAATCAGGCAAAACATTTGGAAATGTGGAACCGGAGGCGCCTAATTAAAAGTGCTTTCCGTGCAGCCATATGCACCACATTTGTATGTTGGAGGGACCTGACATTTGACTAAACCTGCATGATTGTATACATCACAGTAAGCCATGGTTTGTTAAATCACTGGCTGGGTTCAGGCTCCAAACAACCATATTAAGGGTGATGCATAAATCCAGCTAGTAGATATATATAGTCCAGGGTCCACCTCGCAGCCCTGGTAGAGCAAATAAATCAGGTTTTAATCCAGAGCCTCAGGTGGGGGCAGGGGAAAGAGAACCTAGTGGCGGAACTAGAATCTGAAATCTGAAATGAAGAACTGCAGCTTCTTACACTGGCATAAAACTCATCATTCTCAGCAGACAAAACCACCTCCCGCAGGTCTTTGCTGATGCCTGGGACCCGAGAGAGATCAATGCGATTGTTGTTAATTCCCAGCAGTTCGTGAACCATAGCTTGGTACGTCCACTAGACAGAGAGGAAGGCAAGCGGAGAGACGGCACAGTCATTTCTCTGGAGGTGCTGTTTGAAGAAGAAAGCCCCCCCCCCCCCCAATTGCCCCAAAGACTCCAGCCGTGCTGGTGCAGCCCTTCCTTCAAAGCTTCTGCAGTTCTTAAGGGGATCACTCACCTGGTTCAGAAGCGGAGTGATGGCATCGTCTGAGCGGTCCAGGAGCAACAGCAGTGGTGGGACTTCGGTGCGACGGAAGTCAAAGAGCTCATACTCTTTTGTGATCACTTGCTGTTTGGGGCAAAAGAAGTTCCTTTGTTATGGGGGGGCGGCAGAATGCCAATGCTCTAAAAACACAGAAATAAGTTGTATGAATGCCAAAGGTTTTTGGTTTCGCTAAACAGGAAGAATATAAAACTACACCTTGACACCTTCAGCCAGCCTCTTGGCCAAGTCAGAAGAGAGCTGGTAACGAATCATGGGGCACTTCTTCAGGGAAAGAAGCAAGGCGGTGAGGCCCTGAGTAGTCCTGCACAAATGGGCTGGCTCCCAGTTGTGGCCCTGGAAACAGAAAATGGCCAAAAGTCACAAAAGAGCTGCCCAGGCTTGGCCCCCAAGCAAATATCAGGGAGAGATCCTGGGGAGCTCTGGGTCCATAGGAGCAGACTAATGGGGGATGGAGATATCCATACGGCAGACATTTTCCCCCTTCCGAGCGTAAACACCAGTCTATCTGCAACTTGGAAGAGAGATCTCCTTTCCTAAAGAAAATTCTCTTTGGCTAGACTTCAGCTACTACATGGTCACTCTCCTCTTTTGATTTAAGCTTTAAGTAAAGACAGCAAGGATGCAAGCTTTGACTTCCAAAACAAACTTCCTTAATGTATCTGTCACATGAATGCAGTACAGTGTTTTCACTTTTAGCTATCGAAGAGCAAAATTGCTCCTGTAAAGATTGTTTTGTTACCTAAATAGAACCGCTTCGTAATTCCATTGAAGAAAATCCATCACTCGTATCTTAAAATCTCTTAAGAGCCACGGAAGCTCAAAATGGCAGAATGTCAGCTAAAGTCTTTAGGAAGTGCAATTTTCAACAAGCTCTCCTTATTTTTCTGCCCAGTCAGCCCAAAAGAACCAGAGATTGACACCTGAAAGGCGGTGGCACTAATTCTGTCCCGCCTGCTCTCAAACACACATTCCTGCCCAGTAACGGTCACCTTACCTGACAGCAGGCAGGGAGGTTGAGAGAAAATACGTGTGGATTCACAGCAATATAATCTCCATAGAATTCCTACCAAAAGAAAAGTAGAAAGGATCACTGCTGTGCTAGCGATAAACTGATGTATGACTTTGTGATCAGCCCAGTCCCTGGAAGCAGGCAGCTGTAGGTTGCCTGGCCTTCTGCACAGCCGGGCATTTTGTTAAAAGGCCTTTGTCTGACTGAGGGCTAGGCCCTGTGCTTCTAAAATACCTCGGCTGTGCCCGATGCCAGGGCAGCCCATACCTGCACTTCAGCTACCACTTCCTGCTCATCAGCTTCTGCCAAAGACTTGACGTCGCTCTTGCTGATCACATTGCTGAAATCTGAAATGACAGCTTGATAAGAAGCCAGCAGGGACAAAGAGTCCTTTGAAAGTTCATCAAAATACTGCAGTGTGAAAAGAAGAACAAAGAGAGGGATGAGTGCAGGCAAAAAGTAGGACCCACTTACAAGCACTGGCCGGCATTTAACCTGGGACTTTAGCACTATCTGCAATTCTTCTCCGATCAGCTCCTGCTTGGCAAAAGCCAATCACCTGACTTGGAGACCTCATTATGAGATATAATGCATCAGTAAACTATCATTTAACCAATTGCTGCAGTTCAAAATAGATCATCTATATTGTTATTTGTCTTTTTGTAGATAGTTTACTTTTTATAGAGATATTTTGGTCTTTTTATAGAGATTTTAAACCATCCTATCAATAGACTTTGGGCATGAGTAATAAAAGTAATAAAAATACAATAAAACTACCTATTCCAAAGGCTCTGTAGGTGAATCTTGGAGGTTTTATGACTGTTTAGGCCAAAAGCCCCTGGCCGGATCAATGTGGCCACTTAAGCCAAGAGTGACTCCTAGAGGCCGAGCTTTGTGCCCTTGTTGCAGGCTCAGGTTGAGTACTTGAAGTGTACAATTTAATAATTTAGCCATTTAGCCACACCCCTTTCTTGCATACAGAAAATTTAATCTGGGTTACCAAAACCCAACTGAACTTCAAATTAAAAAATAAATAAAGCAAAAGCCTATGTAATATCAAGACTATGGTATACAAATTTTATTAGATTGTAAATACAGCAGGTTCTTGAAACAGCAAAGCCCAAAGCAGATTCATGGGCAGTGAGGCTAGCTGCACACTAAACATACACTTAAGTATTCACTGAACTGAACACTTCACCTGCATAGCTGCCCCCCTCCAGGTGGACAAACTAAAAGCCCCATCTCCCCTGGGTCAGCCACGATGAATAACAGATAGTGGCATTTCACAGAAGGAAAACTTAATATAATAAGTGGGAGAAGAGGATAAGCGCACACAAACCCTCAGTCCTGCTGTAAGTTATGCACAAGAGAACACAATGCAGGAAGGAAATGCTGGCAAAGACCTGGTCTACTCACAGATAAAATAAGAGCTGTATTTGGGTCTCCGCAACTCCTGGATAAGATACTCCACATTTTCCTAGGGAAGAAACAAATCCAAAGAGAAAAAAGTAGAAAGATCATCAAACTAGCAGCAAACCAGTAAAGGAAAAAATATAACTGATTTTTATTTTATTTATTTATTTATTTATTTATTTATTAGATTTATATACCGCCCTTCTCCTTTTTTATTCAGCAAAAATCTACCCAGCGAACCACAGACCCCTTCTGGCCGTGCAAAATATCTGACAGCACCACAGATGGAGGCTGGGAGTCGGGATTCAGGTGCAGTGGCAAACTGGGGAGGGGGGAGAAGTAGTCTGAGGTGGCACCTGCCTGGAGAGAGAGGCTTCTCTGGTACCCAGGGCAGAATTGACGCCCCCCACCCCGGACTTTGGGAAAGAGTCACGTGGAATGGTAGCTGCCTGCGAGGTGGGGGGGGGGGGAGAGAAGCCCCCCAGCAGCAGGGCCTTGAATGGGGAGCAGGAGGGAGTTACCTTGGTGGGCCGGAGGAAGCAGATGGCTTTCAGGTGCTTCATGCTCTCCCGGTTGGCCGAATCGATGCGCTCAAAGAGGTAGACCTCCTTCTGCAGAATCTCTGACTGCGTGTACACCATGCTCACGATGCTGGTCTAGGACAAGCGAGTCAGGTGAGAGAGGGCTCGAGGCCGCTCCGCACTCGAGTCTCTCGCCGCCTGCTCGGAATGGGGCTCCGGCGCCGCCGAGCACGGCGGGAGCACCGGGGCGCTACGAAACGCTCCCCCTCCCCCGCGCCAACCCCCCCGCCTCTCCGCCGAAGCTCACCGTCTCTTTATCCATCAGCAGGACCTTCATGCCGGCCCCGCTGTCGCCGATCATCCTGGAGATGTACTGCTTCACCGCCAGCACCACATTCATTTTGCCGGGGACCCGCGGCGCCTCCGCTTTCCTCGCACAGGGAAGAAGCCGATCCCGCACTTCCTCCCTCCCTCCGGCCTTGGAGCGGCAGTCTCGCGCCGCTTTAAACTACAACCCCCAGCAACCTCCTGGCCCGCCGGCCGGAGCGCGCCTGCGCTGGCCGGGCTCGCTTTCAATCCGCCGCTTCGGCTCCGTGGCCGGAGAGCGGCCGCGTCCCGCTGAACTGCCGGCGCCTCCAGCGAGAGGGCGCCTTGAAGCCGGCGCAGCTTCGATCCTCCCTCCCTGGAAAGAAGGCCGCTTCTCCCCGCCTCCTCTGCCTTTCGGCTTGACGAAGCCTCCGCGGTCCTCTTGCGGGCCTTCCTCCCGCTTGTCCCCGGGGACCGTCTGCAGGGGGAGCGGAGCGCTCGGCAGCGTCTCCCGGCCAAAGGGGGAGCTTTCCATCTCCCCCGAAAACCTGCCCCGGAACGAGCAAAGGGGTGCCAGGCGGTGCTTTGGCTCCCGGGGTGGCAGAGACTCGGCTGGGAGGGTGCAAAGGCCGCGAGGCAACACCCCAGTCCCGGCGGTACCCCGGACAGCTCCGCCTGGGATGCCGCCAGCCGAGGGATTCCAGCGCCGGTCGGTCAGCTCAGCCTCCTGCTCAGGAGCAGCTGGACGGCTACAGAGAAGGAGGGAAGCAGGCCGGCCGCAAGCAAAGGCCGTGGCTCCTGGGATCCTTACCCAAGAAAGACCCCTGCCAGGGGACTTCCCTGTCTTGGACTACAATTCCAATCTTCTTCAGCCAAGTCTCAGGCTGTGGACTGGAGAGAGTTGCTTTGGGAGAGATGGGCTCTTATTGACAAATAAGAAATAAAACTTGCTGCCACCGATGTCCCAAATCAGTGAGCAGCCCCACCAGATGTTCGGGTTGCCCATAGTCAGAGAGCTGGCCAGGCAGGCCCACTGCTTTGGGGACTGAGCCAGGAACAATTGACACCCCCGCACCCCGGCCCCATTTATGGATCTGAGTTTCCCTGCTTCCCTCTCTGCTCTGAAACCCGGAGGAACTTGGAAATACCCCCAGCCAGCCAGCCAGCCAGCCGTGAGCAGGCTCAGCCGCTTGGTTGGGAAAAGAAGCCTGAAATCTGGCAGGGGGGAAGGAGCCGGACCTAGCAGGGCAGCGTAGCTTAGGTTTTATTTAGAGATGAGCTAGCCTGCTGCTGCTTCTCTGCTCTCAATTTGCAAAAAGAAAAGGAAGGGAATGAATTCAGGCCAGTGAAAATCCACTCGCTCAGTTGGTTCGGTCATTCTTACAGCCTTTTTGATATCCTACATTTAATCCATAAATCTTGTGCTTTTGTTTTTGAAATGTCCCTTAATTTAGGTATAGATATTTAAACATAGCATAAGGTATATATATGTGTTTGTCCGCCTCTCTCTCTCTCTCTCTCTCTCTCTCCTCCTGGGATAAGTATCTGGTCAGTCCTTCTGGCTCATCCACAACAAAGTGCAAATAACTCTTTTCCTATTGATCTGTGCAAATGGCTGATAAGCTGCCAAGGAGCCTTCCTCATCCCCTTCTCCAGCTGCCTTTTGTACAAACATTGCATCAGAAACAAAACCCCAGCATTTAGTTTTTAAAAAGCCAAGAAAACAAAATTTGGGCCTATTTCATGGGCAACCAGCCCTGCACAGGCTCTCCTTTCTTTGCTGGACTATTCTGTGTCCGCAGAGATGACAAATGATCTTTTTGTCCAGTACATAAACAATGGCCGGGAAAAACAAAGGCAACAATTCATACTCTGGGTCAGCTGAGGTGACCATGTGACTAGACCCTCTTAGCTCTATTTTGACTGGAGACAGGTTTATGCCTCTTCTTTTTTGTGATTTAGGAATGGGAGGATCAGTTTTGAGATGGGATTTTTGGAAACACCAGGGGTATCATGGAACCTGTGATCCAAAGGACCAAGCCCACAGGGGTTTAAAAACAATCAGCCAATGCATGCCCTGTCTCTTCCTGTCGCCATTAGAGCAACACCCTGAGTCCTCCAAGAAGATGGAAATGGAGAGCCAGTTTGGTCCAGGTAACAGGCTAGAAATCAGGAAACCCTGACTTCTAGTCCCTCTTGAGGCAGGAAAGCCAGCTGAGTGACTTTGGACCAGTCATTTTCTCTCTTCCCAGCTCACCTCACAGGGTTGTTGTGGGGAAAACAGGCGGAGGAAGGAGCATTAAGTATGGTTGCCTCCTTAAATTATGTATAAAAATAATAAAAAGGTGGGATTAAAACAAATGAGTATTTGAAGAAAAGTTTGGTTTTACCTTCTTCAAGAAATTTGAAACCATGTTACATGCTTCAATTACTATGTCAAAGAAAAGCAATAGAAAATAGGAGAGCAAGGCAGAAAAATATTTCCAAAGCACAGAATTATATGAGAAGAGTGATTAGATTTCTTCTAAAATAAAACTCTCCTCTAAAACTACTGAAATAAAATGCAAATAAAAAATGAATATATTTTAAAGCATATGCTTCAAGCATACACCTCTATGTTACTTATTTATTTATTTTATTTGTTTAGATTTGTATACCGCCCTTCTCCTTGTGGACTCAGGGCGGTGAACAGCCAAATAAAAATAGTACACAAAAGTTAAACAATTTCTTTAAAAAAAAGCATATAACTTTGGCTAAAAATTAAAACCATTAACCATTAAATATTTAAAATTATTTTAAATTACCTTGTTACCTACACAAGACAATCATTTTTGAAGTGTTTTGCATCTAACAGACATACTCGCGTATGACTGAACCAAGATGAAACAAAAGGCCAGGTATGAAACAGGCACAGGGATGATTTGGAAAGACAGAAGAGTACAGAGATGTATACTGAGTGGTGTGAAGTACATTTGGCTGTACTTCCCTTTTTTAAAACAAAAAATCTTATTTTGGTGTATTTTTTATTCCTTTTCTGCACTTCTACAACCTTTCTTATTCTGAAAGAGAGCAACATGGCAGGTATGTTCAGGTGCTGAAAACTACAACACAGTTACCTACATCCAGTGCATATTGTCAGTTTCCTTTTAGTCACTTTCAGAGCTTGTACTGTCAAGTTCCTGTTGGGAATGGATTCCGGATACCCGCTCAGCCTCCCACTCCTGAACTCCTTCCTTGGACTTAGCTGGACCTGCTGGCCACATGATGGCTCACACCAGTGGGCAAGCCTTTGGAAACCATCAAAAAACCCCTGGATACTCTTGAGCCCCCTGTGTAGGCTTTTTAATCCAGGAGCCGAGAACAACGCCACAAGTGTTAATTTTTTTCAAAGACAGCCATCCTGCCAGCCTTCAAGAAAGACAGCCCAAACTGTCTTTCCCCCATACATATCCTGCTTGCTTGGTCTGTCAGCACTATGGACAGCCCACGATCAGGAGAATGCCAGGCACTTTGGCCCCATGGGACACGCCGTCCCTCTCCTTACAGGGGTCTTGAGTGCCAGAAGGCTCTGCCCACTGCTGTGTTGTCATTTCCAATATTTGTTGGCAGGGACAAATATTTTATCATTTCATAGCAGCAGCGATTTCCAAGGGTGAAAGTTAGCCTTTCAAGCTGAATGGGAAGATAAGCACTGAGGTCCTCAGACCAAGATTTATTTCTTCTTCTTGGGAAGAGCTGTGTGAATCCTCTGTTCTGGAACTTTCTTTTTCTGGAGATTCACCCAAGTTGAGGGCTGGCTGTTTTCAGGGAATGAAGTAAGCATTTTAATTATTTTTCTGAATGCTTGGGTAAGAATTTGACTATGAATATGAATATATTTGTAATATACATTTTCACTATTTTAAAGCAATGTAATATTAGTCATGGGATATAACTCCAAATATTACGTTGTGTAACTTTTTGACAAGTGACCAGATGTCCTCCTTAGTTATGTCTGTGCACTCATTCATGCAGGAAAAGATACGTGTTGGCAGTTCCAATGAAGCTATTTTCAACCCTCCTACCAGATAGCAGCAAGATTTAGGCACAGGGATCCTTTCCAGTTCCAGAAGAGAGGCCATTTGTAATCCAGTTATTAAAAGAACAAGAGTGAATAGTACTTCAGGTTTATTTTGATGGTGGCTTTGCCCACACCAAAAAGGCTGGCTAGAATTAAAAGGAAGTTCAAATTCCTGGACTATGGGATGGTCAGCAAAGTAGTTCATCGTGCTTTATTACTTCACAAGATACTATCTTTATATCTGAATATTATTCCAGGCCAAATGACATCCTAATGCCCTGTTCCCAGTACATATCTTTAATAAAAGTACAAACTGCAATATGTTTTTAAAGGGCAGGTACACTCATCCATACAGCACTGTGTTATGTGAAAGCTCACTTTCAGTCAGTTACTCTGCAATAAAATGGCACTTACAAATCAGTTTGGTTACTAGATCTGCACTTTACATCACTGTGTGCCAGCCAAAGTGTCTACATTAAGAGGGGTAACAAAGAGGAAGGAATTGGTGGTTCCTGGAAGTCTCTGAGCTTGGTTGTTTTTTTTCAGGCGTTTCATTATCCTGACTAGATAACCTCACCAGTGCTAGTCAGTTGTATTGTGCTGCATCCAACGCTTCCGGAAGAGCAGCCCATAAGTCCACATAAACCTTGTAACACGGCCCATCCTACTGAATTCCAGAGTTCACTCCCAGGGAACCGATTAGGGTTAACCGATTCAATATGCATCCCTGAGAATAGGTCCTGCTGAATAGACAGTTATTTTTGGTTAAACTGGCCAAGTTTACAGCGGGAAAAGGCGTCTGTGGAGGAATTGGTTAGGATGCAGACTGCAGCTTGCTCTTTAAAGACAAGTCTCCTCCAGCGGTATTTTCCTCTACGGCCCCTTTCTCTACCGTGCTTCGTTGGGCGGGGTCGCCTTGGGCACCGCTCTCTCGGAAGCGCATCCCCAAAGTCGGGAGGCATCTGGGCATCGAAAGAGAGCGAGCGAGACCACCCAGAGAAAGAGGGAGGTCGGCGGGGCCAGCAGGCGAAGCGAAGCCTCCCGCTCATTTGCGGCCGTCCTCAGCCCATCCCGACCGACCGACCGACCGACCGAGAGGCGGGCCTCGGACCCAGCTCAGAGGGGAACTCGCCGCCCCCATCTTCCCCTCCGGGAGCCCCTCACCACCACTTCACGGCCCGGGCGCGTGAGGAAAGCCCCGCCCCACGAGATTGCCCGGTGCCTCGACCCCGCCCCGGAGCAGCCGAGAAACACCTCCGGGCGGAAAAGAGGATCCGACGCACCGGAGTTCCGGGGCGAAAGAGCAGGGGGCGCTCCAGCGACGCACACGCGCAGAGAGAGCGAGGAAGGGGCGAGCGGGGCCTGGAGCGGGCGGAAAAGGGGCGCCGCCGCCCTCTCTCCTCCGCTCTTTCCGGTCGGTCTCCGGGAGGCCATCCGGCCGAGGTTTCGCCTCTCGGTCTGGGCCTCCTCGGAGCCGGGATGGCGGCGGCCGAGGACGAACAGGGTAAGTGGTGGGAGCCGGCTGCCGTCCCAAGCGCTCCCGAGAGCCGCCTCCAAGCCCGCTCGGGACCCATCGGCCTCGCAAGCGCCGCTTCCCCCCTGGGCATCCCCGGCCTCTGCCCACTTGTCGGCCGAAGCCTTCCCGCCCTGCGGCTCGGACGGGGCCTGGCGGCTTTCCTCCGGGTCCCCCTCGCCTTCGCTTCCCGGCCTCTCCCGACCGGCCGCCGCATCCTTTTTCCCTCCGGGCTCGGTTAACTCCCGAGAGTCGGCTGCCTCTTCCGCACTTTCGCTTTGGGCCGGCCGGGAAGTCCGCGCCGAAGGGCGGCTGGAATCGTCCCCCGCCGCCCCCGGAATCCTCGCGGGCTATTTTTAGAGGTTGCAGAAGTGCTGGGGCGCTTCTTGGCTCCACAAGCCCTTGTCCGGTGTCAAGAGGGCGCGATGACAGCCGCCGCGGCTCTCGGGGGCGTTGCGGAAGGGCGAAGCGAAAGGCTGAGGGCCGTCTGTGGATGACCCAGACCTGCTTCCCGGACGACTTGGGAAGTGCAAAGAAGGCGGCCTTGGCTTTTTCGATCCAGTGGGTTCCCAGGGAATCAGGCCTCTCCGGCCTCCCCCCTGGCCTGAAAAAGGGCTATGAAAACAAGCAGCGCCTGGCACAGAGTTGGAGGAGGTCTCGGTTGGCGGAAAGAGGTCCCTTGGCTGCTTCGGAGGCCTTGCCTTTGGGAGAGTCGAGGGAAACGTTCTTCCTTGCTGCCCAGCCCAGCTCTAAGCAGCCTTCCCCATCCCTCCGTGGCCCTTTGCCTCTGGAGGAAGCAGAGCCCCCTCAGCTCCGGTGCCGGTTCCTTTCGTTTGGCACACCTTCTATTCCTGCTAGGCCTCCTTGGCAGCCTGGAAATCCTTTGGGGCAGCAGTTCTGTTTGGGGTGGGGTGGGGTGGGGAGACAGTCCTTGGTTGCCACCCCTTAGGTGCCACAGGAGCAAGGGCTGTTTTCTGTGGTGCTCCAGTAGCCACCTGTCTAGAGAAGGTGATTTCCAGCAGGTGTGTTTTCTTCCAAAAGGTTTTGTGGTCCCTCCTCCCAGACGCTTGTCGAGAGCCCTTAACGTGCTCTGGACCTGACTGCTATCTATAGACGATGCAGCCTCATAATACCTCCAGCAAGCGGATCCTGCCCATTTGGCAGCAGAAAGTGATCCTCTTTTCCTCAAACAGCTGTATTTGGAGGATACTGTTAAGGTCTTTCCCCCCGCAGCAAACCTTAACCAGCTTGCCAGGTGTAGACACCCAACATGGTCCCTTGCAGTTGACGTGATGTCGGAGGACAAGGAGAGAGTGATTTGTTTTCCGCCTGTGCAACTGGTTGGGTATGAGGTCTGAATTGAGCCAGGCTTTTCCAGAAGTGAGTGTTTTATCCAAGTGAACAGCCTTCCTCCCAAAAGTAAGTGCTCTTGGAGATGAGCGTCCTGTGCTTTGCAATGACTGTCCTGGAAAACAGGGGCGGCTTTAGTGACTATTCGGTCCTTGGACCTCTGTTACTGATTTTCACTGTGGGGCATGTAAAAGTTGCCATGCTGACTCCTAGAAGACAAGTCCCTCAAATGATGTGGCTACTGGAAGTGGAAAAGTCTCTCTCCTTTTGCCTTCAAAAGAGGGAGGGAGGGAGGGAAGTGAAGTCCTGTCTAGGCAGTTGGCCTTTCTCTCTCGTCTGCCTCCGTCTTCCTGGGAGCGAAGCACAAGTCTTCTGGGCAACGAGTTGTGCTCTTGGCTCCTGTAGTCTTTGATAATGAGGGATGTGATTAACTTCGTGTGATGAAATCGCAGGGCTTGGCTAGAAAGATTTCTGTGCCTTTGGCAGATGAGTGCCTGCCCGTCAAGCCCTGTTCCTCTGAACAGAACATGCCCATCCAAACAAAGGCTGCTTAGGAAAGGCCTGGTGTCTTGTGGGAACGGTGCCTGAGAGAAGCCAATCTTTACATGGGGCTGCTCTTCAGCCAAGCAGCATCCCAGGAGCCCTTCTGAAAGAAAAGGGCCATGCCAGGAATTTCCTTACAGTGAGTCATGTGGTTGATGTAGCCAGCTCAGCCTGGCCTTGGCAGCTAGCAGTAGTGGCTGACTCTTGGGGTTTGGGACAATGCAGTATTTTTTCACCCATACATAGAAACAGGATCTGGCTCTTCTGCACTCTGTGCTCTACTGCTGCTGAATGATGATAGCCGTTCATTCTCCTTAAGCAGTTTCCTTGCACCAAGACATACCAGCTCCAACCTCTGCTGACCTAGGTCCTTTTTCTCTGGGTTTAGCTCCGCCTGCAGTACTGAAAACTGATCCTTGGGCCCATTGCAGGGCCCTTCCAGCTGTCTCGTGAGTCCACAGGCAGAGCCAGAACTGGGACAAGTCTTATGTCCTTAAGTTAACCTCTTCATTCCATGGAGATCCTGGATGATCCAAATTCCTTCCTTCCTTGTACTTGTTTCATTCAGATGGCAAAGTGCGGGTTCTGGGTCAGTTCATCTTCCTCTTCCCCATTTCTGTGAATTTGAGCATTTGAGGTGACCTGTCAACTTTCACTTTAACCTTTGATCTTGCTTGTAAACTAGCTTCTTCTGCTTGTCTTGTCTGTCAGTAGGCTCAATCCCATGGCCCTCTGTTCTCAATATTTGCTTGGTCCCATTGACCTTCTGATCTTGCCCTCTTCTGTGTTTCTGGCAGCAGTCTTCCAATTGAACCCCTTAGTATATTATTGATCCAGCCTTTGGCTAAGGCTTGAGAAGACACTGAAATAAGCTGCTAAGAACTCAAGAAAGCAGCTGTGTAGGGATAAGCCTCCGTCATGTGGATGATGATATAGTACTACAGAGAAACTGCTCTATTCTCTCTACCTTAAACAATTTAAAACATTTGCTACTTACGGTAATTCCACCATTCAAAACAATAAATGCTGAAGTGGGAGGCGTCTCTACAACTTTAACTGTGGAGGATGAGAATTTGGTAGGGCTTCTTTGGAATCTCAAGAATTGTAGCCATTTCTACGCTCACTCCTCCACCTCAGAATAGACATTTCTACAAGCAGTGAGAACTTTCATGCATGTTTTGTAAAATGGTACTGTACAGAGTTAGGAATTACTGTTTAAAATTCCTAGGAGCAATCAATGAAAGTTGTGTTAAGTATTTAGATTTTTTAAAGTATCTATTAATGCTGAGGCAGATGTGTAAGTAATTTCAAGCTTAGTGCTTATTTTGTGGAAGAGGAATGTCTGGTACAGATGGCCACTCAAGTTGAATGGCACAGTTCTGTCTACCATATGCCAGAGGCAAATGAAAAGAGGCCTGTGGATCCAGCTGGGTAATAGCTCTTATCTTGGAATCCCTCTTGTCTTGCAAAGTCCCTGGGCCCAGCTGGCTTCCTCCCACAGCCACTCCAGTGAAGGAGATCCAGCCTCCATGCTTTCATAGGACCTTTGTTACCAGGGGTCCTGAGAGCCCAGCCTCTTGTGGCATCCAGCCCTTTCCCCCTCAGCATGCAATCCAGTGCATCCAGGAAGCACCTCAAGCAGGAAAGGAGGGCTTTCCCCAGCAAATCTGATGAGAGGCCGCCTATTTCCAGTAGCTGCCTCCTTTGCTCTATCCTTTCCTTTACTGAGGCAAGAAAACAAGGCTTCTCCATCAGGGTGCCCTTACCATAAAACACCTTCTCTGATGGAATGCAGGGATTTTACTTACTTTTAGATGGGGCTTTCCAGAAAGCATTTCCTATTGGCTGAATGGAGGTCCGGAATGGAATGGAATGGAATGGAATGGAATGGAATGGAATGGAATGGAATGGGAGCTGGAGCTGGAGCTGGAGCTGGAGCTGGAGCAGAATAGAATTCTTTCTTGGCCAAGTGTGATTGGACATACAAGGAATTTGTCTCTGGTGCATAGGCTCTCATGTACATATGAACAGTAGTTATAAATCATAATCATAAAATACAGTCATCTGGATATATTTCTTTTAGTTAGGAAGATTGCCAAGCATTTTTAGTGGGATGGTAGGTAGGTAGGTAGGTAGGTAGGTAGGTAGGTAGATAGATAGATAGATATCCACCAAAGTTTTAATAAAGGCTTTATACTTTTTGTTTTAATATGTATGCTAATTTGGCTTACATTAAACACTAAAGAATCTGTCTGATAAATATGCATATCCATTTAAGGATTTGTTATATACTTTTACCGCTGCCTTATGTGCGTTGGTTGCATTGGTGATGTTCTCTTTTATAGGTACTGTTCCAAGTATCTGCATGTTTTAGCCTGGTCATCTAGTTTTAAGTTTATTTTTATCCATCTGCTTGCTATCTTCCCTATAAATTATAGTTGCAAATAACTGAATGCATAAAACAGGAACATTTTTTTCATGTACAAATTGGTATGCTAGAGTTAATGGCCTGAAGATTGGAATTTAGGCAGTGGGTTAGCTTAGGATGTTGACAAAGATATTAGGGTTAGGGTTAGGACCTCTCCTAGTCCAACCACTTTAACATTGGCTAGACCTGAGCTATAATACATCTAAAATTATTTGGCATATCTTTATGATACAACTTTGGGTATCATCTTTCCTTTCTCAAACAACATTCTTTTAAGGCTATGCCCCATGTAGGGGTGTGTGTGTGTGAAGAAGCCATGATGAACTTGATGGAACTTGCTTTGGGGGATACAAGCTTCAGTTGTTAGACTTCTGCCCTTACTTCTTCTAAGATCAGGGCTGCTGTTGGATAACATGGCTGCATAGTGACCATACTTGTACCTTGGGGTATATTTGCATCTTGGAATGCTGAATGATACTCAAGTAATTTGCTTTAGCCCCAACCAACAAATGTGAGATTTTCCTACCTCTTCTCTGCTGGGGAGATTTGGGGAAGGATTGGGTCGTAGCAAGTAGGAAATATAAAGTTAAGGGCCCCTTTTCCTAGCTGTATTATCATCCATAGTAACAGTTTTATTTGGTGCATCTATATTTATTTTATAGCAGTTTAATTGCTTTTGTTTTATAATATATGCCACTCAGGGTCATTTGTTGGGAAGAGTGGTTATAGAAATCAGATAAATATAGAAATGGGTCTATCCTCCTTCATACCCCTTTTCCTTCAACATGGCATGTGACTGGCAGCAGAAGGAGGAACCGATGGTCTTTTTCCCCCTGAAGGCAATTATTGCTAAAGTCAAAATGTAGCTGGGAGGAGGGGAACGCTTCCTTACCTTTTCAAACAGCAAAAATGCATTTCTCTAGAATTCTCCTCTATCAAAGAGCCTCTTCTACATTTGATGCACAGGAATTAGCGATAAGATACAACCTCTCATCATCTTTCCTGCAAAAAAGTAAGAGAAAAAAAACCAGCACTTAGTTTTCTGCCTGTGAAGAATCTTTTCAAAGTTCAGAAATAGCTACTGTTAGTGGGGAGTAAGCAAGCCTCACAATTAGGTCCTCGGGAAGTTAGTAGTTTTCTTAAACTTTTATAAACATATTTCACTGTTAAGGATCTCCTGGTTTATAAAACTGTATCCTGTTTGGCTATTGGATTATACATGGATTGGAATTAAAGTGCTGTATGACTGGGAACATGTTTTGTGGGTGAAGATTGGATACCAGTGGGATTACAACAAAGGTGAATGTTTGTATTGCGGGGGGGGCTTCCCAGTGCGTTGCTAAATCTGCAATTCACTGCTGGAGGATGGATTTAAAAATAGAGCCCAATTCATGGCAAGGGGCTGTAAATGGAACCCCCACATTTGTGTCCGGCTATATCTGACTTACTGGGAGAAGGAAGGGGAAGGCAAAATGATTTGTGGGCTTACCAAGAATTGTATTTCTGAATAGCATTCAAGCTCAGACTTCATTTGATCTTGTGCCGTGTCTGCTGCTTAAGACGCTTAGCTCTCCTGAACCTTTGCTAGATCTCACCCATGCCATTGCTGCCCTCCTCCCTTCCTCCTCCTCAGATCAAACAGAAGATAATCTATATTTGCTATTAAAACATAAGATTCAGTAACTGGAATTGAAAAGAACTAAATGGAAAACATTTGGCAGTACTTTCCATTTTATGTTGTGTCTGAACATTTTTCCATTTTACATTGTGCCTGCTTTTTGGCATGAAAGGTGAGGAAAAATATTCACAATTTATACACAATTTTGACCAAGTTGAAAAAAGTCTGATAAATGTGTATTGTTTCCCCATTGTGATGCGGAGGTTAAGTTATGAAGTTGGACCCAATGGGGTGTGGACTTTATGACTTCTCTATGAAGTCATAAAATGTGATCCATGAATCATTTAACAGTTTACTGATTTATATAGAGTCACAGGTAGGTTGGAATATGCAGCTGGAATTCCATGAGCAAACATTCCTGCACCCCTTAAAATTCTTTTATTATATAGATGGCCTTTAATCACTCACTTTAAAAAAATGTGTCTAATAATTCTTTGGCAGTTTCCCTGTGTTTAAAACTACAATTGCTGCTGAGAAATGATGTGTACCTAGTTCTTATTACAAAGAATAACAGTCCTTTTCTTTGTCTCTTTCGCGTGGTATTCCAAAGTACAGAATCTAACCTTTTCTATTTATATGAAAGTGTTTCTTCTTTGGAATAGGTTAGGCCGATTTCCCTCCGTGTGTCTTGGTGCACATTTCTCTTTGTGTGTGCTTTATGTGCGCCTGTTTGGAGCCGAGTGTAGTTGGCGAAGTCATGGAGGGTCTCCTGAAGTTCTAGGAAAAGGTGTCACGTGAGGTGAATAAGTTGCTCTGGAGCTTTGTGCAGGCTCTGCCAAGAGGCCCAGAAAGGCTGCCAGATGCTTTCCCAGTCTTGCTCGTAGAAATGGCAAACTTTGTCCTCCACCATGTCAGTTACACACCGTTTCCGTGCTCCAAGTGTTTCTCTTGTTAAAAAATGGGCACCAGGAAGCTTTGGTTTGCAAAAGCCTGGCTGCCTGAGAGGGTGGGTGTAATTGGTCTTTGTGAAGTGTTTGGCATCACCTCTCTCTCTGAACCGGGTACAGGCGTTCCTTCTCTCGTTTCTTTTCGGCATGACAGAGCACCTAAAAGACCTGTCCAGAGGAGGCTATTTATAGCGAGGATATCTGTTATATCCTGGGCATGAATGTGCAAATGCACGACCCTTGCAGTGCTGGCAGTTTGCTTATTTTTCAATTTGGGAAGCCCCGCTATTTCAAGGAGTTCTTCGGAAGAACATATCGTAAAGGGGGCATTTGCCATTTCTCTTGCTCAAGTTCAGCTTTGGCAGATATGGAGAAAAAGAATCACCCAGCTTAATTAGATTCTTATCAGTCCTTTCTGAGGGAAGAAGCTGAGGTTAAAGTTCAGGAAAAATCTCAGGTTAATCTTAGGGTGCTGGTTTTCCTATCATTGATATGGAAGAGGTAATGCTGGCCTAATTTTTCAAGGTACCGTTTTGGAACCTTTTTATATTATGTAGCTATACTGTCCTGTGGATTGGATCCCCAGCCCTTTTAGGGGTTTTGGGGCCATTCCTCCCTCCTTTGCACCAAGATGGCCCTGCCCTACCACTGGCAAGATTCCTTTGGTGGTTCTGCAAGCGTATTTTGGAGCCTGCGTCATAACTGAAGAGATGCTGAACTTTTGAGTTCCTGACAGCCCAGGGTCAGGCCGTGGTTTGCACGCAGTCATACGTGTTTAAAAGAAAACATTACTGGTCACTGCTTACGTTCTCTTTTTCTTTTCCCTTGCTTGTTCCCAAGAAATAAAGAAGTATTGTGGAATTTGTTGAGGAAACTCAGTTTCATTCCTTCTAGAAGGTTTGCTGTATCCTTTCTCTTCTATTCCTTTTGTCAGAGGTGGACTATTTTAAACTAATTACCCTAAATACTTGCTTGACTTGACTTACTACTATACTGCTTACTACGATATAAGAACTGTAATTTTGGTTTTCAGAACCCAGAATTGTTTCAGAGTTACCATTATATGAGTAAATCCGAAAATAACACTCACTCAGGTATCCTCTTGTAAAATAGTTCCTCATGCAAAGAGCCAAGGTGGCGCAGTGGTTGGAGTGCTGTACTGCAGCTACTTCAGCTGACTGCTAGTTCAGCAGATCAGCAGATCAAATCTCACCAGCTCAAGGCTGACTCAGCCGTCCATCCTTCCGAGGTGGATAAAATGAGGACCCAGATTGTTGGGGACAATATGCTATTTAGTATACTGTTGATTGTTGTAAGCTGCCCAGAGTCCCCGGAGAGTGGGCGGCATAGAAATATGATGAATAAATAAATAAATAAATAAATAAATAAATAAAAATAATAATAATAATAATAATAATTGTAATTGTGAGATAATAGCAAGCGACTGCAATGATTTGGTTATGTGTTTTGGAGAAAAGGGAGCCTCAAGTTTGATGGAACTGCTCATGGTAACTGTAACTGTACTTAAAATCAGACTAACAAAGGAAGGAAGGAAGGAAGGACTGATAATACATATTATACACACATTAAGTTTCCAAGCTTGCCTGCGCAAAGGATGAACTTAAAATTTTAGGGCTCAACTTGTATGCAGCTACGGTACTTGATTTTTTTTGGTTGCCTTTTCTTCAGAACTGGCTGGTAGATAAACAACGTCATTGGCCATGCTTATACAGCTTTCAAACAGGTTATTAGAAGAATCCCTCCTTGCTTTGGGGGCTCTGATTCTGATTGGAAGGTGAATTAAGACTAGAGACTTTAGCACAACAACAAAAAGATATATTCCTTTTAATAGCAAATCATTCTTCTTGAATCTCCCAGGGATAGTAATACCTGGTTTTAAAGATGGGGAAATGATCTATTATTAAGGACTTCTCCCTTATCTTCTCCTAGCCTCTTGGACTGTTTTCTGTTTAAAAGTCAATATGATGTTTTGTCTAACCAACTTCTAAGGCAAGGTGATCCAATTCTTCTTTCCTTTTACTCCTCTATTATCCAGCCCAAAAGATAGAGATGTTATCCATGCTTCATATGGATAACAATTCATTTTTCTCAATTCAAAAGTATTACAGGGAGTGGCCCAGCTTACTCTCCTACATCCATCAAAATCTGCTGCTTTCTTCCATATAGCACTTTTTTTTTTTACCTTTGTGTATGTTCTAGGTAGGTAGCATTATTCATATGATGGGGATGCCGCACACCATGGCACAGGTAGCATTCTTGCTGTCTTGGCATCAGCATTCAAAGCAACATATTGCTAGCCGCTTTAAATGTCCGGCTACCAGGGCATATCTTTGTCCCCTGCTAAATCATTGGGAATGGTGCCTGCTGGTCTGTTTACCTCCTACAGATGAGATTAAAATATAATTATTGTGCATGTGCAAATTAAGGAAAGTCAAGAAAAGAAACTGGCCGTTTTCATACAATTGTTTATAGATCTAAAAGTTTTGGCAGGTTCCTATCTCCCCTGTGTACCTACCACATAACAAAAAAATATGTTAGTCATTTGAGGTGTTATTTTTGATCCAGGGATATAGCAAGTCAGGCGTGACAAAGGCCAACCCAGCAGATTCTTTGCAAAGGAATCTCTGCCCTCTTGTTTTCCTCTCTCGGATACAGCAGAGTAAAGCTTGGACTTGTCAGTGTGACCTTTAGGGACAACTAACCCAAGAGATGCCTCTTAACAGGGGCACTTCTTTTGCTCGTCTGTTTGGAGCCTGAGAGTGGGGAGGGGGAAGCACCCAAAATCAAGATTCTTAGAATTTTGTTAGGGTTTGTTCCCCAATTTGAAGGCTAAGAGCAGATTGCAGCAATAGTTAATAAAGGCAACAATTAAAGTATTTCTAATGGGAGATATCAGTCAGCAGTCTAGTCCACTTATCATTCCACCTCTGAATCTTTCAGTATTTCTCACTTTTGTTGCGCTGGGCAATAAACAGGAAAAAAATTTATATCCAATTACTTTGGAGCTTTTGTAAGAGGGAGTGGAATAATGTAACATGTTTTGGGTATGTGGGTGTGTATTTGAGGCAGAGCAGTAGAGAGGGAAGGAAAATGCTGATAATAAGGCTGTGGAGCAAACTTACTTTCTTCTACCAAGGATTACATAGTTTGGGGGAAAATTTGAGATTGAAGTTTGGCAATTGGCCGGACAAGAACAAGAAATTTACAAGGACTTCCTCCCTCCCTTCCTTTTGTCTACTACTTTTTCAGACTTCCAGGGCAAGGGAAAACCTTTCTTTCTTGCCAGACTTGATCAGCTGTAGACAACTTATAGTGCAATTTGCAGGCTGCCTAGCAGGGTTTAGCAAAACAGACTTCAAGATTACTATTGGGTGGTGACTTGTGAGGTCTCCTTATAGCAGCATTGTTAATCTTTTTCATAGAAAAAAACGAATGCAAACGAATGTAGTAATTCCAGTAGAAATCTGGATTAAAAGCATGCAGAAATATTCTTACGGTTCTTTCTAGTGTGAATGGCCTCTGAAATTCCCACTATAGGGAGAATGATCCTTTTGGTAAGTAAGGACAGAAGTTCTAGAGAATTTTCGATCCATTTGAAAGAAATGCTCTCTACATGGGGCTCCCCTTGGGATGCATCCGGAGGCTTCAACTGGTACAGGCTTCAACTGGTACAGAATGCGGCCGCGCGGGGGATTATGGGAGCGACAGGGCGCTCCCACGTGACACCTCTCCTGCGTGAGCTGCATTGGTTGCCGGTTGATTTCCGGGTGCGTTTCAAGGTGTTGGTAATCACCTTTAAAGCGCTCCATGGCTTAGGACCAGGGTACTTACGGGACCGCCTTCTGCCACCTATTGCCTCCCACCGGCCGGTTCGCTCCCACAGAGAGGGCCTCCTCAGGGTGCCGTCAGCCAGACAGTGCCGGCTGGCGACCCCCAGGGGGAGAGCATTCTCTGTGGTAGCCCCCACCCTCTGGAACGATCTCCCTCCAGATCTGAGAACTATTGCTGACCTCCGGACCTTTCGTCGGGCGTTGAAGACTCATTTCTTCCAACTTGCCGGACTTGCCTGATCCCTCCTATTTTTAAATATTTTTAAATATTTTAAATTTTAAATTATTTTAAATTATTTAAATTTTAGAGTTTTAGTGTCTTATTGATATATTTTCAGCCTAAATTTATATGGACTTTTAGAACATTTTAACTTACTATATTGTTATTGGTTTTAAACTGGCTGTTCACCGCCCTGAGTCCGGTAGGAGAAGGGCGGTATAGAAATTCGATTAATAAAAATAAAAAAAAATAATAAAATATCTATTTCTGCCATTGTGGCTGAAAAATCCTCCTTTCTCCTAGTTTAGATTCATGTTTGAGTATTGAAGTCCAATTTATATTTCATGGAAATGTCCATTTGTGTTCATTTTAATTAGCGTTCTTGGCTTTTTGGAGCTCTTGCAGATGCCAAAGTTATTCTTGCCCAAGAGAATTGAGAATCCAAGGGTGTCTTTACTTGGTGCTTTTAAAATGATCATTTACAGCACTTGTTTTGCAGTATCAAGCATAAAGTCTTGAGAACTACATATAGCCATTTAGCATTGACTTGTTTAGTGACTGCTTAGTTATGACAGTAATGACAAAGTAACTTTGCAATTTCACAATTACGACCTTCACAGGTCTGTAAAAAAAAGGAAAGCTGGAGTAAGGGTTAGGATTAGGACAAGCATAGTTGCAGTTTCACTTAGCGACTTCTTTGCTTAAGGTTGCCTGTCATTAAATGAGAACAACCTGTATTTCATGATGGAATGTGGGAACTGACCATTCTGCCCCCTGCCCTTTGGCAGGTGGTTTGTGCCAAAAGCTAATTTTGGCCCAAAAGTGGAGACAGAGGACCTTTATCTGGAGTGGATCTGGGTTAGGCAACTCTAGGTAAAGCATCATTAGATGTCACTTGCTTATGTTTATTGATTGCACTTCTATGCTGTACATCTAGCTGTTGAAATAACTCTGGGCAGCTTATAAAAAGATAAAAGGTAATACAAAAACAATTAAAAAGTGAAGGCCAAGAAGTTAGAATCCAGCCTGTCAGCCAGGCCCAGCAGAGGCCTGGGCTGGCCGGGAGAGAGCCAGGTTTGAAGGCCCATCTGGAAGGCCTCACACCTCCGAAAGCCAAGTATTCCACCCATCCCCTTGTTGCACCAGTCTCATGCTGCCAGACGGGACTTATGCCTTTGTGGATGGGGGTCAAGGAGACAATGCTCTGAGAGGATGCAACTTCATTGGCCTCCCATTGAATCAAAGGGGCATATCTCTCTGATGACCTCTGGAGCAACCAGCCAGACTCCATCTTCTCTTTTTCTTCTCTAGAATGAAAAACTCTCCTGGCTAGATGTCCCTGCAGTTCCAGTCACTTTCAAGGAATTCATGACCCTGGATATGGATGTCGTCCTCTCGGATTTTGTTCGCTCAACGGGGGCAGAGCCAGGATTGGCAAGAGACTTGCTTGAAGGTAAAAACTTCAGTTTGAAGATGGTTTTCACTTTTTTACTGCCACCCTCAACTCTTGACTTTTAGTTATCCATTTTTGAGTTGCAAAATAATATGGTCGTCTCAGAAAATGCCACATCCGGCTATTTATGATTACCTACAGCTCACCCCAAGGCTCCCCGTCTTGAGATGAGGGTTTGTTATAGGATTTTATTCTATGATTGGGTATCTACTAAGTCTCTGTCCAGAACAGTTTCCCTCCAGTGAAATACTTAACGCTTATGACCATTCCCTGAATGGGCAGAAAAGGTTGAGTGCATCTGTTTCTGAAAATTTAGAGAAAGCAGAGATAAAAGGCTGAGGTCGGGGGAACTTTCTTTAGATGATGATGATGGTTTCTGTCTTACGAAGGAAAAGTGGCAGTTGGCTTGGCTTTTTAAAACCTGCTTAGGCTTGTTTCCTTTTCCTAGGGAAAAACTGGGACTTGAATGCTGCACTGAATGATTTTGAGCAGCTGAGGCAGGTCCATGCCGGGATCCTGCCCCGTTCCTTCAATGATGGTCGCACTTTTAAATTTGTGGAGAAGGAGATTGTCCGGAGTGTCCGGCCACAGCTGCAGCGCCAAGATGATATAATTCAAGGTAAGAGCCTCTCCCGGTGCTGAAAATGGTTCCCTTATGGATAGAGGCACTGTTTGCATCCCAAGGAAAGCGAGTCAGCACCTGGAGGAAGGTGGTGAATTTTTCCTGCATTTGAGTTCTTGTCACAGTCTGGAGAGGACAAGCGTGCCACCTCTGCAGCTGCTCCGCTTCCTCTTCTGTTTTCAGAGAAGCGCTTGTCCCGAGGCATTTCCCATGCCAGCTCCACCATCGTCTCCTTGGCTCGCTCCCATGTCTCCAGCAATGGCGGCGGCAGCGGCGGCGGCGAGCA
The DNA here is from genome assembly GCA_030761175.1 of Masticophis lateralis. Classification (NCBI taxonomy): domain Eukaryota; kingdom Metazoa; phylum Chordata; class Lepidosauria; order Squamata; family Colubridae; genus Masticophis; species Masticophis lateralis. The sequence continues at coordinate 13,441,464 of JAUDYJ010000017.1, read as the reverse complement.
TCTTTTGGAGATGCCAATCTGCACCTTCCAGCTCCCTGACCTGAATGTTTATAGTGAAGACTTCCGGAACTTCATCGAGCGGGATCTCATTGAGCAATCAATGCTGGTGGCACTGGAGCAGGCTGGTGAGTGGAAAGTTGCTGCTTTTCGGAAAGGAGATGCAAAAGCTTAACCTCTCCTGGGCCCACCTGATGATCGTGTTCGATTACCAAGATGGAAGAAATTATAGGTTAGGTATCATCTTTGTGCTGTTGCTTCCTGGGCCTGTAGTTTTTAGAGCCAAGCACCAGGGCGCTTTGATTCAAAAGTCCCCAGAACCTCCTACATCAAAGAACGGTTCGTGCTGACTTAAGCCATCCTACGTTTTATGCAGGTGACAAGATTTAAAGGTTACTTGGAGTTTAAAATTGTCCAACTTGGAAAATACGTTCAGGCAGTTTCTTGGCTGTGAGGCTTGAAAGATCTTGCAATCAGGAATGCCTTCATGTTCCTTTCAGACCTAATCTGCTATTGCTATTGCGCGTAGCAGAAAAAGGATGATATATCCAAAAGAAAAAGGATGATATATCCAAAAGAAAAAGGATGATGTATCCAAAAGAAATAGACAAAATAAAAATCCTTTTCAAGTAAACAGTGTTCTAGCTTTCCTCAGATTGGATTTTATCTCTGCCACTCAGTGACAGGGTGGGACTTGGCTGTGCTGCATGCCACTGAAATGAGGAGCGGCTGGTCTGTTTAGGAAGGCTAGTGGCTGAGGGCCAATCATGTCTGTTTCCATCACAGAGTCAGATCCTTTCTCTTGGAGGACGACGGAGGACCCATTGCTGATCTCCAGCCTGTTAAACATGCCATTCCAGGGAAAGCAAGGGATTTACCTGTGATTAATCATTCTAATCAAAAGCTTCTCTTGTTCTGAGCCTTCTGGTAGGATTGAGTTGTTCTTGAGAAATGCTGTTTTGCCTGTCTTGCCGGGCAACCCTGACATTTTGATATTTCTTTAACCCCCCCCCTCCCTTTTTTTTAAAGGAACTGGGGGCAGTGATTGCCATATTTCAGGCAAGTTCAAAAGTTTTGCTCTAGTTGTAAGGGAAAGATTGCTTTGGTTGGTTTGCTGCTAACCCTCTCCCTTGTCTCTTTGGCTTTGTAAGACTGCCACAAACTCATTAATGCACAGTCCGGTAATCTTCTTCATTTCCAGTTTGTTTTTAAGGTTCAACTGAGTCTTTCTTTTTCTATCATCTCCTTTGTCTCTCAAGTTGCTGTTGTAGGATAGTAGGTAAGAATCAAAGTTGGTGAGTCTCTAAGAAATTCTTTCTTTCTTTCCATAATAGGCAAGGAACAACTCATTAAATGCAGAAATTAGGCCAAAAGAAGATAGCAGTGTGTACTTGAAATGCTCCAACCCATAAACTCTCAAATGCAGAACATCTGTTAGTATTTAGTATATATATACATACATCTGTTCTCCCCTGGCCTAGGTCGTCTGAACTGGTGGGCCAACGTAGATCCCAGCTGTCAAAGGCTGCTTCCCTTGGCAACAACGGGGGATGGAAATTGCCTACTTCATGCTGCATCCCTAGGTAGGGTCTTTCGGTCGTACAGTACACATTTATTCTGTGCATTCCTTCTGCTGCCAGGCAGCTGGGCTTCCTTTCTTTTGCCTTCCTTCCTTCCATAAGCAACAGCGTATGATGTTTATAGTTTCCTGGTAAAAATGACAAATACCTCAGTTACCACAGAATCATTTTGAGCCCTTTTCTCAGGTTGCATGTCCCAGATAATTCTCCCCCACCCCCCGCTTCCTCCTCCTCCTCCTCCTCCATCCGCTGGGCTTCCTGACTACTGTAAGCCACCAGTACTGTAAACCAAAATCAAAGCAAGCATGTGATGACATAGGCTTATGATCGGACATGGGATTGGGCCCAATTAAACATGCCTTAAAAGGGGGCTGTTTCTTATTCCTTCCTTGCCACCTCCAGGTATGTGGGGTTTCCACGACAGGGATCTGATGCTCCGCAAATGCCTTTACACCCTGATGGACAGAGGGGCGGAGAGGGAGGCTCTGAAGCGGCGCTGGAGGTGGCAGCAGACCCAGCAAAACAAAGAGGTAACGATTTGGAGCGGCCTTTGAGAAGTTGTGAGGCCAGTCTTGGCTCTCTGCTTTGTTCAGAAATGAGGATTCTTTAGCCTGAGAGTCAGCCTTGTGTCCCTTTTGAAGCCAACCTGAGGTCTCTTTTCTAAACCTCTAAATGCAGCAGCTTCTCCCAGACCAGTCTTGGGGAATAATCTTAAACCCTCTAAAATAGGATGATCGAGAGGAGATGTTTTGTTTCCATATAGATTTCTTACTCTCTTCACTGTCTCTGCCAATATTATAGTCTGGCCTAGTATACACAGAAGAAGAATGGCAAAAAGAGTGGAATGAACTGATCAAATTGGCTTCAAGCGAACCCCGTATGCATTATGGCACCAATAGTGGGAGCTGTGCAGGGTAAGTAGAATGTTTCATTAAGCAACATATTGCAATGCCCAGGACTTCAATTACTGAGCTGGGGGGGGGGCGCACAGGGGGATACTTTATGGGTCCTTAAAAAGATGCTCAAATGCAAATAAATGCACTTGTTTGTGAAGGCGCACGCAGCAGAAAACTGCACCTGGTTATGACACCTATATTAATTCCCGCCAAATGGTAATTTCTTGGCCATGTGTGTATAATATCTTCATTCCCAGGTCTGCTGGCTCCAATCTGTAGGGTGACTGCCTTCTTCTGAGTGACACAGGAAAGGAGTGTACAATACAGTGATTCAGCATGCAGAATGTTAAACATTTAGTCATATCTCCCCCCTTCCCCCTGCTTTTTGGTTTATTTTCTTCAGAGTTGAAGGGTCTGAGGAGCCTGTGTATGAGAGCCTGGAAGAATTCCATGTTTTTGTCCTTTCCCATGTATTGAAGAGGCCCATTGTGGTTGTAGCAGACACTATGTTGCGAGATTCTGGAGGAGAAGGTAAGAAGAGTGCAATGAGGCGCATTAAGAAAATGCGGCTGTGATCTGCCTTGGTAGTGCCAGTTGCTATTTTCAGTATGCTTCTTATTTGAGGGAAAAAATGGCCCAAGTAGTAACTCTTGCAGAGGGAAGTTTCTGTAAAAGGCTATCGAGACACAATTTCTATTGTAAACAATATTGACATTCAAAGGCTGACTGGAAGGCGCCAAGACAAGGAAGAGTCAGTCGCGCAAAATAGTCTCAGTGGCTACTTTTGGTTTCATAGTAAAAGTTGAGCGTTTTCTCAGTGTCCATAGTTTACTTAGTCATTGAATATAAGGTTTGGAAGAGACCTTAACAGATCATTGAAGCTTCTGCTTAGTGTAGAAATCCAGTAGGGCAGTATTCCTTGCAAGTGGTCATCCAACCACTATTTCAGAGTCTCCAGCAAAGGAGCCCCCACCCCCCATCCCCCACCCCCAGCAGTCTCCTGAATAGGTTCCTTGAAATGTGAATTCACTGGTTTCTGTCCTGCCTTCTGGAGCAATTCTGTATAGTTCTGTCCCATCTTTTCCATCGTAGCCCCTCAGATACCTGAAGAAAACAGCCATTATGTTTCCACATAGTCTTCTTCTCCAAGCCAAAGATACCATTGCCTCCAACCATTGAGGGAGTCTAGGACAGTGGTCACCAACAGGTGGTCCATGGACCACTGGTGGTGCATGAGAAAATGTGGGTGGTGCACAGAAAAATTATTCACATTTTTTGTATTGCACTAAATCAGGGGTCCTCAAACTATGGCCCCTGGGACAGATACGTGCAATGAACGTTTCTGTTGCTGCAGAGTCTCCCCCTTCGGGGTCTTTTTGTGTGGGTTGGAGGGGGGCAGATATTCCGACTTGGGGTCTGCTCCTGGTGCGGGGCTTTGGTTGAAGGCTGGAGGGAAGTGCCGCTGGTAGCAAAGAGCTGGAGGGCCTTGTTCCAGTGGGACTGCATCATGGCCTGGAACTGGCTGACCAACTCAGCCTGCTGAGTTTCCAGGTGCCGGTACCTGGTCACGCACTCCCGTAGATCTTCCCTCTGTTTGGAAAGCCTATGCTTGTAGTCTTCAGTGAGGTCAGATCCAATTTGAAGTGAGACAGCTGTTTTGCCAACTCTTTCTTGTGGTGGCTGCTTAGCTCCAACACCTGGTTCCTGTTGGGGCCCTAAGGAGCCCGGGTGGGGAGGGGAGGAGTGGCTGGGAGGAGAGGGGCGAGTAGAGGCTGGGGAGGCACCCCTTGACATGAGTGACATTAAGTTGGCCACGCCTACCCAGTCACATGACCACCTAGCCATGCCCACCCAGCTGGTCATTAGGCAGATCACATTAGTGGTCCGCGGGATTTAAAATTATGAATTTAGTGGTCCCTGAGGTCCAAAAGGTTGGTGACCCCTGGTCTAGGAAACCCATTCTGCAAGGGAGCCTGAAGGTGTTTTCTGAAAGTCCAAGGAATAAGAGCTCTTTCTGAAGACTTTGGTGTCAGGGTTCCCACAGTTTCCCACAGCACTAAGTGTGGCAGCCCTGAAGATCCAAAAAAAAAAGGTGGCCTCCAGGGCTGACACTTGGAACTTTGCGCCTCATTCCTCCATCTCTCTTCCCCACCATCTACTTTTTTTCTACGTTCTGAGAGGTTTCCTGGTACCGTTGAATTTCTAAAGTGCTTCCTGCATCCGTTCCAGGAATTCCTTGTCATCTCTGATAAACTTATGGGGTAGACAGTTTTGCTTTTCTCCCAGGGAAGGCACCAGCCTGCATGTAACACATGTATAATTCTTAGAATCTTCTGGGAAAAGCGCAAACACAGAATAGATCAAAAAAGCAGTTTCTTCTGTCTCTACATCATTCAATGTAAATCCTTCACTCTCTGGACCTTTTTTGCCAACTTCCCCCAGCAACTCCCTGCTGGATGCACCTATTCTCTCAGTGATGATGATGATGGTAACTGAGGAACATAGTTTCACAAGAGACTTCTTTCTCCTTTCCAGCATTTGCTCCTATCCCCTTTGGTGGCATTTATTTGCCTCTGGAAGTTCCTGCCAGCAAGTGCCATCGTTCCCCATTGGTTCTGGCCTATGACCAAGCCCATTTCTCTGCCCTGGTGTCCATGGAGCAAAAGGAGCCCATCAAAGAACAAGGTGTGCACAAAACAGGTTGCTGCTCTGTTGTTAACCTTTCTTCTGTCCTTGCTCTCTGTCTTGGATCCTGTAAAAACATCAGGCTGAGAGTTCTATGATCCCCTTGTAGCCCTTTCTATTAAGTGTATGCCTTTCTTTTGCTGGTAGTTTTTCTGCTTTCCCAACTCCAAATTCTGTTTTTAGGGACCTTAAAGAAATTGTTTCTTTTTTTTTTCTTTTTCAACCTAGCTGTGATCCCTCTGACAGACTCTGAACACAAACTGCTTCCGGTACACTTTGCAGTGGATCCTGGGAAAGACTGGGAGTGGGGTAAAGATGACAATGATAACGTCAAATTGGCAAGGTAAAAAAAAAAAAAGGAGAGCTCAGTGTGGAAGAAATGTTGAGTTTCTACATTTTTGGATTTCATATTGGAGCTTGAAAGGAGTTAAGGGAAGACAAATAGGTCTTGGTAAAGAACAGTAATAAATGGAAGGTGTAAAGAATCACGCAAGAGATGAGAGGTTAGCTGCAGGAGGTGACCAGGCTGAGCCCCAGGGAGGAGGGGTCAAGCGCATCATCAGCCTCTGGCCCTTTGCGGCCACAAGGGATCTGAGTCCAGCCCACCTTGAATTCCATGGATTCCTATCTGCCGCCTAGCTCCTTTGACCGTTAGCAGTTCAGAGTGGGTTAGCTGAGAAAAAAGCCCATTTGAACTGCCTTGACTCCTGATTTTCTGCATTGGCTTTAGACTGGGAAAGGGGAAATTGCTAACGACAGAGAGGCAGTCTTTTGAAATAAGAATTAGAGTGAAAAAAGTAAGGAAATCAAGTACTCCTGTTTTGAAATCTATAATAATTTCTCCAGGGTATTATTTATTTGAAATGTTATTTCATACTTGGAATTTCTATAAGATCCAGGGACAGGAGCTCCGATTTAACTCAGTGGCATCATTTTCTTTTTGTTTTTGACATGGCCCTGCCTGTTTAGTGTGACACTTTCACTGGAAGCAAAGTTACATTTGCTGCACAGCTACATGAATGTAAAGTGGATCCCTTTGTCTTGTGAAATGCAGGTAAAAATATTAACAGAATCACATTCCATGTAATGGGAGGGATACTTCAAATTATTTTCCTGTTCTCTCTAGAATCATAGAATTCTAGATTTGGATTATTTCAGCTGTCGAGTCCAACCCTTGCTCAGTTCAAGGATCCACTTTAAATAATCCTCAACTAATGGCTGCTCAGCCTCTGCTTGAATATACCTCCTTCTCCCCCTCTTGACAATTGCTTTCACTATCCAATAGTTCAGGAAGGTGGTTTTTTTTTCAATTTTTCTCAATGAGAATCTGCCTTTTTGTAACTTAAATCCATTATTCTCAAGAAGACAAAATAATTGTGCTAAGAAGAATTAGATGAAACAGGCCTTTGTGCTAATGTTGCAAAGGTGGCTTGTTTAGCAAGTGATGTGAGCTGTTCAACTTACATTCAGTGTACTATGATTTAAAGAGTTTTATATACTAAAGGTACCCATACACTAAAATGTGTATTTATAGTGTCCAGAATTGTATAATCCTTACTTGAACCATTATTATCTTTTCTTTATGGAAAAGGTGCTCCACTCTTAAGGCAGATCCATTTTACTGTAGAAGTAGATGACATGAAACAGCCTCTCCTCCTCAATCCCAGTCTCCCCTTTCCCTGGCAGTGGAGAGGTTTTCTTTAATACCACACAGCCGCCTTTTCCTATGTGTAGCACAACTCTCTGTTCTTTCTCTAGGCACCTCTTGCTCAGCCAGAGTCTCCAACGGCTTCTGCAGGGGATGAGATCCGATCAGCTGCAGACTCGGGGGATTCAGATAAGGAGTCGGTTTGCAGCAGCTCAGCAAGCAATAGTGGCAGTAGCAAGACCAGTAGCAAGGATAAAGAGAAAGAAAAACCAAAGAAAGAGCGGGAAAAGGACAAGGAGAAGAAACGAGCTGATTCCGTAGCCAATAAGCTTGGAAGTTTTGGCAAAACTCTGGGGAGCAAGCTAAAAAAAAATATGGGCGGGCTAATGCATAGCCGAACAGTCAAAGGTGGAATGAGCAATGGACAAGGGGAGACCTTGGAGAAGAAAAAGAAAGGCTCCATAAAAATAAGGAAGGGCAGTAAGGAGGAGGCGTCTTCTGGAGATTTTTCACCTCTTCCAGAGAAGTCAGGTCCAGCAAAGACATCTTCAGAAAAGCAGCCCGATAACTGCAAATACAGCAGTGATGTGAAGTTGAGTTTGAGCATCCTACGAGCCACCATGCAAGGGGAGCGCAAGTTCATCTTTGCCGGTCAGCTGAAGACCAGTCACCGGCACCAGTACCAAGAGGAGATGATCCAGCGGTATCTCCTGGATGCTGAGGAGCGCTATTCTGCAGAGCAGAAACAAAAGGAAGCTGAGAAGAAGATGGTGGCACTGGGCAATGGGGGAGCTGCCAAAAAGTTGGATTTAGAAGGCAATCCTCTCAAAGGAGAAGAGACTCTGCTGAACTCCATGGACCACCCAGGACTGTCACCATACAGTCTCCAGAGCTCAGATCTGGCCACAATGGGTACTAAAATATCCAGTTTTTCCACTGGCCACTCAGGAGTCTTCACCATTCCCCGGCCTTCTATGATGAGCAATGTGGAAAGCACTTATCCTCCTCCTTACCAAGATGGCCGAAAACAAGTTGCTGGAGGCCTCTGTGCTCCTTTTCCCTCTTACGTTACGCTGCCCAGGCAGTGTGCACAGAGCCGTTCCCACCTGTCCCAGCAGGTGGGACACTTCTGTACTACAGAGATGGATACGCCACCTAATTATGCGGAGGTGGATTGTGAAGGCTCTTCCTGCCCAGTTCTGTCCAGCAATGGCTATCAAGAATGCACAGAGCCAGATGGTAGTTCTCCAAAAGTTGTGCAGGGTGATCGAAGCAAAACATGGCTGCTGTACAATGTACAGCAGACCAAATGCAAACAGCCCAACTGCAGTTTTTATGGACATCCAGAGACTGGGAATTTCTGTTCATGCTGTTACAAAGAAGAGCTGAAACGCAAAGAACAGGAGAAAGAGACACTGATACATCGGTTCTGAAGAAACAAAGATGTGCGTTTTATATCTGGACCCATGGGATATGGGGAATGCAATAATTTTCTCTACCCTTGTTCCCCTCTCATTAAGGGGAAGAGCTGGCCAGTTGGGGTTGGTAAGCTGCTTATGGGAGTGGGGGAACCAAAGCCCCTTACTTCCTAGAAGCATGGAAGAAAACTCCATATTAAAGAGCAAGGGCTGCTAGAGTAATGTGTTGGGGATAGTTCCCTAGAAGGTGGGGGTAGAATTCAGGGAGGTTGCATTTTTTGTGCAGGACTGTAGTTGTTGAATCAAGCAAATTCTCTAGACCAAAGTTTTGAATTCCAAGATTAGAGAAAAACAATGACAAAGGCCTCTTCTTATTTGATCATCCTCCAACATATTTTTTATTTTTATTTCAAAGGGATTAAAATTAATATCACTCAGATTTTTCTTAATGGCTGAAACTTGGAGGCTCTTTAACAGTTTCATGTCTTTTTTATGACTATTTTTATGTGTCGGGGGTATTCTGACATGCACAGGGGCTGTGTTGGAAAGGTGACTCCAGTTCAGTTACCTCCCTGTTCTTCTGATGCTGCCTCCTTCCAAATCCACCCATCTTTTCCCACAATTGTCTGGTCTTCTGAGCATGCCTCTTCTAGCTAGTGTTAGCTTCAGTTAGTTACAGATGGGCTTCAGAGATTATTTTTTTAAAGTATATATTTTAAAATTCTTGTCAGGAGCTGAATGTGCTAGGGTGGGAAGGAATCAAGTCACCGTGTTGTTTGTATTGAGGAGAGAAAGTTTTAATTGAAAAATGAAGCTGTTCTTGATGGGATCAAACTACTTGAGTAGAATTTTGGAGACCAGGAGGAAAATCAGTGGGGCTTTAATAAGAGCAATAAACCACTGCAGGCAACTTAGAACATGGAGAGATGAAAGGTGGTAATGAGGCATCACAGCAAGAATCCTTAGCTATCTGATTTTGCTCCAGCTACTTTTAAAAGCATCAGAAGATACATCTATGTAATATTTTCTTGTCTGCAGAGGACAATCTTTCTGTGCAAGCTATTTTTTCCCAGACTACCTCTGTTCTGTATAGAAAAAAAAATCTGACTTTGGGGGAACATAAGACAGAAATTATTCTTTGTTCCTTGTGGGTTTTCTAATGCAGTACATTAACTTCCCATCACCTCCAGCCTTCAGAAATATTGGTATATTTTAAAAGCACCTGATTATTCTCACTTTTGGTGTTGCAGCATTTGTTGCAAATATTTTTTCAACAAATAAAGAAAACGCCTTTGATGGCTAAGAACTCCCTCCTAATCAGATATTTCACATAAATATATGCCAGTTACGTTTTGACTGAATTTTGAGTGGTGCATAAAGGTTTTGCTTTTCTTTTTCTCTTCTTTTTTCTTTCTTTTTCTTTTCTTTTCTTTTTTTTTTTTTTGGCTCCTTTGGGAGTATAAAACTATGCAATTATTTTCCATCAAGAGCTGCTGAGTTGGGACAGAGAACTGCAAGTGTACTTAATATTTTAAACAATAACCCAACACTCATGGCTTTCTTTAATACTTCTTGCACTGCCTTAACATGGACAGTAGCCCAATATGAAATAACATGGCGCTTTCCTGTTTCTTTCCTAGATAATTTTATTTGAGAAAGGAGCACTATTAAGAGGCAAATATGTATGTATTGCTGTGTTAAATTTATCAGGATCTGCTGCATGATATAAAATTAAAGCAGGGCTTGCAGAAAAGCTCCTGAGACACACAAAATGGATTTCCATCCACAGTTGATAGTCCACCCACCCCTCTTGCTAAATGCTGTCATGGAAGATTATAGATTCCTTAATTTCAGAGCCCCATAATAGGGAAAAGGTTTTTTTAAAAAAAACAGGATGTGCAGAGAGGTAAAATCAGGAGCAAAAAATAAATAAATAAAACCATGTATTTATCTTGTTAGGCAACATAAATGTTTACGTTGTGTTCAGAAGAACAATTTCAGTCTTAAAACTTGACAGTAGGTGGACATCTGGGAATTATAATTAATGTGATCTGAAAACCCAACTCTGGATGTTCAGTTTTGACATTTCAAGCAGTTTTTGGGTTTGATAGACTAAAATCTAATTTGAGGAAGAGTTTGTTTAGTTGGTTTGTGGCTGTATAGAGTAGCTGAGCTCAAAGTAGCCTTTTTTAAAAACTACACATTTCTTCAAAAATTAACTATCCTAAATCTATTTTTATGAGGGCAGCAGCAATAGTGGTTGCATTTTTATGATTCTCTGTGTCACTTTTCAGTGCTGGTTGCTTAAGATGTTTAGTTGTTGCAAGAATTCCTATCAGTGACATTGGACTACTTTTTATTTGATCACTTTCGCTAAATTGAATGTCGCCTCCAAAATTTTTGTTTCATAATGCACATGCGCTATCTGAAAGACATGATATATGCAGAATTCCCCCTTACCATATAATTTTTTCTAAGTAGTAAGACCTCTTTCTAGAGATCTGTGTGCTTTCTTTTTTTGCTTTTCCAAACTGGTAACTAGTAATTTTGAGATTGTACCTTGACAGTTTGTTGCTGATCACTTTTTAATTATAACTAGTATTATAATTATTATAGCAATTGGGTTCATAGATTGTAGCATTTTTGTACATCAAGATAAAGTGAACACTTTAAAAACTTCTATTTGAAAAGTATTTTTCTATGAACATCAGAATTTTAATTCCAAAACCTCTCCGCCTTAGTAACAGTGAATTCTAATTATTTAACTTTTGCCTACCAGATCATTTGAATTGGTATAGTTGTTCACTGACTTTCCCTTTCCTGACCCTCCTTCTATTTTTCTGAAAGTGTAGGTTTGTTTCCTTTATGGTGAAACAGCACTCTTTTTTCATTAAAAAAGCATACGTTAAAAATACTATTTATTGAAAAAATAAAACCTTCCCCTTTTTATTCATTGTCTATGCAGCTATAAATTGAATGCAGTGGATATATTTTAAGGTACCTTTTTTAACCATTTATTTTCTTGAGCAGAAATATAACCAGATGAGTTTACCAAGCACCTTTTTTAATTTAGTAGAAGGGACACTACAGTAAACAGTTTTTCATAGAAAGGCTAGTAGTGGGAGAAGTTTGTGGTCTTGCTCCCTCTGCTGGAGTAAAAAGTTTATGGCATACTCTGAGAAATTGGTTGGTTTATTCCCACCTTCCCTATGGATGTGGATGCACACACGCAGAGAGACCACAGACTGAGGCAAGGCATGCATTATTAGTGATGTGACTGTGGCTTCTGACAGACACTTGTGGGACACTACAAATAGCTAAAATTATTTTAATATTCCAAGTATTCCCATGCTCAAAATAATATTTTCCCATTTTTATGCACAAAGTTTTGCACAGCAAAAGAAAAGGCCTCACTAGCCAATCATTTCGGCTTCAGTTCCTTTAATGATTAATTCTGACATTATGTCTCAATTTGTTTCATTTTAGTTTGACAAAAATAGAATGACCTTAAATAAAAATGCCCAGGGTATAACTTTAACCAGCATGTAGAAACTCTATAGAAAGTTTTCTGTTAATTTTTTTCTGCTAATTGTCTAAGAATTAATTGACCTGATTTAATTCTCCAGTTGTTGATAATAAAAAAATATTTTTTAAAAATTTATTTAAATATATTGTTGTAATTTCTGTTTACTTTGCTCCAGAAATGTCTTATAAATGTGTTGCTAGGTAATAATTTTTCTAAGAATTAGTATGACTGTTCTGCTGCATTTTTTTAAGCAGGAGGGTGAGCTGGTGCTTTACAGGTTATTTTCTACTGGTGAGCCTCTTTGAAAAGTGCTTTTCCCCCCCTTCTCTGCAGATGAAGAATGACTGGGATCTGGTTTAAAATAACAACAGAGAACATTTTATCCTTGTAAATCCACCAGTTCATGATGATGTTTTGTTTGTCTATTTCAATTATTTTTAAAGGAATAGACATAGGATATATTCCTCGTCGTCCAAAATGCTTTACTTTTACACATATGTAGAATTTTACAGATTCATGTATCCATCCTCCCTGGCAGGGAAAATGTGTCCCTTTCAGCATTAGGAAGAAAACAGAAGAACTAAAGCATACGGAAGAGGTGGCTTGGATCCCGTAAAGATGCTTCCAGTATTGAGCAGGAGGCTGCTCCCTCACATACACCTCTGCTTGCTTGCTTTCTGTTTTTTTCTTTAAAAAATTTTTTTCCAAACATACAAATTACATCTTTTCTGAACAGAGCTTTGATCCGGTCATCAATTTGTTCAGTTTTTTATCATCTTTAACAAAATTTTATATTCTATTTTGCCATATCACTTATTTCTTAATCTTAAATCACGTATCTCAACTAATACCATCTTATAAAAAGTTTACTCATATTTACCCAATCAAAACAATTACCCTTCTATTAACCCACTTTAAATCTTAATTCAATTAATACCTCATAGTACATTTCACAATTCTCACCCTAAATCTTCATTATTGACAATACAGTTCAAACATGTTTATATTTCAAAATTATTTCCACTTCTAAAACTTCCTTACATTTATTTATTACTTCATATCTTTATTTCATTATTACTTTATCAAATTTAAATCTTATCTCTAATCTTAAAAATATAGCAATTTATCATTTAAACAGTTCTTAATTCAAATAAATGCTACATAATACAATTTCCCAATTATTTCCCTAAACTCTATCTAATTAACCATACCATTTATATAAACACCAATTAAATAATTCTTGTTTGTAAATAATAATCGTTTCAATTTTCTTTTCTTTTTTGCTTCAATAGAAAATATTCAAATTATTACAATTGTTATAAGTATTTAAACAATATCCCAATTATAGTCATCAATTTTCTCAAATGATACCATCTAACATCTTAATAAGAATTGATGCATTATGTCCATTGATATATTTTCCATAGTCCATAGTCTATTTCTCATATATTATATACACCCCTGCTTTCTTGTCCTTGTCTACCATTGCCTTAAAAGTGGAAATTCCAGGCAGCTCTCCTGATTCGAACTGTAGGCTTGGCCTGTCTTCAGTTATGTGTCTGAAATGCTTCCCTTGTGCCTCAAGTATATTAAAACATCAGTAGTGGCTCTGCCACTCCTGGTTGAGTGGTGGTGGTGGACAGAATGTTCTGCCCCAACTCCAGATTCCCAAGGATTGTGACACACACCAACGGTCCTTATCAAAGTTATAATGTACCAAGAATAAACAAAGTCCGGCAAAGGTTGGCAACCAGCCCAGAAGACAAGATACGATAAGACACTCACTCTTCAAAAATGCTCTTTAATAATTACATGATGTTTCCAGCAAGAAATTACTAACTGCTGCCTCTGGCACCACATCCTCTTCAGCCTCCTCACTGTCCGACACGAGCGCTTGCTACGCAGGCTGCTGGCACAACCCCACACCAGCCTCCTCATCGTTGAGATCAGCCACGATCCGCACAGCCTGCTGGCAGGCCACAACACAGAAGGGAATTGGTTCCAAAGCTAAATATTGCTTGAATTCTAAAGAACTTATATTCTCTAACCTGGTTCCAAGCAAGCAGCTTTGCTAAATGCTGCATTGGAACTCTTCCCCCACATCCCCCACCCCAGAATTCTTTGTACCATAACAAGCCTTTTCACACAGATGGTATTTTGAGGCTTTGAGGAACTTGCCCTGTGATAGAGGGGTCCACTTTTCTTTATCAGAGCAAAACCAAGAAATGAATCAACTGGTTCCATTATGCTAAAAAGAGTTCATATTGGCCAGGAAGCTGCACTGTGCCATTCCTAATCACTTAATATGGATCTAGAAATTTTAATCCAGCATAACGTAATTTATTAATGGTGCAAATTTTTTAATAACACTTTTGGAAAAAGCTCATTTATGCAATGAGGGTTGCTGAACCATAGCTCCTCTCTCTGAAATAGTATAGGGTCTCCTGCTCAAGCAGGGGTTGGGTCCTTCCCAATTATTCTGCTGCTGCTGGTGACGGGGTCAGGAATATCTGGATGCCAGACAAGATGAGTCCTTGGGCGAATCCTGTGTACAGTAGGCTTATGTTCAGGGTGGAAGCTTTACTATACTTCTGTTGGGCAAAGGGAAACCCAAGCAGCATCTGCTGATTTGATTTCTGGTTGGATTACTTCTTGACAGAGAAAATTGCAGTTTTCTATTTTGTATCTGAAGTGCCAATGAAGCTTGTTTCTGCTTTCCCACAAGCATCACTGCTGGCTCCGCCTCAACTATCAAGCCCCATGCTGAGTCTTTGTCCCTCTTGTATATAATAAGCTGCTTTCAAGACAGGCACTGTGGCCTCCAAAAATAACACTCTTCCGCTTGCCCAAAGATGCCCTGAGGTAGGGAGACTGGTGAAGCAAAATATGCAGTACAGTTTTTTGTTTTTCTGTGGAGTTAAATTTGTCCTCTAACTGGGCGGGAGTGGGAAGGAAAAGAATTTCCAGAAGAGAGGCAGAAAAAAATACCTGCAACTGTTCAACCTTCCTTTCTAGGTTAGTGAATCTGAAAATACCTTTGGAAGAATAAAACGGACATATCCCAAATAAGCTCCATTTGCTGTCTTCTGTTTGCTGTAGTAGTTAAGGCATCAGGCAAGAAACCAGGAGACCATGAATTCGAGTCTTGTCTTGGGCACAAAGACCTTGAGGCAGTCACTTTCTCTCTGCCCTAGGGAGGAGGTAATGGCAAACTACTTCTAAAAAAACTTGCCAAGAAAACTGCAAGGACTTGCCCAGGCAATCTCCAAGAATCAGATATTGAACAAAAGGGTGAGATAGTGGGGGGCTTCTTTAAAGTAGATAAGCCCTTTAAAAGAATCCAAGGGGGGTGGTCCTCCACTGCTGTGTTTGGCTTATGTGCAGCATACCAAATTCCAAAGTTATTCTGACACCTTTCAGCTAATTCTTGGTTTTAGGAGACCCCTTAATAGGATCTCTTTGCCCTATTGTAGCATTTTCTACATTTAGATACAATTGAAGAAACAATTTGTTTCAAGTTAGGTCATTTTGTATTTTCCTGTGTCTGCTTATTTATGAAGTATCCTACATATTTTAACTTCAAGAGTTCTCAAGTTGGTAAACAAATGCACTATGTTAAATAAGCAGAGAGTTGGACTTGAAGACCTCCAAGGTCCCTTCCAACTCTTGTTATTCTGTTCTATTCTAAATAGCAATGACGCTATAAAACAAAATTGTTCCAAGTTAAAAGAACTGAAGTCAATTTTGAGGGGATCCAAGTCACCTTAAGACAATTTGAAACAAAACCAGTTCAACATGTTTTTTGTTATTAGGAGCAATAGTGATTTTTATTAAATGCTCAGAATTGGAAAAGGAAATATGAATGTACATTCAGTTTCCTAGCATTGCTTTTTAAGATATATATATATATATATATATATATATATATATATATATATATATATATATATATATATATATATATATATATATATAAAGAGCTATATTTATCGATTAGAAGCAGATCAGAAAATTTTCTCTCTTGATTAGGAAATGATCACTTGTAACTTTTAGGCTGGACAGTCTCCTGCTTTGACAGGGAAAATGGGAATGACTCTATACAAGGGAGGGTTTTTTTTCCACAAAGATGTGGAGGGCATAAAGTGAGAGAGGGAGAAAGTTACATTCAGAATTGGCAAGATTCTTTCACTACAATGGTTCCAATAAAAGTAGCATTAGACCTCTATGGCACCAGTTTCCTGGTCCAGTTGTCTCCTTTATAAGGCTGACAGAGGTCAGAGGCGGGCAGTATTTTTATTTGCATCTTTTCAAGATTAACCAAGAAGCTTTCTATGATAGAAATAAATCCTCTAGCTAGAAGAGTTTCCTTGTCTCTAATATTTCTTTGGACAGCAAATACAAATGAAGAAGGCACGGCAGGCACTCTGCCAGCCTCTGCTTCAGCTTGCATTCCTTTTCTCTATTTAATCCTCCTTTTATATTATAAAAGCCCCCAGCCAGGGTGGGATGATCTCAATACACCATCCCTGCTCAGGCATGCTGGAGACAGCTCTTGGCTTGTGTGTGTGGAATGCCTGCTGGAGTCTAAGAGGGCTGGCGTACCCAAGTATGCATAGTTGCTATTTCAAACTAGCAATGTTGGAGGGCATTATTCATCAGTCCCAATTTATATAATTAGTCGTAATAACTGGAACTGCAGTTTGCTTTTTCAAGTTGAAAAAAAGCTGCTATATAATACAATTAACTGAGAATAATATTTGCACCGTTCAGAGACTTTGACCTGAGATGGTCTAACACTCAAAGCTACTCAGCTTCAGAGGATGTCCTTATCAGAGACTTTGTGACAGGCTACCCTTTGATCCTTCCAGCAAGACCTCATTTTGTAATCAGTAGCCAAATTTCCTGAGGCTGCTATTAACTTGTTTTCTTGGAGAAGGAAACAACATTTGGCCAAGATCTTGAAGACATATTTCTAATCTAGTGCTCTTCAGATGTTTTGGATTGCAACAATTATTATGACAGCAAGCAGGTCCAAAGACTGCAGGACCTAGGTTTAATTCTTGTTACCCAACAATTCTGGTGATTAATGAAGGTTGCAAAATAACTTCAGTTTTCAGCTTTCCCACACTCTCAATATTAAGTTCTAAAACAATTTGGATTTATTTGTATCTAAGCTGCGGCATTTACATGACAAATCCCCTCCCACTTTCCACAACTATATTTTCTGCAAAAAGTATATGCACTTTATTTTTTTTTTCATATTTGACAGCAACACCGGTTTGTATATAAATGATATTTTGTTTCTCTGTACATAATTTGGAACTTGCTCACAATGGACTTTTATTTCTTTTTAATGTCCATTATCCATTGTTTTAATCACTCTAATTTGCTGTTGTCAGTAAAGCTAAAAATCTTGCTGTTTTCAAATACCAGATCATATATTTAAAAAGCACTAACTTCCACTATAGATGGGGGTTACTTTACATCCTCTGTTATCACAACTAATTTATGATGTCTGCCTTCAATTCTTCAACACTCTAGCTCTTTCCAAAATGATTGCCAAGTTTGTCCTTTGTTGAGAGGGAATTTCCTTCTGGAAATTTAAAGAGGACTCTGCCCGTCCTTGCATAAACCACACATTTATACCACTTACTTGCAAAAAGAACGAATGTGTAATTTATTTTTTATGACAGGACCCTGCTCATTAGCCTGTCAACTGTAAATCCAGGTCTCTGGATTTGTATTATAACTAAAGCAGCTTGGCAACAAGACACCATCCTAGAACAGCAGAGCACTCTGTGAAAAAAAGCAGCTTCCAGGGAAGGGGAGCTGTTGCTGGCAGCTGCATGCAGCATACAGCCATTGCCTGGGCGTCAGTTTCACCCGCCCTGCTTATTCCACAGGAGGAGGAAGGTGTCAGTTTCACAGAGAGGACTGGAGGACTGAATGGCCCTCCTGCGGCTGCTCATTTCCAAAGGGCCCATTGCAGCAAGGGTGGGGGGGAGCCTCTAAGGAAAAGCCAAAAGCCGCGCCTTGCAGTAGCTAGCAGTCCTCCTACACGCACAGCTGCTGGCCAGCTTTTCCAGATGTCCTCTCCAAACAGCAGCAACGTTTTATTTTTCAGAAAGGACTCCAATTAAAATTTATCCATTCTCTCTGCTTCTGCCCTCTCCAAGGAAGACTTTGGCATATGCAGAAGAACTGCTTCAGTTATCTTGCCTCCCAGGAAGGAAACTTGGAGGCATCTGATCACCAAGACCCCGTCCCACCATTCCCAGTCCTAGCCTGCATTTCAGATTCAAGATTAATCAGAGGGGGGATTCGGGACAGAGACTTCTTTCCCTCCTTCCTGCATTTCTCCCACTGCACTCAAGAATAGACTCATCCCCTTTTTTATGGGGCACACAAAGCCACTACAATGCTTTCTATGTCCAAGAACTCTTTTAAAATTAAACACCCTCTTCCGGATACAGGGGTAAGTAGTGAATCTGCCTGTTGTTTTGATGTGCGAATGAAGGTTGAGTAACTTTTTTTGTCAGCGATTTGGGGAAAGGGGGGGGGAGGAGAGGGAATATGGCTATGAATATACCTTCTGGTTTTCTACTGTAATATTCTCAAATGCAGCAGAGGACTAATTACTCTGTAAGATCCTTCTAGTATGAAGAGGGTGATGTGTGAGGTCTAACTAATTATGCAATGGGTAAATTATAGTTATTACACCTGGTGGTAGTGGTATGCATATGGGGAAGTTAATTCTATATTTTGTGCAAATATAAGAATGTTTCAAAGTGGCACCTGTGTTATCCAGGAGTTCTTCAAAAATAATGTGCACTGAAATCACTGGGATGCAAGCTGGGTTAACTGTATCCCTGCCACCAGGAAAAACTTGGATTTTTAAACTCCCCTTTTAAACCATACTACTATCAAAGACAAGGCAGCCACTAACATGTGTTCTCTTGCACAACAGAATGGATGGACAGCACCACTTGTAAATAAATATCTCTTAGTAAGAAGGGATGGAAAAACAATAAAGTTCGGTGTAATGACTGGCTATCCATAGCATTATGTTGGGAAATTTCAGTGCAGCTAACTGCTTGTTTTTGTCTTCTTTTAGAAGATTTAGAATACTGCTGCAATTTCAAAGCACATTTCTACAATTATTTTGTGTAAAGATCTGCAGGAGTTCCGCATCCAAACCCTTAAATTGATTCAAAGCACTAGTCTCCCTTTTTGTTTAAAGCAGTAATAATTTTAGAAATGGGTGTTTGTTTCTGTACATTATGTACTTGCCCATGGATCGTTTCAGCAGGGCAACTTTCCCATTAATGATTCACAAACATTTGGAATGTTTTTTTAAAAATCCTGCCGCCTGGCTTTAATGCTTCTTTGGCTTTTGAGCTGGTAGCTAGGAAACCCAGCCTCTTGGCCCGAGTGCTTCATTCCAGGGTTCCTGCTATGACCAGGCGGCTGATCTCAGGCGATTTCTTTAGAATAGCCAGGGAGTAATAAGGCCAAATAAAACAGGTTAAAGTCTGTGACTCTAAAGTGCTTGTTTCAATATGCTTGACATTTTATCTAATTAATAGTTTATGTATATTTTTCTGCTTCAATTGTTTTTGCTTTTCCAAGAAAGGTCTGTTTTTTTCTTACTATTACATACATTCTCTTTCTCTTTCCCTTTGGACATTCTTTGCATAATCAAGCAATGTTTTCCAAACTGAGGCAGAAGTATGCATGACGGAAGTCAGCCAGTCCAAGTGCTTTAACAATACTGGAGCTGAAGATATAGGAATACATAATCTATCTAAAGTTTATGAATAAAGGAGAACATTTGTAGCTCAGGCTTGACATGAGGGGTCCATGGTGCTCTCTGAGTTTGCTTGTTATTTTAGATTGACAACCCTCAATCTAAAGTTTAGAATGTAAAAGAAATGGTAGGACAGACACATGCTTGATTTTACTAGCACTGTCAGAGAAGGTAAGGGAGAAAATCATTCTGCAAGGTGATTTACTGATCTCTTAAATTATACTTGGCCTTGAAACTTTGATGTAGTCTAGTGGATAGAGTATAGCCTTGTAAACTGCCAATATCTTGTACAACCCTGCCCCCTAAAATTATGAAAATAATATGCAAAATAATCCCTTGTCTCTTTTTTCACTAGCACTGACAAGACAACAAGTGTTGTCTGTTTTATCTCCGCTTGGGTATTACTTTAAGAATATCCAAATATGTCTTACTCGTTCAGATTAAAGAATTTTGCTTTTAGGAAACACCATTTGTGCTGCACTGGTGACCATCTTCACTTCTTTCTCTGCAGCCCAGGGGTCCAAAGTCCCCCCACATGAGCAGAAAGAGGAACGGAAATTGTCATACTCTCCAGTGCATTGCAGGTAATGGGGAAAATGGGCCAATATAGGCATGCATGCACATGGATGTCAGTCTTGGGCTACATTTCTGAAGCATGCTGAGATTGCATGGAGAGGAAAAAGCAGAGCTAGACATGCTATTAAAAATGGAATCAAACCTTTTATTGCAAGGAGGATATGAAGGGCTATTACTGTACAATGGTTCACTTGAAATCATTCTACTATGTTTCTCATATATAAAATATATGATCCTTCATTACATACTTAATGCATGTAACTCATTAAATATTTTACATACAATATCCCATTAAGTGGCACTTAAAAATGAAAGACAAAATCCTTGTGGTCGTCCTTCAACTGTTACTGTTTATTTCAGGTGAATATATCCAAGAAGCAGCAGGTCATGTTAAAAAAAGGAGTTCTTCCCGAGATGGAGGCGGCCATATTCCTGGCACACTTTACTGTACTAATCTAAGAGTGGCCTTCTTACCAGATTCCTCTCCAAACAATGAGGTGGGTTTTATGATTGATTCATGGCCGCTAATACCAATTCAGGCTATGCCTAAAAGCAGAGAGCAGCAAGTGTGGAACAAGAATGGAAAGGTAGGAGGAAAAGATGGTTCGGAAGTTGTGCAGGCACGGGATTCAGAAGTGCAACACAGAATGCAAGAATTCTTCGGTCCTGCTCAGTCACAGAATTGTAAGCCTGCCTTCACAGAAGGAATATTTTCTGTTGTATTTCTGCTCTGGGTTTGAGCTACATTTCCATTCTAGATTCAGTCTATAGAACCAGTTGAAATCCAGTAAGAAAAGAACACTAGTCTCTCCAACAAATCTTCTCCCCGCCCCGTTCCAGAAATTCCACAATAAAACAGCAAAGAATCCTGACCATTATCTCTTATGACAAGGAAACATGTGAGACCTAGTGTTGTGTGTGTACCTGTGACAAGGAGATATTCAGTACAGTATTCCAAGCAGGTGGCTTCTGCTGAAACTGTGTGACTCAAGGAAGAGATCAGAAATAATGAAAAGCCAATTAAAAGTTCTTTCTTTTCCTTCTAGAATGACTCTTGCTGTCTGTTTATGTGCAGTGACTATGAAGTGGCCCTACCATGTATTGGAAAACTGGTGGCTGGTAGGTTTAGAGGAAAAACACCTATTTAATCTTTGGGTTTATAATAATCAACTATTTTGTTCTTAAGATAATTTTGCTCAAGATGCAAGAAATAAATCAATGCTTCTTTTTCATTTCACAGAGATGTATTCATGGAAATATTATTCAGCTTGAAATACCTCTTCAAATCTGTAATGTTTTCCATGGAGTATTGGTGTGTGGTTTTTTTGTTTGTTTGTTTTTTGTTCTTCTAAAGAACAGAGACAAAATCAGAGTGTAACTGTTGGGAAGGACTTCATCCAGTTTTAGACTTGTAAACTGCCCAAGGGAGGAAACTCTTATCTTATTGCTCTATGAATTGACACTGCTATTGGTTATTCTAATAATCAGTCTTTCCCTCACAACAGCCTTCCTCCTACTAATAACATGATTTCTGTTCTCACCCCAGTGAATAGTTTCACAAAAGCCAAGGTGCTGACGAGCACATCTACACTGAAGTTCATTCCTGAGGAACTGATCATCTATTGCCGAGATTTCCGGGTTCTAAGGTTCCAGTTCCACGAAAATGGTTTAGAACCTCAGGCCTTCCGGGTAAGTTATGGAGGTGAATTCAGCAGAAAGACATCTAGTAAATAGTGAGTCTAAACACAGTCCTCCTGCCAAAAAATATTCTCACTCTGCATTCAGAAATCAAATACTTGTGTGGCCTTAACCCTAACCCCTTTCTGCAATTAAGAGAATATGAAATTCTTTCCCCCTTCCTAATTCTGGCATTGGAAAATGCGAGACGGCACACATGAATTCTTCTCATCGTGGTAAATAATATTTTAGATACGAGAATCATTGTCCTCATTCATTGGCATAACTTTATTAACTTCTCCCTAAAGGCAGAAAACAGATCTTTTTAAAAAACAGATTTTTTTTTACCCTTAGCCTGGATGCCACAGATGAGTAGCACAATAGAAATTTCTAGTCCTACCTTAGAGGGGAAGCCAGCTAGATGACCTTGCTCTTCCATAACTTTACTTTCCAGGTGACAATGGCCATTGCACAAGCTCAGGAGAACAGTGGCAGGGATACCTGCTATGAATACTTAACTCTAAAGAATTTGGGTAAGTAGACATAGAATCCTAGAATCTTAAGGTTGGAAAGAGACCTTGGTGGTCTTCAAGTCCAACACCCTGCCCCAGGCAAGAGTCCCTACACGATCTCAGAAAAACTGTTATCCAATCTTTTATTTAAAATCTCCAGCGATGGACCACTTGCAACATCAAAGAAATAGGGAGATTTTATTGAAATACGCATCTCAACACATTGACCTCTGTGTTGTAGATAACAGTTGCCTGGCCAGACAGGACATACAGCTGCAGGAAGAATTCTCAGTAGTACTTTTTGAGACTCTCTGTGACTGGGAGGAGGAGCTGAAGCGGCTCGGTGCAGCTGGCTGGCGAGTCAGCCCAGTCAATGAGCGCTTTGATATGTCTACCAGGTAAAGACCATTTTCAGGAGAATGGGAGGCGCTTGCCCACCAATAGCAAATGTTGCAGAGGGCAGATGTGTTGATGGAGAAGTAACAATGGAAACATGTGAAGCCAGGATGAATGGGAGAGAGAAGTTGGAACCGAGTCCTTCTGTCGCTTAAGGTTTAAGCCAAGGAGCCTACATCTGGAAGCTCTTACAGCAATGGTGAAAATCTAGTTAGTGTTTGTGCTGTGTAGCCAGTTAACATATTTGTCTCCTTTTTTAGTAGAATCTTCTTAAACCCCAGGTATTTTAAAAGTATGCAGTCAGGTTCTAATAAATATTTGAAGCTGTCTTGCTGCACCAAGAATCAGGCATAGAATTAACTAGGTAAAGGTGTAGCAGTAAATATTAGATTGTCCTTTCTGAACACACACATTAAAAATCTGTATTTGTCAACCAGGTTCCTTCCAGATGTGTTAGACTAAATCCTATCCTGCCCATACTAGCTGGGGATGCTGAAGTGTAACTAAAGGGTATCAGCTTGCAGAGAAGTACTTTGTAAAGTTTGATTTCAAATGTATTTGTTTCCTTTTAACAGCCTTCCCAAATACTTGTGGGTCCCCAGTCGATTTCTGGACAATGAGCTGAAAAGAGCCTTTGTGCATTTCAATGAAAGACGAATACCAGTTGAGTATAAGACTGTGATTTGAGTGTGCTGTGCCACACACAAGAACAAGAAGGCAAATGAGAGAGGGAGCCTTTCTGTTAAGTTGCAAATAGAGGAGCAGTGGGAGGGGACATTTATTCCACCAAAGGCTGAATATAGCATGCTTCCAAGTTCCCACAACCTGAAAGACTAGGTTAAAATGGAGCCAGATATGTCTACCAGTGATTCAGTATAGAGGAAACTCACTTACTTTATTAGTGTATTGTGTGAATCATGCTAAAATTAAACCACAATAGAGTTTATTTCTAAGAGCATAGCACATTCTATGAAAATTAAGAGTTGTGCTTTCTGAATCTGCATTTAGCATCACATGCAAACCCAGTCTGTGAGCATGAAAAAGGAAATGTTTGCACATTGGAATACCTGCCTAAAAATGTAAAACCATTTAGAAGAAAAAGAGGGAAGTCTGAATGTGAAGATCAGAAAAATCTTGCTTAGAACTCAAGTTTTTCCCTTCTGTTATTATGACCAGAGGTTGTGCTGGCATCACCCAAGAGGCAGTGATCTTCTTAGAGCAGCTAACTTCCACACTAACTCAGATCCAGAGAAGGAAGATATAAGGTATATGCCAACGAGAGAAACTCATAGCTAACAGCAAGACATGGAATTTTCTGTTTTTGAGAAACCAATTGGTTGAAAGACAGGGATGACTGGGAGGGGTGTGATGAATGATACCAAAGGGTGGATTATCAAAGACTGTGGGACAGCTTGAGGGGATGGAGAAAAGGGGGCCAGGACATCAGCAAAAACATGGAGAAATTATTACTTCTATAGCTCGAAAAGTCTCTCCAGGTCCTAATGTATGTATCACTTGGTTAATCTTACGTAGGTCTTTTCCGGGGGTGGGGGGAACCCCAAGGCTTGCAATTAAATATGGAACTGAATTCCATTCCATCTTTTTCATGGGAACCATATGTGAACTGCAGACACAAAGGATCCAGAATGATATAATCTCAGCAACTTTACAGAGTTGCATTTTCACACAGCCAAAGCTCAAAAAGCTATTAAATTTTGGCAGTGTCCAAATTGTGCAGTACCTTAAACTACTTTTTTAAAAGAAGTCTCATTTCTTGAAGTATTACTTCCACCCTTCCTATTTCTCTCTGAAGGGCAATAGAAACACTATTGTTTGCTGGACATTCTCAGTGTGTAATTGTAGAAGCAACTGCTGACCTTCCCAGCCTTCCCGAGATCCATCAGTCTTACTTCAAACTGTGGAACCTGAGCCTTTGCCTGACTGGTAAGCAGAATTAGAAGACAACTCTCCTTCTAAGAGGTGTGCCACACAAACGTTTTAGCACTAACAAGGACAGACCAAGAGATCTCTCAACCCAATCATTAATTATGTCAGAATGCCTGTTTAAGTGAATGAAAGATACGAAATGACAAGTACTCTGCTAACATCAGATCATTAAGCAATTTTGTCAGCAAGAAAATGGCATAAGCAACCAGATAGGTTTGAACATCAAAAACAGGTTTAATGCTAGAGACAAAACTCCCATATTCGGCTATATTAATTTAAACATAAACACACCTAAATGAAGTCAGAAATTCAATTCAACCACTAAGAAATCCAGAAATACCTATGTGGATAAGAGGTGATATATTGAGTTAAAGATTAGGAACTCATTGGTTCAAATACATGGCCTTAAGAAAGCTATTCTTAGTTTCAATTCTCACCTAATTTGTGAGAATTTCCTACAAAATGTCAGTAAAATCACTCCAAGCATGTTGACATATTTTAAAATCTATGTGAAATACTTTAAACTTAGAAAAATAATACATGGCATAGGGCCTGAGAAATCTCCCATAACATCCACCCAGTTAATTTGATCCTACAGGGTTGAAGTGCTCCAGGTTTCTTCAAATAAAGAACGCTGTCTCTCAGAAGGGCATCTTGTCTACAGCAGTGTCCACCTTCCAGAATGTAGTCGCCCCCAAGAACTGGAGGGCCCCTTTCTGCTGTCAAGAGCCGTGAAGATCTGGCTCTTCACTTCATTGCAATTGCCCTCTTTTATCTATTTTTTAATTCACTGATTTTATTTTTAGATTTATGATACAGCTGATTCATTGGGTTTGGAAGCCTAGGATTATATTCCTAGGCTTTTAATGAGCCTTTTATTATAAAAAGGTGTAAAATATCCCCACTTTTCACAAAACGCTGGTGTCAAATTTAATTTCAGTGATACTTCTTGCTTCTCCCAGATACATCTGTTGTACCCGATGAGAAATGGCTCTCAAGTCTGGAAAATACACGGTGGCTGGATCATGTACGGTAAGAGGTCTCAGACTTCTATGGCAGCTGCCTGAACTGGAGCTAGTTATCCCATAGATTAATTCTTTCAATCACTGATTGATTAAGAAACAGGTTAATTCAAGACATTAATTCAAGTATTATATTTTCAAATGCAAAGCTTATACGTACACGGAAATTATGGTGGGAAAGCTCTGGTTCTGTTTCTTGCTCTCTTTCAATGAAATAAGGCCTGTCTCTTGAAAATGTAGAAGATTGTTTACAAAATGACTTCTAGCTTCCTTATTATTTGAGAACTAATTCTTGCAAGATGAATCCTAATTAATTCATCTTGTGTTTTAAAAGCTGATTTTAGTTGAGAGGTAATTTTAGATTGGCTATGAAGATCTGCTATGAAGAGAATTACAGGGAAGAACCTAATGTTTGATTCACCACGCTGCCATTTTTACATCATTTTTTAAAAGACCAATGTTAGCATGCAGATATGAAAACCTTTCAAATGATTCATATTAAATATGACCTTATTCAGTATATAAAAGAAACTGCTACACAAACTGCTTCAGAAAGACAGGACAATTAGAAAAATAGGAGAGGCTATGTAAGACTTGTACTTTTTGCTTTCAACATTGTCTAGATTATGCTTGAAGAAAGCCAGTGAAGTGACTCTTCTGCTAACAGAGAGGAGTCGATCAATTGTACTGCAAGGTAAAATAAGTTCCTTGGTCCTTAATTCCATTTTCAAATAATTGCTTGAAACTTGTTTGCAAACTGTAATATATGGGTGCATACAATAAACCATAATTTCACAAATCATGCTACAATTTTATTGAAGATAACCAAGAAAGCCATGCTGTTCCAGATTTTCATTAGTGGTGTTTGAATCAGAATGTGTCAATATGGAAGCTAGACAGACAGTCTCCAAGGACCAGAGTCTTCTATAAAAGCTGCAATAGACTTTCCCGATTTGTTATGCAGCATCTATTCATAAGCACAACATAACTTTGGGGGGGGAGGGGGAAGAGTGTTCTTTTCCCAGTGCACTGTTGCAATATAGGCAAACAGAACTGCCTACCTTTGAGAAAACACACTTCCCATCCTCGTTTGATTCCGCTTACAAATAGGATGAGATAGCAGGATGACTAGAGTCAAAGTGAATGTACAACAAAAAATATTCAAATAAGCTGACCAAACCGAACCCCACCCAGGCCTATAGTAAAGTTAAAAACAAGAACAAAACAGGTCAGTAGCTACAAAGCCCAGTGCAAGGGGATTAAAACCAAGGAGATAAGGCTTTAACGGGAAATCTTATTGATAGGAAACTAACCCTTTCCCATGGTCATGATATTGATTTGGGAACAGTGCCAAAATCCCACATGGAAGTACCTTCAATCAGATTTCACTTTATTATTTCTGTTTATCCATAAGCTTTTAAACAGCTCATCTATGGTATGTTTCCTATTACATCTTTGTGAATATTATAATTGTTGTCTTCCTTGCTATTTCTAGTAAATAAAATCAATTTCACTGCATATTAATAATTATGCAAAAATACCATGACTCACAAACCCTTTTTATCTGTTCCATTTCCTCCCAGAATCAGATGACAGAGATTTGAATTGTTTGCTGGCTTCCCTAGTGCAAGTTCTTTCAGATCCCTATATGAGGACTATACATGGATTCCAGAGTCTGATCCAGAAAGAATGGGTAGCAGCCGGCCATCCTTTCCTGCAGCGTCTCAATGTACTCCAGAAAAATGACCAGGATGAGGTCAGTTTGTTTTATGAGCTAGGATGAAATTGTGCCTTTAGCTTTTTGAAATAAAATGTGTATATGTAAAATAAAATGAGAGTTGTTTTGGTGTAGTGGTTGAGATGCTGGCCTAGAAACCAGAAAACTGAGTTCTAGGCCTCTCTTAGGCATGAAAGCCAGCTGAGTGACTTTAGGCAGTTACTCTCTCAGTCCTACCCACCTCACAGGACTGGTGGTATAGGAAAAATAGGAGGCAGGAACATCAGGTATGTATTCAGCCTTCAGTGGATAAATGAAATGGATTTGTAAGGAACCAAAAGAATGGAAGAAGGGATAGCCTGAATCACTTTCTGCCTTTAAAATAACATGGTGTTAATATCCACTTTTAAGCATTCATTTTACTTTAATTCATCCTCTTTTCAGAAAAGAAGTTACATGCAAAAAAAAGATAAGGATTAGAGGGGGAGATCACTTCACTATTTAATCTGTTGTAATCCTTTTTTTTTTTTGTAGTCACCAATATTTTTCCTGTTCCTGGATTCCATATGGCAACTGCTGCAGCAGTTCCCACAATCTTTTGAGTTCACAGAGTCCTACTTGATGGCCATATATGATAGCTGCTTCATCCCATTTTCTAGCACTTTCCTATTCAACTGCCAGTGGGAACGAAATCGAAAGAATCAGGTGAGCAAAGACTGGCAGTTGTGAAAAATAATGGAGTTAAGATTGTTGCCCTAATTCCTTGAATATTAAAATCTATGAAAACGGGGGAGAGAAACATATATTGGAAATGATTAGTTTCTTTCTTTGTATCCAGAATCATTTTCTCAATCAAATTTACACTCCTATCAATGGCTGGCAAGAAAATCTCTGCTTAGAAATCCTGCAAAAAGAAGGCTATCCTGTCAAGAATGTAGGTCACACAAATTTGTCTACAGTTTGGAACTGGCTACTCAGATCCAATCCCTGGCAGATAGCACAGTTCAGGAACCCCTGGTACAATGAGAACAACTTCAGCAATGGTGGCACTTTAAACAAAAAATTCCTATTCGCAAATGATGACAAGGTGCGTATTAATAAATGTAAGGTGTTATTTTTTAACATTTGGCTTGCTAGATTCAAAGCCAACTATCTTTTCTACATTCTTTTTCCTCTAGATGGAAAATACTTCTTCAGAAAAATGGACCTTGTACATTTTTTCAAGAGGCTCTCTCAGTTTGCAAACCCACATTTTTCCTTGGAAAAATGGGACCCTCTCCAAAAAGTGTTTTCATCGTGTTCAGGCACTGGAGACTTCTAGAGAACAAGAAAGGTCTTGGAAGGCCAAATCCAATGGCAGCTTCATATATCATAATGATTTGCTGCTTCTCCCATCACATACAGGGACTTCAATACGTTTATGGAAAAGGTGTTATCTTCGGGGGAATCCAGAAGTTCAGGTACAAAAAAAAATCCCAACAAAAAAAAGCCTCAGCTGAAATAAATTGCCAAATATAGCTTTTGAACTGTATATATATTGATCGGAGTCTGTAAAGCCTGTTCATCATCTCATCTTTACTGCCTTGGTTCCAAACATTGCACAGTAATGAAAATTATTTTTCAAGTGGGCAGTGCTATTCATTTGCATTGTTCTTAAGTAATTTTAGCCCATTCACTTGTATGTCAAAAGTAAATAAAATCTAAACATGCACTAAGGCCTCAAAGACCTTGCATAATGTTAAAAAATGACAGGCGCGTGCTGCAGGAATTGTGTTCTCTTCCTGCACACACTGTCTTGGTGCCACCCAGAATCTGCTCCAGACACATATGTTCTCCTCCTATCCTCTGGCTCAGCAGATGAACCAATTTATTTCCGGTTCAGCCTTGATGTATATGAAAATTATTTATTAAAGGTTATACACTGCCTACTCTTCTGCTTCTGGTGAACTGGTGCTTTTGCCCATTCCATTTCAAACACTGAAGCTCCAAAGAGTTTGTGGGCAAACCATTGCTCTTGCTTCATACTGCTTCCTGGCAAGATTTTTCTTCAGCAGTTTCCCCATAGAAACTGCTCTATGGGTAACAATTCTCCCAACCCCAAAAAGTTGGTGGGAGTGGAAATACTATCATCTTTTTCTTTTGTATTGGTTGGGATAAGGGACTTTTGTAGAAGTCAAGGACAGGCCTAGCAGCATCCTCAATTGTGGAAAATATTTTAAAGTAGAATTTCTCTCTTATGAAATTTCAAATTGCAGAAATTTAGATACAGTATTTGGATTAAAAGCATACTTCTAGAAATCATTCTTATTACATACTCTTGAAGAATTTGTGTCCCGTATTGTTGAACGCATACATGGAGTATAAGTGCAAAAGATGATTTTAAATGGCATATATAGTAGTAGCAGCAACTATTTTGTAACTTCAGTTTTTAATATCAATGTATGTTACCCTTCAGGTTGGCCTCTTTGCTTCCAACATTGTTAAACTCACTGAAGAGCTGGATCTTCTTCAAAAGCGGCTAACCTATTTGCAAGCAAGAGGAAGCTGTAGCATAGCTCTGGAAAATGCATAAGAAGGCTACAACAGTTCATTAAAAATACACAGTTCATTTTTGTCCTCCCACTGATGATGGATGAGCTTCCTGAACGTTATATATTGCTTCTCCTTCATATGAAAACAACTGCAACAAGCTAGGTTTTAGAAACTTCTTAAATGAGACATTGTACTTTATATATTCCATGCATCCAAATGAACTAATGCTCTTATGCTGCAAAGATAATGGCATGCTATATATTTACAGCCCTGGAATACAGAAAAAGATTAATAGGAACTTTTCTTCTTATTGCCTGCGGTAATAGAGGTAACCTGTAAATGTATTAATTGTTAAGTAGAATCAAAAGCTGACCATACATTCAGTAGACAGAAATCACCAACCCTGGAGCCACAGAGTCAACATGCATGATACACAGGTGCACAAAAACGTAATCCTTTCAGCTTCCCTCTTCATATATCAAGTTTACTGTTTATTCAATGTGTAGTATCCGCTCTATGTGTGTGTGTATATGTACTGTATATGCAAGTTTGTGTGTGTAACCTTCCATATCTCTATAGAGACAAACGTTTGCCATAACTTCAATTTTATACTATTTCATAAGCTTTGGTTCAGAAGCCTTAACAGCATACAGTAAATTGCCAATTTTAAGCTAGTGGCTTTTTAAATAAAATAAAAATTTCTCTAAACAGCATACACCCAAACTATGATCAAGGATATTTGTGCATTTGATGAAGGGGGTTGTTTTTCTCCCTTTGTCACAATGTTACAAGGACGAATTGGCTTCCCACAACCACAACAGACCTTTATGCAAATTTTCAAACCAGAGTATATAGGAGTCACACCATTATTTCATACCCACTTCATTCATTTGCATGTGTGCTATATACCAGCAGTCACCAACAGGAGGTCCGTGGACCACTGGTAGTCCGCGAGGAAATTTTGGTGGTCCGCAGAAAAATTTATATTTTTTATATTGCACTAAATCGGGGGTTCTCAAACTACGGACCCTGGGCCGGATATGTACAATTAACATTTGTGTTGCTGCAGAGCCTCCCCCATCGGGGTCTTTGGAGGGGAGGCAGAAATTCCAACTTGGAGTCTGTTTCAGCCTCCTGATGTGGGGCTCTGGGCGAAGGCTGGAGGGACGCATCGCTGGTGGCAAAGAGCCGGAGGGCCACATTCCAGTGAGATTGCATCATGGCCTGGAACTGGCTGACCATCTCAGCCCGCTGAGCCTCCAGGTGCCGGTACCTGGCCTTGCACTTCCGCAGGTTTTCCCTCTTCTTGGAAAGCCTATGCTCATGGTCTTCAGTGAGGTGTTTCTACTGATCCTCGTTCTCGGTCAGATCCAATATGAACTGAGCTGTTTTGCCAACTCTTTCTTGTGGTGGCTTAGCTCCAACAACTGCTTCTTGTTGGGGCCCTAGGGAGCCCAGGCGGGGAGGCTAGGAGGGGCTGGGAGGAGAGGGGCAAGTTGAGGCCAGCAAGCCACCCCTCGACGTAAGCGACATTGAGTTGGCCATGCCCACCTAGTTACATGACTACCTAGCCACACCCACCCAGCAGGTCATTAGACAGATCATATTAGTGGTCCACGGGATTTATGAATTTAGTGGCCCCTGAGGTCCGAAAGGTTGGTGACCCCTGTTATATACACCTTTTGCTACTTACTTTGCCTTTCTTCTCACCTCGACCAAAAATAAAAGAGCAAAGCTTGTTTCACCCACCTTGGGCTAAATCACGATTTGCTGCCTGAAGTTGCCTTTCTTAACCAGCTTTTGAAACAACTGCAATCTTCATCCCCTCTGCCAGTGGCTTTTCCTTGGCCAGACTGGCATTGTAGAAACACATTGAGCTGAGGAAAAAAAAGTAAAGGGTTACTATCTATATAAAGGCCTGCCATAGTAGTATTTGGGGTCTAAATAAAATTCTTTGCCAATTTAGCATGAAGCAGATAGGCCACTTGCCCCTCCTAGACATGTTTGCCTGAAGATTCTGATTTAAAGCTCTACTCCGTTCCCTGAGGGGGCCCCAGATCTTCCTTCCTTTTGCTCAGCCAGGTCATTCCCTCAGCCGCACTCTGCCTATGCTCAGAAGCATCTCCTACTCTATCCAACCCTCAATGTGGAGGGAAACAATTACTTTGCGCTTTCTTCCCTGCCTGACTATCCCGAGGAGGCCGAGATGATAGCGGTAAGTCCCTGGCTTATTCCTACCCTTGCTGGGCCTCGAGCATCTCGCGAGCTCAAACACGGCCTGGCTAGAAGAGGCAGAGGCGCCAATGGCTGCCATTCTATTTGGAGCGGAGGCTCCCACAAAACTTAGTGTTACTCAAGTTTTTTTTCTCTTTTTCTGCCTTCTTTTAAAAGGCAACGATTTTCCCCTCAGGAATTGGCGCGGAACGAACAAAAAAAAGAAAAAGAAAAAAAAAGCTGAGCGCGTGAGTCACTACTGCGCCTGCCTGGCGAAAGAAAAAAGCGGGAAAAGACGAAGAGGAGGAGTTTGGGAGAGGCTCGCGATGATTGGCCAAGCGCAGTTCCCCTCTTCTGGCCGGAAGTAGCATGACTGGTGGACCCCGGAAGTTCTGGTTTTATGCCACGTTATTGCTGTCGAAATGACGCATGTACGCAGAAGACGCGTTAGTCACTATTTTTTAATCTAACTTCCGCGAGGAGATGATTATGTGCGGGAGTTGCCCGGTAACCCTTACAGCCAGCTGCCTTCCACGGCGAGGCGTCCGAGCGTCCGCCAGGGAACAAGATGGCCTCGGCGGCCACGTTTAACGTAATTTCCGGCTAGGATCGGAAGTGCGAATGAAAGCCGGGAAGCGCCCGGATCAAGATGGCGGCGGGCCCCATCTCAGAACGGAACCAAGGTAACGGCGCCGGGCTCGGGGTGGCCGCTCCTCAGGCCCGCGCAAGACGCCTGGCGGAGTCGCGGGCTGGTCCCCAGGCGCCATCCTCCGAAAGGGTCCGCGGGGGCGCGGGTCGGAGGGTGGGCTGGCGCCGCCACCTGACCGCCGTCTCGCTCCACAGATGCCACCGTCTACGTGGGCGGCCTGGACGAGAAGGTCAGCGAACCGCTCCTGTGGGAGCTCTTCCTCCAGGCGGGCCCCGTGGTCAACACCCACATGCCCAAAGACCGCGTCACGGGCCAGCACCAAGGTAAGCGGACGGCGGGCGGCTTCTGCTTGGGCAGCCAGGTGAGGCTTGCTTGGCCAGGGGCCGTGCGCTGTTGGGGCAAGCGAGGGCACCGATGCACAGCGGAATCACCCGCCCTCTCCGTGTTGTGTCCTTTCAGGCTATGGCTTCGTGGAATTTCTCAGCGAGGAGGACGCGGACTACGCCATCAAGATCATGAATATGATCAAACTCTACGGGAAGCCCATCCGGGTTAATAAGGCCTCGGCTCACAACAAGAACCTGGATGTGGGTGCCAATATCTTCATTGGCAATCTGGATCCAGAGATTGATGAGAAGCTGCTGTATGACACGTTTAGCGCCTTCGGGGTAATCCTGCAGACTCCGAAAATCATGCGTGACCCAGACACGGGAAACTCCAAGGGTTACGCCTTCATCAATTTTGCCAGCTTTGATGCATCAGATGCTGCCATAGAGGCGATGAACGGACAGTACCTCTGCAACCGCCCCATAACCGTCTCCTATGCCTTCAAGAAGGATTCTAAGGGGGAAAGGCATGGCTCAGCGGCTGAGCGCCTCCTCGCTGCCCAGAACCCTCTCTCCCAGGCCGACCGGCCACATCAACTCTTTGCAGACGCTCCACCCCCACCCTCGGTGCCCACGCCAGTGGTTACCACCTTGGGACCAGGGGTTACTCCTCCAGGTACACCAGTGCTGGGGCTCATAGCTTCCGACAATTGTCTTTTCATGCCAGAAAAAAACAATTAAGAAAATAGTTCTTTCTTAATTTCTGAAAATGTTAATGAGTGATGCAATCAGGGGGTTGGTGGGTGCTTTCTCCAGTATTCCAGGGTGTTCTGTGATTTTCCATTATAGGCATCCCCCCGCCTGGATCATTTCCTCCACCAGTGCCCCCTCCGGGAGCTTTGCCACCAGGATT
Source organism: Masticophis lateralis (assembly GCA_030761175.1). Taxonomy (NCBI): domain Eukaryota; kingdom Metazoa; phylum Chordata; class Lepidosauria; order Squamata; family Colubridae; genus Masticophis; species Masticophis lateralis. The sequence goes on along the minus strand of JAUDYJ010000017.1, from coordinate 13,407,426 downwards.
GCCTCCAGCTATGCCACCTCCACCCATGCCGCCAGGGGCTGGTGCCCCAGGACCTCCTTCCACAGGAGCCCCTGGAGGGGCGCATCCTCCGCACCCACATCCTTTCCCTCCTGGTGGGATGCATCCAGGTACGTTCTGTGATTTAGACAACTTTCTTCTTAGCAGAAGACTGGCTCTGCCTTCGTCATTGTAAGGAATCTCAGTACTGGGGGCTGTGGGAGAGTTTGGGAACAGTGGGGTCCTGCTGTGGCCCTCAAAGCCAGCTGAACAATGTGAGTGAGGTCTTCCTGATACAAACTGCTGATCTGTGTCTTTGGAACAGTGTGAATGCGTGAATGAGAAATCCCTGCCTTTTGTTGCCTTCCTAGGGATGCCTCAAATGCAGGTCCATCATGGAATGCCCGGGATGGGCCCACATCACCCTGGACCCCCAGGGGCAGGGGGTCAGCCACCTCCACGCCCACCTCCAGGCATGCCCCATCCTGGGCCGCCCCCAATGGGCATGCCACCCAGGGGACCTCACTTTGGATCACCAATGGGTAAGTGGAAAGCAAGGTCTGGGGTACTCTTTTTCTTCTCTTCTCTTCTGGCTTAGTGCCAAAAAGCCCTAAGGGGTGTGAAGGGTATCAACTTTCCTCGAAGTGGCTTCAAGCCAAAGAAGGGAAATGCAAGTAGGTTTTCTCAAGTCCCCCCAACAGTGCAATAGCTCTGACTCCCTTTCTGCTTGAAGCAACTTACTCTCACAGCTTGCTGCGGCCTTGGGAATCTTCTAGGTGCCATCTAATGCCTACATGTTTTCTTTCTCCAGGTCATCCTGGTCCCATGCCACCTCATGGGATGCGTGGGCCGCCTCCCTTGATGCCACCCCATGGATACAATGGCCCCCCTCGCCCCCCTCCTTACAGCTACCAGCGCATCCCTCTGCCGCCTCGTCCTGCCCAACGGCCCATGGTGCCTCCACGGGGACCTATGCGGGGGCCTCTCCCCCCCTAGGCCACTATAGGTCACCAGTCTGCCTGAAAAAAACAGCCACCTCCTGTGTGTCTCCCTTTTTCTGTTTGTTTTTTGTTTGTTTTGTTTTGTTTTGTTTTTTGGTGGGGGTGGGGGAGACAAACATTCCAGCAAGCACCATCTCCCTCTTCTTTAGTGATGAAAAACATGGTCATGTCTTTGGCAGCATTGAGGGTTTGCGTATCCTGATTATTACCTGTGTTCCCTTAAATAAAAGCTGGTTTTTCACTTTTCCCTTTTTTAATGATCCTGTTTGTGAAATCCAACTGAAAAACTTCTGTTTTGAAATAAAAAAATGAGAAGGTTTTCTGTAATGACTTTGTCTGTGGTCCTGCTGCCCTCAGAGTTTGGAAGGGGATCTGCTCCTTCCAGCATGGAGGTAAGTATTGGGTAGGGAGAGTCACTCAGCATCCAATTTAGTAGGATAGGTTGGGCTTTCCAAGTGTCAGACCTCTCCCGGCTATAAGATTACTTTGCTGCTATTATGTTGTTGAATGTTGAACATGGGGGGAGGGGTTTGCTTGGTGCCCAGATTTAAATGCCCTCCAGGCACAGTGGCCATGAGAGATTTCAAGAAAGAGGAGCTGAATAAATAAATAACACACTCCCACCCACCACAATTCTCCACCCCTAAACCACCCAAACATCCACACAACAGACCAAATAATACTGTCCAACAGTTCACTGATGGTGGCCCTTTAGTTCATTGTTGAGTGCAATTATAGCTCTAGGATAAAAACTATTCAGAAAACGTGTGGTCCGAGTTTTAATTGTTCTGTATCTTCTACCAGAAAGCAACAGTCCAAAAAGATTGTAAGCAGGATGAGAAGAGACTCTGAGAATGTTATGCAACTTTCTCAAACAGCAAAATTTGAAAATGTCGTCCAGAGCTGGTAGCTGGAGTCCGATGATATTCTGGGCAGTTTTAATGATTCTCTGGAGAGCTTTTTTGTCCGCTATGGAGCTGCTCCCATACCATGCAAGAATGCCGTATGTCAGGACACTCAATGGTGCTGTGATAGTAGGACAGAAGTAGATGCTGAGATAGATTTATCTTCCTGAGCATTCTCAGGAAGTACAGCCTCTTCTGTGCCTTCTTCACAAACATGTCAGCATCCATAGTCCATGAGAGGTCCTCCGAGATACAAATACCCAGAAATTTAAAACTACCCACCCTCTCCACCTCCTCACCATTTATGTACAATGGTAAATGTATATCTCTCTTCCTCCTGAAGTCAATTATAAGTTCTTTAGTTTTTTTGGTGTTAAGTGTAAGATTATTTTCTTTACACCACAATGTCAGCCCTTGTACTGCCTTTCTGTAAACGGACTCATTGTTCTTATGAGCCCTACCACTGTTGTCATCCACAAATTTAATAATTGCGTTGGTGTTATACAATGGGGTGCAGTCATGTGTATACAAGGAATAAAGGAAGGGGCTTAGCACACAACCTTGGGGGGCTCCTGTGCTTAGTATCAGAGTAGAGGAATGGTGAGATCCCATCCTTACTGATTGGCCTATCTTTCAGAAAATCCTTTATCCACAAACAAATCCTCTGATTTATATCCAAATTGGACATTTTAAGAAACAACCTGTTGGGTAAAATGCTGTTAAAGGCAGAGCTATAATCCACAAATAACAGCCTCGCATATGTTCCCTGTTGTTCCAAGTTATTCAATACAGTATGGACAACAAGAGACATAGCATCGTCATTTGATCTATTACTCCTATTTGCAAATTGGTATGGGCTAGTGTGATCATCACAAGCTTTATTATATGGATAAATATTTTAACAGTAAATAGGTGCGCTGCATTCTGCCATGGCAAGGGGCTGGCTTGTAAACCTTTTACAGTTGTGCACAAAATAAGATGGGTGAGAAACCAGCATATCAGTGAAATGCCATCCCTGGGAATTCCTCATTGTCTACACCTGGCATGCCGCCTGCCTGCATTCCCAGAAAACAGTCTATGCCTCTTGCTATTTTTTATAGTAAAAGTTAATGCAGTGCTTAAACACGGTATTAGTTTGGGCAGGATTATACAGGGTTGTCCTTCCCTTTATGACCGCTGACTGTGGGAGGAGGAAACCTATGCAAAACAACCCATTCTTACAATTAGATCCTGTGTGCCCCGGGTCAGTTTGCAGAGTGACATGCCCTCTGCAAGGAGCTATGAATCACCCCTTGAACCCAACCGTAGACCACCTTCCAGAAGGCCTTAACCAAGATGCCAAGCTCAAGTCTGAATTTCTCCCCCACAGAGACAGATAAAGCTGTTGATACAAAAATAACAAGGATTGACCTAGTTGACAAGATGACCCTCCTAGTCATCTAGGAGAAGATAGGAGGTTGACAGAAGACCTTCCTACCTGAGAGTGAGAATGGGATGGAAGTGGCCTGCTGGGTTGGAGCGGAAGGATAGTGGTGGGTTCCACTCGCATGCCCAGAAAGGTGTGAAATCTATGAAGCTTCCTGGTTTCCACATAGTCAGTGTGATCACAGGCAAAGAACTGATAATTATCCCACATCCTGAATGTTAAATATCCTGTTAAGGAAAATTCAACACTTCACAACAGTGCTGCGTTCAGACTTAAAAGCTGTCCCTTTGTGTTCTCTACACATCCCTTTCCAAGCAGATAAAACTCACAGCACATATTTAAATCCCTGGTTGGCATGTCTTGGGGAGTGAGACCAGGATGTGTTCTATTTTTTGCAGGATCTCTAAATTTCAGGGTGTTGTTGTTTTTTTTTTTTTACGCAATACTGACATTTTTGGAAAATGTCAAAGGAGTGCCCTGCTAATATACAATAGTAAAAATTATTTTTTTAAATGAAAAGCACATGTTATAATAGTATTTATTGGGAATGAATGATTGTAAACTGGATACAAGAAAACAGTTGATGTGAGAAATGGACTTGGACCTCTGTGAAAAACATTTCCAAGGGGCAGTTTTCTGAATAGTTCACCTTCCTTTTCTTAAGCTTCCTGGCCAGAAAGATAAAGGGATGGTCTGAGGCTCAGGGTAACTTGATGGTGTGCTAAAGCTGCAGTATCTCAGCTGCAGTAATAAACCTTTGTGTTCAGTTTAACTGGGAATATCCACACTAACATTGAATAACATCCTGCAAATTCCTCTTTGCTCATGAGACACATCTCGAAAAACAAAGCCAAGCCAAGCGCACAATTGTTAGAATCTTGCTGCCACTAGAGGTCACAGCTCTGGCACAAACTGCTATGTACACTGAGCCCATTTCTAAGAGCATTCGGTGTGCCCACCAGCAGTGCACGTACCTGGCAGCTCATTTGGGCAGCAGGCACAGAGGAATCCCTGGGGGAGCAGAGTGGCAGCTTCTGGGTCTTCAGATGGGGTCATAACAACCAACTCTGAACAATACTTTGTGTGTGAATTGTTCTGGAAGATGAGTGAAGCGGGCTCTGCTGCCTTGCAAGGAGGCCCTCTGGGGCTCCCAAGGGGTGGGAGATGAGCAGGCCAAGATGTGGAAGTGGGGAGCACCCAGTCAGGACCTCCTGGGTGGCCCAGAGAGTGGGCTGTGCGGCAATTCACATTCTTCTTGTGTTGGGCCTGGGCCAGCGATGCCTTGGAAGGTAAAGGGGGTCTCCAAGAGAGAAAAGGGACAAGCCCTTTCCTAGATAAAAAATGCAAGGCTTCAGATGGCTGGCATCCTGGAATCTCTCTGGAAGTGCAGGGCTGGTTTTCCTTTTGCTGCAGTTTGGGAATGATATCAAAGGAATTAAAGCCAAAGGACAGCATCCTCCTCCCTCCTGGCTTCCAACCTTTAGCTAATTCCTCTCCTCTTCCCCCCCCCCCCCCCCTTCCACCGCCCTGCCTCATTTTAGGGCATCTCTCTTCCACTAAGCTGCACTTCACTTCTGGGCAGCAAGACACCTAGCACCTGCAGGATACATAAGGCCCCGCTCTCCCAGAGTGTTGCCATCTGAGCACCTCCAACCAGGACTCCTCCGAGACCCTCAGCCAGTCTTGACCCTCTCCTGGCACCATTATCCAAGGTGCTGTCTGAGCTGGGAGCTGTGACCTGCTCCATACAAGGCCAGGTACCCTCTGGCATTTCTGCAGCAGGAGGCCTTTTGAAGGGTGCTCCAAGCACCCAGGCTAAGGGAAGAGAGCATGACCTGTGAAAGCTCTTCTACTCTGCTTGGTTGGGGTTACAGTGCCCAGAAACCAGTGGGCCATTGGCTTATTTGGGGGGGGGGGATACAACTGGTGATGTAAAGAAAAAGAAGTTCCCTAGAGGGGGTGGGGGGAAGACCCCCGCAGGGGAGAACATTGCTGCTGTTCCAGGCTTACTGGGGTGACTCGGTTCTGTCCTCCAGCCACTCGCCTGGCGGCTGGTTTTTGATAAGCCTGCTTGGAACAAGCACAAAAGAAGAAATAGCGCAAGCAGGGACTTGGTAAGGCGTCTCTTTTGCGTACCTCGAACCGTTTTCCCTCTCGGTGCGCAGTGCTGAAAGGGGGCTCAGCTGGGATGCGAGGAAAGCGGGACATCGGCGCAGCCCCCTCCCCCCTCGCGGAGTCCCGTCCTGCTCCGGCCCGCTCGTCCCCCAGGCGGGCTGTCGTCCCCGTCCACTTCCCCTCCGTGCCACAATGGATTCTCCCGTGACTGGAGGGGCGCAGCAGTCTTAGCGCTCTGGCTCCTCCGCCGCTGTTGCTCCCCCTGCGTCTCTCTGGCGGTTGCAGCAGCAGTAACGTGCGGCGGCGGCGGCGGCAGGGGGAGCGAGCGCTTGCCTGGCTGCGAACGGGCCGGGTACCGCGGGAGCGAGGTGAGCCAAAGGCAGGGTTGGGGGCGTGCAGGCCGGCCAGGGGGATGCCAGCGCCGTTTCCCCCTTCGTGTAGCCATTTTGTCCTGGCAAACCTTGGCCTTCCTGCGTCCGCGTGCGGCTTTTCCCGCATCTTGGGAGCCCCTTCCCCTGCGGGCTCGCTTTGCCGGCCGGGAGCGGTCCAGCCTTGGCTGGTGCAGGATTGCGGGACGGTCCCTGAGGCGATGCTCCGCCAGGGCCGGGGCTGCAGAGAGGAAGAAAGCCGTAAGGCGGTGGCGGGAGAGAAAATGACCTTGGAGGCCGGGACAAGGAGGCGAGCCAGGGGAGGGGGTTGGGGCTCTTCACCTTTAGCTCATCATCACCATGTAGCCGTGATTTTTTATAGGCCGATTGAATAATTGGGAGGGGGCACGCAGGCTCCCATATCGCCCTCCCCAGTCCAAAACGCACGAAGCCTGTGGTCTCGGTGGAGCAGCCAGCGCCGAGGAACTGATAGGTTCGGTCGGTGCTGCAAATTAAAAATAGGTTCTTGCGCGCGGAGGCGGTGGTGGTGGGGAGATGGTGGTTATGAAAGAAGCGTCTCTCTGGTCTTCGAGCCCCCCCCCCTTCCCCAAAAGGACGGCGTCGAAGGGGAAGCCACTGGAAAGGGGAAGGTGGACTTGGAAGTCTCACATTTCCCCGTTTGCTCGCCCCAAAAGAACCCCAGCCCACAATCATCTGGACTACGCTCCCCATCGCTCACAGCCGGCGCGATCCCCCTTCGGAATCATGGGACCCGAGACGTACCCCGGCGTCTCTGTGTATTTAAATAGATTGAATGGGCTAAACTAGCGGGTTTTCGAGCCGGCAAGGTGTCCCCGCCAGGCTGATGAGGCAGTTGCCGGGTCGGATCGCTCGGGCTCTGCGAGCGTCTGTGGCTGGGCTGGCGACGAGAGTCCTCTCTTTGGCCGGGCTGAAGCGGCAGAGGCCCATTGCCGGGGCTGCCAACGAGGAACGCGGGTGCGGTTTCCCCATCTCTAGGTCTGCATTTTCGCGGGAGGTGGGGGTGTTCCTTCCTTGCCAGTTAGTACAACAGAGTTCCGTCCCAGCATAAAACGGGTGTTTGGATCAATGTTGGGGGCGAACATTTGAAGGAGGCTGCGAAAATGCCGGGGCGGGAGGTAACCTTGCCCGGGTACGCGGGCTTCAGGTTGCGCGAACGAAGAGAGGGATCCTGAGCCCCGCGCAAGGCCGAGCAACCGTTTCCTCTTCGCTTAGGAGCGGCCCCTGGAATCCGGCCTGCGTCGTGTAGGCAACGGCGCTCTGTACAAGCTCAGAATGCGGCTATTCGTTAAAATAAGCCCCGGCATGGTACTGGAAGGGGGAGGGGGTCGGGGGGGGACGGCATTGAAAGAAATGGTTCCTCCCTTTCCCCCTTTTGGAAAAATCTGCTCATCTGGGCGGGGTGGGGGAGCTGTTCAGATGGAGGGGTGGAGCTATGCAAATGCCCGATTCCGTTCCCGACCCTTTCGGTCAAACTGCAGGGAACCCAAAACCTGGCGGAAATCGGGGGCCTTTAGAGAGCCAAAGCGCGGGCTGTGGCTGGAGGGAGACGGTTCCCTTCCCCTTGATAGCTGAGAAGGAGGCACAGCCGGGGCTTCTCCCGAGGCTGCGGGGAAATCTTGGCTGCTTTCAAGGTAGGGCAGAAGCGGCCACAGGTGATCCCCTTTGCCCCCTATGATGAATGTGAGAGCCTCCCGCACAGACATTAGAGGCGGCTGAGATACCTCACAACCCAGCAGCAAGTCCTGCTGAGCCCGACACAGGCCAACCTGATAGGGATGGGAGTTGTAGTCCGGCAGGTTTGGAGGGTGGCAAGATGTGGAAGACTGGCCTCGCTGGGGGCCTTGTGGCGTGTGCCGTAGAAGACAGGTTGCATTGATGCTTCAGTGCTTTTCCCCACAGGTGGTCCTTGTGAACTAAGAGGGTTCTGAGGGAGGGATCCTTCCACCTCCCTCCTGTGTGTTGGGGGCAGATTTGACCTTCACCCCAGATGCCACAGACCACCACTATCCTGCTAGTTCATGCCAGGTCCTGGAGTCTCTCGGGCACCTTGCTGGGTGCAGCTGCATAATCTGGGATCCAATGAAGAAGTCCCCGTGTTCCCCTTTGAACTGGCAATGCCATAACGTCGCAAGAGATTGCATTCCAGTGGGAAAGTGCATTGTTGTTGTTTTCTTCAATCCTAAACTAATGCAGAAGCAAATAAAATAATCACAGCTGGAAAGATAAGAAAGTGAGGCAAAATAAACCAGGTTTGCTTTATCTCCCAGCCCTACAAATTAGGAAGAGGATTCCTGGGTTTGGCAGAGATGAGAGCCTTGGAGAACCACCTCTTGCCTCCTGGTTCTCAGCGGGTCTCTCTCCTACTTCCAGAGCCATTTCTGCTGCCAGAGATTAAAAATAGCCTGCTGGGAGAGGAGAACATTTGGCATAGAGAGTGTTTTTTTCTTCTTCAATTCAAACCCCTTTTTGCTCCTTCTGCTCTTCCAAAGCCTCCCCCACTCCCCGAGCAAGAAGTGGCTCTGTCCTCCCAGGTGTATGTATATGGGCGGGGGTTTGTGGGGATAGAGGGCACCAGCTTGGACAACAAAGACCCACTCCAAGGCCCCTTGAGTTTGAGTTTCGTTGTCTGGGATTGGAAAGGGAAGGACATAGGAAGGGGTTCTTTGAGAACGGCAGGGGGAGGTCACCAACTGATCTTTGGGAAGAATTTTCCAGCCTCTAATACCTGTATTGAACAAGAGTTTCAATCTGTGCATTTTATTTTATTTTATTTTATTTTATTTTATTTTATTTTATTTTATTTTATTTTATTTTATTTTATTTTATTTTATTTTATTATTTTATTTTATTTTATTTTATTTTATTTTATTATTTTATTTATTTGTCAACAAATACAAGGAAACAAATAACATTATAGACGTAGACATGAAGACATGAAAAAAAAATTGGCACAAAAAAGGATATAAATTGGCAAAACATAGCCATAAACACATAGAATGATTACATATAATTGGGAACAGTAGGACAGAGACGGTAGCACGCTGGTGCGCCCCCTTAGGGACCTCTTAAGAAACACGAAAGATCCACAGTAGACAGTTCATGGTGATAGGTATGGGGATTAGAGAGACTAACAACAGGATCAGGTAGAGTGTTCCAGACATTTACTACTCTATTGCAGAAGTCATATTTCCTACAATTAAGATTAGAGTGAATTACATTGAGTTTAAATCTATTGACAGTCCTTGTGTTATTATGGTTGAAATTAAAGTACTCATTTACTGGTAGAATGTTTTGGTAAATAATCTTATTTTATTTTATTCTATTTTATTTAAATGTGTGCCTTCAAGTCACTCTTGATTCCTGGCAGCACATGGAGAAACCTCTGCTGTTTTCTTGGCACTATTTTCAAAAAAGATTTCCCCTTTGCCCCAAGCTTCTCAGAGCTGAGTGAGGGCACCTTCTCCCCATCTGGTCCCTTTGGTCATCTGAGCAGACTTGAGCCACTGGGCTTCTACCTGACCTTCTGTCTCCTTTTACCAACCCATCCCTTTCCTTCCTTTGCAGGGCCGCTGTCAGTCAGCCCAGCGGAGCCCCCTCTGCCTTGCTCCCCTTAGCAGGCACTGCCGCCTCCTCTGAAGCAGAAGCCAGGGCTCAGGCAGATGGGTCCCCACCCTTGAAGAGCTGGTCCTCAGGGGGGAGCCTTTGCCAAAAGCTGAATACAGCACACACACACAGAGTCCCCAGCACCTTCCTCCTCCTCCTCCTTTCATCTCAAGGTCCAAAGGGCTGGTGGGAGCCATGGACGAAGGCTTTAGAGACCGGACCGCCTTTATCCGTGGTGCAAAAGACATCGCCAAGGAGGTGAAGAAGCATGCAACCAAGAAGGTGGGCAAGGGGGTGGACCGCATGCAAGACGAGTACACCAAGCGCTCCTACAGTCGCTTTGAGGAAGAGGACGATGATGACTATCAGCCCCAAGATGGATATTACCGTGGGGAGCCCTCAGTTGACGATGAAGGGGCCTCCAGCGATGCTACGGAAGGCCACGATGAAGATGATGAGATCTATGAGGGGGAGTACCAGGGAATCCCCCGGAATGATTCCCTGAAAGGTGGAGACCGGCTGACAGCTGGCCCAGAGGTAGCCAGTGAGTTCAGAGACTTCGATGACCTGGAAGGGGAGAAGAAGAAGGAGAAGGAGGAGCTTTCTCAGCAGTATGAGCTAATTCTACAAGAGTGTGGACATGGGAAATTCCAGTGGACGCTCTACTTTGTGCTCGGACTGGCTCTCATGGCTGATGGAGTGGAGATTTTTGTGGTCGGCTTTGTCCTCCCCAGTGCTGAGAAAGACATGTGCTTGTCAGACTCCAATAAAGGCATGTTGGGTAAGTCTCCAGGAAGGTCATGATTTAGCGAGGGATTCACATATCTCTTTCTTGAAAGCTTTGGCTTCTCGGGGTAATCTGGCAAAGAAGGCATGACTTGAGGAGGGGGAAGGTGGCTGGCCCAATCATGTGTTTTGGGGTGAAGATTCAGTTTTACATTTCAGAAGCAATAGATGAGCATGGTTGACTTTCCCATTCCCCCACCCCCCGAGTCCTAGAGTTTCACAGAGCATTATGAAAAAGAGATACTGTACTCTTTGGGAGGGTTGAGATGGGAAATAGGTAGTGTTTTTTACTGCAAGATGAAACTTGATAAAAGGTTTACCTTTAGCCACACAAAGTTTCACCAAGAATAATTTCCAGTTAAGGAATATTTGCATGGACTTTGCAGTTTAGGGATGACAGCAAGAAATTTGCAGCCTTGAAGTAAGTCATACCAGTTCATATGGAATGAGTTGTGGAGTTGGCACTGCTAATTTTCTGGCAGCAGAAAGTATTTGTAGCAAACTTTCAGGTTGTATAGTGCTCTCTTGCCACCAGTACAATCTTTATGGGATCAGACAGATTGGGAGCATAGTTGATGGTTGTGCAAAGGTTTGACTACTCGGTGCATATGTGTCTGGGGGAACAGATCTGAGATTCCATAAAGCAGAGCTATTGTGTTTGCAAGTTATAACACCACTTTGGACTTTGGGATTGTATGACTGCTTTGTGTTGAATGTACCGTAAGGAGACAAATTCCATGCACATGGAAAACTAGCATAGCAGGGAGGACAATGCTGTAAGTATTCATCTTTCCCTGAAACGCTAGCTCTTGCTATGCAGGGATTCCTTAATTGTACTAAACCATGCCATTAGAGCCACCGGATAGTTTTGAAAAAAGAAGTTAAATACATTCATGGAGGAAATGGCTGTTCTCCACACACAAGCCAAGATCAAGGAGATCAGGGTCTACCCACCCAGCTGGCTGAGCTCCCACCGGGGCTGTGTTGGTGGGTCCCTTGGCCTGACTCAGCAGGTTCTACTTTGCCTAGTACTGTCCATTTCCTAGCATCTCTCTGTTGAAGTACCCTGTGGGCCAAAGAGGTGTTTCTGTGTCCATTTTAACAAAGAAGGCACTAAAAAACGCAGCAACTCTCCCCCAGGCGGTGACCCCAAGTACGGGGGTATCACCTCCTGAAAGGAATGGAATAGCCTCTCGGCTGCTGCAAGAACAGCGGCTCCCTGGCAGTTCTGTGACTCAGTCGGGGGCCAGCAGCAGCAGCAGCAGCAGCAGCTGCTGACGAAGGCTCCAGCACAGCCTGCCGGGTGACTCATCTTCCCCTTCTCCCTTTTAGCGGCTCTGTGCAGAGAGACCAGCCCCCTCCCCAGCTTATCTCCTGGCTGCTTTGGGGCGCTGCAAGGAGGTCAGGCGGGAGTGGGCAGGGAGGGGAGAGCGCAGGCAAAATTAAATTCCTTAGAAAGGAAGAGCGATGCTGGGTGGAGGAGGCTAGGGGGTGAGAAATCGAGGGGGGGTGGCGGCTTTGGAGGCAATTATGGGGCCAGATTTCCATGCAACACCACCGCAGTGCGGCAAAGCCGGCCTTCCTCCCCACTTCTGGTGGGGAAAGGTCACGCGGGAGGTGGGGGAGCAAAGCTCTGCTTCCTTCTGGTTTGGGCCTTGCAAGTGCCCCGGACACTTATCCTCTGCTGTGGGTCTAATAAGATCAGCCACCAATGAGGCTGCCTTCCAAAGGCCTTGGGCAGCTTTCCTCTCCGGGACTCTCCGTTAGCCAGGATGGTTGGAGGAGGTGGGCACTGAGGCCTCAGCAAAGGACGGATTGGCTGCCCGGAGTGCACATTGACCCAATAAGCAGAGCAAGACCTGTCCAGGATCACACGGTGGCTCCTTGATGGGTGCCACCTCCAGTGAAATGCGAATAGCCCATCAAAGAGCTCAGGTGGGGAGGGAGTTTCTCCTCTCCTAGCCCCTGGTCACTCTCCAACACCATGGTTCAGGACTGGGCCATTCAGTCAGTAATTTGAGAGCTCTAAAAGTCAGTCCCCCACCTCCAGTTCCTGTCTGAAAAGTGTGGGTGAAGCCACGGAGGGGCAGGGGTGTCTCTCCACCAGGGCGAGAGGGATCCACCAGAAAGGTCAACAGCCCCCCCCCCGCCCCCCCACCTCATGGCAACGGAGATGCTGCCAGAGCCCAGGCCAAGGCAGCCGGGTATCCAGCAGGGGGCACAATTGGTCGGTGTTGGAGAGGTTAACTCTGGACTGCCAGCAGGCGGAAAGAATCCCCACATACCCAGCTTGCTTTGGAAGCCGCAGGGCACCGTCCCCTCCCGGCCCTCAGCCTGGGACACCAGCAGGGCCGGTGTTAATGCAAGACTGCTCCCACCCCCTCCATAGAGCCAGACTCTATCTGACTGCCAGGTCAACCCTTTTCCCAAGAATAAACTGGGGTTGCCAAGCTCCCTCCAGAACATAACTCCTCCACTGTAACTCTTCCTCCTCCTCCTCCCCCCCTCCCTCCCGCTGTCTCTCTCCTGCAGGCCTGATTGTCTACCTGGGAATGATGGTGGGGGCCTTCCTGTGGGGCGGCCTGGCAGACCGGCTGGGGCGCAGGCAGTGCCTGCTGATGTCGCTCTCGGTCAACAGTGTCTTTGCCTTCTTCTCCTCCTTCGTGCAGGGCTACGGCACTTTCCTCTTCTGCCGGCTGCTCTCTGGCGTGGGGTAAGGGGGCCCGGGAGCTTTCGTCTGGCACAACCCATCTTTCCTCCCCATCCTGAGCCAGAGCTGACTTTCCAGGGGGAGGGTGGACTGGGCATCCAACACCAGACAAACAGAGCTGTGTGTCCAAGGGCAGCCAGGGCCAGAAGAGAGGCCTGGGGCTGGCAGGGCCCAAGGTTTGCAAAGACAGACAAATGTGACTGGCCTCCATTGGTCCTCCCCGTCCCCCTTCTAAAATCACTCTCTTCCCTCCCAGCATCGGGGGTTCCATCCCCATCGTTTTCTCCTACTACTCGGAGTTCCTGGCCCAGGAGAAGCGTGGTGAGCACCTCAGCTGGCTCTGCATGTTCTGGATGATTGGCGGCATCTACGCCTCTGCCATGGCCTGGGCCATCATCCCCCATTACGGTGAGTCATGGAGGACCAGGGGAAAAGAAAGGATCAGGACAGCCAAAGGAGACCAAGTGGGGCTGAGTCTTTTTCAGCTTAGCTGCTGGCCCCTGGCTGGCTGACTGGCTGGCTGGCTTTCCAGGCCCGCATCCCAGGAAGTGGGATTTCCTCTGGGCCCACAGAAATGGGTCCTCGGTTGTTGTCCCACTCGTCCCCAGAGTTGGGCAGCTAGGAGGAGGGTTTGTCCCTTCCTCCCAATCTGAAGTAGTCTGCCAGGGATGCCGTCCTCGGGGGAGGGGGCAGGGTTTGGCCATTGTTGCTCCTGATGGCAACCCGTAGGCCTGCATGGCTCAGATGAGGAGCTATGGTAACATTTTGTGGGGGTTGGATTTGGAGGGGGAGGCTGTTCATAGCAGTGAAGAGGACATTCCATTTTTGTGAAGCCCTCCTCTCCATCACTCTCCCCCCCATCGCACAGGGTGGAGCTTCCAAATGGGATCCGCCTACCAGTTCCACAGCTGGCGCGTCTTTGTCTTGGTCTGCGCCTTTCCCTCGGTCTTTGCTATTGGGGCCCTCACCAGCATGCCAGAGAGCCCCCGCTTCTTCCTGGAGGTAAGAAGACCCCAGTGCCATCTTTGAAGGGGAGGAAAGAGCTACTAGATGCCCACAGGGCCAGAGCTGGGCCCACTCTGCTTTCCCCAGCAGCTGATACAGGAAGGGCCCAAGGGCTCAGCCTCCGAGGGGGGAGGCTGCTCCTCTCGGAGGGGGCAGAGGGAGACCCTCGGGAAGCAAGATGCTGGATGCCTCCCTGTTTCTGTCTTTCCAGAACGGCAAGCATGACGAGGCCTGGATGGTTCTGAAGCAGGTCCACGACACCAACATGAGGGCAAAAGGCCACCCTGAACGGGTCTTCTCGGTACGAGGCCTTCTTCCTCCCCCTCCCCCGGGGCTCTTTGCGTCTGTCAGCGTCCCTGTTGTCCTCTTGGCAAGGGAAGCTCTGGATGATTTTCGAGGGTCCTCACCTGTCCTTTGCCACCTTCCATTGGCAGGTGACCCACATCAAGACAATCAAGCAGGAGGACGAATTAGTTGAGATCCAGTCAGACACAGGGACCTGGTACCGGCGCTGGATGGTCCGCTTCCTGAATCTTTCTCAGCAGGTCAGTTCCGAGAGGGTTTCTGGGATGGCTGGGTTTTTGTTCCCTTGGTGGGAGCTGTGCTGGGCAACCAAACCAGCTGGGGGAGGCTGCAATTCGACCGTGGCCTCCACAAAAGGCTTTCAGGACAGCAAGCTCCTAAAGGAGCTGTTGGAGAAGCCGGCCGAGTCCCTCGTGCCCCTTGCTGCATCCCAGACCAGGAAGCTTCAAGCTGGTCCCCTCGCTTTCCACAGGTCTGGGCAAATTTTCACCAGTGTTTTGCTCCCGAGTATCGCCGGGTCACGTTAATGATGATGGCCGTCTGGTTCACCATGTCCTTCAGGTGAGTCACCCTGGGGGAGAGTCAGGTAACCTGATGCTGGATCCATAGATCTGCTTCAAGGGTGGGAGATACACCGATCCCTTCTCTGAAACACAAGACAGGCCCAAACCTCTCTGAGCTGGGCTGATAATGGAAAAGCCCCCCCACTCCCATCTCCCCTTGCCTAAAACCACTCGGTTATTTCCTCTTCCATCACCAGCCCACCCTGAGCTGATTGGCAGTGCCCACTGCTCCTATAATAAAATATTGAATGGCAAAGAGAATCTAGGTCTCCAATCTATGCAGGGATGTCAAGGGTAACGTTAAGCCTTTAAGGAGTAAAGAGCAAACCTCCCATCCCTCCCGCCCACCAGGGGCATCACTGGGGAGCAGCACGTGACCTGGACTGAGGCCACCTTCGGGCCAAGAGTCTTCGCTCCCAGCATTTCCCTCAGTTGGACACGGGAGGACAAACGCCCCAACAGGAGGAGCTGAGGGTTGGGCAACTGGACTTAGGGAGGCTGTGTGGACCCACGGCTTTATTACTCCACCAAGGTCCTTGCCTAGTGAGGGATTCTGCGAGTTGTTGCCCCAACGGCCCGGGTGTCACTTCCCACTTGGGAAGAAGGGGTGTTTTGGAAAACCAACCCTTCTCTCCAGTTGAGCGTCCCCCAAACCTTTCTGGTTCTTTCTTTTCTCCCATCTTCTCCTCCACCTGCTTTGGCTACCGGGCAGCTACTACGGCCTGACGGTCTGGTTCCCAGACATGATTAAACACCTCCAGAATGTGGAATATGCCTCCCGCACAAAGGTCTTTAACAACGAAACATTCAGACACATCACTTTCAACTTCACCCTGGAGAACCAGATCCATCGCCGGGGAGAGTACTTCAATGACAAGTAGGTATCTACTTCAGAGGCTGCCCCCCATTCCACACCCCCAGGTCAGCGCAGGCTCTGTCAGTGCAAAGGTGAGGTTGAGGGCCCAGCATCAGAGCTGAACGCTTCTTTGAGCCGCACCATCTCTGGGCCGCCCAGTCTTTTCCCAGGCAAGGAATGGGCTGGGCTACCACACTGCAGAGTCTCCAAAAGCAGAGATGCTTTTCAGACGCATTTTTGCAAGCCCTAATGTGGCTTGAAGAAGCCACATTAGGGCTTAGTAGCATTAACCAGAGGATCTTCAACCTCCTCTCCCCTCCACTCCCCCACCCTGGAACAGGTTTATTGGCCTGAAGATGAAATCGGTCTCCTTCATTGACTCTTTGTTTGAAGAGTGCTACTTTGAGGACGTTACATCAAGCAATACTTTCTTCAAGAACTGCACTTTTCTGGCCACCGTCTTCTACAACACAGGTAACGTGTCTGAGGGGGCCGGAGCTGCTCCCGGTCACCTCTGGGTGGAGGTCCTCGGGAAGCCTCCGTCATCTCTCCTGCCTCAGCTGGGCTTCCACGAAGAGCGGCTCAAATACTTGGCTGCTGCTGCTGCTGCTACTACCCCAACCTCGCATCCCCTGTGAAGTCACAGCCTCTGCTCTGCAGCTGCTTTTCTGACCTCACTGAAGGCAGAGCAGTGGTGAAGTCTGAACCGGTTTACTACCGGTTCACTGGCTGCGCATACGTGCTGCACACCAAATGTGCATTGCATGCCAAACATGCACAGTGTGCACCATGCACCAAATGCGAGGTGCACACATGTGTGCATGCAGTGCACACCAAAAGGAGGCCTGGGGTAAGTAGAACAGCGCGCACGGGGAGGGGGTGATCAGCTGTGGCGTGCAATCTTTTTTTTTAGTTCTAAAAGCATTTTTTTACAACCTATTCGCCCACTATGCTTTTAAAACTAAAAAAAGGCTCTGACAATCGCACCGCTCAGCTGTGATCGTCAGAGCCTATTTTTTTACTTTTAAAAGCACAACCTTCTGTGCATGCGCAGAGGATACAAAACACAGGAAGTAACGACAACTGGGCGGGTGGGCGGAGCCTCATGCTGCAATCACTCCCAGTTCTCTGCATGATCACTACCGGATCGGGCAAGCTGGTCCAAACCTGGAACATTTCACCCCTGAGACAGGCAAAGGTGGCTCAGAAGAGTCTCCTAGCATGGAAAGACACAGGAGGCGTGCTCACCGGCAAGGGGAGAGCTGTTGGCAGGAGCCTGCAAGCAATCCAGAAAGGGGGTCCTGAGAGCTTTCGGACGGGCACTTGCGGGCATAACCAGACGGGTGCCTGGGTGGGCCAAGGGCTGGCTTGAGCAGATGGGGGAGGCAGGGAGGATTTGGGATCTGGCCATTAGGGGGTGGATCTGCCGGGTTTCTTTAGGGAATGGGCCTAAGCCCAGGCCTCTCGCCCACCCCCAGACCTCTTTGAGTACAAGTTCATCGACAGTCGGATCATCAACAGCACCTTCCTGCACAACAAAGAAGGGTGCCAGCTGGATTTCAGTGACGACAACAACGCTTACATGATCTACTTTGTCAGCTTCCTGGGCACCCTGGCTGTGCTGCCGGGCAACATCGTCTCTGCGCTCCTGATGGACAAGATCGGGCGTCTTCGCATGTTGGGTGAGGGGCCTCCCTTTTGGCAAATGCTTCCCTCCCCCTCAGCAGGTGGTCCTGGGGGCCGAGCGACGTGGGCGGCCCCTTTTCAGCTCTGGGACCAGCCGTCAGTCATGTGGTGAGCTGCTTTAGGATCTGGAGTGGCGCTGGACTCCTTTTGAGCTCTGCCTGTGGGTGTCATGCGGCCCAACAGGATCTGTCTGGGTGGGGCTTTGAAACCAGCCACGGGGATTCCTGATCTGGCCAGGACTTCACGGTGGAGACAAAAAGGTTTCTGGGCCTGCCCGTTTTTCACGATGAGGTCTAGAAAGGGACCTTGGTGAGCTAATGCTTCTCCTCCTCCTCCTCCTCCTCCTTCTTTGCTCTGCTGCCCTGCCTCCTCCGACCAACACAGCCGGGTCGAGTGTCATGTCTTGCGTCAGCTGCTTCTTTTTGTCCTTCGGCAACAGCGAGTCAGCCATGATTGCCCTCCTCTGCTTGTTTGGCGGGGTCAGCATTGCCTCCTGGAATGCCCTGGATGTCCTCACAGTGGAGCTGTACCCCTCGGACAGAAGGTGAGGCTCCCCCGACATGCCCTCTAGAACGGGTGGGGAGCGGACAGGAGAGCTGGGGAATGGGTCTCACCTACACTGAGTGTGGGTGGGTGTGTCGTACAGAAGGGTTGGCAAAAATGCCTGTGGCTTTCTGCCCAATATGGGTGCCCAGCAGAGATGGGTTTCAGCAAGTTTTGACCAGTTCCGGAGAACCAGTAGTGGAAATTTTGAGTAGTTTAAAGAATCAGTAAATACCACCTCTAACTGGCCCCGCCCCCATCTATTCTCTGCCTCCCAGCTGATCAGGAGGAAATGGGGATTTTGCAGTAACCTTCCCTTGCCACGCCCACCAAGCCACACCCACAGAACTGGTAGTAAAAAATTTTGAAACCCACCACTGGTGCCCAGGGCCCCTTCTAACTGCCCCCATGAGCCTGTTTGAGGAGGGCTGTGCTCCTTCGGGCACTTTCTGTGCTTCTGCCACTGATAGGCTCCTGGTGGCCTCACTCTTGACTAGAGGGTGATCCCTCCCAGCCCCTGGAATCAGAAGGGATGGGGAGACCCAGGGAAAGCTCTGCCCCCCACAAAAGCCTTCCACTGTCTCTTCCTCCTCCTCCTCCTCCTCATGGCCTCCCCCTCCCTGCTTCCAGGACTACCGCGTTTGGGTTCCTCAACGCTCTTTGCAAGCTGGCGGCAGTTTTGGGCATCAGCATCTTCACGTCATTTGTGGGCATCACAAAAGCCGTGCCCATTTTGCTGGCATCAGCAGCGCTGGCCGTGGGCAGCTCCCTAGCCCTGAAGCTGCCGGAGACCCGGGGGCAGGTGCTGCAATGAGAGCAAGCCCCTCGGCACTCTTCCACCCCCACCCACCCCCACCCGGGGGAGATTTAGCGTCGTAGACACTGTGACTGTTTTGTTGTACCATTTCAGTGAGAAATCTGTCTTCGCTTGGGTTTTCTTCTGCAAGCTCACCTGCTCTTTGAGTTCTCCTCACAATCCTTTCTCCCACGGTGCCGAGGTAGACGTGAAGGTGGGGAGGCCAGAGAAGCCGAAGGAGGGCAGGCCAAGCTGTGGGAGGTGGGTGGCATTTTACAAGCTAGGCGTTAGCAAACGTAACACAAAATCTTGTCTTCTGCAATCTCCTTTCCTGCTTCTAGATCATGATTTCCACAATTCTGTGTATATGTAAATATGACTTCTACTTGTCCAGTAAAGAAAGACAACTCCCATAGCTAACAATGAGGGCTAGAAGCAGGGATCCACATAGTACAAGCACACAAGCAGATGCATTTCGGGTTCTGCTGGCATTTGAATTGGAGGCATAGCTTCCCTCAAAGCCTGGTGGGCATGCACACACAGCCCACCCCACCCCGCAGCACAACTTTTTCTTGGGAAAAAGGTTTTATAAGGAGTGTTTTAACTTGCAGTGTGTTGCAGTCACCTCAGTGGGGAGGGAAACATAGCAACCTCCCTCAGCTGTTTAATTCCTGAAAGAAAAGGAGGCAGCCAGAGCCAAAACTTTGCTTCCTTCCTTCTTCCCCCTGAACATTGGAAGTCAGATTTGGGGCATCCAAGCACAATTTGGGAGTAGTTAAGCAGAAACGTTTCTTGCATTTGCCACGAATAGCCTAAAGGAGCAGAAAATGCCATTCCCAAGCGAAGCAGCTAAGTGCCCGAGCAGCAGGCAGATCTTGGACCAAATGAAGGGATTTTATGTAGCCTGATGCTGCAGGGTGGGAGGGCCCCCTCCCCAGGCTCTTCCATAGCCTGGGGTCCATTGTGTCCAAAGGCTGGCTAGTTACAGGATTCTGAATCTTGTGCGTTTTGCCATCTTGTACCAAAAAGAGACCTCCCCCCTTGCACCCCCTTTCCCCCTCCCCTCCTAATTGATGGTGGGACCACGAGGGAGGATGGCCCCAGTTCCTTTCACCCCCTGCAGCAACGATGGTGTTTCCTTCTTTATTGGGAAGAGGAGCTGAGTATCCTTTCTTCTTCTTCCAAGCCTCAAACCTCTCCAGATGCAGAAAGCCACATTTTCTTGTAGGGTCCCCCAAATCTTGCTGAACAAACCCTACCCGATGAAATTGCGCCCACTCTGCTGCTTCCAGACCTCAAGCCTCCCTGGGTTTAGTTCCCCTCCCGTGTTCTGGTGTAGGTGGGCTTCTGAACAAAACCAAGACACAAACCATATGTAGCTCTGTCTGTGCGCAAAACCAACTGACAAAAACTTTGTGCCGTGGTGTAGTTTTTAGATGTTTGTAAAGAACAATTAAAAAAAAACCAGGAAAAAACCAACCCATAATGTCAGCTGTAGTCTCTGGGTCATTTCATTTTGTATAAACAAACAAGCCAAGAATGCTGGTTAGATAGAGTTATTTTAAATGTCATTGTGAGAAACTGAATGTTTTTTTTTTAAAAGAAAAAAAGATGCTTTGGCTAATATGTGTACAGATCACTCAACTGGAGAAGGAAATCTGGATGTTTGGCTGAATCGAGCCATGTTCCCACAACCACCACGATGAACTTGTAGTTAACAACAATCCATGTAAAAAATGGAGAAAAATAAAAGATTGAAAAATCTAATGATCTTTCCTGGTTGAATTCTGCTTTTTAATAATCAGAAAGAAATGTCCATTTCACAAGCCACTTTTTCAGAGGGAGCCATAGGACCTTTTTAAAGAAAGCCAAATCAGTTGGCAGGAAAGCTGAGCCTTTGGGAGGGGTGGGGTAATTTGACCGGAAGGGTCTCTGAGAGAGGGTTGCTCAGACAGTGGGCAGTAAGGCTGGGGTTCGGACCCTCCTGCCATCGGTCAGGGAGCTCCAGTGCCGGCCAAGTGGGGGCACCTCTAAGGGTCCACTAAGCCCCCTCCTACTTGAAGAGGGATGCTGTTTTTAGTCTGTGCTATGGCCTCCCTGCCAACGTCCTGGGGTGGTGCCTGGGTTAAGCTGCAATCCCCGCTACAGGCCATTTAACCAACATTTCCGCCAGAGCGCAGGGCAAATGAGTGCCAGGGAGCAAATCGCTATTTGACACTGCTCTCATTTCAGCCTTTCTGGGAACCCTTTGCCACAGGGAGGTAAAGAAATCACGATCCTCTCCCCCTCATCTGGGGAGGAACAGCTTCCCCACCCAATAACCACCTACCTCCCCCCAAAACTGAGCAGACAAAGGGAGGAAAGCCCAAGGCATTTAATACGCTTCAGCAGACATTGCACAGGCCTCTTTAGGGCAGGGGAGCGAACCAAGCAAGCGGGCACAAACCGTGGCAGGTGGCGCCGAGGGCTGCTCTGGGCAGTTCAGCCCGAAAAGAGGCATCGACTCTGGGTGAAGGCGAGGCATGTGGGGACCCGCCGAGGAGTCTGCCGTCAGGGCTCCCCCTGGCCCTCTGGTCCGGCTTCCACACGCCCCGTCGTCTTCCCCAACTTGTCGGCCACGTGCGGGTCGTGTTTGGCCCCTCCCAGGCACGGGGGGCTCTGGCTGGCTTTGGAGCTCTTCTCCCACTGCTGCGGGGTCTTGGCCTGGATGGAGAGGGAGTGGACGGGGCCGGCCAGCTCTTCCTGGAGGAGCTCATTGACCAGCCGGTGCCGATGGATCAGCGAAAGGCCCTCGAAGCGCCGGCTGGCCACCACCACCCGGAAGTGGGTCTCGGAGCCGCGGGGTACAGCGTGCAGGTGGCTGTCGTTGAGGACCTCCAGGTGAAGGGGCTCTAGCGCCGCCTGCAGCTTGGCTCGGATGCCCGACTCCACCGGTTTCTCCACGGCCGGGCCGCTCAGCGCCGCGCGTCCGGCGGAGAAGGCCGGGCAGCGGAGGGCACGGCCGAGGGCCGGCAAGCTGGAGGGGACCATCGGCGAGTCGGCTGGAGGAGCTGCAACAAACACAAAGGCCGGAGGGTCGGGGCTCGCTCTCCACGTCCCCGCCGGCGGTGGGCAGCCCAAAGCGGCAAGGGCCGCCCGCGACCGGACCGCAGGAAGCCCGGCTGGGCGGCCGCGCTCAGAGTCCCAAGGGCAGCCCAGCGGACCGAAGATTTGCAACCTCCACGCCACGCCCCCGGCTTCGGAAGAGCGCCGGGAGCTCCGCCGCGGGAACGGTTGCAAATGGCCCCTGCGCTGGCCCGGCACCGCCCAAGGTGACTCACCTGCCGCGTTCCACCACTGCGATCGACCCCCCGCCCTCCGAACCGCGTCCTTTCCTGGGCTACGCGCTGAGCCCGTCTCGCCGCTGCCGGGAAATCGCGTTCCTGCCAGCCCGAGGGGCGCCAACGGCACTACACTTCCCGACAGCCTCGAGGAGCCGCCTCCTCTTTTCGCGCTCTGTTGCATTCTGGGAGCCGTAGTCTTGGCTGGGCGCGATGGGGAAAAGCCGGTTTGGGGCCGCGGAGGCGCTGTCGTGGCCGCCCGGAGTGGGTTGGTGGGAACCCCACATCGCGTAGCCTTTGCGGCCAGGCGCCCCGAACTACAACTCCCATCATGCTCAGCCAGCTGTAGGGCTGTCTCTCCCTTCGCTTCGTCTCACCTGTATTGGAGCGCTAGTCCGCCGTTCTTTTCTTTCTCCCTGAGCTGAGCGCGCTGTGTCTCCGGGAAGGGGCCATTATGACCTCACTGCGCCGATCCGGACACCTCGCAGCCTCCTCCAGCGGGAAGCGCCTCGCTGGCGTCCGCCCCTGGTCTTCAGGTGTGCCGCAGGTAGATTTTTCTTCCGCAGCGTCTGTCAGCGCGTCTCCTGGTTCTCAACAGAATATTCCCTCCCGGGACTCACCTGTGGCCAAGTGCAACGCACACATCCAATATTCCCCACCCCTCCCGAGACCGGACTGACCCCATCAAGGGACCCCGGAGCCGGCGCAGGCCCGGATGTGTCCACCAGGTGGCGAGCGAGTCTTTCTTGAGCTTTCGGCCAGGCCGGCCCGGGTCCCGCGAACGGGTCTCCAACCTGGCGGGACAAAACCGCTTGTCCAGCAGGAGAAAAGAGGTCATTGCTTCCTGCTTCTGTCCCCCACACCCCCCAAGCTCCTCACCGCCACCCCGCACTCTCCTCAGTGAGGTGATCTGAACAAACCCAATCCAAGCTGAGGCCCATGACTGGGGCAGCCCCTAGCTCCACCCCCACCCCCATCTCAGCCGGTCCCAGAAAGAAGCACAGGGTCTGAGCTGCTCCACCCTGGCTGAGAGGCACCCAGGAGGTCCGAGGTTTGACTGTCACTTCTGCACAAGTGTCCATGTTGTGACCTCAGGCAACGTTCCTGTTACATTTTGAGCATGATGCCTTGAGGGGGATGAGGCTCCTTTGCTCGATGCCTCATTCAGTCCTGTCTCCCCGGATCTTCTGTCTGTCTCAGGCTGCAGGACAGAGAGGCTTGTAACCCTCTGTGTCTCTGAGAATCTCTAGTCCCGTGATGGCGAACCTATGGCATGCGTGCTCAGAGGTGACATGCAGAGCCGTGTCTGTGGGCATGCACGCCATTGCCAGCTGCTCTTCTGATTTCTGGCTGGTCTTCACGGGTGACAGAGTACCAGAAAACAGCCTGAAAATGGCCCAAAAACCAGCTTAAAAACAGGCTGTTTTTTGGGCCATTTTGAGGCTGTTTCCTGGTGGTTTGAAGATGGCCTGAAAACGGCCCAAAAAGCCCCCAAAACAGGCATGTGCATACCAGCCAGCTGGTCTTCGTGTGTGTTCCGGTTTGGAACACTCAGTGCCTAAAAGGTTTGCCATCTGTGCTCTAGTCTCTCCATCCACCGTGCAAGATTCCCACCTAACAGGGTCTCCAGCTTCTCTCTCTCTCTCTCTCTCTTTTTTTTTTTTTTGAATTTGATTTATATGCCGCCCTTCTCCGGAGACTCAGGGCGGCTTACAATGCGTTAAGCAATAGCCTTCATACTTTTCTATATTTATACAAAGTCAGCTTATTGCCCCCACAAACTGGATCCTCATTTTACCTACCTTAGAAAGGATGGAAGACTGAGTCAGCCTTGAGCCTGGTGAGATTCGAACTTACAGTAATTGCAGACAGCTGGTGTTAATCACAATGCTTTTAGTCTGCTGAGCTATCCATCCTCGCCTGCTTCTGTTTCAAGATAGTTCCAGCACCTGGGTGGGTGTCATCTTTTGAAAGCCAAAATCTCCTTGGCTGAGGCGTCGAAGCTTTTGAGTCCCATCTGCTGGCATCTTCTCCCCTGCTTTTCCCCCTCCAACCCTTTAAGCTTCTGTGTGCTCTCTGACCTTGATCATTTTCTTGCAGACTCTTTCATTACCCAAATAGGTAACATCATCAGTGCTGGTCCCAGTGGTGTTATCTAGTTTGGGTAATTAGGTTTTGAGATAAGGAAAGCTTGGTCAGCTTTGTTCTGAAATAAACCAGAAAGAGAAATCTTTTGAAAGCCCCCAGGCAGGAACAGGAAGCCCCCCAGGTTCCAGCACAAATTTATAGTCATCACCCTAAGCCTCAGGTCCCCTATCTGTGGGACTTTCCTGCAATGGCTTTGCAAATGACCCCTTCCTCTCAATTAAGGGTTGTCCCTGCTTCCTTTCCCAATAAAAGCGAGCCTCTCCCTATCTGGGGCAGCTGATGTCCTCTCCCTTCTCTGAATGCGGCAGCCACAAAAGCAAATCCCTAGCTAATTTGGGGAAGGGGGTTCTCAGTCAGCAGATGATGCTCATTCCTGAGGATGGGCAGCCACTCAATCCTCCAGGAGCAAAATTTGCATTTCACACAGCCTGGATTTCCAGGGTTCCTTTTATCAAGGTGGTCTTAAGAGTTGGGGGGTGGGGGTGGGCTGGCTGAAGAGATCAAGGCCTTTGTTTCCAAATAGCTGGTGCTAGAGTCCTCGCTTGTCCTAGATGTGATGTGGGAACTCCTTTTGAAGCCCAGTCAGTGGGGCACAACTGCCCTAGAGAGGATTGGCCTCCATTGCAGCTGCCAGCTGCATATCACACTCCATTTGCTGTCCACAACACAAACATCACCACCACCACCCCGTTGTGACTGCCCCCTCCCCAGGCCTGGTGCAATCCCTTTGGAGTGGCCACTGGCCCTATCAGATCCTCTGCTGTCACTGGGGCCCAGTGGATAGGGGTCTGGGGGTGGGGAAAGAAAGATAGGATGTGGGGCTGCCTCTTGTTAGCTCAGTTCCTCGTCCGGCCAAGGCATCAAAGCCCCTGTGTAACTCTGGGCCTGCTGTCCTTTCGGTCTCCCAGGACTCTCTTGTGAGAAGGAGGAGAAAATGAATAACCCCATTTTTCTTTTTTTAATATGCTCCTCTGGAGCTAAGATTCCTTCGGCTTTTCCTGTTGCTGGGCTTCTTGGGTGCTGAAGTGAGTGAGGATGGTGCTGCAGACGCTCTCCAGCTCCTTCTTCCGCTCCTCATAGGCCTTCTTGGGCGCAAGCTGGTTGTCCTCCATCCATGCGGCCGCCTCCTCGCATATTTCCAGCAGCCTCCGCTTGGCCCGGTCATCCAGGGACTTCTCCACCGCCGCCCTCTTGAGCTGGAGGGTGCTGGCCTCCAAGGCATTGAGGGCTTCCAGTTTCTCCTTCTCCACTTTCTCCTGCACTCGATGTTCCTCCTCCTCTTGGAGGATTCTCTCCATCTCTTCTTGATCTAGCCGGCCCCGGGTGTCGGTGATGGCGAGCTCTTTCTTGTTGCCCGTGTTTCTTTCCGTGGCTGAAACAGTGAGGATGTTGTTGTGGTCAATCTGAAAGGTGACTACAATAATTGGGACACCTCGTGGTGCTGGTTGAAGGCCATTCAGGGTGATGGTGCCCAGCAGACGGTTGTGCTTGGTCAGCATCCGCTCCCCTTCATAGATCTGCAGGAAGAGGCTGCTCTGCTGGTCTTCCGTGGTGGAGAAGTTCCTGCTCTCTTTTGTGGGAATGGGAGAGTTGCGCTTTACCAGTATGTCCATCACTCCTCCCACCGTCTCCAGCCCCAAGGAGACAGGGGTCACCTCCAGGAGGAGAAGGTTCTGTAGGTTTTGGTATCGGTGGCCCGTCAGAACGGCGGCTTGGATGGCTGCTCCATGGGCCACTACCTCCTCGGGGCTGATGCTTTTGCACAACCCCTGTCCGTCAAAGAATTTAGACAGGAGCCTCTGGATCATGGGGATGTGCGTGGAGCCTCCCCCGAGCCCAATCTCGTGCACCTGGCTCTTCTTGAGCCCTGCTTCCTCCAGCACCTGCTGCACCTGAACCATGGTGGCCTGAAAGAGGTCGCAACACAAATCTTCGAAGCAGGCCCGGGTGATCGTGGTGTGGAAGTCAATGCCCTTGTAGAGCGAGTCAACCGAGACAGTGGCTGTTGTGTTCGAACTCAGGGTCTGTTTGGCCTTCTTACAGGCCACCTTCAGTCTCTGCATCGCCTTCCTGCTCTCAGCGGGATCCTCCTGAAACTTGTCCTTGAACTCTTGGGCGAGCTGGTTGGCTAGCCTTTGGTCAAAATCCTCCCCCCCCAAGTGGGAATCCCCCGCTGTAGCCACCACTTCAAAGACACCATCCTGGACAGTGAGGATGGAGACATCAAAGGTGCCCCCACCCAGATCAAAGATGAGGATGTTTCTCTTCCCCTTACGTTGGCGGGTCTCCTTGAGCCCATAAGCCACCGCAGCTGCAGTGGGCTCGCTGACTAAACTCAGGACATGGAGCCCTGCAATTGCCCCTGCATCAATGGTGGCCTGGCGCTGGGCATCACTGAAGTATGCTGGGACCGTTATGACAGCCTGGGTGACTGGGCGGCCCAAGGAAGCCTCGGCTACTTGCTTCAGCTTGTAGAGCACCATGGCGGAGATCTCCTCGGGGTACAAAACCTTCTCCACCCCTCGGTGAGACACCTGGACTTTGGCCTTGCCGTTGCCAGACTCCACCACATGGTATGGCCAGTTCTTCAGGCACAACTGCACTGCCGGGTCATCGTACCTGCGGCCGATCAGCCGCTTCATGTTATAGATGGTGTTTTCTGGGTTGAGGCTGGCCTGGAGTTCTGCTGGTTCCCCCACCAGGCGCTCCCTCTCAGTGAAAGCCACACAGCTGGGGGTGGTGCGGCTATTGTGGTCATTGGCCAGGATCTCCACCCTCCCCCTCTGGCAGACTGCCACACAGGATTTTGTGGTGCCCAGGTCAATCCCCACGGCTGGACCTTTGGGGCAAATTTTGGCCGTGTCTGGTCTCAACCCAGAGGGAGCCTCTGGTCTGGAGGTGGGCCTGGGCGCGTCTGCATGGCTGAGGTCAGCTCCCATAGGTGGCTCTTTCCCTGAACAGCCCCTGGCCTTCTGCCAATGATGGAAAATTGGCAATCCTAGGGGGCAGCTCTTCTTGGGCCCTGCGCCCACCCCCCCACTCCTCCTCCTGGCCTTTTCTTCAGAGGACAGACATCCTTCCCCATCACTGTGCATGTCACAATGGGCCCCTGGGGCCTGTTGGGGATCTCGGTGTCCCCAGCAGATGGCAGCCCCTTTCTTCTTCTGTTTCTCAGGGGAGATTCTGCTACAGAGCCCACCACTGTTTCCACTTGGAGAAGATGGGGCGGGGGGCTTTTCTCTTGGGACAGCATCTTGACTCCCTGCTTCCAGCCATGTTGGGGGAAGCGGACAGTGCTGGGCCTCCTGGGTAAGTGCAATTGCCTTTGGGCAAGCGGTCTGGCTGTAATTTTAGTTCCTGATCCCAATCCCATTTGTGGTGGGTTTCAGAGCCAGGCAAAACAAACAAAATCCTTAAACGGGACAGAGAACCCACCCCACATCTGGAGAAGGTGAACTAAGCACTCTGTTCAAAAACATCTAGAGAAAATAAGGATACACTGGCATAAAGCAAGACTTTTGAAAGTCCAGGTGAGCTCCGTCCTTGAGCTGTAGTGGTGGTCCTGGGAGAAGAAGGGTCATCCAAGGATCCACCTCCTAGACTGTGTCAAGAGCCAGAGAAAGGGAGAGCAAGCCAAGTTGTGTGGCTCTTGTATTCTTGCACTTTTGAGACGGCGCCTTGTGGTGCCACCTTGGAGTGGACTTGGCCCTCTACTTAGGCCGGGGCAGGGACTTTGGCCAGCTGGACAGCCACTTGGAGGATTTGCCTGGCCCGCCCTTCATGCCTCTTCTCTTGCTTTGGCCTTCCTGCTAAGCCTCAACTTGGACTTGGACTCTGGTCATGTGACTTGCTGATGGGCTGATCTGGGCCTAAAAGCCACTAGTGAGAAACTAAATGGTCATAGTCAGAGAGGGACTTCTTTTTTACCCATAGTTTTAATGCGCCCTTTGGGTGGAACAATGTACTCTGGCACTTGGCCGATTCATTCCCTGTCTTTCTTCGGCTCAGTGGCCTCGGGGTCTCCTTCTGCCCACTCTTCTGCCACTTCGCCTGGGCCGGTGTAGACTGAGTCCCAGGCCTCTTCCAGGTCCTTCTGCTGCTTCTCACATTCTTCTTTCTCTGCCAGGGGGTTCCCCTCCAGCCAGGAGGCAGCACCGTCACACATTTCCAGGATCCTCCTCTTGGCCTTCCCATCCAGGAGCTGCTCTTCTGCCACCCTCTTGAGCTCCAGGGTGCAGGACTCCAAGGAGTTCATGGCTTCAATCTTTTCCTGCTGGCTCAGGTCATTTGCCCGGAATTCCTCTGCTGTCTGCACAATTGTCTCTATTTCCTCCTTGCCCAGCCGTCCACGGGTGTCTGAGATAGTCAAGTGGCTGGTGTTCCCCGTTTCCACATCCTTGGCTGAGACAGTCAGAATGTTGTTCTCGTCGATAGAGAAGGTGACCAAGATGACTGGGACCCCACAGGGGGCTGGGGGGATGCCTTTCAAGGTGAACATGCCTAAGAGGTAGTTGTGTTTGGTCAAGGCCCGCTCGCCCTCATATACCATGAACAAGATGGTGTCTTGGTCGTCCTCGGTCGTGGTGAACTCCATGACCTCTCTTGTTGGGACAGGTGAGTTGCGTTTTATGATGGTTGCCATGACGCCTCCTTGAGTATTGATTCCCAGAGACAAAGGGGTGACATCCAGAAGAAACAAATTCTGCATTTTGGCCGTCCGGTTGCCCGTCAAGATGGCGGCCTGGACGGCTGCCCCATAAGCCACAGCTTCATCAGGGTTAATGCCTTTGTTCAGCTCCTTGCCATTGAAAAAGTCCTTCAGCAGCTTCCGGATCTTGGGGATGCGGGTGGAGCCCCCAACCAATACGATGTCCTTGATATCCCCTTTGCTCATCTTGGCGTCTCTCAAGGCCCTTTCGAGGGGCTTCAGGGTGGCTCGAAATAGATCGGAGCAGAGGTCCTCGAACCGTGCCCGGGTGAGGGTGGTGTGGAAATCTACCCCTTGGAAGAGGGAGTCCACAGAGATGCTGGCACTGGTGCAGGAACTCAAGGTGCATTTGGCCCTCTCGGCAGCCGTCTTCAACCTCTGCAGAGCTTTCTTGTCCTGATGGAGATCCCTCCTATGCTTCTTCTTGAACTCCTCTGCAAGGTGGGCCACCAACCTCTGGTCAAAGTCCTCCCCACCCAGGTGGGTGTCTCCTGCAGTGGCCTTGACTTCAAAGATGCCATCTTCCACGGAAAGTATAGAAACATCAAAGGTGCCTCCACCCAGGTCAAAAATGAGGATGTTTCGGCCACCTGCCTCTTGGTGCCTGGCATCCAGGCCGTAGGCAATGGCAGCTGCCGTGGGCTCATTCAGCAACTTTAGGATCTGGAGGCCCGCAATGACTCCAGCATCAATGGTGGCCTGCCGCTGGGCATCACTGAAGTAGGCGGGCACTGTAACAATGGCTTGGGAAACGGAGTAGCCCAGGTAGGCCTCAGCTGTTTGCTTCATCTTGGCCAATACCATGGCGGAGATCTCCTCAGGGTAGAAGGTCCGTTGTTTGCCTTTGTGGGTGACTTGGACTTTTAGCTTCTCCTCGTGGCTCACCACAGTAAATGGCCAATGTTTCATGTCCTCCTGGACGGCGGCATCCTCATACTTGCGACCAATCAGTCGCTTGGCATCAAACAACGTGTTCTGGGGATTGAGAGAGGCCTGGCTCTTGGCCGGGTCCCCAATCAGGTGTTCTGTGTTGGTGAAGGCCACATAGCTCGGCGTAGTCCGCTTCCCTTGGTCATTGGCGATGATCTCTACTTTGTCTTGTTGACAGACAGCCACGCAGGAGAAGGTGGTTCCAAGGTCAATCCCAATAGCCAGGTCATGTTGCTTAGGCATGGTGATGTCCCAGAGGGTGACCGACTCAGGAGTGGAAGGAAGTGACCGTTCTCATGAGAGAGGCAGGTGTCTCCTCCTTCCTTTCGCCCCTTTTCTAGGATCAAAAAGATGGATGACTAGGGCTTAGATTTTTCCTAGGGATCATGGCATCATCTTCCTTGCCTAGAGCTGGGCACTTGGGCCTCTCCTTGCTCTGAGGGTCCCCAGCCTTCCTTTCCAACCGATGCGATGACTTCACCATCAGACATCACAATGGGGTTTGAACTGACAGCACTTCTTAAGTCTGAGTCACCTCCTTCTATGTCTCACTTGCTTCTTGGGTGGCATCCAAGGTCCACTTCATCACAGGCTGTCGCTTCCAGACGAATGGTCAGCAGAGAAGCTGGGGAAGCCCTAGTAGAGGACCTGGAGGACCTGGACCTCAAGCTGTTGGTTTTGTGCTGAATGCTGTCCAAGCTGAGCAAGAATCCAGAGGCTCCAGCATTGCACTAATGCCGAATAGAATAGAGCAGAGCAGAGCAGAGCAGAGCAGAATAATTCTTTATTGGCCAAGTGTGATTGGACACACAAAAAATTTGTCTTGGTGCATACGCTTTCGGTGTACATAAAAGAAAAGATACATTCGCCAAGAATAATAAGGTTCAATACGTCATAAGGAAACAGTCAATATAAATCATAAGGATACCAGCAACAAAGTTACAGTCATACAGTCATAAGTGGGAGGAGATGGGTGGTGGGAACAATGAGAAGATTAATAGAAATGCAGAGTTAGTAAATAGTTTGACAGTGTTGAGGGAATTGACATTGTTTGGCAGAGGGAGGGCATTCGGGGGAAAACTGTTCTTGTGTCTATGGGGCTCCTGTGATGGCCGTCACAGGAGCCCCATGGGAGCTTCTGTGGCGGAGGTCCCATGGGAGGAAGCTCCGGACAGGACCACAGAGGCTACATTACAGCGCAAGGGGTGTCGGTGTGTGTGTGTGCGCGTGTGCGCACTTTAGCTTGGAAAATCCCTTGTCTTGTCCATTCCCTTATTCCTCTTCTGAATGCAGGCATCAGCCCCACAGTGGAGACTCATCATCATTCCTCCTCAGAAGGAGATCAAAGGCTATGTGTGGGGACACACCTCGCACCCAGGAGCCGGCTGGGACGGTTCTCCAGAGACACCAGGCGGCTGCCATGTGCTGGAATCTTTGCCTGGCTCCATCTGCGCAGTCTTTTTTTGGCTCTCTCCTCGCCCCCACCCTCAGGACTTTGACTGCCCCCACCCAGGGATGACAGCCGCGGAGGAACAGGTGCGCCTGTCTCTTGATTTATCTGTTGCAGCCCCCTCCTCTCAAAAGCAAGGGAGGCAGAGGGTCCTGTGGGTCTGCATCCAGCTTTCACAACTTTTGCACAAATTTCCTATCCATGGGTATGAACCAGCTCCAATGCCAAACCTCCTGCCCCAGATTTCTGGAGGAAAGGAAAGGACCCAGGGTTCAGGGAGGGTCTCTATCACCTGCCCTTTGATGCCCAACCAAGAACTCTGGGCTGCTTGTGACCTTCGGAGTATCCTCTTCACCTTCTCCAGAACATCCTTCTGCCTCGAGAGGAAGTGCTGGCTGATGATGGCCTGAAAGGGGCTCCCCAAACTCCATGCTACTCACAAGAAGAACTTGAGGTTCACCCCTAGTGAGGAGACTCTGGCTTTTGGCCGTTTGGCAACCCAGAAGCAGACAGAACCTCTTCTGACCAGCTCTTGTCCCTCTTTGGGGACAGCAGATAGGAAGATTGGGACAGGGGATGGGGGGTTGGTCGGGGGCAGGAAGGAGAGCTGCAAACACACACAAAATGGGTGTCAGAGGATTTGACACCCTGTCTGCCTGCACCCAGTGACCATGGGAAGAAGAGCACCCTCTCCCGGCTTCTCCGTTGAAATGGTTTTTGTTTCAAATATTTTAATCTCACCAGGATCTTCTGGTTGGATCGAACCTTCTCCCACTGCCTCAAAGCTGGCTTGTGAGACAATCAGCCCCAGGATGCAAAGTCCCCTCCTTTTATCACACGACCCAGTGTAGACATTCAGATCCCTAGAAAGGCACACAGAGGGAAGAAAACTCTACTTTAGGACACACTGGAGTTCCTGAGAGCCTTCACTTGCTCGTGTATATTCTGCATACATCTATCGACATATGTGCAAATATGCGAGAGGGTTGAGCCTAAAATATCCCCCCCCTCCAAATTCGGCTTAGGGGACCTGAAATAGCAAAGCCTATTTACAGCCTCTGCCTCGGTTGCTGCCTCTGGGGTAGGGATCGGGTTGCAGGGCCTGCAGCCGCTGCTAAAGATCTTTTTCTCTCCCTTCCACAAAATGCCCATAGCCAGAGCCCCAAGGAAGACACCGGGTGCCCACGCAGGAGGCTGGCCAAGGCGCTTTTCAGAGAAGGGCCAGGATCGATCACGCGTGGCCTACTCCCATCTCCCATGTTCTGGAAAGAGGCAGGTGCTGGGGAGGACTTCCTTGAAATTGGGCTCTTTCCCGGAGGCCAGGAGCAGTGAGGGTGAGCAGCTTCCCTCCAAGGCTGCATGGATTGGAGTGGGGGATCCCCTTACTTGCCAAGGCTGCCACACTTACGCCTCCCGGGCAGAGGCTTCCTCCTAAAAACACTCTTCCTCCTCCTGTTCTGTAGATACGGTAAGAGGAGGGAAGGTGGGAGGGGTGGGGCTCTTTGCTGTTCCTTCGGGGCGCCTGACGCTGTGCCCTCACCACAGCGGCCTTTCATTCTGCACAGTGCAAGCCCGCTGCAGGATCCTGCGCTGCAACTCGGAGTATGTGGCTTCCACCCTCCCCCTGAGGGCTCCTGGTAGGAGGGCAGCCCACTGCCTAGCCCTGCGTGCCTACGCCCGCTGCACCCGCCACACAGCCCGCACCTGCCGTGGGGACCTGGCCTTCCACTTGGCCGTCCACGGCATCGAGGACCTCATGGCCCAGCACAACTGCTCCAAGGAGGGGCCCAGCCCAGCACCCCGGCCATCCCGGCCCCCTGGGTCCGGGTCCCCTGACCTCTGCAACTATGAGAAGGCCTTTGCCCACAAGCGTGGCCGGCCCCCCACCTATCAGCACTGCGCTACCTTCGGGGACCCCCACGTCCGGACCTTTGGGGACGACTTCCACACCTGCCGCGCAGAGGGATCCTGGCCGCTGCTGGACAACCACTACCTGTTTGCCCAAGCCACCAACTCCCCCGTGGCCAAAGGATCGAACGCCACGGCCACGAGCAAGGTGACTTAGCGGCGGCTGCTCTGGAATGGGTGGGATGGGAGAAGGGGGTACCTGGGGGCTGGAGGAAATTCGGGGCTCAGGCCTGCAGTCTGAAAATTCTTCAAGCAGCTGAATTTGGAGACTCCCGGGGTAACTCCGTCCCACGGGTGGAGATGGATGGCCAGGGATCGGGGCCTTTGGGGCAAACCGGAGGGGCAGAAGGAAGCCCCCCCCTCAACCAAATGCAGCTCCCTCTGACGCCGCGGAAGGGGTGCCCTGGGTTGCTTCCTGCAGCTGCTGCTGCTGCTGACCTTCCTCTTTTTCCAGATCACCATCATCTTCAAGAACATGAAGGAGTGCATTGACCAGAAAGTCTACCAGGCCGAGGCAGACAACCTCCCGGCAGCTTTTGTGGATGGCTCGGTGAACGGGGGGGAGCGACCTGGGGGGGACAGCCTCAGCATCCTTGAACAGGCTCCTGGGCAGCACGTGGAGATCCGGGCAGCCTACATCGGCACCACCATTGCGGTGCGCCGGGCAGGGAAGCAGCTGTCCTTCTCCATCCGTGTGGCCGAGGAGGTGGCCAGCTCCTTCACTGAGGAGCAGGACCTGCAGCTGTGTGTGGGCGGATGCCCTCCCAGCCAGCGTATCTCCCGGCACCACGGCTGCTGTGGCCACGGCACTATCACCACCGAGAAAGCCCGCCGGCTGTGCAAGGAGAAGCTGCCAGTGGAAGACGTCTACTTCCACTCGTGTGTCTTTGATGTGGTGGCCTCAGGGGATAGCAACTTCACTCTCGTGGCTCGTGGTGCCTTGGAGGATGCCAAGCTCTTCCATCCAGATGCCAAGAAGCTTCACCTCTTCCAGCATGATGCTGCCCGCCAGGTCGCCACCAGCTCCTTCCTCTGTCTCACCCTGGCCGTGATTCTGGTATTTGCATGGGAAGTCTAAACTCTGCCAACGTTGGCAGCATGCAGTGTGTCTTCCTCCTGAGGCACCAGATATCAAGGCAGGAGGAGGGGGCTCTGTAAGGGTCTCAGAGACCCTGGCCAGCCTGGCAGTCTCCCTGGACAGAGCCTGAACCTGCTATTCAGAGCAGTCCTGCTGGGCAATTTCTGCGGCAGCTGAGACTGCTGGGCGACCGGTCATATCCGTGAGTTTTTTTTTTAAGGAAATGCTTCATATATGAAGTAGGAGCCTTTGAAGGACTTGAGGCAGCCTCTCTTGTCTGGTGCAGGTGTTTCTCCGTAGAGGCAACGAGAGGAAGCCTGGAGAGGTGGACCTTCTCCTTTCCCCCAAGCCCTGTGGGTGGGGGGCAGCATTGGAAAATCGGTCCAGCTTCAAGCTTCCGTCAGTCAGAAGGCGGCCCCACGGGCAGTTTGCTCCAGGTGGGGTGGGGTGTGGGGGGGCGGAGGGTGCCTTGAGCACCCTTTTCTCCCCTTGAGAACAAAGGACTGAAATTCAACTGGGGCTTTACCTGCACGTGAGAACGCAGCCAGTGAGACCAAGTCACCCTGGCCAGCCTCTGGCCCACCAAGACTCTGGCCTGCTCAGCTTTTCCTCCTGAGCAGCTTTTCCGTTCTCATGGTGAAGAGCTCGGTTCATGTGCCACTCATGCTCGGCATCTATTTCTGCAGACACCTCCCCCCGCCCGCAACCCGCCCCCTGTTATTTGTTTCTCATGCTGCTTTGCTGCTTCTCAACTGGTGAAGCTCAAAATAACGGAGCAGCCTTCCCCCGGCATTGCAAAGACCAAGCTTGGTGTGTTTGTGTGTGTGTGTGTGTGTGTGTGTGTGTGTGCGCGCACGCATGTCCTCCCAATCCCTGGCTGGGATAGGACTGTTGCGCCCCCTTGTGGCATCTGGCTGAGAAGTTGCATCTGGCTGGAAGGACAAGTTCAGTGGAAGCTGGGGAGAGAGCAGGCTGAGGAAATTTCAAGGTTCCGCCCCCCACCAAGAACATGCAGGTCGCCCCCCCCCCCCCGACACTTCCCATCTGGCTCCTGAGAAGGGGCTTCTTCACTCGAAGTCACCCAACACTAAGATTTGCTGCTGGGATTTTGCTCAAGCCCCAGTTTCCTCTCTGCCTTGGGTCCAGATTGTGAGAAGGAAGGCCGTTCGCTCATTCAGTTCCCACCTTTGGGGGCGAGTATAGATGCCATCCAGTTACTGAAGGAAGGGGCCTCTTGCCAAGGAGAGTTGGCATTTCCTCCAGCACCACAACCGGTCCTCTATCAACTGCAATTCCTGCATTGAATGGTGGAATGGGATGTCTTCGTTTTGGTTTAGAGTTCTGTAGAAACTGGACGATGCACAGAATCATGTCCCTTCGGAAGATGGACGTTTGTATTTATCTGACTGTGGTCTGAGAAAGCAGAGTCAAATCATGGTCCGGGATTGCCTGAGTAAACAACCTTGGCAGAGTTACTAATACGTCTAAGGAAAATAAATCCAGATATTTATGCGTTATGTACCTTTCTCTTCCTGGTAGCTTCTGTTGTTCTCCCCTCCGCACTCCTGCTCCCTACGGCTATCCCTTCTTCTATCTCCTGCACTCTGGAAAGAGAGCAAACGGATCTTACTAGGGGTTCTAGGCACCCTTCCCAGAATATTTGCATTGGTGTAGTTAACAAAACGCAACTGAGAAATAAAACTATAATAAAAAATAAATGTGAATTCTTCACTGGGAAAAAAAAAACTTTATCAAAGCAAAAGAACCAGTTGCTACAGCTTTTGAGTTATTCCCATCATCCTTGTAGAAACATCTGGAACATTTGCAAGCCAAGAAGTCCCAGGTAGGCATGCGTGGAGTTCGGTCAGCCACCTTTCCCACGTGTGGCAACCATCTGGCTTACCTAGAAATCAGCTCCTGGATCAGCAGGAGGCTCCCGAGCCACTTTCTCTTGGCCTGTGAGATGAACTAGCAGAGTTTTCAGGGAAGGGAGGAATAGCTCTCTTTGTTTTAACAGTGCAACCAGCCAAGCCTATGAGAAAATTTGTGTGGAGTTTTTTTTTTTTTTTTTAACACAAGACATAAAACTCGTCAACCATCTGGAGAGGCCGCTGAGCAACTGCTCTTATGGCTTTCTTCTGTGTCTCGGGAAGGACTTCCTTTTACAATGTTTGGCATAGTTTAACATAAATTTATGGCCTTCCCTCTCTATGAGTGTGCACGTGTGCCTGAGATTCTCAAACCAGCTGGCCAAGTTTCTGGATTCAAGCAACTTGCAGATGGGAAATAATGAGAGCCATTCACCTCAAGATGCCAATGGAAGTCCTTCAACCTCCTTGCTGGGCATGTTTTCAGCTCAAGATGTACCTTGCCAAGCCGACTTTTAAGGGCAAATGCTATAAGTCACCCATGTTTTGCAAGAAAAATATAAACACAGAGAAGAAAGTGTGTCAAACTATTTGCCAACACGTTTTAATGTTAATTTATATGAAGACTTAAAAAAAAAAAAGGAACAGAGATGCCTGGGGGAAATAGGGTGAGATTGATGAAAGGAGAAAAGAACCCAGGGAGCAGAGGCGAGTTTCAGCAGGTTCTGACCAATTCTGGAGAACCAGAAATTTTGAGTAGTTCAGAGAACCAGTAGTAAAGATTCTGACTGGCCCCGCCCCCATCTTTTCTCTGCCTCCTGAGTCCCAGCTGATTGGGAGGGATTGGAGATTTTATTTATTTGTTTGTTTCAATTTATAAACTTATTTTACAGTATCCTTCCCCTGGAGTGGGGTGAGAATGGAGTGGGGTGAGAATGGAGATCCTTCCCATGCCAAACCCACCAAGCCACACCCACAGAACCGATAGTAAAAAATTTTGAAACCCACCACTGCTGGGGAAGGACTTGTGTCCCCTTCTCCCCAAAACTCTGTTCCAGGAACAGAAGTTGATTCACACCAGGAGGTCTGCCACAGCCCCCAGGGAGCTAAGGGCCACAGAAGGACCCTCTTGCCAGCTTTGGATCTAATCAATGCTTGTTCAGTCAAGGGATGCCCAGGATTTTGCTGGCTAATAGTTTGTCTTCTCTGGGAGTGGATCCAGGAGGATGTGCCTACCTCCAGAGCTTTCCTTCAAAGGCAGCTCTCCAGAGATCCAGCACTGCCAACAAGCAAACAAATAAGGAAAAACTGGAATGGCTGAAGGCTGCTTTTTTCTAACCATGAAATTAGGGATTTGTTTAGCAGAAGGAAACCGCCGGCAGCTTAGGGTTCAAGTGACATATTTTGTCCCTCACAGCCTGGACAGGCACATGGCTTCTCTTCCACCATGTGATCTCAAAATACATGGGCAAACACACATGCCCACAAAACGGGAAATTGCTCGTCTTTCCAGACCTGCATGCTGTGATCCCTTTTGGTTGTCCTGATGTGCTGGATTGCCTGCCTGACTCGCCACAGGGTGGCAGGCCTGCCTCAGTGCTTCACCTGCCTCTACCCAGCGGCCACAGGGGAATCACATTCCGGGCCCCAGAATCAGAGGTGAAATCCAGCAGGTTCTGACAGGTTCTGGAGAACTGGTAGCAGAAATTTTGAGCAGTTCAGAGAACCGGCAAATACCACCTCTGGCTGGGCCCAGAGTGGGTTGGGAATGGAGATTTTGCAGTATCCTTCCACCAAGCCATGCCCACAGAACCGGTAGTCAAAAAATTTGGATTTCACCACTGCCCAAAATGTCATTTTCTGCAAAGGGGCTCAGGATACAAGCAACAGAGTGACCTGGGGGAATGCAGCCCCTTCCTCCTTGGCCTCCTCTGGAACCAACCGATGGCTCCCATGACAAATGATGGAGCTGGGGAGCTCTTCCACAGCCAACCCATAGCACCTGCCCAGGGGTGAAATCTAAAATTTGTTACTACCGGTTCTGTGGGTGTGGCTTGGTGGGGGAGTAATGTGATTGGGTGGGTGTGGCCAATTTTTTTTTACTTTTAAGACCATTTTTTACATGTAAAACTATGTAAAAAATGCTTTCAAAAAGCTCTGACGATCCCAGCTGAGTTGCCTGATTAGCAGGCAACTCAGCTGGGATCGTCAGAGCTTGGATCGTCAGAGCCATTTAAAAGGAAAAAACAGGCTGTGATGATCGCACGGTTCAGCTGGGCACGGGGGGCGGGGGCACGGATTTTTGCTACCGGTTCTCCGAACTGCCCGCCACCATCGCTACCTATTCGCCCTAGCCATTCCGAACTGGGAGCATTTCACCCCTGCACCTGCCCCTCCCAAGGGGTCCCTTTTGTCCAAGGATTGGCAACTGCCCCTTCCCAGGCCTCTGAGTGGAGGCTCTCTGGCCCAGCTTCTCCTGCCTGCTCTCTGCCTCTCCCGTTCTCTTCTCCTGTGGCCTGGGCTGCCTCTTTAACTCCACCTCTGTGATGCTCCAGGACCCCCCTGCTTAATTAAAAGGAGCCTCTATTTCTCTGTCATTGAAATCCTTGGAGAGCCCGGAGATAATTAAATAAGGATGAAAAATGTGTCCTCTAAGAGTCCTAAATAAATAAGAGGCCATACTAAGTCAGTCTCACCCATCAGAAATTAATTCATTTGATAAAGATTCAGGGCAAGAACTCAGCAAGACCAAAGATGCAGACCGCCCCCTCCCCCTCCCCAAAGAGGGGAAAACCTTCAGCCATTCCCCAAACACCCCAGAACCACTTCTGTCATCTAGAGAGACCAAATCTCCCCCAGGAGCAAAGCTGCTCCCCCTGCAGCCCTCTGGTGGACAGTAGATTCAAAGCCTTAACTTTGGGGATGCCAGACACTGGCTGCTGTGTGCAAAATCACCATCTCCTTTAGGATAGGAGGTGGCCAGGCCCCCTCGAGCCTTCCACCCCCACCCTACCTGCTTTTGGACAGGCAGTCCCTGGCGTCCTTCTAGGAAATAAGGGGAAGAAATGCTGAAATGACCCAAATTCTTTGGGTCATTTCTTCAAATAATTCAGTGTTTAAACTATTTTAATACAAATGACCATGAGGTCAAATATTGATACAAAAAGTAACTGTTGCAGTTATTACCATAACATTTCACTTCATTTAAATTCTATCAGGAAACCATGTATCATAAACGAGATAAACAAAGCTGAAAACGAGGAAAAACCGGAAGGAAAGAATGCACAGGGTTGAATTGGCCAAGACAGCTGGATTGCTCTCCAGAGCGAGAAGCCAGCTCTCCCTTTGTGTGGGCTCTCCTGGACCCCGTCTTCCGAGGCAGCCCCATCTGGGTGGCAACAGTGAAGAAGCCCAGGCACCATGGGATAGGCGGGCACTGAAACCGGCAGAGATTTGGCATCCTTGACTTGAGCTAATAAAGGTGTTGCCTTAATACGGATTCAGAATTATACAGTGCTAATCTACGGATGCTGTGGAAAAGAGAAATCTCATTTGATAATCTTCTTTGCAACCAGGGAGGGGTGTGTGGGGGGTGGGGGTGGGGAAAGAAGTATTTAATGGCCTTAGATTTTCAGGCAAGCTCTTAATGTGAGCTGTCCTGTGATTTAATTAAACTGCCATTCCTCAGCACTGGTGTTTCACGCTCCAAAAATAGGTGACATTGAGGTTTCTGAGAAAAAGGCTATTCTTTTTGTCTTTAAAAAATTGTTCTGATCAGCAAATGGCTTGCTCAGCAAATAAAGGTGCCTATTTGCTCACAATAGGAAAATATAAAAAGGAAAGAGTGTGTGTGTGCGGGGGGGGGGGGGAATTGCAGCATATATCAGAGACCCATAGGACTGGATGACAGGGTCCTCTGAAAAGCAGCCACAGATTTTCACCCAGCCCGGAATGTCACAAAAGCTTCCCTAATGCTCCACTTTTATAGTGGAGCATCAGTTTTTAAATAATTTTTTTATAGTGGATGCACCGTACAGCCTCCAAGACACCTTTCAAGGTGTTTCCGGGTGTTTGGCATTGAAAGGCATGTGATTTGCATAACATGGCAAGACTGCCCAGGGCATGCCTGGCATCATTCTATCCCAGTTGTTTGCTTTGGGAAGAGCTCCAGAAGCGGAAGTGTACCATTTGTGCAAAGGTGAGGAGGGGACCTTGATTTCCCCTGAACTGGCCCCACCACAAAAGCCAAAAATGGTTTGTTTCATTCCCAACCTGCATGCTGGTTCTTTCCTGCTTCAGGTCTTCTGGTCCTTCCTCTCCCCGTTTCTTTGAAACATCCACACACCTCACTCACTCTCCCAAAATAATAGCAGAGACTCTGCTCTTCCTCCCTGGTCTCTCCAAGAACAAAGAAGAGCGAAGCAATCAAAACTGTCAGAGAGAGGCAGGAGAGAGGAAAGTGGGGCGTCTGCCAAGGGTTGCACTTCTAACAAAATGATCTGGTGCCTGTGGACAGCCAGCCTTCCCTTTGGCCCAAAGTGAGTGAAGGGAGATTGCAGATGTGCCCTAAACTACCACAGCCGAGGTGGCACAATGGTTAAAGTGCTGTAGAGTGCTGCAGTTACTTTAGCTGCCTCCTAGTTCAGCAGATCAGCAGATCAAATCTCACCGGCTCAAG
Organism: Masticophis lateralis; assembly: GCA_030761175.1. Taxonomy (NCBI): domain Eukaryota; kingdom Metazoa; phylum Chordata; class Lepidosauria; order Squamata; family Colubridae; genus Masticophis; species Masticophis lateralis. The sequence continues at coordinate 13,366,633 of JAUDYJ010000017.1, read as the reverse complement.
GTTGACTCAGCCTTCCATCCTCCTGAGATGGTTAAATGAGGACCCAGATTATCGGGGGCAATATGCTATTTAGTTATACTGTCAATTGTTGTAAGCCACCCAGAGCCCTTGGAGAGTGGGCAGCCTAGAAATATGATTAATAAAAAAACAAACAAACAAAAACTGGAAGCTGCCAATGAGCTGGGGTGGGAGATGAGGATCTTCTACACTATATTGTAATAGCAACTACAGTAATCGGCCCCTTCCTTACTATTCTGGAGAACCTGTAGCGGAAATTTTGAGCAGTTCAGAGAACTGGCAAATACCACCTCTGGCTGGTCCCAGAGTGAGGTGGGAATGGAGATTTTGCAGTATCCTTCCCCTGCCATGCCCACCAAGCCACAATACGCCCATCAAGCAAGTGACACATATGCAGGACATCTGCCCAGGCTGGGCCAAGGTGTGTGGGCCGGTGCCAGGTAAGGCAGGGTGGGTGCCAGGAAGCTGCCATGCTTGGTGAGTTCTACCATCAGGGAAGGCTGCTTAGAAGAAGCCCAGTGCCAAGCAAGGCCCTGCTTTCCAGAGGCTCCCAGGTGTATCTTTAGCTGCTTTATTGGAGAGGAAATCAAATTACACTTTATCATCACTGCCACCAGCATGAAGAGAGAGAGATTAGATTCTGCCCGACCTGCAGCAGTTCCAATATTGCTGATTATCAGCCTCGCAAAGCCACAAATTGCAGTAGTGCCCCCGTTTGCAGGGCTCCTCTTCCCTCTTCCAAAGACAGCAAGGTGGCAAAAGGACAGCTCAGTTCCCTCCACTTTGGCCTGTTGGCCTCTCCCTTCTCCTCAGCTCTGGCCAGCAAATCCAGGGTGGAAGGAGAAGCAGCAGAAATGCAGGCATTTTCAAGATCCCACCCCAAAAACCTCTTTTTCTCTTGCCCGGTGCTAGCATTCCCCCCACCTCTTGCTAAGGGGTCGCTGTTGCTGAGCCTTAAAAGGGGGGCAGACAGGGGACGTTCTTGCCTTCCCCCACCAGATGAGAAGACCTGGAGTCACCCTTCTCCTAAAAGCAGAGGGAATTGAAGGTAATGTGAAGGTTTATTGGGAGGTGGGCAGAGGTGGGTTTCAACAGGTTCTGATCAGTTCTGGAAAACCGGTAGCAGAAGTTTTGAGTAGTTTGGAGAATTGGTAGTAAAAATTTTGAGTGGCCCCACCACCATCTATTCTCTGCCTCCCGAGTCTCAGCTGATCGGGAGGAAATGGGGATTTTGCAGTAACCTTCCCCTGGATTGGGGAGGGAATGGAGATTTTACAGTATCCTCCTCCTGCTATACACACACAGAACCAGTAGTAAAAATTTTTGAAATCCACCACTGGGGGTGGGCCTTGAAAAACAAAAAAACAAAAACAAAGCAGCACCTTGAACCACTTTACAAAGGAAGGGGTTTTGTAAGTCCATGCTATCCAGGTCAAAGCCCACCTCTCTTGCAGTTCCTTCTGCATTCAGATCAGCCCTTCTCCCCCTCCCCGCCCAGTTCCTCCTATGTTGCCATCCTGGGCTTCTTTGGCAGAGGCTGGGATGGCTGCTCTCAGCTACCAACTTTGTACCACACAGCCTGTATCAAAAGAGAGGACACATTCCCTTTTTTTAAACATTTATCTTTATATATATAAAAATTAAATATATATTTATATATAATATATTGTGTTTGCGACTAAAAATATAGTACATAATATTTTTTAAGAATGAGAAAAGGAAATCAATTTGTTTTAAAAAGTGAGGTGAGGGAAGGAAGTGATGGGACAGTCACGAATGTATGCCTTCGGGAGAAATCAAAAACACGCCAGCAGCGCCCTTTCCCCACGCCATCACTTGCACCCCAAGAGCCAGAGGGGCTCGTGTGAAGACAGGCAGCTGTGCTTTCTCATCACAAAGCGCATTTTGGAATTGGAATTAAGTTATTGCTCAATTTCTGGATGTTCATGAAGTGGGGGTGGAAGTTGCATTCATACAACATGACAAGCTTGGCTAACTTTAATGCTGATTTGCTTGCAGCCAAGCGAATTGTATGAACCTGGGCTGTTGGGCCTTTCAAATGGACTCCAGAAATGGGCTCATTCAGGAATGGGGCTATGGGCATGGCAGGTTGTATAAATGCAGCCATGGGTTTAGAATCGGTGGACTACCCTGTTGCTTTTGGCACCATCCCTCCTCAACTCCCCCACTTCTGGTGAGCAGAGGGCATGTTCAATTCCTGGCAGCTCTGGTGAAAAAGAGGGGTGGGTTGTGTGGTTCAGGGGTCCAACTTGGCATTCAGCAACTTCCTTGCAACTTGCGACATGAGACTGATCTGGGGCTCCCTGGCCCTCTCCAGGAGGGAAGTGCAACATGATCTCAGCTGTTCCGGGAAATTTTGCACCCTGAATCCCCAAACTCACTTCTCTTGTTCCCTGAGGAGAAGGTGCCTCTAAAGGGGGGCCCCTTGCCATCTGAGAAGAGGGCACTGAAAACTCCCCTTGGAAAGTGTCCTTAAATCCAATGGAGGCCTTCCCTGGATTTTCCAGCCCCAGGCATTAGGGGTGGCAGCAGGGGTGAAATGCTCCTGATTCAGACTGGATCGGGCAATCTGTGATTGTGATCAGCAATTGTGGCAGATGGTTCGGAGAACCGGTAGTGATGGCGGCATGAGGCTCTGCCCACCTGCCCGGGTTTCGTTTTTTACCATCTATGCATGCGCAGGTTTTGTGCATGTACACAGGGTCTGTACACACATGTGGTGCATGCACTTCTGAACCAGTAAGGAAGGTAAGTAGATTTCACCCCTGGGTGGCAGGGAGAAGGTGAAGCAGAACCCCAAATAGCACCAACATCCACCAAACTGCAGAAACAGACACTTCCCAGAAGCAGCCAGAAGAGGGCGCTGTCTCAATGCACTTCTTCAGTTTGCCCTTCCCAGGCAAGTGCAGGTGGCCCCCAAGAGTACCAGAATATGCAGCATGCAAAGGATGGGGTGGGTGTGGGTGTACCATTGTGTTAGAACGGGTGGGGGGGGCAGGGGGGGAGAGTGGATTCCCAGTTGTGTGTCTCGCATGTTCTACTGTACGCCTGAGATATGAACTATGCCCAGGAGGGTCAGGGAGATGGGCTGGTGGGAGGGATCTTGTGCAGCCTAGAAGCCAAGTCCCTCCTGCCTCTCCCAGTTGGCAGCCTGGGGTACCTCCTATCAGTCAAGGTGACACCCCCTCCCCAATTTACTCTGCCTTCTTAGTGGGTGCACCAGAGCAAGAGTTTTAAGGCACAGGCGACAGAAGCGCTTGTAGTCACTCCCCAGCAAGGAGGGCAGGACAATTGGGGGGGGGGGGATGTGGCTGCACAGACCCACAGCGACCCACAGGATGCTTTCACCAACCCTTTGCAACAGCTGGGGTCCAGGCCAGAGAGAGAAAGAAACCGTAAGCCCTCCTGCTGGGGATGGGACAGGCCCGTAAGGTCTTGCCCCTCAGAAAGTGGCCATGTGGGAGAACGGAGGGTGTGTCCAGCACTGACCTCCCAAAGGACCTCTCCTCTTCCTCCGGCTGCAACCAGGCTACCCCAGAGGAGAGCCCGGGCAGCCTCAGGGGAGGGGGCTCAAGCAAGAGGGTGTGGGGGAGGGTGCAGAAGAGGCTTTCTCCAGGATGGCTACTGTGGCAGAAGGCTTTGGGTGGAGGGACTCACAGTGCCATGTCTTGCAAATACCCTCCTGGCTGGCAGCTTCACTTGGGGATGAGACCATCCCGTTAGGTGGGGGGGGCACCTGAGAGCAGCCCCATCTTGCCCTCTCATAACTAGACCCACACAGGGTGCAGGTTTTATGAACACCTTCCTGCAAGAGAGAGGGGCGGGGGAAGAATTGCCCCCCAAGAAGTCCATTTCGTACCACAATTCGCAGCATGCACAGCTGTGGCCGAGCCGGGCAGGACTTTCACTTGGTCAGCCTTCAGCCAAAGGGGGTCCACGAGGGGTGTGGAATTCAGCTTGGATCCTTCCCAGCCAGCGTTGCCCCAAGTGCAAACCGCTTCTCTTAAGAGGGGCTTTAAGGAGGCACCTGTTGTATATGAGGCTGGCCTGGCCATGGCTTGTGCAAAAAAACCAGGGCTAAAACTCAACCGATGCCCCCCCCCACTTGCTACCTCCAACCATTAGGCCTCCCTGTACCAAACTGGGTCTCAGTGCCCCCAGTGCCATGAGTGGGAGGCTGCCCATTGCTTTTGCCTGGGGCTGCCAACGGATGGCCCTTCTGTGGGTAGGGTGGAGAATGAGTTTCAACAGAAGCAGAACTGCTCTGTGGATGCTCCCATTGCCCTCCCCACTTCTGTCTTTATGAAGAGGAAAGGGGGAGCCCTTGAGGAAGGGGTGTATGGAGAATCTGGACCCTCACAAAAAAACCGCCAGAGACTGTTAAAAGCAGCAAGGAAGGAACCGTAGAAGAGCAGCTGGACCGGCGGCCACCGCGTTATCCTCAGTCGGGCAGCAGGTGCCACTCTCTGCATTGTCCACAAGTCCAGCCTGGAAAGAGGCGGAAAGGGAGAGAGGGAAAGAGCCCCCTGAATATCAGGGGGCAGTCATGAGGTACCTGCACCCCGCCAGGATGCAAATGCCCACTTCAGACGTGAGTCTGCATGCGCTGCTGGAAACGCTGACCGTAGTCTGAGGAGGTGTACGAAAAGCGGGTTGCCGTAGTGTATTTTCCCAGGGGGTCATATGTGTCGTAGGCTGCCCGGTCCAGGGTGGGCGGTGGGGGCTGACTGTAACCCAGGCGGTAGGTGGCATAGCTGGCACTCGGGGGGAAGCCCGAATGACCCCCATAGTTTTCATAGGAGAGTTGGCTGGCCGTGTCAGCAGTGGCCGTGCCCGGTGTGGGTCCCGGGACTGGGTCTCCGCTGTAGTCGGAGGCAGGGCCGCGGCCGTAGCTGCTGAGCTGGGCGTAGCCACTGGAATGGGAGAGGCGCGAAGACGGCCGCCCGTCATAGCGAGCCGGTCCAGGGGTGCGATAATCCGTGTAGAGCACCGTGCGGGAAGACGGCCTGTCCTCATGGGCACGAACGTTGTAGTAGCCATTGGTGGGATCCTGGAGGACCAACAGGGAGGGAAGGACTGAGCAGCTCAAGTGGCAGCTTCACAATCGCTGCTGAGCACAAAGAATGAAAAATGGAAAGGAAAGCCCACTCCAGAACCAAAGCTGTGCCTGGCAGTGGGAGCCCTCCCCCAAAGTGTTTGGATGCTGCTGTTGATGCCAGTGGCTGGAAGTGGTGGTGGTGGGTTCTGAGGCAACCTCTTCAGTGAAGCTCCTCTGCTTCATAGCCACGAGGGCCCTGGGAGCCCACAGAAAAGGGCCCGAACTCTTCCAGGTTCCATTGCAGGCAATGGCCGGCAACTCCTCCCCCCTCCTGGGCTGCCCCACAGTAGAGAGTGCCATCAAGCACCCTCCCTGCGAGGCAGGCAGGCCCCAGTCAGAGCTCTCCAGCTGGGCCCAGCAGCCTCCTTCTCACCTTCAGCTCATATTCTTCCCGTGTATCCACTGTGTCACAACGCAAGTCCTGCTTCAGGTCCACGTCGTCCTTGAAGGACTGCAGGGGGCAGATGGGGGGGGGGCAGAAAAAGGCCCCAAATTTCAGCCAGGCAATATAAGACTCTTACGCTTCACAACATCTCAAAGTACCATTCCATTCCTCCTACTCTCTTGCGGGCCTCTTGAGGAACCCCTACGACCCAGTGGTTCCCCAGGGAGTTCGTCTGAGGCCAGCAGTATGCCAGGCTCCCCATGGCTGTTTGCCCCATTGATCTCTCTCCCCGATGGATGCTTTTCCCAGCTCTGACCCACAACCCTCGACACATTCCCAACCACAAACACCCCCACCGTCTCCTCGATCTGAGCCATAATTTCAAGAGACCGAAGAGAGGACTCGTGTGCCTTCTGACCCAGCCGGCAATTGGGTGAAAGGAGGAATAGCAGGTCCCCCCTTAGGTTTTTAGGATGAAGGAGCCAGGTGGGGAGGCTCCTCACCGAGTAAATGGCTTTCATGACCCGTGTTGCAGTGGAGACACTGGCCGTGTCCTCCTCGCGGTCTGTGTGCAGAGTCAGGGGCTCCCGGTTCACCGTCTCCACTTTGATGTCCAGCTTACGCAGGGTCACGTCTTTTCGGCCTGGGCAGGAGAGAAAATGCATCCCATTTTTGATTCCTGGCTGAAGGAGAGCCCCAGGGATTTCTCGGGCTGAGCCACCAGCACTAAGCAACATTTCCTTCGCGGGATAGTTCTGGCGCCAAGGGACTAGAGAAGCACCTGACCAATTTCCCCCAGCAAAATAAAAAATCCAAGGTCTCATCTGACGTGCCCAGGAAAGAGCCACTTCAGAGCCCAGGAAGCAGATGGTGCTCCCTGGGCTTGGCTCGGAAAGGCAATTAGAGAAACAAATGGGGCCAAGAAGACGAGTTTCGGCAAAATGAGCAAATAGAGCTTCCCCAGCTAGGAACAGTATACCGCTCAATAAATACCAGGACATTGTCCTGTGGCAACCGGTCCCTCAGCTTGGCTCTCTGTAAAGCAGATCATGCCCCAATGACCCCATGCACACCAGACACTCACTCCCTTTGCGACGTCGGTAGAGGAAACATCCCAGCGCGATGAAGCAGAAGATGAGCAAAATACCAGCTGCAATAGTGGCACCGGCAATGATGCCCACTGGCAGAACCTCTGCGAAAGGGAGAGCGGGAAGCAATGGGATCGATCAAGCTTGTACACGCTGGCTTTATCCTCTACGTCTGAGTCAAAGCCATACCATTTCCTTGCAGGAAGGGAGGGGGGGACAGAGCAAGTAAAGAGGGACAGCCCCAGCCTCATTAGAGGGAAACCCAAGAGGAACCATCGGGCTAAGTCCGAATCGACAGCGGTCTTCAAACCCAGCAGCAGCATCAAAGGGTAAGACATTATCTGGGATTGGCATGGGAAGAGGACTGCTGAATTTCCACAGCCCCCACTCCCCCACCCACTCCTAGCCTTCCCTGGGGCACAAGGGCACTGCTGCAGATGAAATGCTGGTGGGAAGCCTTCCCTGGTGCTTGCAGCTGCCCCTTCTGACTGCCCACCTTTCTCCTCCAACTGAATGATGGCCGTCTGTGGACCGAAGGCATTCCAGGCGGTGCAGTTGTAGCGTGTCTGAAAATCCACCTCCATCACGTTGTTGATGGTGAGGGTGGAGAGCACCCCATCCCCCGTGTTGCTCCGCTCGACGGTGTAACGCTCCAAGGTGCCCATCTCCAAGATGTTCTCCTTCCAGCCCCAGGCCTTCCAGGGAGAAGAGGAAACAGTCTTTATATCCATCCGCCAGCCAGGCGGGCCTCCTTCCAGATCCCTAAAGACGTCCTGCTCCGAACCCGCATCTTTAATGGGGACTCACGATTCGGTCGGGGAGGGGCGTGCTCCCAATGAAGCATTCCACTTTTCCTCGGTCGCCCCGCACAGCATACTGGGTGGAATCGCTAGAGATGATCGGCGGACCTGGAAAAACAGCAAGGGGGAAGACTGTTAAAGATAGATGTATATATAATATATTGTGTTTGCAACTAAAAATATAGTACATAATATTTTTTAAGAATGAGAAAAAGAAACCAATTTGTTTTAAAAAGTGAGTTGAGGGAAAGAAGTGAGGGATGGGACAGTCACGAATGTATGCCTTCAGAAGAGAAATCAAAAACATGCCAGCCGCGCCCTCTCCCCACGCCATCCCCTGCACCCCAAGAGCCGAAGGGGCCTGTGCGAAGACAGTCAGTTGTGCACTCTGATCACAAAGCCTGGGGTGCATCTCTCCGGGAAGACCCAGACAAAGCAGCTGCCCCCTGCAGCCGTGCCCCGTTGGTGAGGGGCGTCCATGCTTTCACTCACCGTTGACAAAGAGGGCCACTTCACGCTCACCCACCCCGATCCGTGGCACGATGGCTTTGCAGACGTACAGCCCTGCGTCTGACTGCTTGACAGACTTGAGGTGCAGCTGGTTGCTGTTGCCGAGTATCTGTGGGCACAAAGGGATGCAAGATGCCTTTGGTGGGGGGAAGAGGGGGTGGGTCGATCATGGGGCAGCACCTTCCCTCCCTCCCTCCCTCCCTCCCTCCCTCCTGAGAGAAGCCAATCAAGACATGGGTGCAACCCCTATCCCAAACTGGAGCTGCTTCTAAGAAAAAGTTGCTTGAGCCCCCAACCCCAAATCTGGTCCTCTGGGGCAAGGAGGGAACGCACCATGTTGGATTCCTTCTTGGCCCAGGTGAGGGTCAGCGGGGGATTCCCAGTCCACACACAGGTCAAGGTGACGTCCGAGCCAATATCAGTGGTCAGGGGCTTTGGATCCACCACAATCCGAGGAGCGACTAGCAGAAGAGAGCAAGGTAAGAGATGGCATGGCAGCCCCCTCTTTCCTCTCAAAGGCCCAAGGGGAGACCAGGGGCCCAGATGGCTGAAAGTGGGAGGGGCTGCAGGGAGGAAGTGTGGCTTCCCCAGAAAGGCTGCCCTCTCTTGTCTCGGCCTTGGCAGCCGTGCCCCCACTCACAATGGACGTCCACCAGGGTGCTGACGTTGGTGCTGCCCACATCATTGCGCACTTCACAAGAGACAGGCTCTGTGAAGAAGGTGTAATCCACCTGTGTCTCGTATTTGCTCTCCTTGGCATCCTCAATCATCATTCCGCCTTTCGCCCACCTGGCAGGGTTGGAAGAGAGATGTCCCATCAGGCTGAGCATTCGGGGAGTTGGAGGAACCTCCCTGCAAGAGCAGGCGAGGGTCCGGAGGCCCATCATTCCCACCCGACCAGTACCTGGCTCACCTGTAGCCTTTGATCTCCGGATTGGCATTGGCCAAGCAGGTGAAGGTGACTCTTTCCCCTTCCTGCACCGTCTGTGGCTGAATGGACAACGTCACCGTTGGAGGGTCTGCCATGCAGAAGGAACTAAAGTTAACAACCACGTGGCCCATGGCTGCCTCTTTTCTTTGATCTGCTCGCGTGTTATCCTCAGATTTCTTGACCCCCATCAAACTCCTCTTGTGCACCCTCCATGCAAATACTGTTGGCATCCTCTTTTGCCAAGCTTTGCCAAAGGGTCTACAACTAGGCTGTCACACCATCTGGTCATCATCCCATCCAGGGTGAATTCAGAAACCAAAATATTAACCAGCTCCAAGGAGGACACTTTGCTGCCTCTTCTCTTCCAATTTTTCCCAGACCCCAAGCCATGGCTGCACTCCTCCGCTTCCTCTATGGCTAAGAAGAGCCCCTTCTGAACCAAAAGCTTAGAATCCTTATGCTACAAAGCAGTTCTCCTTACGGTGAACGTTGAGCTTGATGGAGGCCTCCTTGCCTGCAGGGATGGCATCGTTGCTGCAACGGCACACGTAGACTCGGCCGATGTCCAGGTCAGTGGGCGTGATGAGGAGCTGGCTAATGGTGCTCTCTCTCTTCCCATCCATTAAGACTTCCTGGAGAGGCAACAGAAGCGGAAAGCCTGGCAACACGGCCAAGGGGAGCCGGGGAGCCATCAGAACTGAGACTGAGACTCTCTCCTGGGTCAGAAAGGCTGATCCATACACAGCTTCCCTCCCTGCACTCAGGATGGCGGCTGGGCATTGCACTCTGGTGAATAACGACCTCCCCTCAGGGCTGGGCTGCGGTTCACAGGGCTTCAGGAGAACCTCTAGCTAAAATTCTGTGCAGTTCAGAGAACCCGCAAATCCCACTCCTGGCTGGCCCCTCCCCTCCCCAGGGTCCTCACCTGGCCCCTTTTGGATGCAAGTAAGTGCAGGGCGGGTGCAGAGGCTCAGGGCGGGCGGAAAATGGGCCTACCAGAAGTTTGGGATGGCCGGAAATGGGCCCGTTTCCAGCCGCCAGAGGGCCTCCGGAGCTTGGGGAGGCTGTTTTTGCCCTCTTGGAGGCTCGAGGAAAGCCTCTGGCACCCGGGAAGGACAAAAATGCCCTCCCCCACCATGGTGCAGGAGGCCAACTAAGCCATGCCCACACCCACCCAGCAACCGGGCAGAGAACCCCTTGCTAACATTTTTGAAGCCTGACCCTGCCTCCCCACCAGTGGTGGGTTTCAAAATTTTTACTACTGGTTCTGTGGGTATGCTTGGTGGGCATGGCATGACTTGGTGGGTGTGGCAGGGGAAGGATACTGTAAAATCTCCATTCCCACCCCAATCCAGGGGAAGGTTACTGCAAAATCCCCATTTCCTCCCAATCAGCTGGGACTTGGGAGGCAGAGAATAGATGTGGGCGGGGCCAGTCAGAATTTTTACTACCGGTTCTCCAGACGACTCAAAATTTCCGCTACCGGTTCTCCAGAACTGGTCAGAACCGGCTGAAACCCACTCTGGTTTCTCCCCCTGCATGAAGGACCCCAGAATCTTCTCTGGTCTCCCCAGGGGAGGCTTCTGCACAGGGTGTCGAACTGAAGCAGCCTTTTGTTAGAAAGATTCCCAGCAGAGAATCGTGTTCCGGTGGCAGCAGCCCTTCCCGTGCCCTGCCCCGAATCTGGGGGTAATTGCACCAATCATCAGTTCCAAATTAGCCTGGAAGCAAAACGTTTCAGCCATGCCTATTAAATGCCCAATGAGGTCGCCCAAATTAATGTCAACGCACCATAAACTGCTTGGGGATTAATGAGTGAAAAACGGCCTCGCCAGAGCGAGGAGGCTGCCAGCGGGAAGGTTATTCTGGATTTTGGTGGAGAGAAATGAAATTAAGAATTGGGGAGGGGAGAAGGAAGCGCTCCCAGGAGGAAAGAGGAGGTGGAGAGGAACCCATTTGAAAATGAGCAGGATTTGCCCTTCATACACGGTGCTGCAGGCACAGAGGCTCAAACCTGCAACTCCTCTAAACACTCAAGAGATGCTTGCTGCGAATTAGGGGAGTTGCAGTCCGATACGCCTGGGGTGTGTGTGGACTGAGAGCCTGCCTGCCTTCCATGGCAGATTTTGGCCCCTCATCATCTCTGCAGTCAGTTTCCTCACGGTACCTGCAGACCCCAAACGGCCCTCCCGCCAATGTCATCCGGCATACCGTGGCAGTAGCGGCCTCGGACTGTGGCAACCCATCGCGGAACCAGATGATTGTGGCTGCAGGCTTGGCGTTCTGTGCACGGCAGGTGAGGTTGTGTGGTGTGCCAGCCCGGAGCAAGATCTCGGGGGCCCCGTCAATCATTGGGTCTTCAGGGGGAACTGCCAGGGAAGCAGACAGAGCAAGCCACAGCCAAAAGTCAAGCTGTGTGTTCACAGCCCAGATCCTGAACAGAAGACCGGCTGGTTTGGGGGCCCAACAGTTGTCCAGACCCTCCAGACCCCAATGGGAAAAGCAGAGAGATAACAGGCACCCCCATTCCTCACACGGTTTAGAAAACCCTGAAGCGTCTGGAAAAGAAAACAGAGCCTCTGGGAAGGTCCCTGGCCACGAATAGCTATTAACAAGGAATCGGTGGGAGGCAACTTGAGAATGTGGGACTGGGAGGCAGGAGGGGAGGGGGGGACCACGTTGCTGGGGCTCCAGCTATGTTTTCCCAAGAAGGAATCGCCCCCCCCCAACACTCACTGAGGACTGTCAGTTTGGCGCGCCGTGATCGCAGGGCAGCTTCTGTGGCCTGGCATTCATACAGGGCATCGTCAGAGAGCTCCGCATCGGTGATCTCCAGATTGAACTGGCCAGAATCTGTTACCCCAATGATCCTGTAGCGTGGCCAGGCTAAGAAGAGAGAGGATGGTGAGTGGGAGCAGAGCAGAGAGCAAGGCCTGGTGCCCAGCTGGCATCGCCCTCCTTCCTGCTTCACCTGCCCTGCCTGGACTTGGTGAGGCTCTGCAAAGCCTCTGGCTGCCCACTTGCAAACTCTGCCATTGGTCTGTAGCAATACTCTTCAACTCTGAGAGGGTTAGGGTCTTCAGGGTAGCCTTGTCTCCACTGCAGAACTGGGGGATACCCCCCCACCCTGCACCCTCTGCAAGATTGGGCTGAAGGAAGCCCCAGCTTCGTCAATCAATGGCAGAAGGTAAGCTTTGTCCTTAGGGCATCTGCAAGGAGAGGCTTGGCCTCCCCAACCCACAACAAGTGGGTTGTGTGGGGGAGGGTGCCATTCCCATTAGCCAAGAGATGAGGGGGTCAATAGTCCCACCCGCATACGGCCCCACCCCACGAAACACAGGACAAGGAGCGCAGCAGCCCCCCCCCCCCCCCAGCAGCTTTTTCTCCTGCATTGAGTTGGGTCACCTTGGTGTAAAATTCGAGTGTCTTAAACAGTGGGTGATCACTTGTGAGGAATGAAAGCAGGCGAGGCAGACGTCTGCAGAATAAAAAATCACGGGAAACTGCCACATTAATTAATAAGAGGCGGCAGATGAATCGGAGGGGGAGGGGATCTATCCTTGGCGCTCTGTGCGTCTGTGCTGGAGCGGTGGCGCTGTTGGGCTGTATGGAGTGGTGGTGCTTGGAAGGAGGCTAGCTGATGCTAGGAAGGGGGGGACTTGCCCTGCAGCCCTGTCCTGTCTCCGAAGGCGGCTGGCGTTTTCAGAGATGGTGCCCTGTGGTGGGTAGGAAAGATATCCCAGGAAGAAGCCCCGTCTCCCCTCCCCCAGGGAACAGAGAATCTCACCTTTGAGGCCTTGTCCCATTCCCAGAGCCAGGCCATCTTTGGTCCACTGCACAATCCCGGAGTAGTTCAGCACCACGCAGGACAGCACCACCTTTTGCCCGGCAACCACCGTCTGGTCCTCTGGTTCCTCGATGAAGCGGGTCTGGAGGACTGAGGGGAGGGGGAGAAGACGGTGGATAGGCTGAGTTCTTTCGTCCTAGTTTAATGCAACAATTCATGGAAATTGGATCTGCAGAACTGCCATGAACAGTGGCAGTCCACCTTAGAGAGGCTAAGGATGGCAACAAACAAAAGAGCCAGCTGCAGCTGGAGTGGCCCAGGTTTTCAAGAGCCTCCTTGATGAGGCAGACAAGGTGAATTAGGACCACAGGGCACAGGCTGCGAAGGACTTCGCCCAGAAGAGACGTTTCCATCGCTCAGGGCTTCATGGCACCGATTGAAGCTGTGAAGCAGGAAGATCCGGGAGGAAACCCCCTACCCCAAGCAGGATTGTCCTACTCTCCCCCACTCAAACTGTCCCCCCTCCCCCCGGAATACCTCTTTGCCATCTGGGGAGCTTTTTCTTTTCTTAAGGATTTGTTGAAATAATCATTAATTTGTTAAAAATGTACCACCTAATTAATTAGTATTTCCTTCTGCATTGGATTTTTAAAAGGGAGGGGGGGTCCCAGTCAATGGATTAACCAGCCAAAGGCTTCTCTTGCAGCCCCAGAGAATTGAGAAAACATGGCAGAGTGAAAGGGGGGGTGCCCAATGACTGAGGAGGCACTTTCTGGCACCCAAAACACACTGAATGCCCTCTGATTCCAGGCCCAGCTTTAAATCAGCTCAGCGTGCCACCAAAACCCCTAAAGTGTTTGACTGCAACATGTGTAAGTAGGGATGCCAAGGCGCAAGGCATCCTTTGCCCTGGGCACCCAAAGCCTAGAAGGAGCCCCCCCAAGGCAAGCCCCTGGCAGTGGGGCTCCTGGGCATCATCTTTCCCATCCTCAGGAAGGAAGCCAAACTGACTGGGCACACAGCTCAACAAAGGCTCGACCCTTGGCCAGCACTGGCCCCTTCCCACCCTCACTCTGCTCGTCTGTTATCCTGCTTGTAACCACTGATTTAAAAGTGGAAATGAAAACTACGTAACACTTTTATAAATGGCAATAAAGACGCAACAGGAATGGCTATGTCCACTTGCAGGGCTGCTGCGATGTGCACGCTTTAAAATCGCAGGGTAGCGTTACTTTCTGGCTTCCCTCGACACAGCTGCCCAGTGCGAGTGCAGGTGCGCAGATCCAGCGAGACAGAACGGCTCCCGCATGTCAGCCACAGAGCGGCTCGGAAGAGGTGAGAGCCATGATAAGCTGGCACTGCAGAGAGATTTCATTTAAGGTTGCTGTCACTTCTCTCCAGATAAGAGAAAACGCTGCAGTCCTATTGATTGTTGATCTGGGAAGGGAAAATAATGCCAGCGCACGTCACAAGAAATAATTTGTGTATGGAGATAAAATGTTTGCAGGACCAAGAGCCCCCTTTCTCCTCCCAGAGCTGCTGTGCCTTCCTCTCATGCACTTGGCCCCAGATCAGGGGCAAACAGGGGCAGGAAAAACAGCTAGCTGGCTGGCTGGTAGGAGACAAGACTGGGCTCGGAGGCTGCAATGATCATCCCAAACTGGAAACCCGGGAATAAAATTTTGGGGAAAGCCACTTCCCTGTGGTTTGGAGCAAAGAGAAAAGTGGGCGAAGGCCATTCTGAAGTCGCCTTCTAGCCCAGCCAGGTGGATCTCTTCCATTGACACCAAGACCATCTCCAAAGCAGTTGGAGCCCCTCCAGGAGACCCAGATCCATCCCTCTCCCCGGGAGAGGCTGGAAATCCCTGGCCCTTTGGAGAAAGAGGGAGGAAGGCACACCACCTACACCGAGTGGGCTACACTGGCGCTCCCCCAGTGCCGAATTCAGTCACTGGGGGAGCGCCAAGCATGGCCCATCACCGAGGGCCATGTTCGAAACAGAGCATGTCCCCTTCGCCAAAGCCCAGGTGCTTAAAACGCCGGTCTTGTTCTGCCTTCTTCCGCCACAGCACTGGGGAGAGGGATGATTCACAGCACCTGGTCCCAGCTGCCCCTTGATCAGCCCAGCCCAGCCCACCCTCCATCGCCCGCCTTATCAGGAACCCTGCCATCTCCGGGTTTAGATCTGTTCCCTTGGGGCTCTTTCTTGAGAGGCAGGAAAGGACATGGGGATGTGGTCGCAGGCTGCCCGAAGCCAAGATCTGGGGATGCCCAGCGGATCGGTGTAGCTGCAGAAAGTGGCTCAGCAGCTAACGCTGGAGGCCGAACCGCTACATGATTATGGACTACAATTCCCATCCTCTTGCAACACGGACATTGGTGGCTGGCAGCCAGTGACAATGGAGTCACAATCACGGATCACTGAGTGCCCAGACTGGAATCTCTTCAACAGCCCCAAACAGCTTCTCTAAAGCCCTGGGAGACAGAAGCTTCCCAGAGAACAGCAGTGGCATTGGGGGAGCTTTTCTGGAAAGGGGCTGTAGAAAAGCCCCCGTTTTCCTCATCCCCAAATTGCCTGATAGCTTCCTCAGAAGAGAGATGGGACTTTCTATGCAGGGAGCTTCAGCAACATCCCCCACCCCACCCCTGCTGGGCTGGGAGGAGCACCTAGGGGACAGGTGTGGATGCCTTTTTTCCTCCCTCCGGGGGCCCTCCTGGCCCTCAGTTCAAGGCAAGAAGCCAGAGAAGGGAAGGGGCCCAACTGCTCCCAGCCAAGAATGACTAAAGGCAGCATTACAGCCAAGCAAGGTGGGGCTCGCCTCAAGCCCACCCCTCAATTTATCAACTATCTTTCGGCTCCGGTCTCTCTCTGCTGGCTATTAAAGCAGGGCCCAAAGGAAAGCTTTTCATTTCCACCAACAGCTTTCAGAAGGAACTAAATCTCCCTGCTCAGATTTGGGCTCTTTGTCACCTTTTCTCCCCTGTGAAGCCTTCCTCCCCCTCACCAAGCCCCTCACTTTCTCCCTCCATAAAAGCAACCTGGGCATTCTGTCCCTCCAAGGAACATGGAAAGGAAACTCCTTGACTGCCCTGAGTATTTTGGAGATGAGGGGGAGGATCCTAGGAACTACCCTTGCTTGGGCACAGAAGAGATGGCAGTGTGTGAATCTGGGAGGGGAGGGCTGAGTGTGAAGGAAGGACGGACAGCCAAGGACAGAACAAACTGCTCTCCCCTTGCCTCCTTGACCCCCCCACCAAGGAGGTTAAGCAGCACTGCCCATCTGCTGCAAAGCCTCCCCTGCAATCTGCCACAGGTGCTGTACATTTGATGGCTGGCTGGAGACCCCTCTTTAGGCTCCCCTGCACCCCCCCTTCATTCCGCCAAAAGCATTTCTGCAGCCTCAAAAGGTGGAAACAAGACAGCCGACTTGCCTTCAAAGCAGCAAAGGAGACGAACAAAGATCTGCCAACTAATTGACGGGGAACAAATTTAGTCTGGGGAATGGAGAGAGGAAGGAGGGATTTTGACAGGCACAAACGCCGCAGAAGCTGCCAGACATCAAGATTTGGCAACATCAAAGTTCACGTCGGAGCCATTACCTGTCGTGTGCCAGGGGAGCTTCTCTGCCTGCATCTGTCTGGCAGGCACCCTCTGCAGATAGGTACGAGGAGGTCTCCAAGGGGCGCCCTTATAGGCTCTTTGCCTGCATGGGCACCACAGCTCCAGGCTGCCCTCAGGGCTACAGCAGCGACCCTGGGGTTATCCCACCCCCAAACATCTGCCTCCCAAAACAGAAGAGCTGAGCCAGAGAGCTGCCCTTGTGAGCAATAGGAAAGTGATGCCCACAAAGGTGCCCTTCACTTTGGGTCCTACCCAGAAGGGCCCTCTCCTTCCATAAGGGCAGTTGCCACAAAGGGACCCACAAAGATTACACCTGCCCCCTCCCCAGCTTGCTTTCTTTTAGCCCCAAGGCTCAAGGAAGGCTCCCATATTTGGGAACCCCACAAGCCTCCAAGACAAGGTCAGGAAAGATAAGCATGGGGGAGCCAGACACCTGCCAGTCTTTATCTTCCCAAATGCTGACCTGGTTGGCACGTCCCACTTTGTCTTGTCTGTTGGTGAAGGAAAAAAAGCTGGCAGCGTTCACATGGAATGGGGAGCCCTAAATCACAGTTTACAAACCACAATGACGGTTCCAGACATTAAACTAAAAATAAACCGGCTGTATTGTGGCTTAAGGCCAATTTGAAATGGGTTGTCTAATCTCTGTTCAAGGGCATTCAAATTGGTGGCGGGAAAAGAAGGGGGGGGGGATTATCAATTACCCTGGAAGGATTCCCAATCCTGGGATATCGTAGGCAGATTAATCTGGGCTGTGGGAGCCTTTTAGCATTTCAGTCTCTGAATGGAAAATCTCAGGGGGGGGGGAGCCTGGGAGGGCCGCCCTCTGGCCTTGAGGTGAGGATGGGACATTTGGAAACCCTGCACCCATCTTCACCCAGAAAACCACCCTGCAGTGTAGGCCATTTCACTATCCTGAACGTATCACTGCAGAGAACTTTGGAGCTTCTCGAGAACTTCCTGCCTCAGCTTCTTCTGCTTAAGCGGCACCACTAAGCACCCCACAATAAATCCAGAGGGGGCCCCAGAACTGTAGGGCGGCCTGTTGAACTCCTGAAAACGACTTTGCCAATGTTGCTGGGACTGTCCCATCCCCCCTGAAACATTGGGGAGAGAAGGCTACCTCCCCACCCCTAGCAAGGTTAAGTCCCATAGCCGCAGACTAGAGCAGCAGGGCACTCCAGAGCCTCCCGGGAGAACCAGAAGCCCCTTGTGTCTTCATGCCTCCAGCAACCCACTTGACTATCCTCCCTCCCTCCCCTCCCCTCAGGGAAGCCCCTGAAGCTGCCAGCTAGGCAGAGGGCACCTGGGGGGAGGGGAGTTCAGGCTGGCAGCGGCTGCACATAGCCGGGAGGTGGGGGCAGTAGGGCAAAAGCTTTGGGGCACTGGATCTTGCAACACCTGCAGTTTAAGTATATTAATCTCCACCTGGGAAAAAGAGGGCAATAAATGTTAATTTAAAAGCAAAGCAATGAGGCAGCCTGGATACTAAGAGTGAATACTTAAAGGGTGCTAGGATCAAAGCTGTAAATGTGTGAGGGTTACAGAGGTGAGAACTCTTGGCTCAAAGGGTTTGAATGCTGCCAACTCAAGAATAACTGGAAGGAGCAGAAGGGGGCTGGTGGGAGAAGGTGACACACAGATCTGCTCCCCTCCCCTCCCCAAGGGCAGCTTTCGAAAGAAAAAGCTCCTCTTTTCCCCAGGCACTCCTTGGCTTGGGTAAGTGCTCCATGAGGGTCTGGCAGGGTCTTGGTGCTCTGGCCGTCCTGGAACATGCACTTTGTGTGGGGCAGGCCTGAGCCAAAGCCCCTCCTGGTAAGCTGGGGGTCTGCAGCTGCTTTCTCTGCCCAAACAAGGCCCTCCTCGCCAGTTCTCCTTTCACCATCTTTCCTGCAAGAGCAAAGGGCCTCGATTGCTTCTGACACCAATCTCACAACAAATTTAGCACCTCATTTCCTGGCCTGATCAAATATTCCACCTTGATTATTCCACTGCCACAAGATGGGGCTTTTCACATCTAAACGAGCAGAAAACACCTTTGCTGGACGTCAGACTCAATCAGCGTCCAACCTCTTGGCAGAAAAGGAAGAAAAGAGCCCAGCAAGGCTCAGAAGCAGGAGGGACAAGGAGAGGAAGACCCCCCGCCCCACTTCCTCTTTCTACCTCTGAGTGGGAAAGATGTGCCTTGGGGGGGAGGGGCAGCCTGGCTCATTACGGGGCCCCCAGGGACCTTCAGCCACCTCCTGCTTGCCCCAGAGGCACCACCTCGGCCACCCCAAAGGTCCCGGGGGAGAAAACCCTTCAGGCAATGACCAGGTCCTCACAAAATGCTAGGACAAAGTTTCCCACTGGTCTCCAAGCCACCCCCACCACTCTATATTGGTAGAGTCAAGTATGCTGTGTGAATGCAGGCGCTGGCTGGGGACTCTTGGAATTGGCGGCGGCGGCTGCTGCTAACAGCTCCTGGAGCCAAGGCTGGTGTGGTTGTTGTTCGTGGTTCGTGGTTGCTGCCTCTGACCGGCAGAGGTTCTCCTTGGCTTGGGATATGGGGGGAGGAGGGAGAGACCCCCACTGCTTCCCAGCTCTCTCGCTCTCTCTCTTTCTGCCCTCCAGGAGCCCCGGAGCTAACTTCCTGCAGGGTTCAATCTTTCTCCAGCCTGAAGGAGAACAGACAAATTTTTTGGGACCCATCTGCCACTGCTCCTTACAAATGTCCCTCTGTGTGTGCATGTGTGCATGCGTGCACATGCTGGGCACCCCCATTGCACAGCCCCATTTTGCGGGGAGCAGGAAGCAGCTCAGCTCCAGCTTTGTCCACTTCACAAGTCCGACTTTTGTGGCTTCTACAAAATTCCCTGGCCTCCCAAATTCTTCTTCCAGGGAGGAAGGGGGCAAACCCTCATTCCCCCTCCCACTCCCCAAGTGCAGCTGGGCCTGTGTCCTCTTCCACACAACCGCCAGGCCCAAGGGGAGCCCAGTGATCTGCCAGGCGCGGCGAGTAATTGGAAGAGACAGCTAATGAAGGGGCATTCATCAAACTTCTGCCAGCCTCATCACCCCAATCAATTAAAAGAGAAGGAAGCTGCCTCCCAAGCCCACTGCAGGAGCATCCGACTATCGAGGGGGAGGAGAGGACGGAGAACCGAAAGGGGGAGAAAAAATTTCTGGCCCTGCTGAATGTGCAGGAGGGAACCATAATTAGTCCTGAGAAAACATAAGGAAAAATTTCAATTAAAATGATGTCAAGAGGAGCTATAAATACAGGCCTGGGTTGACACAAGGAAATTGACTCTTATTTTCCTTCCTCAAAATTTCCTAAACATTTTCCACCTAATAAATAACATTATCATTATCAGAATTATTATGAGGATTATTAAAAAGCTCCATCCAACCTCAGGCTTCAAAAAGCAATATATGAAGTCCTCCCCAACTCCGAACAAATTATACTGTTTTCAGCACACAAAGACAGGAATAGAACTGTGCCCGGAGGAGAGCCGGGGAGGGAGAGGGGGGCAGGGAAGAGCCCCTAAAACTAATGAATAGCATTACTGCCTTGCAGCAAACAGCTCCATTTATCTGGAGAAACAGAGGGAGACGGAGGAGGGGAAAGGCTGGTGCAGCTGAGCAGATAAACTTCCGATGGGCAGCAGCAGAATCTGGGGCTTGGCTGGGAAGCTGGATCAAGCCAGCATCAAGTCAGGATCCGAGAGACTGAGCATAAAACAGCAGCTACAACACCCAAAAGGCCCAAGATCAGAGGAATGGCAAAGGCTAGCAATCCCTGCAGCCAGGATCCAAGGAAGTCCTTTCCAATGCCCGTTGCTGGGGAAAGGGCAGCTTTTCCCTGCCCCTTTGGGGTCCCCCGGAAACCTTGGCCCCTGGGAAAGCTAACCACAGTCTGCTTCTGAAATTGGGAGTGGGTGTCCAGCTCTTGCAGAGACAGGAGAGGCCAGAGGTCTGCTTCTTCCCCCGGGGGGGCACTATTCCAGCCCACTCCCCACATCTGCTTGTGCTTGTGCTCAGCTGCCCTGGTTGTCCCAAGAAAGCCTCAGAGCCATGAGAGGCCCAGAGAAAAGCCTGCTGGAAACTTTCTCCTGCTTTGAGGGCACCTCAAGAGAAGCACCTGCCAACATCCACCCACCCCCAGTCCCCCACATTTAATTTGGCAGATGAGAAGCTGCAGCTAAAACACCTTAGAATATTTACATAAAATCTGGGCCAAGTGCAAGATTTATTTTTTTGGCTGCTCAGTGCAGAAGAGCTGGTGGTTGAAAAATTACCCGGGGCTCCCAAATAAGACACCAACTCCACTCCCCAAAAAAACAGGGCAGATGGGCCAAGGCAGGCTCCGGGGGGGGGGGGGGCAGTTTGATCCAGGCCAGTGAGAAGAAACTACGTGGTTTACCAGCATTCCAAAGTTACAAGATTCCGGTTTGTGTCTATCTTGAGAAACCTCAGAGAAACAAATGTTGGTCTCTTAACGGCAGTTCCGAAAGCCCCTGCCCAGCTCCTCCTTTCTGGAATAATGCTGCTGCCAACTTTATGGGCTCAGCTGGGTCCGCTCCCCCAAAGCCCCCTCCCCGGAAGAGATCTCTGGGTTAACTGGGCCCCACACCCGCCTTTTCCTTGTTTTTAAAAGCCCTTCACAGGAACCCTTGATTTCGTCCCCCCACCCCCCCAAAATAGTGCAAATGGTGCTGCGGCAGCCCTGGAGGAATCTCAGAAAAAGGAAGTGCTCCCAGCCCTCCTCCTCCCCAAACCTCAGCAGGGGTGCAGCTACGAGCCCTGAGCCCCTTTGTTCTGCCCCATGTGTGGAAAGCCCGGCTGCTTGAGCTCAAGCCGGGAGAGCAGGGGTTAAGCGCTTCTCCACTGTGCTGGAATCTGCAGTTCTTCTCTCCTTTCTTTTGCTGGGGAGAGAATTTTTCCGCCTCCCCTCCCTCCCTCCCACTTCATCTCCTTTTATAAATCAGAGGCCCAAGGAATCCAATTATCTTGCAAGCCCCTCGGTGGCCAGGGCAGCTGGAACAACACAGCCCCCCCCCCCCCCGCAGAGCTCCCTCTATGCCACCGCCCCTCCCCCAGCTGCGCCCCAAGGAGCCTCAGAGGCCCCTCCGCTTGGGGGCTCCCTGGAGTGGATGGAGGCAGAGGAACCCCTGCAGGGTTTCCAACTGCCTGACTCCAATCACCCCAGTGTGTGTGTGTGTGTGTGTGTGTGAAATCCTGCCCCCTCCCGCCCCCCCGGGGCTATTTAATCCTCCCAGAAAGGACTCAGCCAGGTGAAAAGAGAAAGAGGGCTTCTGGAGAAGAAAGGGGGCTGCCTCTCTGGTCCTTGGTCCCCTGCTCCAGCTTTCTCCTAAGAACAGCCCTGCAGAGTAGGCCCAGAGCATGTGCGCGTGGGAAACCTGAAGCCAAGGAGGAAATGAAGTCTTTAACATAAAAGATGGCCCCCTCTTTTCCTCCTCTCCCATGGAGAATACCTAGGGGAGGAGGGGCAGTAAAAGACCCCCCCCCTTACAAAGATGAAAAGAGAAATGGTCACCCAAAGAGACTTGGTCCTTGTGGGCCGAGAGCTGTCCTCTTAGCAGTGGAGTGCCTGGGTGGAGGGGCACATTTCTGTAATGGGGTTTGTCCATTAAGTGCCAGGAGGAGCTGTCCCAATCGCTGGCCTGGCTGTTTCCCCCCACCCATGTTTCCTTGCAGGTAGCCAGCAGCTCCCTTGGAAAAGTAGGTCAGCACAGCCAGCTTCGTCAAACTCTGTCTCCGTCTCCCCCCCAGCTACTTCTCATTCAAACCCCCCAAATCTCTCCTTCCACAGCTCTCCCCCAGCAGCCAAGAGGCCTGGCAACTTCATGGCAGGTGGCCCAGTGACCAGGAGGGTTGCCAGGGGGCCTGCAGGTGCAGAAAGTCTCGGGGGGGGGGGGAGCAGAAAAGCCCCCGGGCACTCTGAGGGGAGCTGCCAAATTCACGGCAGGGGAAGCATTCCCCTCAGCTGGGAACAAGCCCCAATACAGCCCTTAACAGAGGCAGGTGGAAGGGGGACTCTCCTTTCTCTTGGGGGCCAGGAAAGCAATTGGAAGGAGGCCAAAGCAGCGCAAGGAGGCATGTGGCGGGGGAGGTGGGGGACAGTGGGGCTTGGGGAGTAAAATCATCCAAGCAGGGCATCTGAATCCTTCAGAGCAGCAGCCAGGACCGTCCAGAGCCCCCGGCCAGTTCCCATGGCAGGGTGGATGGAACTGAAGCCGTTTTGCCTGCTGAAAGAGTGCAAAGTCCCCCAGGGGTCGGCAGAGCAGCCGGGGTGGAGGAAAGGAGGCCCGGCCTTTCCTCGCTCTGCCCGCTTGGTCGGTTACGGGAGCTGGACCGTGCACTGCAACATCTTCCCTTTGGAGGGAAGCTGCTTCACATATTAATTTTCTTCTGGAGGGCCTCACAGGATTTCCCGGCTCCTCTGATTTATAGGCTAACAGTTTGGAAACCAACAGGACGACAATGGAAGTGAATATTGCCTGTTTTTATGGTTGCCCGGAGATCGGTCCTGCAAGGTTGGAAATGGATGAGCAGGTTCCCTCCTCGGTTAGGCAACTCGGCTCTTTCTGCACCCGAGTGACTCCCAAAGACAGGAGAAAGTTGTACTACAGGCCAGGGCTGAAACCCAGCAGGTTCTAGAGAACCGGTAGCGGAAATTTTGAGCAGTTTGGAGAACCAGCAAATACCACCTTTGGCTGGCCCCAGAGTAGGGTAGGAATGGAGATTTTGCAATATCCTTCCCCCAGGAGTGGGGAGGGAATGGGGATTTTGCAGTATCCTTCCTCTGCCAAGCCCACCAAGCCACACTACGCCCATCAAGCCACACCCACAGAATCGGCAACAAAAAAAAATTGTATTTCACCACATCTACAGGCTCTATCTCCCCCATCCTCCCCCCCACCCCCCGCTGCTGCAAACCTATTCAGATGCTCATTGTAAAGCAGGTTTCCTCCATGGAGGCCCTGCAAAGGCCGGGCTGCCTTGTGGTTAGCAGAGAGGGAGGGGGAAAATGTCCACTTCAATTCCCAACTCAGAACACAGGAACCAACACCCAAGACATCCTCAATTTGTGTTTCTGGGACTTTCAAAAAAGGCAAGGAAGACAGGGATCTCGCGGCCCCGTTTGGCTTCTTCAACTAGTCTGCCCCACTCGCATTTCCGAGCAGGGCTTCCTGCCCCAACTCTGCCCACACAGAGAGCGGCTCCCTCCTCCTCCTTCTCCCTCGTCTGCATTCGTGTTGTTCTGAGATTGGGGAGGCTTAAAGCAGCAAAGTATCGCCAGCCCTATTAAAGAAGGCAAAACGTTATTCCCACTTGGAACTGGCCTCGGGGCAGCAGCGGCTGCACCTCAATTCTGACTGACTGACTGCTGCTGCTTAATGGCTCTCCCAAGAAGACCAGGCAGGGGGATGGAGAGCCTGGCAAGCAGGCACCGTGGTGGAGGAAAAAGAACCCAGCCACCAGGGATGTTAATTTCCAAGTTATTCTTTCTCCTCCAATCCCTCCACCTGCCTTAGTTTAACCCTTCTTTTATTCTTGGCAACCTGGGAAATGTAAACGCTGCAGTTGCTTTGCTGGAAATATCTAATTGTCCATCCTGGCTGGCCTGCCAGCATAAGCCTCCCTGTTTCCAAAGGGAAGGTCCGAAGGGAAACCGAGTCAGCTTGGGAGGAGACGCCGACACAAGGGGTCACAGGAAGTGCTTGGACACTGGAAGGCTGCAAAGGGCAGCCACCCTGCTTCTCTGCCCAGGTTGGGCCAGAGATCAGGAGGGTCTGCGGGCCTTCCAGACAGGGGTGAAATGCTCCCGGTTGGGACAGGATCGCCCGCTCTGGTAGCCATCCTGGCGGGTGGTTCGGAGAACCGGTAGCCATCCTGGTGTGAGGCTCCGCCCACCCCTCCAGTTGTTGTTACTTCCTGGTTTTAACCAGGAAGTCATGTTGTGTTTTGTATCCTCTGCACATGCAGGGCTCCGTGCCAGAACCAGTAGTTAAAAATGCTTTAAAAAGTAAAAAAAGTTCCGGCACGCTCAGCTGATCATTGGAAACTTTGTTTTTTACTTTTTAGGCATTTTTTTACTACCTGCTCGGGCAAATAGGTAGCAAAACAATGCTTTAAAAAAGTAAAAAAGAAAAAAGGCTCCAACAATCACAGCTGTATCGCGGGATCATCGGAGCCAAAATTGGGGGTGGGGGTGTTTTTGAAAGAAAGAGAGAGAGAGAGAGAGAGAAAGAAAGAAGGGAGGGAGGGAAGGAAGGAAAGAAAAAGGAGAGGAAGGAAGGACTATAAACATGGCACTAGACACAACTTCAGAGGGTAATCCAGGGCTGGAAGGGACCTGGAGGTCATCTAGTCTAACCCTGCTCCAGCAGGACATTCTTAGTGAGTTTCTGTCTTTTGATTCCCCCAGTCACATGGTTACATAGCCATGCCCACCCAGTCACATGACCTCCACCAACCCACGCCCACCCACCAAGAAATTTAGATTTCACCACTGCTTCCAGGCATCCCACAGACAGGATGCAATGGAGACATCCTCTCCAGCCCTCTTCCTGGGCCCCCACCTTCCCATCCCCCAGGCAGAGAGAGCGGCTGCTTCCACCATGGAGCCCCACCTGAACCCCAAGACTAGCAGCTGCCCTGAAAGCCATTTTTAAGGAGGGCTGCCAAGAGAGGGGATGCCTGGCCTTCCTCCCCCTCCAGCACAGCTCATCCTCCTCCATCACTGATCTTGCCCATTGCCATGCCTGGCTGAAACCCCTGGAAGGGAGTAGGGGCTGGTGGATCAGAGGCTGCCCGAAATGGCCCTTGCCCCCTCATCTCTCTCCATTCCTCAGAACCATCCCTAGAGACAGTTTTGATAAGACAGAGAAATGCCACATTCCAGAGAGGAGGAGAGGCCCTGCCCTTCGGGGGGGGGGGCTTTATAAAGGGGCACATTTAGGAACAAGTAGCTGGAATGAAGTCTGTGCCCCCTACATATCCATGGGCAGCACAAGATTGGACTCTCAGAAGCATTATTAATACCTGTCGTATTAAAGTTAATATTTCATTAACCCACTCTGTGCATGTAAATGTTTAATATCTTGCCTTTCTATTGTCACAGCTTATCTCACTCTTGAACGAACACCAAGCTTTTAAGAAGTTCACTGCCCAAGAAGGGAGAACTGCAGCCCCTTTTCTCAATCCAACTGGAATCCAATGAAGTATTAGCCCTTGGAGAATTCCATCACTCAGACCCCACTAGTGGACCATCCATGGAAAATAACTCAAGCCCTTAAGAGAAGGAGATTTTGGTCAGCCCCTCCACCCCCCATTTGGTTCACAAAGCAGTTCTGACATTTGCCTTTAGAACAGCAAAGGGAAAGGTTGGCGCAGAGCGTGGCAAGGAAGTCATCTTTTCGTGGTTTTCCAAGGGGGCTGCTGCTTCTGCTCCAAAGCCCACATGCCGGGCATGGTGCTCTCCTGTGGTTAAGCCCACAGCCAGAAAGCCTTGTGGGGTACTTCATGGGAGCTGAGGGGGAAAGATGTTCAGGAGTCCTGGTTCACTTCAAAGGCTGCCATGTGTGGGGCAATATCAATGCAGCTTCATCCCAGGGCTGCAAAAGCAGGGCCGACGGGACCTCTCAGCGGTGGGAATGGCAGAACTGGCTACCAGTCTTTCTCTCCACTTCTCTGGGTCGGGGAAAGTGGCCTGCAGGCTACGGAGGAAGAGGAGGAGACGCACTGGGTCTCACCCGGTTGCACAGCACACAGCGTGGCTTCCCTGTGGAAAAAGCCCCAAGGCTGGCAAGAAGGAGAAGGGCAGGTTGGGATCCCTGGTTGGGAATGGGGGTCTGCCTGGCAGGGCTGATCAGCTGGGGTGGGTGGGAGGAATCTGCAACCGGACAAATGGCTGTTCTGCCCAATTATGATATTTAAGCCCTTGGATCCCCACCTGTAAAATGAAGCTGCTGGCTGTTTTGGCCGAGTGACGGGTGTTCCCTCCTCTCTGAGGGGCCAAAAGAGGCCAGAGGGCAGACTCCAGATGCGGAAGCCATGGCCCAGAACTGGCCCAAGCACAGCAGAGGTTGCCCAATGACATCATCACAGAAGGCCGCCACCCTCGATGTCACAAAGCCTTCTTGCTGTGGGTCCCTCACTTCACTCCCCTGGCCTCCGCTCACCAGAGCAGGGCGAACCTGCTTCCACAGCCAGGGGCCCCCCACTCACTGTTGGTCCCCCACCACCACTTGTGGACACCACCCACATCAACGGTCTTGCAAACTGCACCCTCCAAGTGATGCTTGCTGAAAATTGAGACCGAGGGGTGAGTGATGGGAACTGGCTTAAATGTCTCTCATCCACGTTTGGATGGGTGAAATTTGTTGGAACAGAACTGAGATTTGAGGACTGGAGGGGGGAGTCCCTCTTATTTTGTCTTGTTTCTGGAAGAAATCTCCATCTCCGTGGCTGTTGGGAATACTAAGGGTGCTTGTTTATTAGCTCAACTTTAATTAATTTGTATAATATCCCTGTTAAGAACAATGGCTAATTAAGATCTCTTCCCTCCCCTCCTCCTCCTGAAAAAAGAGCGAAGAATCAGCAGTCATTAAGGAAGATGCTGGCAGCCGTCCATCAAGCTGCTTCCCGCCTGCCTTGCTCTAAACGCAGAAGTCTTAATGAGGGTCTTTTAGCAGCGGAATTATCCTTCCCGGCTCCAGCAGATGCGAGGGGAGCTGGGCACTCCTTCCAGCCAGGCTGAGCAGATGTGGAACCGTGTCCCTTCCGCCTCCGCCTGATTGATAAGGCCTCTGGCTCTGGAAAGGGAAAGCTGACGGGCGGGCGGGCAGGCAGGCGGAGAGGCCCATCATCGGACGGAGGGCAGCGGTTGCCTTCCCAGCCCAGCCCAGCGGAGGAGAAAACAAGCAGGGAAAAGAAAGGAGCGAAACCCAACTTGCACCAGCCCTTCTGACTGGCTACCAGCCCTGCTTGCCCAGTGCCCGCCCAGCTTCTGCCATGCACAGAACAGGGGAAAACCCCCTTGGGACAAGAGGGCCCAACTCCCCCCCCCCCGCAGGCGCCATCAAGCTCTAGTTATACACCATAGGCAGAGCTTCGCCCCAACCTTCTCCCTGTGCCCCTCCCCCCAGACCGAGGAGCAGCTGAAGCCGCTTTAAGCCTTTGAGGCTGATGGGGGAAGGGGGCAGCATCCGAGAACCCCTCCATTCTTTGGCGCCCCCTTCAGCTCTCAGCCTCTGCTGGCTACACCCCAAGCCTCCCTGTTCTGCCAGCCTTCAGCTGCAACCTTGGCTCTCCCCACTCCCCTGTTCCTCCCCCCAGTGGACAAGAAGGAATGCAAGGAGACCTCCTTCCCCAGCCTGCTTGGCCTTGAAGAGGGCCAACTTCATCTCAGGAGCTGGGAAAGAGGGGGGGGACAACTTGAAAGGGCTGCTGCAAAACATTGCTTGGCAAATTTCCCTCCCACAGAGGGGGAGCCTACAGCAGGCAAAAAAAACAAAACAAAAAACCGTCCCTGCATTTCTATGCACAAGATCTTGAAAGGGATGGAGTTTGGCCCATATGGAACCAATTAACTCCCTGCCCCCCCCCCCCCCCCCCGCAATTGGGCTGGGTTGGCAATGTCTCCCGCTCCCCACCCCAGCAATCTATAGAAAGCATTGCAGACAGAGATGACCAAGATCATCCCCACAACCACGGGAGCCTGAGGCTGGCCCTCGAGCCCTGCACCCTCCCTGGCTGGGTGCTTCAGAAAATCCAGAAAGCCATTGCCCGGCCAGGCCAGTTCTCTGGGAGAAAGGCTTCCTTCAGCCCAGAGCCAGAGAGATGCCGGGGCTTCTCCCACAGGACTTGTCTGGGACAGGTCGTTTATTTCCCAGCCAGGATGGGGAGGCCAGCAGAATTCCTCCACTTCTAGACCCCGGACCCCTTATGGTAGGGAGCTACCTCGGACAGAATCAGAAAGGCCCCTTGGATTTATAGAAAGGGTTTCTCCTGACAATGCTGCTGGCGAGCCCTGGGAGGGGACTTTGGGAGCAAGAGCTGGGCCTTCCTCTCTCTCTCCCCCCCCCCCGCCTGCCTCCACGCTGGCTCTTGTGGTTGCAACACTGCAGTGATTCCACAAGCCCGGAATTTGAAGCATTTCCTGCCAGGCAAGAGGAGAGAGAGAAAGAGAGAGAGAGGAGGCAGGAGGAGCTGTGGGGGAGGGAAGGGAGCCTCTGGCCTTCCAGCCGCAGCCCAGTCTCGTTTTGCCTGGAGGAGATACAGCTCAAGAGCAGAAGGAGGGAGGGAGACCCTTCGGACTATCCCTCCCTGCAACCT
Source organism: Masticophis lateralis (assembly GCA_030761175.1). Lineage (NCBI taxonomy): Eukaryota > Metazoa > Chordata > Lepidosauria > Squamata > Colubridae > Masticophis > Masticophis lateralis. Next base: position 13,338,028 of record JAUDYJ010000017.1, on the reverse strand, counting down.
CTGACTAGGGGTGGGAGGGAGGCTCAGCCTCTCGGGAGGGCGAGCAGGGCACGTCTTTGGCCACCAAATGGTTCCCAGAGGAAGAAGACGAAAGGACCCTAGCTGAGCCCCACAGTGGCAAAACCCTGCCTAACAGGAGAGCAAATAGGGGCATCGCCAGCATCTGGTTGGGTGCAGAGGGATAGAAGATGCTGAGAAAAGGGGGTGTTTTGTATATCCTGAAAGCACCCCCCCCTCCCAAGGGGGCCAGGCGGGACCTCCTGGCAGCCGCCGAGAAGACTCTCTGCAAGCTGCTTTCATGGGCTGCACAGAGCATCCCAGGGGCAGCACAGAAAGCCAGAACCTGCCCCAAAGCTTCCCCTGGACTTAAGGGGGTGGGAGGATGGTGCAAGTACCTGCCAGAGAAAGGCAGCCCAAAGCCTCCTCCACCACAGCCCCGTCTGCCTCCAAGTCCAGGTGCTCGGCTACTTAAGTCTCCAGGGAACTCCGTGTGCAAACACAGCCACCAAGTGAGCCAGCCAACAAGTTGGCACTTGGCCGCCTTTGCCCGACGATGTTGGTTGCTCACCTGGGCGAGTTTGAGGATGAGTCGATGCAGAGAGGAGAGGGGAAGCCCCCCAGCAGCAGAGCAAGAGCACTCCCCCCCACTTCTTGGCCCAGAGAAGCAGGAGGCAAGGCAGAAGCAGGCAAGGCAGCCCAGCCTGCTTTTGGCCCCAGCCCAGCAGGAGGAAGGGAGGCGTCCCAGCCACTGTGCAGGAGAGGTGTGTGTGTGGGGGGGATTTTTCAGAGGGGGCTGCAGCGTGGAATCCAGGCAGGTTGACACAAGGCCCTTCAGGGTCAAGTGGGAACTTGCGCATGGAACGAAGCAGCACCTTAATCCCGATGTCACAGGAGGAATTTGCAAAACCTGACAGCCGCAACTGGCTGGGCCAGTTAATCTTAAAAACCAAACTCTTACAAGAGATTTCGGTTGGGCCAAATAAAGCCATTACCGTATGGTGCCTTCCCCGTTTGTTTGTATAGCTGTCTTTACAGTTGGCTGCAGGCCAAGGAGGTCAGCGCTTGGCAAGGCTTCCCAGGGCCTGCTTCTGGACCTCTCCTGCCAGGCTGCCCAGGTCATGCCCTTCCCCCCTGGCATCTTGAAACTCCCCACAGGCAGCTCCAAAGGCGGCTCCAATTCAGCCACTGCGAGGAGGCGACGGAAAGACCTTCATCCCACGTCTTTCCTTGGGCGCTCTTTATGCCCCCTTGTCCCAGGTGTCGCTTCGGTCCCGTCCCTGCGGGCTGGGACCTCCATGTCTGCAAGCAAACCAGGCCCTCCTTTTGTTACAAAGACTAACGGTAACTTGTTTAAAACAAAAACAACACTTCAAAGAGCTCTAGTTACTTGTAAACAATTCCTAAATGAAATTGACCAAGATTAGAAAAGGGTAAATTCGTAAACAGACCCTGAAACAGCAGATTTCCCCATCCTTGCTTAGGTAAGCCAAGGGGGCGGGGGGGGGGGATGTCCAGCTGCTCAGCAAGGGGGAAGGTGGGAGAAGCTGGGGTGGTGGTGGTGTTTGGCCTGACCAATCAACAGGCTGGCCTCTGGTTTCCAGAGGACAATCAGGGAGGGAGACATCTTCATCTTCATCATCATCACAAGAGTGATGCTGATGCCTCAGCTCCTGGGTAGGAGGGAGGCGGCTGGCATTCAGGAGTAGCTCCCTTGATAAGACTTCTTTTACTTAATTATTTCTGAATGGGTTTTTTGTTCAACCCTTGAAGCATTTACTCTGATTGGGTTGTTGCCTCCAATACGTCTGTCTCTATTTCTCTTGCTCTCCCTCCTTCCCCCCCCCCTCTCTCTAACACACGCAGTCCCCATCTCCCTTTCTTTGGTGTTTCTATGGAAACACCTCCAGGCGTACAACTGTTCTCCAATTTTGCAATAAAAGTTGGATAGTGATATTTCAGCCGCCTCTTTTCTTTCCAGGCTCCTTGCAGCTTCTCGCTGGCAAAACAATGGCCCACCCCTCGTTCGTCTCCCCCGCCCCTCCTCCTGTGTACACAAACATACCCATCTGGATTCCCAGGAGACCCCAAATATTTCAGGCTTGGGGCCATCTTTAAGCCCCCTCCCAACAGGCAGGCACATTTACAGAGACTTTCATCTGAGTAAAAATTGGAGGGAGGGAGGGAGGGAGGGAGGGAGGAAGGAAGGAAGGAGAGGGCGGGAGGAAGTTTTGCAACCAATGCTTGAGGGACTCCTAGGCACAAAGCAGATCTCTCTCACTGGATTGCCATTATTGTCTGGCAGCCCATCTGATTAACCTGCCTCATCACAGGAGGAACCTATATTGGGCTCAGCCCCCCCACCCCAGCCTTTGAGGAAGAGATGCCCTCTGATTGTCATCTTCTAGCTCTGTCTTTTAACCCCCAAGGGGGCTTTTCCCAGAGAATCATGGGAACTGTAGTTTGAGGAAGGTGCCATGCACTCTTGGCCCCAGGATTCCTGGGAAAAGGCAGACAGACACAAAATGAAACAAACTCTTGAAAAACCTTGGAGAACAAGTGACCCATCTTATCCATAGCTGCCAAAATGCCCCCTTCTTTAGGAAAAGGCCAGGATTTGGACCCGTGGTGTGTTTTGCGGGGTTCACCTTCAAAGCCACTCCAGAAAGGGAGCCACATTGCTAATACAAGCCCCGCTTCCTTGCCCACAGGCATGGGGGCACTTGCTCCGGAGGAGACTGCCCAGGTGGGGCCCTGGAGGAGGGGCCCAAGGTAAGGCTTCTTCTGCTCCCTGCCCCCCTCCTCTCCCCAGCTACTCAGAGCCAGAGGTTATGAAGATGAGCTCTGGGGGCTCAAGGGACTTTAATTATCCTCTAAGTATGAACTCCAGAGTGATTAATTAAGAGATAATAAAAAGAAAAGCAGGCTAGAGAGGAAATAACGGCTGCTTTGATGATAAAACCTGAGCTAAGCCAAGCAATTAGGGGAATCTTTAGGAAGAGTTAGCTCTAATCCCCTGGTAGCCATTGCCAGGGAAGGAACCAGCAGGGAAGGAAGAAGGGAGGGAGGGCCAGACTTCCTCCAAGAAGGCACCCTAGCCTTCTTGGAGGAAGTCTGGCCCTCCCTTCCCCTTGCTTTTCCAGAGGTAGACTATTCCTGCTTGTGGAGCCTTGACCTTGGTCCCTTTCCAGAGCCACACAAGGGCTTCTTCCCATGTGGACCTGCGCTCCAGGTAACAGGGTCAAGACCACCCCCTTAAAAGCAGGGGAGACCACGACCAGAAGGAGGGAAGCCAAATGCCAAGCCTAGCAGCTGAGGGTCACGGCAGGAAAAGGACAGGGTTGGATGCCAGGGAGGGGAGACAACTAAGTGGGCATCCCTGCATAAGGGACCCCCTCTCGGGGCCAAGAGGCCACGTTCCCCAGAGGACATCTTTGAGACAGGCTTGCAATGTCATCCCCAGGAGGGGGAACTCACTCACCAAGATTGGCAATGGTGAGGCCTCAGGGTCTCCTTGGTGCCTCACAAGGCCTCCATGCTGCGGCTGCACCCCTTCCCCTTCCCCTTCCCCTTCCCCTTTCGGAGGAGGTCGGTTGGTCCCAGCCCCACCCCACAAATGATCTGCAAAGGCCACTTTCTCCTCCACTTCAGAAAAGAATGTTTGGACCCACCCCCCTCCTCACCTCTGGAGCGAAGCAGAGCCAGGCTCAAAAGAGTGGAAGAAGATATGCATTTGGCAAAGACAGCACCCCCCCCCCCCGCCCAGTTCTATAAGTGGGGATTTAAAGCTCTTGAATCTTCAGGGAGCTTTGGCTTAGCATAGACCCCCCAATTTCCTTAAGTGGCCTTTAGAACAGGGAAGGACGGGGGCTCCCTCCCCTCCCCCTAGGAGGAATTCTGCCCAAGCTCCCTCCCCTCCCCCACAGAAGCAGGGGCGGCTGCAAGGAGACCAGCTGCCCATAGAGGCTGCCTCACAGGACAGACTGTTGGGACCCTGCAAAGGTAGAGAAGGTCATGGGCTGGCAGAGGGCAGCTCTCAGGTAGGCACTGGGGTTGGCTGGCTAGGCTTTTTGGGGAGGACCATGAGGGCCAGAGCCCAGGAAGGAGCAGTTCCCCTTCTACCTCCTGAGCTACCTCGTTGTTCAGAGGGTCCTTTCCCCTGCCATTCTCCTCACTTCCCATCATCCCCAGTCTGAAGAAGATGCTATGGCCTAGAACTAGGCCTGGGTTTAGCACAGCTCAACCCCTTCTCCTTTGCCTATTCCCAGAAACTATGATAGACTAACCCTATGGTTGGAGGCTTTGCCCAGTTCTTCCCTTCACTGGAGACGGCTGCTAAGAACAGAAGATGCAGCTTGCCGAGTTAGACCAGGAGACCATCTTACCCCCCATCCCGGAGAAATCAGACGGAGGACCTCACGAGCAGGGCCAGGAGGCAAGAGAGACCGAGGGGGTTTGAAGACAGAGTGAACCTGAACCTGGAAGTGTCACGCTGGGCCAGACAACAAGTCCCATGAATCCCAGCCAGAGTGGCCAATGGGAGCGCCTTCTCTCCTTCCCTCCCCTGACAATGAGCCTTAATTTTTTCCCTTTTAGATTCGCCCCTTCTTCCGCTTGAAAAGGAGATGAAAAATAATCCACCCGCAGAATGGCTCTGAAAATGAATGAATATTTCAAATTGTGACATGCCATCATGGAAAGACCCCTGCCGGATGATTGAAAGAGGGTGGAGGGGAAGACAAATGACTCTCATTTAGATAAAATACAGAAAATTATTTTGTGAAAAATGAGGAGTGATGGAGCTCGGCCAGCGGCACGCCTCCCCCATTCCAAGGAAGGGATGTGGTACACACACCCCCTTTCTAATTAAGTGCCTGCCTGTCCTTTGAGTGGGGGAGGGGGAGCACAAGGGGGTCCAGCTTCTCTTCCCTCACGCCCTTCCCCAGCCTGGGCCTTTGCAGACATACTGACTATAACCCCCATTGTCCTCAGCCAGAGCACCCATCCCAGCAGACGTCTGGAATGCCAAAAGAAAGTCCATCAGTGGGGAGGGGAGGGTCAGAGCCCCCTTCACAGGCCCTCTTTCCCATTAGCCCCTTAATAGCTCAGATAGCTCTATAGGCTAGATAGCCTGTTATTAACACCCAGCTGTCTGCAATTATGCGAGTTCGAGGCTCAAGGTTGACTCAGCCTTCCATCCTTTCTAAGGTAGATAAATTGAGGACCCAGTTTTTGGGGGCAATAAGCTGACTTTGTATAAATATACAAAAGTATGAAGGCTATTGCTTAACGCATTGTGAGCCGCCCTGAGTCTCCGGAGAAGGGCGGCATATAAATCGAATTTTTAAAAGAAAATAGCCTGGGGAGGCCTTGTCCCATAAAGCCCCATATCTCCTTGCATCTCCAAGGACAGCCTGCTCCTCCCCTCCAGGAATGCTGCCCTCTAGGGCCCCCTCCCCCCTTCAAAAGGTCTGTTTCCTCAGAATCCCAACAGAAGCTCTCCTCCCTCCTCCCTGGATTGATGGAATGGGGCCCTGAGGGGAGGAGCTGCCCCAGCTGAGCTCTTCAACTCCAGATCCTGCCACCCCACAAGGGGCCAAGAGGGCGGTCAGCTTCTGCCACCCACATCAACAGTTTAATCCCTCCCCTCCATGCCACCCCCCTCCCACATCCCTCTCCAGAAGGGTGAATGAGCTTTTTTCCTAAAAAAGATGCACAATTTGGGAAGATGGCGATATACACACCCACACACAAGCTTGGGAAACACCCAGGTGCCCTCTACCATCTCTCCTGGTAGAGTGCCTCTGAATGTGGGAGATCCACTGAACAGGGACCAGCGTTGCTGTCCAGGCCGGGTATAAGCAGAGCATCTGCTCTTGCCTCCTTGCTCCATCCATGGCAGGGAGCCCCTCCCTCCCGCCCCAAGATCTTTTCCAAGTCCCCCGTCCACTCTGGAGGCACTGGGTTGGGCCTTTGCTCTGACCACTTCCAGATGCTCTCAAGCTTTTTCTTCCCAAGAAATCAGGATCTTCATGGAAACCCTTTGTACAAGTCTCTAGTCCTCATGGCTTTAAAAAGAAACAACAACAACAAAAAAAAAAAAACAGAATTCCGTGAAATCATTCAAGGAAGACTCTTTTTCTCTGCTACCAACATTTCGGTGCAAGATCTCATCAATGCTGAAAAATGCACTGAATTGCCCTTTCCAGGTAGATCCTTGGAAGCTGTTCCCTCCCCACCCCTTTGTGGACAAGCTGCCTGAAGGAGCCCAGTTGTGACTGAGAAGCAAGCCAGTTAAACACACACACACACACACATTTTATAACTATTAGTAACGCTAGCTGTTTATGGCACAGGAGATGGGAAAGGGAGAATTACGTCAGGCTTCAACCCCCACCCACCCCCCAGCCCTCCCCAGCACAGCCACCTCGCTCGGATTCTGTCTGGCCTCCGCCTCCTCCGGCAGCCCCGCCCTCCACAAACGCCGAAGACCGGGCTCTCCCCTCCATGCCCGCCCCGGGGTGGGCGCCATATGCAAAACAAGGATGCCAGCGGCTCGAGGGGCCGGGAACAATCTTTCCCCCTTTGCTCGACGACGCCCCCTCTGTAGTGAGCCACCCGGTCCCTCTTGAGGGCTCTGTCTAAAGCAGCATCGCGGGGCCGGCCCCACCTACAGAGAGAGGAGCCCGCGCGGCGCGAACCCACCGGACTCACCCTCCCAAACATACTCGCCACCCGCCGAGCGCCTCACCAGCACGCGCCCCGATCCGGGGCCAAGCACGGACACCCGCCGGCGCTTGGCAGAAGAGCCCCCCGACCCCGCCTGCCCTGGGGACTCTTCCTGTACGCCTCCTCTGGTTGGTCCGGAGATGGAGGAGCCCCCCCCTCCTGCATCCCCCTCCTTTTAATTTCAACTCCACGCGGGACGTCGAAAGGAAGCGAGGCGAGGCCGCCCGAGGGAGGAGTGAGCGGACAGTGAGCCGCTTTTCCATTTCAGCTCCCTCTCGCTTCTTGCGAAACACTGCCCTCTTCCTTAGCCCTCAGGCCTAGACCCGGCTCCCACCGAAGCGCCTCTCCTTCCCGCCCCGCTGTCCGGAGCCGACGGGCTCGCGAGCCAAGTGCGAACAACTTTTGAGGCCCCCGCCTCCCGTGGAGAGAACAAGGCAGCGAGGCAACTGCCCCCGCCCGCCCGCCTCCCAAGCCCGGGGCTCGGCGGAACGGCTGCGGGGGTGGGGGGGGGGAGCTCCGGCTTCTGGCCACCGCTAGCGGGGACCCGATCCGCGCCGACGCCGCTAAACTCCGCAGAGGGCTGTTGCTCCCCAGGCTCTGTCCCGCGCCGCGAAGCCTCGGTCGGCGAGCGAGCCATCCCTGCCCGGCCCGAGAGGCGAAGCGGAGCCACGGGACGGGCGCTGGGACGCCGCCTCTCCCGCCCCGAAGACGCGCCTGCGGCCCAGCCAGCGCTCAGCTACGAGCCGCGCGCCCTCTCTCGGCAGGGCCGACGGGAAAGGCTCCGGGCGGCCGTCGGGGCGCTGCTTACCTTGCGCGAAGACGGCCTCGATTCCTGAGAAGACGCACAAGACGGCCAGCAACGGCAGCATCTCTCCCGGCGCGGCGGGGCTGGCTTCGGCGCTCGCTCGCCCGCCCGCCCGCCCGCTCGGGGCCTCCTACTACCCCGCGCGCCCAGCGCCGTCTTCGCCGCTGCTCCTTCCAGCGAAGGGGAAGAGAAGGAGGAGAAAGGAGGCGGGAGAGGAACCTCTGGGGTGGCGGGCGGGAGAGAGGGAGGAGGAGGCGGGCAGGCGGGCGGGGGGAAGGAGCGAGGAAGGGACCGTCGCCGGGGAGCGAGCGCGCGCCGGATTGGCCCAGCTGGGCGCAGGGAGGTCCGGAGACTGGGGGATGCAGCTGCGCTGCCAGCCACGCAGCCCGCGCGCCCTGAGCGATGGGGATGGGAGTCCAGTGCTGCCTAATGCTCGGGTCGGAACTCGCGAGTGAGCAGGGCGGCCGAAGCCGGGAGAGGGACACTCTCCTGCTGTTTTCAGCGCAGCCCCCGGCTGGAAGGCAGACAGACGTGATCCCGAGACTCCGGCCTTCCCCAGCTTGGCGAGGGGCGGCCCTCCCTCCGTGGCCAAAAAAATCTCCCCTTGCGAGGATTCGCGGGGGGGAGCAGATTGTAGGCAGCCCTCCGTTTATACAACACCCTCGTTGGGTGGGTTCACGCCACCGCAGGAGCCCAAGCAAATCGCAAGACCCAGAGAAGCTTCCCGGCTTTGCCGGGTTTGTCCCGGATGCGCACCCCTTCTCGGGCACGATTCCCTCGAGCTCAAACGCCCCTTACCTCCCGGCGGGGCTGCACAGAGGCAAAAGCCGCAGCTTCCCGGGAGAGGCTCCGCTGGCGCTGGCGCTGGCTTCGGCTCCCCCATCCTGCGCCCGCTGACATCCCTCTCCCACCTCGCACCTGCAGGATAGCAGGATGTTTCTGAACATGCGCAGAGTGCCTCTCCCTCGGCACGGACCAGCCCGGGTTTGCGTGGCCGATCTGCGACCCACCGTTTCGGCCGGCTGGAAGCTGCTGCCGCGGCTGATTCGGAAGCCTAACGGGATAGCATGATGAGCCGGCGGCTGATGGGCCGGGGAACCCCCAACATCCGGAGGTCGGACCTTTGTCAACTCAGTGCGCTTCGAGCAGCCCTGCAAACTAGCCGGCCCGAGCCGAGCCTTCCGTCCTACGGGCTTAGAATGTCCTTTGAAGGGATCTATCCACACGAAGTACCGCCGGGGGCTTCCTGCTGGGTAACTCAGCCAAGCTTCTGCCCTAACCGGAGAAACGGGGTTCGGGGCTGGAAGGCTGGTGGGCTATCCGAGCTAACGGGGTGGGGGAGCAGGCCGAGGGTCTGGACACCCCCGCCCCAACTCGCTTTGTGACTCTGACAGGACACAGCGCCTCCCCAGGAGGAGATCGGCTGCGGGCCCTGGCCGGCGCTCCTCCCTTCTGGCCTTCGGGGCCAGAACTGGTCGCGTCCCCGCCCGGGGCTCCAAAGGGCTCCCCCTTGCTCCTTTGGTCAACCCCCAGAAGCCTTTCAAACTTGCTTCGGCCAGGGTTGAATTGGGCCTCCGTGGGGCCTCCGTGGCAACACAGCACCCGCGTCTCCCTCAGCATCGAGCGAGAGGTGGGGAAGCGACAAGGAGGAACATAACTCCTCCTCCCCGCTCCCCGCATCCGTCCCCTTTGGACACACCGTCCGGGATCCGTGCAAAAACTTCTCCCACGTTCTTTTGCTCCCTGCAAAGTTGGAAAGCGCTTTTCGGAAGCTCCCTGGCGCCCTCTGGTGGCCACAAGCCCTCAAAAAGACTGCTCTCCCTCGCGGGGGCGGACCCTGGTCTCGAGGTTCCTGCACCCCAGAATAACTACGGTTGAACTTGGCCTGCATGCTTGAAGAGAGCTCCTTCAAGAGCTGAGATACCAAAAGGAAAGCTGAGGCTCAGGAAAAGGAGGTGGCACGTTCCAGCCGGCCTCAGCACTTGCATGCTATAACCAGCCTCTCGCTGTAATTAACTTTTTAATTAATTAATCCATTAACAGTCTCTCTGGGCCTCCCCAAAGGCACTCTTGTCCGAGGTTCTTGCTGATGCCTGCCATCCCCTCAGGCCCTGGGGTGCTATGGAATGGCGTGTGATGGCCCCAGATGGGGGGGAGGGGGGCAAGAGACAGCAGAGCCCACCCTTCGGCAGACCTGCCCCCTCGCCTTGTCAACAGATGGACTTGGCTGCCTGCCAGGTTTCTGCAAAAGCGCAGCAGTCCATAGGACACCTGCTTGCAAGGCAACATACGGCTGTGGCTGGGGATCACACCGGAGCACTAATTTGCACAAACATAGGTGTTCACTCTGGGTCTCCCCGTCTTTCCTCTTGGTTGCACTTCCAGAGGGACTGGAGGCAGCTCTCGTGTTGTTTTCAGACAATTAGCTGTAGCTCTGGATCCATTCAGAGGTGAGCAGGAACCAGTGGCGGCTGAGCAAGGGAGATGGGGGCACCTGGCCCGGTGCACATGTTGCTCTATGTGGGAGAGCCGGAGGCTCAGCTGCTGCAGCTGTGGCTGAATCCAGAGAGGACAACTTCCACTGTCCTCTCTGGATTTTGATACCATAGACCATGGTATCATGCTGCGCCGCCTGGAGGGGTTGGGAGTGGGGGGCACCATATTGCGGTGGTTCTCCTCCTTCCTCTCCGGACGGACGCAGTCTGTGTTGGCAGGGGGACAGAGATCGATCCCAAAGCGCCTTATCTATGGGGTGCCACAAGGGTCAGTTCTCTCGTCCCTGTTGTTCAACATTTATGTGAAGCCGCTGGGGGAGATCATCTGTGATTTTGGGGTGGAGTCCATTTGGGGTGGAGTCCATCTGTACGCTGACGATACTCAGCTGTACATCTCTACCCCAGACCACCCCAATGTTGCCCTTGTCTGGAGGCCGTGCAGATCTGGATGGGGAGAAACAGGCTCAGACTCAACCCCTCCAAGACTGAGTGGCTATGGCTCCCGGTGTCCCTTTATAGCCAGCTGGTCCCATTGCTGGCTATTGGGGGTGAAATGTTGGCCTCCTCGGAGAGGGCTCACAATCTGGGTGTCCTCCTGGATGCACGGCTGTCTTTAGAAGAACATATGACAGCTGTGGCCAGGGCGGCTTTTTATCAGGTTCACCTGATATGCCAGTTGCGTCCCTTTCTGGACCAGGATGCCCTGTGCACGGTCACCCAGACCCTTGTCATGTCTCGTCTGGACTACTGTAACGTTCTCTACATGGGGCTCCCCTTGAAGGGCACCTGGAGGCTCCAACTGCTCCAGAATGCAGCCACACGAGTGATTATGTGATACCTTTCCTGCGCGAGCTGCACTGACTCCCGGTGCTCTTCCGGTGCGGTTTGAGGTGTTGGTCACCACCTTTAATTTAGCAACTGGCAAAGAAACAGCTAGGCTCAGTTTGAGGAACTGGAGAGTCTTCTTGCGCTCAGACTAGCAGCCATTACTAAGAGGCGTTTAATGCCCCAGCACGCTTTAGCAGTGTGAAAGGAGCCTCCAGTGGAATCTCCTGCCACTTGGCTGGGAAGGGGCACCTGAGGGTAATCCCGCGGAGCTTCAGTCTCTCACGTGCCTTGTTTTTACTGATTTTTTCTTTGTCAGCCTCTTCTGATCTCTCAGCTATATTTATCTAAACAACACCCACGAGAGTAATCATTTCCCCATAGCTATCAGGAGCTGGAAAGTCTAAGCAAAGTGAGACCCAGTGACTCCCTCAGTCCCTCGCCTATTCTGTGACCATCGTAATAAGACTCATAATGGAGTTTCTCCTACGCTTCGTATCTCCACACAGCCTGCAGAAACCCGTTTCAAAGCAGCCATGTGCTCTCAGCTCATTAGCAGCCTCTCGGAGCAACAGCCGTGTTCAGCCCCTCGCGCTCTCGCGCGCTCTCCTTAAGGTCTCAGCTCGTCCCATAGCCATCCTATGTGTGGCAGCTGCCAGGCCCCTGGGCAGTCCAGATGCCCCTTTCATCTGAAATTGGCCTCCTTGGTACAACTTGGCAAAGGGATTTTTTGTGACCGTGGAGAGGAGCAAAACCCAAACAGAGAGCCCGTGGGCGGGGGGGCTCTGCCCCATCTTGCTCTTTTTAGCAGCCCTTCCTCTCAGAGGAGGCAAAGAGACGCTGGGAAAGGCGACCTACTTATTCACACAGTGCCTCCTTGGCAAGTTTTGGGCAGGGCTGAGTCTGCCAGGAGTCCAGATGATGAAGGCAGCCTCCGTGGGCATGGTGGAGAGGTACTTTTCAACAAAACAGGCAGGGTTGTGGGCAAAAGGGGCCCCATTGCCTTCCAGGAAGGTGAAGACAGTGGCCCACAGGGACAGCTCGCACTTCCCCACTTAGCCTGGCCTTTATTGTTGTGGGGCAGCTGCCAGGTGACCCAGCTGCCATTTGCCTCTATCCCCTATCAGTCCCCTTGGCAGCCTTCCCTGGCAGGAGCTGGAGGAGGAGGAGGAGGGGCTGGCATCTGGATTCAATGTCTTCAGTCTTTCCTCCTGGCTCACCTGCCCAACCTCGCTCAGCAGGTGAAATACAGGCGGGCATAAAACCACTTGGGAATTCCTCTTAGCTTTATGAGCTTCAAGTGTGTGTGTGTAATGTTGCGATTATAGAAGTGCCTCTATTTACTCATCCTCGGCTTGCTGCAGCTTTCATTAATGCTGGGAAAAGGGGAAAATACAGTTTTATCCTCCTGGCACGACAAATGCAGGACCTCAGGATGACAGAGAGGCAGCAGCTGGGTAGAGATAGGGAAAACCTGTTCCCCTGAGGAAAAGTGGCCAGGACCCTCCACCTGCAAATGCCAAGGCTGAGGAACTATAGCTGATGCCTCCATGCACAGGAGTAGTCTATCTGAAATCATCTCTGGGGATAAGTCACCTAGGAGGCCCTGATGCCCCACTGCCCTCCCCAGCTCCTTCGCCGTGTGCAGAGGTTGCTCCCCAAAAGGTGGGCTGGACTTTCAAGGCTGCTGGGTTTCTCTGGAACCTCCTTCTTGTGGTGTTTGATATCCCCCCTCCCCTTGAGCAGGCTTTTTCACCGGGGGGGGGGGTTTGCGGGCAGCCCCCATTCATTCCCAAGCACTGGGGGGGGGGGGAGAGCGAAGGACCCTCAAGGAGAGGGGATGCTCAGAGGGGAGCGCTGGAAGCCTGGCCCGATTCACCAGCCAGCCGTGTGAGTAATATTCCCAAGAGGGCATTTAGACAGAAGCCCAAGTGAGTTATTTAGTGAGAACATTAAGTCGGCACAGGATTACTTATTTATGGGAACTTTGTGGCAGATCTGTCACTCAATAATTTATACCACTCAGCATTTAGCAGGGTCGCCAGTAAATAATTCAATTATTATAAACTAAGGGATGTTTTATGATATCTTGAATTACAGCTTCCCCTCTGATTCAGGACCATAAATACGAGGAGTGACAACCGCCTGCCCGGTGCCCTCACTGGGCTCCTTGCTGATCCCAATGCTCTCGCCTCATGGATTGGAAAGCCTGGCATTGGCACCTCTGCTGGGGCTCGCATGGCATCTCCTGGGCATCTTACGGAGAAAGCAAATAAAGCACAGACGAGGAGTAGGTGGGTGTTCCTGTGTGGAAAGCAGCCCTGCTTGCTTAAGGTGGAGTGGAAATCACTGGGGCAGAAGGGGGGGACCTGGTGGTCCCTTGCTTTGAGCCCCAGGAGGATCTGCTGCTGAAGGGGTTTGGCTGATCCTGTAGCCAGATCAACCTTTGCCATATTTCAGAGCTGCGACAGAGCTGTCTCCGGGGCGGTCCGTTGTCCCCCAGAAATGGTGAGCTTGAGAAAGCGAAGGGAGCAGCCCCGCCTCACAGGCCGGCTGAAGGAGGGACATCCCTGCATCACACCCACCAGCTGCAGCTCCAGGCGTCAATGGCAAATGCCCGGAGGCCTTTTGGTCCTCCAGTGAACCCAAATCCTGCGCTTTGAGTGGGCTTCTCCTGAGAAGTTGCCCTTAGTGCACCCCTTGGGATAGGGACCTGCGTGCCAGCCCATGGGAGATGCCTGCCTGGCATGGCCGCTCAACCCAGGGGAGACACCACACCGGAGTGAAGCAGCAGAGGGACTGGGTTCCAGCTGCAGCAGCATTTGGACGAAATACTCTGTGGCTTTATACTCCTTACATCTTTGGCCTGTTCCCAACCATCCCCCTCTTCCTCTCCTCCTCCTCCTCCTCCTCCTCCATCAGTGGGGGAACCCAAGGCCAGAGCTAGCCAATCCGCTTCCTGAGTAGCATGAGGCCAGCCAATGGTGGCTTGGAAAAGAAATCAAGGCAATACCTGAGGGGCTTAGCTCCATGTATAAGCCCACTGTGTTCAGCTTCTGCTAAGCCAACTGCGAGCCAGGACCTGCCCCATCTAGCAGGCCCCAGTGGGGCAGAGTTGGAGTAACCATCAAGGGCTGCTCTTTGGGAGGTAGCCAGGCGAGCTCAAGCCCCACCCTTCTTGGTGTGTGTGCATCCCTCCTGCCTCCCCCACCAGGACTTACCTTCTTCTTCTGTGCTTCCCCTTCCACAGAACCCCTCCACCGCCCCCACCGCCCCCCAGAGGACCCACACAGGAAGGATTTACCGCATCTTTTAATGGGTAACAGCAGGCAAACGGCCCGTCCTGAAGCACTTCAACACAAACACTCGCCTGGGAAACGGGAAAGCTGCTTTTCAATCATGACAGCTCCCGACCGCCACCTGCCGGACAGGTTGCTCCTCCAGCCTTAAGAACTGGCATTACAGGGATCTCCCTGTGCCAGCATGTGGGAGCCTGAGAGAGGCTGTGGGTGGGCTGGGGTTGGAGATGCCTTGCCGGGTGTCGAGGCCCATGAAATAAACAAAGGGAGCTGAAGCTGATTAAGCCCTGGGAAAGCCCAACCCTGCTTGGAAGAGTTGTTGGTTCCCTGGGCTGTAAGAAGCAATGATAAAATGCTCTTATTCTAGCCTGTCTCAAGGAAATAAGAGTTCTCAAGGGTTGCGTGATTTGGTCTACCTGGAAGGGCTGGTGCCATGATAAGCTTTTATCAGGCCCTTTGGATGCCCCATTTAAGCGTCTTGGGGGTGGGGTGGGTGGGAGAAGCAGGGTCTTCTCGGGTCACAGCAACAGCAGTGCAGCAGTCACCAGGAGTCCTCTGATCAGGAGAGAGCCCAGCGCCCAGGGTCCTAAGGTGGGAAAGGGAAGGGGGGGTCATTAATACCTGAGCAGTCCATCCAAAGGAAAGCCACAGCCAAAGTCACAGGTGGGTGGAGGCTGATCTGAGCCATGGAAACCGGGTGAGGGGAGCCAAAAAGAGGAGGCTCCCCAAAGAGGAGGAGGAGGAGGAAGAAGGTTCTGCCAATGAGTTGGACATATTTGCACTAATCTGAAACAAACGCACTAACTTCGCCCTCCCCAGGACTGGCGAGGCAGAGTCGGGCATCTCCATCACACCGGTGGACAGGAAAGCCCGTTGTGTCCGATTGGTAGCAGACCATTTCAGTACCCAGAGCCTCTTAGCTACATTAGCTGGTCTTCATTTTGCTTGGGGCCATAGGGCAGGGCATTTCCCTGGCCTTGCCCATCATCCTTTCCCAGTTGATGGGAACTGTGATGCAACCTATACAGAAGTTGCTCAGGGAAGATTAGCTTTGGCTCCTGCTTCCTTGTTGCTGCGACTTTGCATTCAGTCCTCCACCCTGCCCATTTTGTATTTTAGATTTCAAAGTTTCCAGAGGTCCCACTTGATCCAGACTGGCTTCCCCCACACCCCCTGTAAACGGACCTGCTTCCTCCAGTCCTATGTCCTGTCTCCCCCCCCCCCGCCCCGTTCACCCACATCGCAGCGTGGCAGGGTTAGCCAAATAATGACTTAAAGAACTTCAAAAAGAATTGCTGAATACCCAGTAATGAAACCAATGAATAATGCAGAGGACACCGAAAACGAAGAGGGAACATTTGCTTCTGCAAACTTCAGAAGTGCAACTATTCTAAACCCAGCTGACAAATCTGCTTAGATCTCAAAAATGGTAATTGGGCGGGCTGCCTTATTTATGATATTCTTTACGTGGTTTGGACCTTGTGAGTGCCAAAGAGGCCAAGGGGCCACAGAACTTCCTTGAGCTCTCCTTTACTCCCTTGCAGAGCCAAGGGCTAACCTGGCAACTGCCCCACCTAGTTTGATTAGGCCCCCAAAATTAAGGATCTGCAGAAGTGCCAAGACTTTGCCGAGGGCCCTGTTCAGTGGCGCCTAAAGAATGCAAGATTGGGGCTCCTCCACAAAGCAAGGACCAAGGCAGGGGTGAAATCCAGCAGGTTCTGACAGGTTCTAGAGAACCAGTAGCAGAAATTTTGAGCAGTTCAGAAAACCAGCAAATACCACCTCTGGCTGGCCCAGAGGTATAAAGTGGGGAGGGAATGGACATTTTGCAATATATTTTCCCCAGGAGTGGGGAGGGAATGGAGATTTTACAGTATCCTTCCCCTGTCACGCCCAACAAACCACACCATGCCCACCATGCCACGCCCACAGAACCGGTAGTAAAAAAAATTGGATTTCACCACTGGACCAAGGGCTGAATCTTTATTCCAGCCTCAGGTGGGCAGGCATTTCTAACAGCCAAGGGAGGGGACTTGCAGGGGGCAGGAATACCAGCTGCTGGCCTCTGTGCCAAACTGCTAGTGCTAAGGAGGGGCATCTGTACTGTGGGCAAACATTGGTGCGGCGAGTCTGCCCTTTGGCTGGGGTCGAAGGGGCCCTGGGGGTAGTGCAGAGAAGCCTTTGCCAGCTGCAAGTGGCTCAGCTCAGCCACTGGTGGGGGGGGGGGGTAGTCTTGGGCAGGTTCTGCCTTTTACCTGGACTTGCAATGTTGGGAATGCAAGGATGCTGGAGGACGAAGTTGAAGGTGCTCTGGGCGGTGGGGGTCTGGGCTGTGCAGGTGTAGGCCCTTTTGTGGTTGGTGTCCACAAGCTGAGTGAGCCAGGCCTGCTGGCTGAGGGTGGTGCCGGTCTCTGTGTCCTTCCAGGCGTAGGTCACCCTGTGGCCGGGCCCCATCCCTACTTCACAGTCTAGATAAATGTGGCAGGAATCATTCCCCAAGGAGGAGATCCTTTCAGTGATGTCTGGCAGGAGAGACAGGAGGGGTACAATTCAGAGGGAGCAGCAGCAGGAGAGAAGACCTAGGATCTCAAAGCAGGAAGAGACCCTTGAGGCCATCCAACCTAACCCCCTGAACCTTTCCAGGGAAGCAGAATCATCCTTCCTTCGAACATAGAATAATTTTCTAGCTGTGCTGTAAAATGAATCAGCTTTTGGCCCAGATTTGCAGGCATTCGGTCACACCAACTTCTGCCTCTCTTGCACAAACTCACAAGAAGTGACTGAGGAACTGAAAGTTCCACGGAAGAAAACAATTGAATAGAGAAACTGCTGTTCAAAGCACTAACCCGGGCAAGAATTTGGTTCGAGAGATTCCCCCAGTCAAGCAAATATGCCTGGAAATCAGACCAACCAAAGGCTTCTCTTTAAGAACATCCCCTAAAGTTCAGCTTAGCTGAAAGTAGTGTGACAGGCCCTCCCCCCCCCCCCCGTTTCATGTATTAACGGTCAGTAAATGGGCTGGATGCAAATATAGATCTCAAAGGGACTTGATTTCCTGGAGAGCACTTTAATTTGTCCCATATGCTGAAATTTCCGGCTGGGAGTCCTGCCTTCTCCTACTTTCTGGGACCTAGAAAAATGCGCCACCCTCTCCACTTCCACCCATTCCTCAGGGCAACCTGAATAGAGGGACCCTCAATGAAATTGCTATTTATCTACGATGCAGGGAGATTCTGTGCAATTGCTACTCATCTATAATGCTGGGAAATTCTATGCAATTACTACTCATCTACGATGCAGGGAGATTCCTTACTGAATACGGCCACCAGGAAGCTGTTCAGCACTTTGGGGGAGGAGGTGAAGCTGGTGGAGATTTCGTAGGTGCCCCCATCGTCCAGGCTGAGGTTGGCAATTCTGAAGGCTATCTTGTCTTTCTGGAAGGCCACCCGGTTAGCGTATTTGATGCTTAGAACACTGATGTCTTTGGAGTCCATCCAGATGGCGATAGCTTCTTCTCTTGAGGAGTCCCTCAGGAGGAGGTTGTTGAGGCTCTCGCCCTTGGGAATGGTCACGGGCAATGTGACAGCACCCCCCAGACGAACCGACTTCAAGGGGGGGTCAGGTGCAGAGGCTGCTTCTGGGACACAAGGGAGAGAGGAGCAAATTCTGACACCCACACCCCCACACCCAGGAAAGCCTCCTTGGAGACCCAGTGTGGGACAGGAGTGGACAAGGGGGCCAGCCAACCAGGAGACCCGCTGATGTCCTTTTGTGGGGGGGACAATTTGCATAAACAAATACTGCCCCAACAACAGTACTCCCTTTATAATGGGTTTTAGATTGGGTTTTTAAATGGTTTTTATGATTGGATTTTAATTATTTCAGCCTAGTTGTTTAATTTATTTTAAATTTTTAACTTTTGTATGATATTGTATTTTTAATTGGCTGTTCACCGCCCTGAGTCCCTTCGGGGAGTAGGGCGGTATACACATTTGAATAAACTGAAACTGAAAACTGAAACTGTAAAACACCAGTCAGTTCCTTCTCTCCTAACTCCTTATGCCAGTTTCTCCAAGTCTACACCTGCTTTCCCCCTTCCCAGCTGCGCTCAGTGCCCCCTCCCAAATGTTACATTACACTTTCTGTCCTCCTGCTACTGGTCAGGGAACAGCGCCCTCTGCTGCTCAGCACCACAAACTGCCATGCCTTGGTCCCCTCCCATTTCCTTGGACTGCAGTGTGGCCCTCGACCTGTTTGGCCCCTGGTGCCAAGGGGACACTGGGCTTTCCTGATGGCCAGAGACCCACCCAGAGGGGCATTGTGCTCATCTGTGTCCAAGTGAAGAAGCCAAAGGAGGTGGAGAGAGGATTAAAAGGATGAAGGGCGCAGCCACAACCTTTTCTCAGAAGACACCCAGGTTGGATCCCTCCACTTTTGAAAGCTGCCTTGCTGAGCAAAAAGCAAAGCCGACTGGAGGCTGGAAGCTCTAAAGAAGAGCACCTCTGAGCATGGGAAAAGTGCCCTTGGAGGAAGAACCCCGGCTGCGACATCGGTTGTCCCAGCCATCCCCAGCCGAAGAGGCACCTCTCTGGGCCCTTCCTGTGGCTTACCTGCCCAGCAGAACAACAGGAACGCTAGGAAGACACAGGAGTCCATGCTGGCCCTTCGGAGACAAATGTGCAAAGTGAGTCACAAGGAAACGGGCGTCTCCTTTTCCTTCCTACCCCCCCTCAGAAGGAACTCCTTTGTTTCTGGGGGTGGTTTGGAGAGCAAGTCACATGCTCCAGCTCTGTTTATGGAGCAGGGAAGGAAGCTTCAGCTGGAGGAGAAGCCCCACCACTTGACAGATTAAGGGGAAGCCTTTGGCATGTTGAGAAAAGCAGCTGCAGCAGCCGCCAAAAATGTGCCTCTGTCCTGGGCCCTGAGGCCCCAAATGCAGGAAGGGCCCTTTGGCTTGGCCCCACTATCACTGCTGCTGCTGCATTTAAAAAAAATGCTTTAAATGCTTTATAATTTTAGAATTGTAGGCTGCCCAGAGTTGGGTGGCTATAGAAATAGAATAAACAAACAAACAAACAAATAAACAAATAATGCCTGGGCTGAATTCTGGCATATGAATTTAAGAAACAAATATTCCCAGGGTCCAACTGGTGGGCTCAAAATCTCAAAATGTGTGCCCCCCCCCAGTGAAGTTTAACTTCTGGAAAAAGTGTGCCGTTTGTTCAGTTGGTGCAGTTGGTACAGTTTCTGCAGTTTCTAGCTTATCTCCTGGATCCCCTGACCAGAGCCAGGGGCACTCCTTCCAGTCTCAACGTGGCATAATCTGTGACCTGGGGGCTTGGTAGTTCTCCAGGACAGAGAAGGAGAAGTCCTTGTCTTCTTTAAGTAAGCATTTAGGTAACACAACGGTTCCTCTGAGTGTTGCTGTTGCCAGGCTGGTATTTCAGGCTCTGGTTGGCAGAGCTCTTCTGATGGAGGGGGGGAGGTAGCCTTGCCCAGGCCCTTTCAGAGCCACGAGAAGCTTCCTGGAACACAATGGGCACCAACCTTCCTTCCTGTGGATAACTGACGGAAGCCCCTAGTAATCTTCTACAGGCCTTGGGCGCTTTTTCGTAATCTGAGCCCTGGTGCTAAGGCTGCTTTGCTAGGCAACTTTATGATTTAAAGTGTGTGTGTGAGTCCAGAACGGAGCACACACCGGCTAGTTGCGGAAACTGGCCATAAATAAGGCCGCGGGAGAACGTGGACAATGAGGTGCTGTCCGGAGGCTTGAGCCGAGAGACTCCGCACTGGCCGATCGACCAGCTCAAACTGACAGCAGAGAGGAATTCAGAAACTGCGGGGCCCCAGGGAAGCCGAGAGCGTCGGGGACCGAAGCCCCGCGGGAGCCACGTCTCCCTCCCTCCGAGCTGAAGGCTCCGCAGCTACGTTCCTTCGAGCCTGGTCCGGCTGCAGCGGGGTTGGGGCTTGGGGCTGGGCGGGCAGGCGGACCGGAGCACCCCACCCAGTTGAGAAAGGACGCCCTCCGGTGGCGGCGAAGCCTTGTCCAGATTGTAAAGGGGGCGCGCGGGGTACTGCCCAGTGTGGGCGCAGGGCAGGACTGCGCTCTCGGGGGTGGGGGTGGGGGAGCAAATTCTCCATCGCGTCTGGAGGGAAGGAGCCGAGACCGAAGCGGAGTCAGCTCACGGGGAATCGAAGGGTGCCCCCACTCTGGAAAGGAGCTTCTAATCTAGGAAGCGCCTTGCATGGGTCTCTAGCTGGGACCGCCAGTGGCGTCCAGCCTTTGCCTTCCTGGCCGCAGCCCGTCTGGCCGTGCCCGATCCCTCGGCCGAGAGCGAGTCTCGCGTGGGAGGAGACGAAGAGAACGGGGAAGGGCCCCCGATTCCAGCTGGAGGTCGGTGACGTGGGAAGGAGCTCCGGGGACCGTTTTGGGCCTGGGAGCAGCCGAGACGCGTTCGCTACGCTTCTCCAAATCCTGCTGGCCGTCGTGCGTGTGAGCCGGTGGTTGTGGGAAACTTTCCCGCTCAGAAAAAGCGGAGTTCTGCGAGACGGGATTGTTCTCCAGAGATCCACCAAGCTGCCATTCCCACTTCTGTCCCACTGCCCACCTGCTGTGTGGCACCCGAGGATTTACGTTGAATAAAATTAGGAAGCAGACACCGGACAGTAATACTGGGAAGGACCCTCCCCTCGCCTTCAGCAATGTTTGTGCCCTGCTTTGAGACTAATGATAAACTGATTTAATTACATCACTATCCATTAATAAAGCAACGCCTTCGAAACATTTGAAAATCTGACTTTTAAACTTGTCTTTATTTAGTGATTTTGTTCTAAACAGAAAAAAAAGCTTCCTTTCACCCGCCAATAAAATAGGGCTTTTAGTGCAAAACGTCTTTTTCAGTGGATAAAAACCTTCATATTTATGAAGTACAGTACATAATTAATAGGCACAAAATAAACATTTAAAAAAAAAACGGAAATCAGATTAACGTGCAGTTTAAACTCAGTCATCAAAACGTCTGTCCTTATTGGTGTGTGTGTGTGTGTGTGTTGTGTGTAACAAATTCCAGAGGCTCATGTTGATTCAGCCACACAAAGCTAGACCTAAGAGAGTCTGGTAACTTAAAAGGGCTGGATAAGTGACCACTGGTCATAGGTTACAGCCATCTTGGACTCTGACCAGGAAACCTTTCCTTGGCTCGTTTATTTGCTTCCCACACCTCTCAGCAAAGTTTGCAACCCCCTCTGGGTGTGTTTGTGGACGCCTGGCCTGAGACACAACAGGACACCAGCTAGGCTGCCACCCTGGGTGCTTCTTCCACTTTCTGAGAAGCTCCGGGTGACTCCAGCTTGTCTTGTTACAGCCCATCCCACCCCCACAGGATCTTGCGCAAAATGTGTAACGGAGAAGTATATTGTGCCATCCTGGTTTTTCTATTGCATCAATTTTTTCTTCCTAAATTAGGAAGTTCCCTTCATTTTCGTGACCGCGTGCCTGAACCCCCAAATATCTGGAAGAAACACTGGGAACCCCTCCTCTATTCTGTCTTTTCTTCTGTGCAGCGTCTTTGTTTCCAAAAAATAAAAACGTTCTTTCTTTATTCGAGGCCTGCAAATCTGCTGGGACCAACCTCGCACAAGGCCCCCCCCCCTTCCTCCTATGGGAAGCTGGGAGGACCCCTAACTCTGAAACGTCCTTGGCTGAAGGAAGGAAGGAAGGAAGAAGAATCAACTCAACCTCCTTCTCCCTCTTTGTGCCTCCCAAAACAGACGGAAGGATTCTGTGAAATTGAAGGGGAGGGCTAGCAATTAATTTTCTATCTTAAATTCATGTGCAAATCAGGAATGAGGGTTTTAGGTCAACGCACATTTCAATCTACCTATGAAGTGCTATCTGTTAGGCATATGCCCAGGGTGCAAACTTTGAAAAGGAAAAGAAAAAAGGAAGGAAGGAAGGAAGGAAGTCTCTGGAGCTGCTAAAAATGTAAACCTGTGGGAGAAAGGGATGAGGCCTGCAGAGTAATCTCTGATTAACTTCCTTTTTGGTGCTGACAGCATCTGTCTGCTCTTTAACTTGTTTTTGACAAAGTGCAACGTCATTCCTTCACTCCTTTCTTCTTCGCTTTATGTTTTTTTATGAGATATAGATCATTTATATAAATAAACATATATAAATATCAAAATAGACATTTGTGTCCCAAGAGGAAGCTACGCTCTCCCTCTTCCTTGATGTGCAAAACACCAGTTTGGACTCTTCTGTTCCTGGCAGAAACCATCCAAGGCAGGCCAGCTTGACTGCGGGGCAGAGCCAGGAGGGTCGACCCACCTGCCCCCCAGCCTGATCGATTCCACTGTCAGTGGCTGCTGCAGACCAGAGGTTTCCAAGCATCGCCTCGCTTCTCCGGCTCCGAGACCCTTGGAGGACCCCAACAGGCTCAACTGCAAAGGCAGGCAGGCAGGGGGGCTCTTCTTGGGGACCAAAATTTCAGGATGACCCTGACTGAAGTGGGCATCCAACTGCAAACAGCGTGTGCCCAAAGTGACTCCTTTTCTCCCAAGTGGATTTTTTTCTGGCAGTTTGGGGAGATTCCCCCTTGATCAGGCACTCTGCAAACAGGCTTCAAAGTCCATGAAACGTTTCGTACCTCGGTTTCCCTTCTACATTTACTGAAATTTCCTACCTTTTGAAAGAAAATATTTGGGTTGGGTTTGGCTGGATGAAAGTGATAAGGATGGAGTGCTATGTTAGCCTGAGGAGAAGGCACCACCAGCTGATTTTGAACTAGCTCGGAATGAAGTGGGTTTCCCTAGCTTACAGCCTCCTCCTCCTCCTCCTCCTCCTCCATCTTCCTGGTTTTATTTTTCCTTCGTGCTGCTCTCAGATGGCCCACTTGCTCTGGGCTGCTGCCTTGTCTTCATTTTCCTTCTTGGGCTTAAAAAGTGCAGCATTTTGATTATTTACAGTAATAACACAAAAACTGCAGCTGTAATCACATAGTGTGTGTGTGTTTGTGTGTGTGTGTATGCAGAGGCCAGGACCCTGACAGTTCCTCCTCAAGGCTCCAGCCACCTGCGGCTTGGGGATCCCAAGCTTTTGGAGGTTCAGAGCTAGGATCCCCTGACCCAACGTGGCCGGAGCAGAGCTATGTCCACGGAAACCTTTCTCGAGAGGGCCTCAACCACGGCCACCCTCAGGCCTGTCTCCCTGGTGGTGCATTCAGCTGCCTTTGTGAGCCCGGCCACCTGCTCTTTGAAAAGGGGCAAAACAGAAGCGCACGGAGGGGGGAGAGGAGGAAGAGTCCCTTTTGCTGTGGGGAATAAAAGCAAGGCTGCCTCCTCTTTGGGGGAGCCTCTGCCCCCTCTGCAGCTGAAGAGGCTTTCAGGAGAGTAGGGGGCATCCCGGCTGGGGAGGGAGGGAGGCTGTGATGGATGCCTAGAAGCTACGAGTGACCAGTTGCCCCCAGGGAGACTCAAACATTGCTGATCCGCACACTCAGCGGGGTGCTTTCCCGCTCGGCTTTCTCCCGGAAGGATTCCTCCAACTTCAGTTTCTCTGGGTCACCGAATCGCGCGGTTTCGTGGAGGCAGCACGGGGGGGCCACCTTGATCACTTGCTCAAACATGCTGAAGTCGGCCACATACTTCCCGCTGGCCGAGAGAGAGATGACCGGAGTAAACTCGTAGCCCCACAGGATCTCCTCAGGGAGGTAAGAGGTACGGACCTGGCAGGTGGCGCTAGTGGACTCGACGGTGCCGCTGAGGATGACCACCAGCTCGAAGTCACCTTCTCCTGTGCGCAGGGTCAGGTCCCGGAAGGGGCTGCGTTCATTCACCACGTGGTAGAAGGTGAGGGGCAAGATGAGGAAGGGGCTGTCGGAAGACGTATCCACTTGGAAGTCCACATTGACCTGGTTCAGCCGGACGTTCTCCCCTTCCTTGGTCAGGTAAGTCTGAAGGAGCTTCCCTGTAACCTGGCAGCCGATCAGGAGGCTCTTTCGCATGTTGGCCACCCGTATCATCAGGCAGGTCCTGCCGTCATGCTGAGCCACCACGGCGTTCTGGCTGAACTTGATGGTCTCCGCCCTCTTTTTGGGCCGAGCAATCTTGGCCAGGAAGGTGCCGGTGATGAAGATTTCCATGATGGTGGTGAGGACCAGCTGGCTGATGAGCAGGACGATGGCCAGCGGGCATTCCTCGCTGATGTAGCGGAAGCCGTAGCCGATGGTGGTCTGGGACTCCAGGGAGAAGAGGAAGGCCCCGGTCAGCGTGTGGACCTGCATGACACAAGGCGTGTGGTTGGCCGGAGGGTCGAACTCCAGCAGGTCCCCGTGCAGCAAGGCCACCAGATACCAGACGACCCCGAAGAGGAACCAGGTGCCGGCAAAGGAGGCCGAGAAGAGGACCAGCTTGTAACGCCACTGCATGTCGATGAAGGTCGTCCAGAGGTCCTTCAGGTACAGGAAGCGCTTGTCCGCGATGTGCTCCATGCGCACATTACTTCGCCCGTCTTTGGTCATGACCCGCCTCTTCCGTAGCACCGGACCAATCAGGGGGTGGCTGTCAGTTTGGGTGGTCTGGCTGTAGTACACCTTGGTGGCCGAGGTCATCTGGGCAGTGGGAAAGAGGGGCAGGTAAGGCGATGCTCACACCAGAGGGACACAGGGGTACAATCACATCTGCATTCGGGATAAACCACAAAAGAGGTTTATCTACACAACGTCTGTCCTGGGGCAGCGGAGAGAGCATGAAATGGCACTCCTGGCCAACCCACCCACATTCTTTACAGTTCTACAGTCTTCTGATTTCCCCGAGGGGCTCCTGACCCCCTTTCTAACACCCCCCTCCCCACAGCCCCCTGGACTGCTAGCCCTTTCACTTTATTTTGCACCCTGTTTGCGCTCCTGGGTTAGTTGCTGTTTGTTAGCCTGTGTGTTGCCTGTTGGCTGCAGAAGGAAACAGGATGTGATTGATCTTGGACCAGATCCAGGCCTGCCTTAGGTTCCCTAGGTGGAGACACTGGTGTGGATGATCCCTGATTCAATCTCAGGATCAAATGGCACATTAAAAGGAATCAGGTGAAGCTGGAAAGTAGGAGGTGAACTAGGGTGGCCCTGTTGCTAAGCAAGGAAGGGAAGGGAAAAGTAGAGAAAGGAAGGAAGGAAGGAAGGAAGGAAGGAAGGAAGGAAGGAAGGAAGGAAGGAAGGAAGGAAGAATTTTTATAGGGAAGGTCTTTTTATCTGAAATGCAGGGGGGTGTTATTTCCAGCTAATCACAAAACTTCCTCCAGGGAGGTTACTTGGGTGCAGGTTAAGCCAGGAGCAAGGAAGAGCTGGGGGCCAAGGGACTTCCCTCCCTGCCTTGCTCTAAGGTCTCCTGCCTTGTGGTCAAGCAAGGCCGATGAACCCCTTTCCTTCTCCACTGGCTGAGATGACCAGGCTGCAGCCCTCCTCCTTCCTCCCCTGCATGTGAAGTCCAATGAATTGGGGGGGGGGGCAACGACGACAAGGAGGCCAAGTCTCTCCCTTTCCCTCCCCCCCTCTCGCGCACTCTCTCTCTCTCTCTCTCTCTCACACACACACACACACACACACAGAGAGAGAATATGATGCCCATTGAGTGATTACCCATTCTTCAAGCTCTCCCCCTCCCTCCCTTTTAATCCTGCTTGCAGCAAAGAGAAAACATCCTTCCGGTTGTTTGAAACAGCCTTTGAACAAGAGCCAGTGAATGAATTGCCATCCCGGCCCCACCGTTTCCACAGGAGGAAAGTAGACCTGGATCCCAATGTGCCTCTGCCCTTCCTGCAGCCACGCCCCAGAGACCCCCCTGCCCCTTGGCCAGAGCGGGTGGCGGCTTCAGCAGCTATTCTGTGCCTTGAGCTGCCCACTTCTGAAAACGAAGATGTAGCTGTCCTCTCAGCAAGCAAGGCCCCCGCCTCAGAGCTGCCCCCAAATGGAAAAAAAAATGTACAACTATGATGATATAAGTGAAATCAGTAAAATAGAAAAGAAATTGAAAAGAAAATATATATCAATAGAAAATTGGGGCTGCTCAGATATCAATAGGGAAAATATTGAATTGAAAATAAATACAATAATGGAGAGAGAATGGAAAGAGGAGTAGAAGGTAAGAGAAGAGGGGAGAAGGAGAGAGAGAGGAACAGAAGAAAGGGAAAAGGAGAGGAAGAAAGGGAGGGAAAAAGGAGTAGGAGAGAAAGTTAGAAAGGGGGAAGAAGGGAGGAGTGGGGGAAAGAAAGGGGAAGTAGAGAAGAGGAAGGAGAGGAGGAAAGAAAAAAGTAGAAAAGGGTAGAAGAAGAGAGGGAAGGGAAAGAGAGAAGAAGGATTGTTGTAAAATAAGGGAGAAGAAATGGTAGAAGAACAACCCCAAATATATTTAATTTTTTTCTTAGGATGGAGAATGAATTAATATGAAAGTGTAAAAAGTATATGTATGATTAACAATGGATAAGAGACTGTACATTTACAATATATTTATGAGAAATAAAATAATTTCTTTTTCAATGAGCTGCCCCCAAATTTGTCAGATGCCATGAAGCTGCACCTGTTGAAATGCTGCCTTTCTTTTCTGCCCAAAACAGCTCCTTCTCACTTCTCCTCCCCGCCCCCCCGCTCACCAATCTGGCCCCCAAATGGCCCAAAGCGGGGCCTCCAAAGGCCCCAGGAGTGGCTGCTGTTAACATCTCGGCAGCATTAAACATTAACTCTGTGTGCCTCAGCCTGCATTCATTAGGCAGTGAACTAGAGTGGCACAGTTTGCAAAAGTTTACAGCCTGTTTTACAAGAAGAACATAATATATAACTATTTTTCCTCTAGAAAACCTGGCCAGGGCTTTATCTCCTGAAGATTGCCTTCTGCCTGGGATTCTGGCTGCCCCAGATCTGGGTTGCAAAATGAAGGGCCTGGAGCAGCCGGGATTGTCAGAGAGATGGATTCAGAAGGAGAGCTAAGAGACGGTGCCAGGCCTCCCTGGTTCAGCTCGGCAGAAACGGAGGGGTCCTTGGCCTCCTTCTTAAGACTTCAGGCGGCTTCCTCCCCTCCTCCCCAGTATGGTTGCATCTGACGAAGAGGAGGCCAATTGGCCACTCCTGCTGAAAGGGGCACCTAGAAATGTATGCCTTCTGAAGGCTGGTGACCCAGCGCTGCAGCTTCTTCCTTGCCTTCAGCAAACGTGGTTAAACTGTAAACTGGGGTGGCTTTAAAGGCTTGTGCTGCACAACGCTTCTCCCTCCGGGGCATCTGGGTGGCATTCAGAACAAGCAGCAGCTTGTTAAAACTTGTGTTTGGGCTTTGAGGACTCTGGCAGGGGTAGAGGAGACCCCCCCCCCCCGTCCAGGAGCTCAAGCGGGGCAAGACAAGCCAGCGTCCCTTGACCTCTTAGTCAAGGCTAGGCTGGACCATGTTCTGGAGGGGACTTGCGTCCGAATGGCTTGCCCTTTGCTTCCCAGCCACTCACGCGGCCATGCTGGCCCTGGGGAACTTCAGCAGCCTATGCTCAGCTACCCAGGAGGGGAGGGAAACGTGGCCCGAGGCTTCCCCCCTGGACCTGTGCAGGCTGCAGATATTGGAAACTGCCAAGCTCAGTTGTCCAGGATCTGACCAGGCTTGTGGGGAGGGGGAGGAGGTGTAGGGGGGAGTGAAAGCATTTGACTGTTTGGTAAGAAGAGCGGGCAAGACAGAAGCCCCATTGTCTGCCCCCCAGGAGAAGGCCTGAATGGAGCTTCCAAGAGACAAAAAGCGCTTTGAGAAAGCCAGCTCGTTAGTATGCGAGGGGGAGCCACAGCCTTCTCTCACTTGGCTCCCCTTCCCTCCTCTCCTGACCATCCCAATGGGCAGGAGTCCTGCCACCGGAGCTCCTCGGCCCGTGTTCATGGCACCCCCCTGGGATTCACCTGTTCTGACCCCCAGCTCACTGCCAGCACAGGGGGCACAGCCGGACCCTTGCCACCTGCATCTCTCTGCTTGCCAAGTGTGATTGCGGAGGGGGGGCTTGGATTTCCCCCCTGCAGGAGGGCCAGGAAGAGCCAAGCTTGCAACGTTCCTCTCTTTCTCTTGAGCTCAGCTCTGGACTCCGCTGGGCATCTCTGCTGCTCTCAGAGATGCCCAGAGTTGGGGGCTTCTG
Organism: Masticophis lateralis; assembly: GCA_030761175.1. Classification (NCBI taxonomy): domain Eukaryota; kingdom Metazoa; phylum Chordata; class Lepidosauria; order Squamata; family Colubridae; genus Masticophis; species Masticophis lateralis. The sequence continues at coordinate 13,309,738 of JAUDYJ010000017.1, read as the reverse complement.
GGCTCAGGCCAACCGAGCCACAAGATCATTTCCACAATGCTTCCACAATGTTTAAATGATCTTAGCTTCCCCTAAAGTCAGGCAGGAAATCCACAAAAACAAAACCTAACCCCCCACCCCAATAGCTTCACCTCATTTTCGTAGGAAAGAAAACACTCCCCAACATTTACACTCAGATATACCGAGAAACTCCTGGTCTTGGCTGTCTACCACAACCTTTGCCCTTGCAAAGCAAAATGAAATAATTAAGTTACCGGTTACTGCCTTGAGGCCACAAAATCTGTCCAAGGAAAAGAACATGGCCTCAGGACTCAACCTCACCTCAGAATGCTGACAGGGAAAGAGGGAGAAATTTCAGGAGAGGAATGGTGGGAAGAGACCTTTTCTAGGAATGTGAAGTTTGGTTATCAGAAGAGAAGTGCAGACATTTAAGAAAGATCGGCAGGGCAGGGAGTGAGCAAATGTCTCTGACTGTGGCCCACCTGGAGGGTTTCTAGCTGGGAAGGGAAGGCCAGGAGGGTCACGGCATCGCTTAGGAAGGAGCGTGGGCCCATCCGCCTGTGTGGAAGGAAAGACCTTCCAACTTCAGGGGTTGCCTGCGAACATCCTCTCTCTCTCGCCTTCTTCCAAGGTCACTTTCTCCCTCCAACCACAACCTGTTTTCTTCAGCAGACCCCTGTGCCACAGCCACCCTCATCTTCCAAAAAGGCTCCCCAGACCCAGATTAACCAGCAAAACGTCTCCTTTCGGCACCTGTGGAGTTTGTTAGGTCTCCTACTTTTGGGATAGTCCAGCTGTCAAAGTTTCGGTTTCATCAAAAGCAGCGTGGGGAACACCCCTCTCCCCATCTATCCCCAGACAGAGAACCTGGGGCGGTGAGTTTCCCTTGGGTTTCCCACCTGGAACACCCCACATCCACGCATGGATGTTCTCCTCTGGGTCCATGCCACCGTCTCCCTCAGGGAGTGGGATCCGAGACCCTGTGAGGAGAGGAAGTAGAGAAAGGAGAGCCATTTGTCCACCGAGGAAGAGTCAAGGCAGGCAGAGGCTGCTACCACCGTCTATAAGGCAGTTGAATTCTGTGTTCTTTTGCTGGTTGTATCCATCGCCATCACCTGTCGAAACTCCAGAAGGGGCTTCTTAGCAAAGAAAGCAAATCCCCCTCTTCTCATCTGCTGCATCACCCCATCAGATATGCCAGCAAGAGGGGCCTTGACCCGGGGGGGCACTTTGAACCCTCCCACGTCCTCCTGCCCAAGTCCAAGGTGGGATTGCCTTACCTTGAGCTTGGCGAAGGCTTGGACTGCAAACTGGGGGACCGTCACCTGGAAAGGATCTTCGCTCAGTGCCCGCCTGGTCAGGAAGGCGTCCGCTCCCCTGTTCTCCAAACTGCCCACAGGCAGATCCTTCTCTCCAGAGGGCTGGAGGGGCAGAGGCTGCAAGGCTGTGCAGACCGTGGGGAAGAGCGGTGAGGCGCGTCCACCATCAAATCAGCGTTGCCCCGGCTCTGCACGGCTGAGCCTCTCCCATGGATTTTATGCCTCCTTCTTTTCCCCCTCTCAGCGGCTGACAAAAGTTTGTCCAACTTCAAGTGAATGAAAGGATTATTTTTTTTAAAGAAGGGGACAGCCGAGGGAGGCGACTGACGTCCTTAGCCGGCCTATCAGACGAGAGCCTTGCCAGGAATTGTGGAGAATGGAGAAGCAGGAAGAGGAGGAGGAGGAGGAGTGGGGGGGAAAGGGGAGAGTGGAAAAGAAAGGAAAAAGGGACAGAAAGAGAAAGAAGGGAGAGAGGACTTGGCCGGAGACCAGAGGGGAGGGGAGGAGGGGCCCCCACTGGAGAAGCCAGGGGGTTAAAGTTTTAGTAGAAAGTTAATGAGCTGGAAATCAAGGCTCTCCATCCATGCTAAGGGTCACAAGACAAGGCGGGCAATGGTGGGGCAGTTGCCAGGCAGGGCAACAGGAGGAAGGAGGCAGCAGGAGAGCCAGAGAGACCCCACCGATGGCCTCCCACCGGCCAGTACGCTCCCACAGAGAGGGACTCTTCAGGGTGCTGTTGGTCAAGTTATGTCGGCTAGCGACCCCCAGGAGAAGAGCCTTCTCTGTGCGGGTTCCCGCCCTCTGGAACGAATTGCCCTCTGAGATACGTAGGATCCCAACCTACCTACCTTTCGCTGTGCCCTTAAGACCTTACTGTTTCAACAGGCTGGGCTGGCTAAATAATGAATTTTAATGGGTGTTTTAAGTATTGAGTTTTAATATAGGGCCAAATTATTTAATATGTTTTAAACTATTTTTAAATTTTGTGATATATATTGTTTTACTATGGCTGTGCCATAGTGCCCTGGGTCCCTCGGGAGAAGGGCAGCATAAAAATTTAATAAATAAATAAATAAAAGCCACTCGCCTTCTGCCCGCAGGGGACATTCATTTCTGTCCAGGCGTCTTTGCTGGGGATGACACAGGGCAGACAGCCACCCCACAGGATGGGTATATATAGATCTATTGGGGGGGGGGTGTCCCTGGACACCTGCACACTTTGGGTCAATTCAGGCAGAGCTCTGCTTGCTTCTCCTCCACACTCCGCCACTCCATTTTCAGTAGGGAGAGAAGCTGAACTTGCCTGGTAGCACAGCCCCTGCCCCTGGTGAAGCTCCCCAGAAGCCAGAGTGAGCAGGAGCGTCAGAGAAGGCCCCTTGTCAGTGATTTTAATGACTGGACCCGAATTCTACAGGAAGGAGTCCGGTGTTCCTCTGAGACCCCTATTCAGGGCTCACAAGTTGCCTAGTCTGGAGTAGAGGGACTCTGCCCTGACTGGAGGCTGCATATCTCAACACCTGGGAGCCCTTCCAGGCCCTCAGCAGGTTCCTGCACGCTCTGCCTGTCAAGCAGGGAACTGCTGAGGTGAGAAGGCAAGGCAGGCCCTGCGCCTGACCTTTTCCGGGGTGAACCTCTGTGTTTTCAGGGGCTCCATTTCTTGTTCTTGTTCTAGAAAATGAAGGTCATGAACCTTGACACCGGTTCCTTTCTTCCCAAGGCTATAGATCTTTCTTCAGGCAAAACCCTCCCCCTTTCAAAATTCTCTTGCTTCTAAGCTAAATCCACTTCGTTTCCTTCTTTGTTTCCTCTTTGTTTTCAGATTATGCTGGTACCATTGGAAAAAAATGCCAAGCAGGAAATGGGCCTCATGGTTCTGCATGGCAGAAGCCAAGCAGGCCCCATTGAGCAGAACCCCTTTGAGTGGGTCTGTGACCCCAGGGACCACCAAGCCAGTTCTACTAACGCACCAAGCAAAAAGCTGAGCCAGAAGCTTGACTTCATGGGTAGGGATGCGGTTGGGGGGTTCTTGACATGTTTTCTCATGTGATATATTTGCTGTTATCATCAATATCCCTTGCCAGCTTCTCCCACGGGCTCTGCCCATCTTGCAACTGGCCACTAAGCAATTGGACTGGTATATTCCTCTGCCTAACAAGCACAGCCGGTCTCATCTGTCTCCCACCCTTACTCTGCACAGCGCCAGAGACCCTTTGGGTGTTGGGGGAGAATCCGGAGCCTTTTCTGCCTTTGTCATAGGAAACATTTTAAGCAAAGGCAGCACAGGATGCTGGGTGTGGCTACTCTGTCTCCTGAACACCTCTGTGGACAGGAGCCAAGTACTTCCAAATTGGGGTTTGGGGAAGCAAAAGGAGGGCAAGTGTCACTCCTTTTTCCTGAATGCTTTCTCCACTTTCATCCATGGGATTTATCAGCGCTGGCTGACCTAAGCCTTAACCAGATCCAACTCCACTATGTTTTTTCAGGATCAGCCCAGGCCGACTAGGAGCTGTAGGGCAATGCTGAGTTGGTGTCCTCTTCAGCAAGGAAGATTCTCATCTCCTGCCTGAGAAGAGGGTGGGTGAGAGAAGGCTGCAGTTTCTGAGACACCTCTGGATACTTCTGGAACTTGGTATCTCACCTTCCCAGATCAAAAACAAAAAAAACCAACAACCCCAGAAAAAGCCACAGAAGGTGAATTGGCTGCCTTTCTGCTTCTTTTAAGAGATGCCTCTTTCTCTTCCTTGTCTTGCATGGCTGGCAGGAGGCTATGCCAGCTGCTGATTATGTCAGCTGTAGTCTACCAGCCCTGCAGGGACTTCCGCTGGGAAGCATGGGCCTGGAAGGTGTATTGTACCTGAGGCCATCAATTGCCAGCAAGGACCCTGCTCCCCTCCGTTGCCTGCTGGCCGAGGGATCTGTGCGCCCAGGTTTTCATGTGCATCCCCGTGCAATTCAGCATCCCAGCCGGAGGACGTCCAGAGCAGTTGCCTTGGTGACGGTAGGGAAGAAAGGGCGCCTGGGAAGGGGTAGATGACACACATCGGGAGGGAGGGAGAGGAAAAGAGATCGGGCTCGGAGCTGAGCTAAATTTAGGAGGAAGCTGAGGAGGAGGAGGAGGAGGAGGAGGAGGAAGCGGGCCCAAGCGTCTGGGTCTGGGCTTCACCCCCGGCCAGGGATGTCCTGCGGGCGGCGGACGAGATGAGTGTGCGAGGTGGAGCCGCTGAAATCGCCCAGTCCGGAGCGCGGAGCCGTTTCAGCACCACCAGGTGAGAACAGCTCCAGCCCATTGCTGGCGCGATGGGGGAGGGGGAAGGGGGAGGCTGGGGTCCCTGGCGCTCTACCCGAACGGGGAGCGGGGGGCTTGCGTGTCCGTCCTTCCTGTTCCGGGGGCTTCTGAGGTCTCCCGATTCGATGGAGCCTTCTTTTCAGGAATCGGGGCAGAGCTGAGTTCTGGCGCCTTCTGGTGCGTCCTTCATTGGAATAGCAATTCCGTTGGATAGGCCGCCTTTGGTCAAATTTGGGGGAGGGGATTTGAATATAGGTGCGCTCCCCTGTATTATTAATCTAAAATGTGTGTTGGGCTTGTAAAACAACCCTGTGGAGTAGGAAAAAATCAGCAGCTCTCTCTATGAACTTTACCAGGCATTCTTTTCCATATAGATGTCAACACAATTATTACTCTTTGTCTTGTTTCCTAATAAAAACATCCTTAGGCTAAATAAATGATATTTCACACCAACTCAGGAGATGCCCAGCCTCCAGAGCCAGAGAGATGTGGAGCCTGCTAGGAGGCTGGAGGCAGGCCTGATTGTTAATAGGCTGATTGCCTGCAGGCTCAGCTCAGCACAGGGGTCATCCTGGGACAAGGGTGAAGTGTGTGGGACCCCTATTGACCAGTAGGACCCCCCCACCCAGGGCCTGTGTTCCTCCAGAGGGAGAACAAAGTACCTCAGCTAACCTCTCTGCCTTCTCTTCTGGCACACGAGAGAATGGATGGGACCAGTAAGGCAGAAAGATCAGTGGGCTTGAGGTTGGGGACCATGCAGAGCAACTAAACTGCCCCCACCCCATGAAAACACAATTCTGCCCCCTTTCTCTGATAGAACATGTGGCATATGGAGGCTGAGCAGGGATACCCATCACTCAGCAAGTTTACACCTGCAGCTGCCAACTCACTCCGTGCCCACAGGGAAGAAAGGGGGAGATAAATAGGGCTTCATGAAGTGTCCCCCCACCCCCCAGTCCAGGAAAAATGGAAATGGATCTCACTAGGGCAGAGAACAGGCCCTTGTCATCATAGCAGCCAAGCAGATTCTTTTCTACGGTCCTTGAACTAGAGGAGAATCCGGAAACATTTTGCAGGCTGCCCCCTCTCCTTCCGACAGACAGACTCCAGCCCTGGAGTTCCACTTAGCCCATCGCAACAGGATTGTCCTCTTTCTCCTCTATGAGTTTGCCCGATTTCCACTTTATACCCAAGAAGCTTGTCTGAAAGCAGGTGTCAACTGGCCCATCCAGAACCTGCGCAACCCAGCAGAGTCTCTAGATAAGCTGAATTCAAGAGTGTGTTCCTACCACACCCCCAGCCTTTTCTTTCTCTCTCCACCGGAATCTTTCAGACAGGCCCAAGGGTCACCCCCCACCTCCACCCCAACCCCTACGGAAACAGCCTGGAGAATATTTACAGAGGAGGAGAACCTTTGCTCATTTAAATGGCGCAACATCAATCAGTTTCACAGTGTGGGCACTGTTTAAAAATAGCCTGCCTCTTAATTGGAGAAGGCCATCTGGGTAGTTTCTCGGCTGCTGGAGGTGCCCTCCGCCTTCCCTTCTCCTACTTGCCTACTACTTGCAGGAAGTGTGGCGGCAAGGGCCGGCCCTGCAGCAGAACAGCCTACCCTAGCTCCTGGAAAACAACAGACTGAGCAAACAACCGCCCTCCTGCCCCCCGCCCCGCTCTGCTCTGGACTCCCAAACCACCTGCAGATTTTGAAATGCTCAGCAAAGATGCACGAAAGGGCTGTGTGCATGGGAAGGGTGGGGTCTGCTCTGTTTGCTTGCAACTGTGCAAAGCCAACACGCATGGTCAGCTGATGAGTCCATGTTTTGCACAAACCCAGAGGGTGTGTTTCTGGCACTGGCAAAGTTCACCCCACAGACACCCAGAAGCCTCCTGGGAACATGGTCCAATTCTCAAGCTCTGCTTCCCAGGTGGGCGCCCTCCAAAAGGGGTCACCACCACCCCTCTTTTCACACACACCCCAACCAGCCCAGCCATGGGTTTTAACTTGATATCTGCTCCCCAAAGCAGCTTAGTTTTGCCCCGGAGAAATTCTTTCTGTGGGCTTCCTCTGTGCTGCCCTCCTCACTCTGGGTTGGCTTTCCTTGCAGATCTGGAGGCCGCCCGGTGCCACAATGGCCAAAGACAACCCGGCTTTCTCTGCCATCCCCAAGACCCCCGTCTCTGAGGGCAAAGTGCCCCTTCCCTCGCAGCCGGTCAAGTCGGCGGCCTTGCGGCGCCTGGGCGAGGGCCCCGAGAAGGCCGAGAAGAAGCGTGGGCGCCAGCGCTACGTGGAGAAGGACGGCAAGTGCAACGTCCAGCATGGGAACGTCCGGGAGACTTACCGCTATCTGACCGACATCTTCACCACTCTGGTGGACCTGAAGTGGCGCTTCAGCCTGCTGGTCTTCATCCTGGCCTACGCGGTCACCTGGCTCTTCTTTGGCCTCATCTGGTGGTTCATCGCCTACTGCCGGGGTGACCTGGACCACCTGGGGGACGACGCCTGGACCCCCTGCGTCAACAACCTCAATGGCTTTGTCTCGGCCTTCCTCTTCTCCATTGAGACCGAGACCACCATCGGCTACGGGCACCGGGTCATCACCGACAAGTGCCCTGAGGGCATCGTGCTGCTCCTGCTGCAGGCCATCCTGGGCTCCATGGTGAACGCCTTCATGGTGGGCTGCATGTTTGTCAAGATCTCCCAGCCCAACAAGCGGGCGGAGACCCTGGTCTTTTCTTCCCACGCCGTCATCTCACTGCGGGACGACCACCTCTGCCTCATGTTCCGGGTAGGGGACCTGCGCAACTCCCACATCGTGGAGGCCTCGATCCGGGCCAAGCTTATCAAGTCCAAGCAGACGCAAGAAGGGGAGTTCATCCCACTCAACCAGACAGACATCAGCGTGGGCTTCGAGACGGGCGACGACCGCCTCTTCCTTGTCTCCCCGCTGATCATCAGCCACGAGATCAACGAGCAGAGCCCCTTCTGGGAGGTGTCCAAGGAGCAGCTGCGGAAGGATGAATTTGAGATTGTGGTCATCCTGGAAGGGATGGTGGAGGCCACAGGTAGGTGGGTGGGGGCTGCAGGGGGTCTCTGGGCTCCCTGCCTGGAAAGCTGCCAAGAGGCCAGGGGTGCAGAAGCAGCTTTCTGAAGAGGGGGGGGTAAGGAGGAGAGCTGGCCACTTCAGCACAGGCGTACCCCCTTTTTCAAGCCAAGGCATTTTGGCTTGGTTCCCCCACCCCCAGCCACTCCTAGCCATGTGCCTGTGGTTGTGTGTGTCCCATCTTGACCCTCCGTCAAGATGGCTTTGGAAAGAGCCCTCAGACTCAGATGGGTGTCAAAAGAAGGGCCCTTCCCAGTGGGGTCAGGAGACCAGAATTAGGATTACTCGGACGTATTAGAAATGAATGTATATGAACAGGTAGCTTGTCCTTGTCCTGCTCCCCCTACCCAAATGTCCTCGATTCCCCTGCAGGGATGACGTGCCAAGCCCGGAGCTCCTACCTGGTGGACGAGGTCCTGTGGGGACATCGCTTCATGTCGGTCCTCAGCTTGGAGGATGGATTTTACGAGGTGGATTACAACAGCTTCCACCAGACCTTCGAGGTGCCCACGCCCAGCTGCAGCGCTCGGGAGATGGCAGAAGCTGCAGCTCGCATGGATGCCCACCTCTACTGGTCCATCCCCAGCCGGCTGGATGAGAAGGTGGAGGAAGGGACAGAGAAGGGGGAGAAAGAGAGGAACGGGAACCTCACTGGCACCGAGAGTGAGTCCAAGGTCTAAGACCGCTGGACAGGCAGAGCGAGCCAGGAAGCCTGGGCTGTGGCACAAGGCGCCCAGAGGGCAGATGAAACCCTCCGGCAGGTTTGACCTTGGGGATTATCAGCACAGACTGTGCAGGAGAGACTCAACAGAGAGAAGCTGTTCCTGAAAGCGCCCATGGGCAGGAAGCTGTCAACTGAAGCCATCAGGAGGCAACGTGGAAGTGGGAACCATATTCAATGGGGGTCCAGACCCATTGCTAGGAAAGATGAGGCCTTTGGAGGGAAGCGGGGCTCCCTTGTGGTGTTCTTAGCAATGAGACTGAGGGGGCTTTGGCCCTTCCTGTTTCCAGGGCTTCCCAGCCGAGCCCCAAGCACAGGTGGTCTCCCATGCAAGCCCTAGCCGAATCTGACCCTGCTTAGCTTCCTGAGCTCAAATAGGGGAAGAGACTCTCAGTGCAACAAAGGAACAGCCTGGGGGCACCTGGGGGATGGGAAAAGGTGTGAAGAGGTGGCTGCACAAACAAGGAGGCAGTGAAGACGATCAGTCAGGACAATGAATGCCCTGCCTGCTCTCCTTGCCCCCACCACCTGCTCAGCTCCCCCCCACCCCGGGAGACCATATGGTTTCCAAGCAGGCACTTTTGCACATTGTAGGCAATGTTTTTTTTAAAAAAAAAAAAACACTGCACAGTTCGCTTTGGGCATGTCAAAGACCACGGAGACCCCCGGGGGGAAGGTTGGGAGAAATGTGACTCTGCCCAAAGCCCTGGGAAGTGGCTGAAAATCTCCTTTGCCAGAGTTGGGGATGGGGGCCCCCAAAGAGACTGTTCCGATTAGCGAGTTTTCTCTGCCCAGCAGACCCCGCATGGCTGGCTGTTTCCCCCACAGGACAAGAAAAGGGCGGGGGGGGGTTGATTTATGATATGGACTAAGAGGTATATCAACATCCCATATTTTGAAATAAACCTTACTAGATGAGTTGTGCAACCAAGGAATTGTGCGTCTGCATATATTTGCATATGAAACTCAAAAGCCCGAAGAGCTTGACCTAGGTTTGAAGCTCAGAAAATGGACACAAGGGTGGCATATTGAACATTTGTGGGCTCCCCTTGTATCAGAGGAGCTGATGAAATCCGGAATAGATTTTACTTTCAAATTGTTACCCACTCTCATTCCTAAAATCCTGAAGACCCTAAAGGGGCCTTTATTTATCCCCTTTTCTCTCCAGGAGCCCAAAGCAGCTAAGATAGTTTACGCTGGAAAACGGGGTTGTGGGCGGGTGGATTTCCTAAAAGCCAGTTAAGCATTTTGAGCAGCCTTCCACAGCTGCGGTTTTGCTGCCCTGCAGCGCCCCCTCTTGCTCCTGGCCAGGGAAGGGTACTGCAGCTCCTCCAAGGAGTCCCCAGAGCAAAAGATCTGGCCAAAAAGCCACGATGGGGCCAAATTTGGGTAGACCCCTCCGCCATGGCCCCAAAGCGCCTTTAAGGAAATTCTTAGGCCTAGAGGGTTCAATCAACTCCCTCATACTTAGACGCCTCTGTGAGCAAATGGCAGTCCACAGTCCGCCCCGCTTCCCCTTCAGAGGAACAGAGCTGCCCCTTCAGATACCACTCGGCAATTTTCTCCCAGTGCCCTCTTGATGCCCAGGAGCTCAACTCCCATAGTTCCCAGCCAGCCCTTTTCGAAGCTGCCTCCCTGCCCTATTCTGCCAGATCTTGTGGCTCCTGCATCTAGGCCTTCAGAAAACTTGACAGAAAACTTGGAAGTGAGTCTGCAGTTCACATTTTTATTAAAGCCCCATTTGGCCCCATGAAAATTTATTTTCACGTTTGAGAGCTTCTCCCCTCTCTGAGTTGGGAGGGCCCGTTTGAATTTGAGCACCATCAAATGCTCCTGGCTGGGCAGCTCTCACCCTCTTCCCTCCGAACTGGGTAGCAAAGGGCAAAAGGGCATGTACAGAAGATGCCCGTAGGACGCCAGGAGCCCAAAGCCACTCTCGCTGGACGGGCACTGAGCTGTGGGCACAGCCTGGCCTTTCCTGCTGGCAACAGAATTTGGAAGGGGAGCCAAATAAGGGTCTCCCGCTTGCATGCACACACACACACTCACACACAACACAAATGACTTCAAGATGACTTGCTTCCTTTGATGGCACCGCTGCTTTCCTAGAGAAGTCCAGAGGTACCTGCTGGGATTGAGTGCTTGGGACATTTGCAGAGTGGGGCAGAAACAAAGACACCCCCCTCCCCCCCGGGCTGGAAACAACCCAGCCAATGGACACAGAGCCGCTTTTCTTCAAAAGCCAAAAGATGTTGGCTGCTCTGCTCCGGCCCCTCTGCTGGGCAACCTCCACGGTGCCCAGTTCCCCTGCTGGGGTGCAGCCTGTTGCTATAGCATCTCCCTGTGCCCATCAGGGCCTCTGGCAGCAACTTTGGCACCAGGAAACCAAGGCCAGGGGTGGGGGAAGCTCAGATCCTCAGGAGGCCAGGCATGGGATGGAACGGTGCGCCTCAAGGAGTTCATCCAGCACAATCCGGGTGTTGGGAGATGGCCGTCCTGGGCCTCCGGGTGAGTCTCCAGGACGCTCCGCCAGAGTCCAAAGGGATGGAGCTAGAAGACACGGCTGCCTTATTGAGCAGGAAGCAGCCATCAATGTTGTTAAGCAGGGCAGCAGCAAGGGTCTGCAGATGGAGGGGAGGGAGATGAAGGGAAGTCCACCTCCACTGGCCCTCAGGCGAAATGAAAACAGACATGGAGCGGAGAGATTTGGCGGAGAAGGAACCATCTTAACGACTGGCAAGATTGCAACGCTATGCAGGAAACAAAAGAAAGAAGAGATGGGTGAGTCAGATCGGGGTGGTGGGTGGGAAGAACAGAGAGTGGAAACTGGCTGAGGTTCCCCTAAATTTTGCCCCCAGAAAGCAGCCTCTGGCAACATCCCTGGAACCGTCTCTGGGGAGGGGGGGCTCCTTTTGACGGAGCCCTCTTCTTTGGGCTGCGTGGTCAGCTGCCCCCTAGGCTCGGCAGATGGCCCTGCCACGATTGATTGAGCCCCTCTTCTCAGAACACACACACACACACACACACACACAAGGGAGACCTGCTCACCTCTGGTGTTCACCTCTTGCGCAGCCTGGCCATGAAGCAGCAGGTGACCGAGACCAGGATGGAGACCCCCAGGAGGAGGGCGCTGGAGATGCCGACCGCCAGAGGGATGAGGAGGGTGTCCATGGCTGAAGAAGCAAGGGCAGGAAGGGCATCAGCCTTGGGAGCAAAGGCCGCCTCTTCGCACAGGGGAGGGGTCGAGAGGAAGCGGGGCCCCTGGAGAAAGGCCCAAAGCAGGGGAAGACTCGAGGCCAAAATGGCCTGGGCTCTACTCACCCAGTGGATACGGGTAAACAGTCACTACGTTGGACTTTACAGAAGCAGCCTGATACCAGCTGTGGTCCGGGAAGCGCACCCAGGCAGTGACAGCGCAGTAGTAGCCCCCTTCATCGGACGGCTGGACCGCGTGCAGGCGTAACCGGTGGCTCAGCGGCCCCACTTTATCCACGCTCAGGACCCCTCCAGATGGCGGCTTCTCTAGCTGCGCCACCCCCTCGCGGTCCACGGAAGCCAAGATGACCCCGAACGGGGTGGAGTCCGGCTGTGGCAGCTCTGCCCACCAGCTGAGGGCCAGGTGGACATCCTGAGCCGATTCCACGGAGATGTTGCACCGAACGTCGGCTGTGCTGCCGCGGTAGAGGGTAGGCAAGGGCAGCCATGCAATGGCCCCCAGCACCACCGCTGTGGGAAGAAAGAGGCAGTCTGAGAAGGGGACAGGAGCCCCTCCCACCTCCCACTGGCGGAAGAGCTCAGCATAGCATTCCTAAAAGGGGGAGGGTCATCGCTAAGAATTCCAGCTGGGAAGGAAAGAGGGGCTCCTTCCTCTAGAGTGCAGCGTCTTCCTTGGTGGTGCAGTGGACTACGTGCCATTATGTAGCACTTAGCTGCCGGCTGCCTGCAATTAGTGCGAGTTCAAATTTCACCAGGCTCAAGGTTGACTCAGCCTTCCATCCTTCCGAGGTAGGTAAATTGAGGACCCGGATTGTGGGGGCAATAAGCTGACTTTGTAGAAACACCGCAGATATATACAAAAAAATGAAGGCTATTGCTATAAGTGCATTGTAAGCCACCCTGAGTCTTCAGAGGAGGGAAGCATAGAAATTGAACTGATAAATAAATAAATAAATAGAGGCAGATTTAAGAGATTCATGGCATTAATTATCGTGCATGTCATTATGGGATAGTGGGCAGCGCTGACAAGACGAGTGGCCTGTGGGGAACATTTGCGTCTTCTGCTTCCCTTAATCAAAGCAGGTAAAGATCCCTTTTCTGCCACCCAATTTTAAAAATCACTGAAGAAGTCTCAAGAAATCCAAGAAGCATGGAACAAAGTGCAGAAGCCAAGGTAAGTTCATGGTAAACCCCGGAAAGTCAAATGCCCTTTGAGCCCAACCCTAAATTTGAGTGGTAAGTGAAGTGGGAGGTCTCTTCCTTGGCACAGAGTGCTCCTAAAATCCTTCTGGGGGCCCAAACAGCAACAATGTCGAAAGAGGGAACAGCAGCCCACAAAGGCCCCTGGAATTTGGCAGGTTATTATGATGATCCGTCTCTTTTTTGATTGGATGGACTCAAATTATGGTTAATTACTGTGTAGTTATTTAAGTCTCCTGCCACGTTCCAGAGGCTCTACAGCCTCCGGGAGAATTTGATCTCTGTAGATCCCAGCCAAAGAGAAAACCAGAATGGCTCAACCGCTGCATCAGATCCAGGACTTTTGCGCACCTCTTGGGAAATTAGTTTAGCTGGACTGGCAGTGAAAAGAGCCTTTAGAGGGACAGACAAGGACCCCGCTGGCCCTCACATGCCCCTGCCCCCAAAAGGCTGTGGGCCCAAGTTAGCTGGGTGGGGGAAGAGGAAGGGCTACCTTGGGACTTGACCTCCACACTGACCACCTCGGAGCTCAGGGTGGCCAACGGATGCAACTCTGCGCTCGGAGACCGCAAAAAGGCCTGAACCTTGCAGCGGTACGAGCCCACGTCCGCCGGCTGGGCCGACTCGATCCGCAGCAGGAAAGTGCCCAGAGGGGAGGCCAGCTTCTGCAGAGAGACGTGCCTCGTGCCCACGTTGCGGTTGGCATAGTTCTCGCCCAGGACAAGCCCTCCACTGGCCTCCAGCCGGGCAACGAGATGCCCCTCCCCGGCAGCCTCCTTCCTCAGCTCCCAGCTGACTGCAAAGGCAACGTGGGGCAGGAGGAGGACGGGGGCTCCGGAGATGTTGCAGAAGAGCTCCAGAGAATCTCTGGGACTGAGCAGGGCTCTGGGCGGGCCGGCAGACACCGAGAGCTGGTTCACTGGAAGCAAAGCACAGGGAGAAAAGGGGGTCACGGGCTCAGAGGTGGGGGACCACGGGCCCCTCCCTGTCCATGATGGTCCCACGTGCCCCACCCCGCTGATCAGCTCCCCATGGTACCCGCAGAGCAGGATGGTCTCAAGGCCCAACGGGCAGAATGGAGGGAAGGGAGAGATGCTGGCAGGCTGGAAAAGGCTGGTACCAATTCTGAGGTTGGAAGGCCAAGAGATTATGAGGGATGCCCAGCTGGGCCCCTTTATGGAGACAAGAGTGCCGCCTTGGGAACTGAGGGCTCTGTGAGCCCCACCCCCCAGCTGTAAAGGGGCGTTTGGGGCAGGAGCAAACCCACCTATGCTTTGGACAGAAACATCAGCCAGTGCTACCCGCTTCTCCATGATCTGCTGCCAGCTGCCATCGGGATCCTGGATCCATTCCCCGGCAGCGCAGTGATAGGTCCCGGAGTCCTCTGGCCTGAGCCGGTCCAGTGCCATCTGGTATTTCCAGTCGCCCAGCTTGACCAGGGAGAGCTCCCGGGCCAGGTGCCGCGGGGCAAAACGCCCGGCTGCCTCCAGGACAAAGTCCCGCCGAAGCCCAATCACCTCATGCTGCAGCCGGGGACTGCTGGGCGCGGAGACCGTGAAGGAGGCCGAGAGGTGGATGTGAAGCTGGGTCCCGCTGGCCACGGAGCAGTTGAGCAGCAGGTCCTGGCTCTCCAGAAGCACCAACTGTGGAGGGGGAGCAGCCCCCCGGCCCCAGAGAGTGGGCTTTGCACCAGAGGGAGGAGCAACAGAGACAGAGAGCTGGTCGGGGATAACTGCGGGTGGAGGGAGCAGAAGGAAAGGGATGCTGTCAGTTCTGCAGAGCCAGGAGCCCCTTCCCACTATCCCCCTGGAAGGTGAGCCAGACCAACAAGGGGTTCTCCCTCTTCCCAATCCTTGATTCCACCCGAAGTGAACCTAGCAGCCAGTCCGCAGTCAGTTCCACGCATCTTGGGGTGATAATGCAGGAAAAGGAGCAGAGGAAACAGCGTGCTGTCTCCTCCCTCCCGCCAATTGGGCTAAACTGCCATGGCCAGGACCCTGCCATCGAGATGGCAGATACATACCTCTGACCTCCACCTTAGCACTATAGGTACCCTGGTATTTGGAATCTGTTGTAGGCGTGTAGCACTCGTAGACCCCCGTGTCCTCCATCCGGATCGCCCTGACACGCAGTTCCACAACATCGCCCCGAACACGCAGGATGGAGACGTTGCCAGCCTGCACCCGGGTCCCAAAAACAGCGTAAGGGAAGTTGGGGTCTCGCGTGCTGACCATGCCAATGGAGATGTCGGGAGCCGACGGGCGATACAGAAACCACTCAAACTGTTGCAGAGAAGGACCCTCGAACTCGGAGACATTGCAGGGAATGGTGAGGGTGGTGCCTTCCACACGGTACAAGGGCCCAGGGGGCAGGTGAACCTTCCTGGCACTGCTGAGCTGGGCTGTGCGGGCAAAGGGAGGCGAGTTAGCCAAGTGGCTCAGTAGTTTCGAGTGACAGACGAGCAGAGCAAAGGAGGCCGAGTGCCGTGGCTCTTCCAAGGGCCCAGCTGGAGCAGCAGGGGTAGGGCCTTTGCAAACTGCATATCAACCTGAAAAGAACCCTAGAACCAAAGACTGTCCCCAAAGGTAAAAAAGCTTCAGGAAAACCCTCTGGGCTATGCTGCCTTCTGCAGGACTACTGCTGCAAGGGGAGGTTCTACTAGAGACACCCTGGAAAATAACTGAAAGGCTCAGCCAATATCTGGCCAGCCATGCAACCCCTCCACACACACACACAAGGCCTCCCTCCAGCCAATCGAAAGAAAGGGGTCTAATCCAGTGGTGAAATCCAATTTTTTTTACTATCGGTTCTGTGGGCGTGGCTTGATGGGCGTGGTGGTGGCTTGGTGGGCATGGCAGGGGAAGGATACTGCAAAATCTCCAATCCCTCCCCACTCCAGGGGAAGGTTAGGGGAAGCTTAGTGTAAAACCCGCATTCCCACCCCATTCTGGGGCCAGCCAGATGTGGTATTTGCCGGTTCTCTGAACTACTCAAAATTTCTGCTACGGGCTCTCCAGAACCTGTCAGAACCTGCTGGATTTCACCCCTGGCCTAATCCCGTAACAGCCTCATTAAGTGCAAGGAGTCCTCCAGGGAGCCTGGAGTTTGTGAGAACAGCCTGCCCTTCCCTGGAGCTGCCACCCTCCCCTGGCAACTGGGCAAGCACTGGCACACTCTCCTGCCTCCAGCAGGAGAGACTTCGCTTATTTTGCTAGGTTTACACGCAGCCTTCATGAGCAAAGACCCAGCCTGGCTCCTCACTGGCCTGCTCATCATGTAGGGAAGTAGAGTCACGCATGGGGGGCTGCAGAGGACCCCGGGCGAAATCACAGCGTGTGCATGACCAGACTCCTGGGCTGTAGCGGGGAGGCCTGAGGGATGACCTGGGTCAGCCGATCTTGGCTGGGAGGGGGGCACCCATCTGTCTGCCCACTGGCAGCCCTCAAAAGCACCAGATCGCAGCTGGGCAAGGCTCCCTCTCCCCAGGCGCCTCGGGCAGCTGTGATGCTTGCCCGGGATCGGATTCAAACGCCGATCTTTCCACGCCGGGAACGCTCTGCAGCAAGACAGGAAAACTCGCAGCGCAATCCCGAGGCCGGGAGGGGAGGCGGAAAGCGCCTCCGGAGATGCACACAGCCGGCGCGGGGCCGCGGGCTGCGGAATCGGCCGGCCCGGCCCGCAGGAGAACGAGCCGAGGCCGCCTTTCGACTCCCGCCTTACACGGCCCGCCAACCAGCCCGCCCTTCCCGCCGTGGCCAACGCCAAGCACGCGCCCGCCTGCGCGCCCCGCAGGACCCACCCGCGCCCCCACCGGCCCTTCCACGCACCGGCCAGCGGGAGGAGAAGAAAGCAGAGGACGAGGCGGCGGCGGCGGCTCAGAGCCAGCGCGGGAGCATCCATGGCTGGCCGGGGAGGCGGCGGGATCAGAGCCGCGCACGCAACGGTTCTGGCCGGCCCGGCCCGGCGCGGCTGGGGCGGCGGCTCGCTTAGCCCGGCGGGCCCAGGAGACGCGGGGCTCGGCTGACTAGCCACGCCTCCGCCTCCGCCGCGCGCCCGCAGCGAAGAGCGGGGTTGCGCGCGCGCCAACGAAGCTGTCCTGGGAGCCCGGTGCTCTGTGCGTGCCCAGAAACCGCGCGCCTCCCTCCCTCCCTCCCTCCCTCCCTCCGGGGCAAACGGCCAAAGCTGACGGCGGACTCCTGAATGAGGCGGTGTGTGGGAGCGGGGGACGGACCGGAGCTCCGCGGGATGCCCGGTTCGGGGGAGCCTTTTGAAAGGTGCAGCGGATCCCGCGGCCCCCGGGGGGCGCCAAACGCCACCGCAAAGGCAGCGGATCTCCTGCAGGAACGAGGGAGCCCCGCCAACATACTCAGAAATCCAGGGGGACCCTAAATATATCAAAGCGGGTGGCGGCCGAAGGAGGGACGAAAGTCCGGCCCTTGGCGCCCTCAAAGTACTGTATGGATTGTAACACGAAGTACGGCCCGGGAACATTCGCCTGTGGAACTCACCGCCTCAAGGTGTGATTGTGGCCATCAGCTGAGCAGCAAAGAGAAAAGGTAACCGGTATTCAAAGGCCACCTGACTCTGGCTGTCAGCCCTGGGCAACCCTGTTTGGCTGCCCCAAAAGTATCCCAAGAGAACGGACTAGAGTGGACCAGTTGCTCCAGTTCTGCCCCAGTCCCCACAGAGCTTTGTCATAAGACTGGCCCACCGATGGATCTTAGAATCAGAATGGCAAATGGAGACCTATGCACCAAAGTTCTTTTAAGCGTCTCTCCTTCACAACAACCCTACGAGGGAGGCAAGATCAAAAGTTGCCCAACAATGAGTCTTGGCCAGACCCTGAGGAATCCTGCTGCCCCTGTGGGCGGCCCCTCAGAATCAGACCCCCTGAAGGGTCATTGGTAGCAGCACCCAAACAAGTTTTCTTGGTTTGGGCGGGGTGGGGAGAGCCTGGACCTACCAGAAGGCCAGAGCCCTCTGCCCCCCCACCCCCACTCCTTGTAGAGGCAACTCAAGTTTGCTCTCTGGAGAGGGAGGGATGGAGAGAGCACAAAAGCTGGGGCTGAGCTCTCTCACGCGCGCACGCGCGCGCTCTCTCTCTCTCTCTCTCTCTCACACACACACACACACACACACACACGAAAGGACCTGTGGGGCTGGGTCTCTTAAGGGTCCCTTCCCTGTGGTGGACTTGGCGCTCTTTCACAGCAGCATTTATTTACACAGCTTGGGAAGAGGGGGGTGTATGTGGAGGGACCAGCCTCCCTCCCAAGGCATTCTTTCCTCTCCCCCCCCCGCCCCCCCGCCCCCAGCCAGCCTGCAGCCTCTGCGTTTCCCAGGTTGCAGAAGTGAAGGCCCAAGGCTGCCATGTTCCCTTGACGATGGGAATAGCTTGCCTGCCAAAGATGGGGCGGCTGAGCACGCTGCCCCACTTTCCACAGCAGAGAAGGGTTGAGAGGGCCCTGAGGCAGCCCCAGCCTGGTGCCAGACTACGGCCGAGAGCCAGCTAGATGGAGCTGCCCAGCCCTACCTGGAGCCTTCTGTTCTCCCCCAAGTGCACAGGCTACCGGAGGTCTGTGCTGCCTCCCCTCCTCCCTCCCCCCCCTCCCAGGAAGAGACCTGGATCCCTCACAAAGAGGAGACAAAAGGGGCCCCCGAGGAGGTTCAGGGGCAATTTCTAGGTTTGGGGGCAACAATCACAGTATGAAGCTGAGTCTACCTTGACCTCGTGCTTGCTTCTAACTCGGAGCCCTCTGCACATGCTCGCTTGCCCCAAGCTGCCCTTGCCAAGGGAGGGTTGGCAAGCTCCGGCTTTGGAGCTGCCCCCTTGCCTGGCAGGTGCAGCCGGGAGGCTTTGTGCTCCTTGCATCCTCCGTTTGGTTCGTTCACTCAGTTGACCCCGTCCTCTTTTCATTCCAGGCCGCTTGGGAACATTGGCAGGAGACGGGCTAATTGCTTTCATTGGCCTGCCAGGAATCAGGTCTCCCCCATTCCCCTCCTGGTTTTTTTCCATTCGGATTCCACAGCTTCCTCTCAGAATTACAATGGAGGCCCAGATCGGCTCCGGCTGAGCCCTTCCTCCACCCCACACTGGATCCCTCAGCCTTAGAAGGGTCAAGCAGGGGGGGAAAAATCCCTCTTCTCACAGAAGGAAACCTCAAGAGAAATGCGAGAAGCAAATATTTTTCTTCCTTGACATAACATGGAAAGTTTTTTTGGGGGGGCACATCTCTTTTCTTTGCGTATTCACAGGCGTGCAAAGGAGCCCTGGTCTTCCAGCTGGGAATGTCATTCAGGCCAAAGAGGGGCTCTGGGCCCCTCCCTTTAGCCTCCCAAAGGAGATTTCAGCCTGGCTGGAGCCTCTTTGAGGGAAATGGGCGCAGGATAGCCGATCCATCAAAGGGAAAAGCGCTTTCCCCTCTTTTGGTGCTGGAAACTTGGATTTGGGGCAGGGAGACAGAAAACATGTGGCCCAACTACAGAGTGCATTTCAAAATATGCTCCCCTTTTCTGAAAAAAGGATTAGCTACTGTAATTAGCCTGGTCTTTGAGTGTTAGGTGAATTTCGTTGTATGGGTATACTGTGAAGTTAGGTGAATTTCGTTGTACGGGTATACTGTGTATACATGTAAAATGACAATAAAGTTATTATTATTAAATGCAGAGAGGAACGAATCCACAGCTCCTGGAGCATCCTGCTCTTGCACCTCACCCACCCACCCAATAGAGTTTTTCCTGAGGCTCCAATGGCTGTGGAGGTTCTCCATCACCCAGGCCACACGATGATGGAGAACCAAAGAACCACTGGGGGTTCTTTGTCTTCCCTTCTCATCCAAAAAGCTGCTTCAGTTCTGGCCTGCCACAGTCTGGGCTCTGGGCAGGCAGCTCCTGGCCGAAGGAATGAGCGTCTCTGGCAGGTTTTTCCGCTGACTCCGCAGGCCTTTGCGGGTCCTGGTTGCATAAACAATGACATGGGGGGGGGGGGGCTCCTGCCAGGAAGAAAGCCAGAAGCCCAGGGCAAGGGAGCCGCTGGTGTCCGTCCAGCATGACTGTCCAGAACAAAACAGCAGGCGCTTCCGTGACTGGGATGCCCGGCCAAGTTTTGTGGGTCTCAGTGGGGAAGGATGAAGCAGCAAAACAAGTGCAGTTTTCATACTCCCCACCCTCCCGCCCCAACCCTCATCCCACAACAGCTTTCTCCTGCCTGACCTGGATGTGAGCTGCTCCTTCCCTCCCCCAGCCCCCCTCCCCACATTTTATAATGTAGGAAACCCAATCCCGATTCAGGAGGGAGTGGGCTGCCTTTGGTGCCCTCCTAGGCATAGGCCTAGAACCATCCCTACCATCTCCCCACTGGATTGCAGGAAGCCTCCCCCCCCCCCGCCCCCCGGCTCTGCCTCTTGCATGTGATCATCCTGCTGGGGCTACTCTGCTTGGCACAGAGGGAAACAAAAGACAACAAAAACACTTCAGACACAAAATGATCCTCCATCCGGGAGCACAGGCTGCGTTAGTAAGGGAAGGAGGCTGTTTTTCTGCCCTTCAAACACCTGCTCACAGCTTCCTGGCCGAGACCCGCCCACGGTGCACAGCGAGGGACCATCGCCTTACTGGGAAACTGGCCCCAAGGGGCCCCGTAAGCAAGTCTCTGATTTTGCAAGGGCTCCAAAGCCTCGTGCAGCAGGGAAGGGCTCTCAAAATTCAACCCAGGGGATCCTGGTTCCCCAACAGCTGTGAAGCTGAGGGGAGCCTGGGTGGGTGAGGTTAAAAGGGCTTCACCCTCCCACCGCATCTCTGCAGACCCTCCCTGCCAGGGAGACCCTCTTTCCAAAGAGGCCGGAAGGAAAGGGGGAGAAGGTGGTAGGAGCAGTTGTCAAATTGTTTGCAAATTCTTTGAGTTCATTTGCATCCAGTGGAATATTTGCTTGCTTGAAGTTTCATTTAAAAAAAGAAATGAAGTTTCTCTCTGGCAATTAGTTACATAAAAATGATAACTATTTTCTAAAAGCAGCTGCAGACCAGATACGTCCCCTCCCAAGTGCAGCTTAAAATCAAGGGGCTTTTGGAGATGCCCACACACTTGACTGAGATATACAAACACACACACACACACAGCCCTCTCCGGGACGCACAGGGCATCAGAGTGTAAGTCTGGCCCCAAAATGAAATTTCAAAGGTTTTTCTTTTCTGCCCTCCAAAGGCATATTAAAAAGAGATTTGGAAATAAATAGCCGGGCCTCGCGGCTCCTGGAGCTAAATCCCTCTGGTGCAACAAGAAAGGTCAGATTTCATTAAAGTCAGGAAAATGTTATTCTCCTAGAGCTGCCTGGAAGCTTTCCTCCAGCCATGACCCCCCACCCCTGGGACTGGCAGGGAGACCCCCACGGCTATATGGCTTGCAGGGCAGCCATTCCAGAAGAGCTCCCCGCTTTTAGGCCAAGGAGGGCCACCCCGCTCCCTGTAGAAGCAGCTTGAGGCCTCAGACGTGGCCAGCTCAGGCTCTCTCAAGGGATCTTTTGCAGGTGGAGCTCCCTTCAAAACTTGCCCAGAGTTTTCCACCAGCAACCCCCATTAATGGGGTGAAGATCTCACTTTCCTGGGCTTGCTCTAGTTTTCCTGCCAGATTGCATGAAGTGAGAATGTGGTTTATCAGCACACCCGGAATTTGCAAACTGTGGTTTAAGGCTCCGCGTCCTGCAGAACCTTCTCAAAGCTATTGGCCCACGGAAGCACCAGCCTTTGTGGGGGTTTGACCGAAGGAGGGGTGATGAACACAACACTCACAAAGGGGAGGATGCCATCAGGTGCCTATTGTTGCACCCTCAATCAGACAAAGTGATTCGAATGGCGTTCTGGCATCCCAGTATAGCCAGCTGGTTCCATCACTGGCTATTGGGGGTGAGAATCTGGCCCCCTCAGAGAGGGCTCGCAATCCGGGTGTCCTCCTGGATGCACGGCTGTCTTTAGAAGACCATATGACGGCTGTGGCCAGGGGGGCTTTCTATCAGGTTCGCCTGATTCACCAGTCGCATCCCTTTCTGGACCTGGACGCCCTGCGCACAGTCACCCACTCCCTCATCACTTCCCACCTGGACTACTGTAACGCTCTCTACATGGGGCTCCTTTTGACGAGCACTCGGAGGCTCCAACTGGTCCAGAATGCGGCCGCGCAGGTGATTATGTGAGCGACCTGTGGCACCTATGTGACACCTCCTGCGCGAGCTGCACTGGCTCCCAGTGGTCTGGGTGCGATTCAAGGTGTTGGTTACCACCTTTAAAGCGCTCCATGGCTTAGGACCTGGATATTTACGAGACCGCCTTCTGCCACCGATAGCCTCCCACCCACCAACACGCTCCCACAGAGGGCTCCTCAGGATGCCGTCGGCCAAGCAGTGTTGACTGGCAACCCCCAGGGGGAGAGCCTTTTCTGTGGGGGCACCCGCCCTCTGGAATGAACTGCCTCTGGGGATACGTATGATCCCTGACCTGCATACCTTCCGCCATGCCCTTAAGACCTTACTTTTCCAACAAGCTGGACTAGCTTGACGACAATCTGGATTGGGGTTTTTAAATGTTTGGGTTTTTAATTTGTGAAGCCAAATTATTTAATTTATTTTAAATTGTTTTAAAATTTTGTATGCTATGTTATTTTATTGTGGCTGTGTACTGCCCTGAGTCCTTCGGGAGAAGGGTGGTATAGAAATGTAATAAAATAAAAAAATAAAAATAAAGAAAGGCTGACACTTATCAGGAACCCCCCCACCCCCAATCAGGAATCCTCTGAAGCAGGCTTACAACTTAACACAAGAGAAGGCTCTCTTCTACCCACCTGGTTCCAGAATGCCTGGTTTGGACCTACTGTGCAGGTTTCTGCATTCTGAGCTGCATAATAGCACAAATGAGAATCTGTGGGTCAGGGGAGACCATTCGCAGATGTCAGGGTTGGGCCTCTCACAGGCCACTTTAGAAGTTCTCCCTGGACCAGGGTCAGGTCCTGCTGAATCCCTGTTCCGCCAGCATGGGGCTTCTATAAAGGCCAGCGCAGAAAGAGTCGGCCCAGAGTTGGCACACGGGACAGTCAGTTTGTGATTTGTGACAGTGGGCAGTCCTCTCGGTCTCTATCCAGCCCCCTTCCAATACAGCAAGGGGGCTTTTCTTCAGCTGGTAATGGGCTACTGTGCCCAGGGAAGCCTCGGTGCCAGGAGAAGGGGACTGAGCCAAGGGCCAGCCATTCTTCCCTGCCCAGAGAGTGGGCAGAACCAACTCCCTGCTCTTGAAAACAGCCTGCGGGGGATGGGGTGTGGGGGGAGAAGTTGGGAAAGCCTGAGAAAAGGGGGAGGGTCCATGAGGGGAGGAGCCTTCCTCCCTTCAAGATCCCCTTTCAGCCAGTGCCTCTATCCAGAGAGAGAGAGCAAAGCAGAGGGGAATCGGAGCTATTTAAGGAAAGGGGGACTCCGCTGCCATCCAGCTGCCCACTTGGCCCTCTCACTCCGGGCACAATGGGCAAAGGGGTGAGTATCCTGGGGCAGGAAAGCCAGGCGGCAGTGGCATGGTTGGGCAGGCCAGTGGCATGGAGCTGGTACCCATCCAAGAGGAAAAGCAGGGCTCCGGGCTGGGCCAGGGGTGCAGCCGGGGGCCTGGACCGAGTGGCCCCAAAGCTCCCCTCTCTTCTTTGGGATCCCCCTGAGAATACTGCCCGCTACTTCCAAACCCCTCTGCCCGCTGGTGCAATCAGAGATCACCAACTCAACTGGCAGGAAAGTCCGGCTGACCCTCTCCGACAGGGCCAGGGTGGCAGAGATGCCAGCTGGAAGCATGAGTGACACTGGCTGTTGGACTCTCCTCCCAGAGCCAGCCTTGGCCTTGCGTGCCCACTGGGGTCTCCGCCAGCCTCAGCTGCTGAAGGTTTCCTGACCAGGGGCTGCCTGCACCCAGCGCCAGAGCTTCAGCAGTTGGGACGGTGATGTTCGAAACCCATTCAATAGCACTTGGGGGTCCGTGGCAGCATCCCCACCCTTCAGTCCGGGGTCACTGCAAGCTCTTCTCCCTCTCTGCATGTGGGTCCCTGGGGCAAAAAGTGCGAAGGACGACCCTATCAAATATGGGGGGAGGAGAGGTGACCGTGGCACAAATGGGGTTGGCCCTCTCCTTTTTGGATCGGAATCGTGGGGAGTCAGCCTTGCCTTCACGGGAGGGGACCACAGGTCCTGCGCAACACCAAAGCAGGACTGAATTTGGATACATGGGAGGCTCTTAATTTCAAGCACTGTAACGGGAAGATTTTGGAAGCTTTTGAAAACTGGATGCAGGTTTTTTTTTTTTTCTCAAGCATTTTCCCCAAGACCCAGTTTCAGAATCTTTGCCCTTTCCTGGCATCAGGCAAAGTCCCCAAAGATATCCACAGGTGAGGCTGACTCTTGGCCTAAGGTAGAGAGAGAAGGGATCTTTCATTCTGAAAACTGGCCCGCCTGATGTCTGCCTGGAAGAGCCCCAAAATCCCACATTCGGAACTCATGTGGAAAAGAGGCTGGAAATTAAAGTTGTCCAGGATCTAGGGACAACACACTCTACACACTCTACACACACTACACACACACACCTGGACTGGCACACAGTTCTGGCCCTCACCTGGGAAGTGGCGGAGCTGGAGCAGAGAAGGAGCCGGGAAAGAGCGAAGGAGTTCCAGAGAAAGTTTGGGATTTTTCCGCCTTGGGGAGGAGGATGCAGGAGGGGCTCTGCTGGGACAGGAATGTCAGAAAGGCTCCCCCGCATGATGTTGGAATGCCCCCCCCCCCCAGGAGGTGGATGGCTTTAGCAGAGAGGGGGACAAATTCACAGCACGTACCTCCGCCTAGAAGGGCCTCCATGCTCGATGGGGCTCGGCGGGTCGACCCGAGTACCGCATCAGGGGAGGACGGGGCGCATTCAGCTCCTATGTCAGAAGTTGTCAGACATTTGGCAACACTGGGAGCATCAGGTTTCAGCCTCCGGATGCAGCTCCCGGCCCTTCTGGTGGGTCCTTTGGGGGCAGAAATACCAGGACGATAAAAGTCCCATCAGGGGTTGCCAAGCAGAGCAAATTGTTCTGTGGCAAACAAGGCAGAAAGGAGGACTGCCCAAGTGGCCAGGGTGGGCACAGCTCAAGAGGAGCAAAGGGGCATCCAGGCCTGACCCCTGGCACAGACCCTGTGTGCCGCAGTCGCTAGAGAAGGGCAACAAAGTGGGGCCCCATGGATGCAATGCCCCAGAGGTGAGCTGAGTTGCCACTCCAAAGGAGGCAGGCAGACAGGCTGGCAGGAGGGGCCCCCAAGGTTTGTATCCTGGCCCACCGTGTCAATAGCATCTCCCCCACACAGACCGGGCGAGAATCGGCACCCCCGGGCCCCACAGCCGAGAATGGCGGAGGAAAGAAGAAGCAGAAGGAGAAAGAGCTGGATGAGCTGAAGAAGGAAGTGAATCTGGTAAGGCTGGCCCTGGCCAGCATCTGGCGGGGGGGCAGCTGGTGTCAGGCCTCCTTGACTGCCTCCAACTCTCAGGCTTCTGGGGGATGGTTGGGGGACGCCCCTCTGTTTGGGGAGGAAGAATCTGGGGGTGCCTTTCCTCTCCGAGACTCTCTGGGGCATCTATCTTTCACCAGGATGACCACAGACTTTCTCTGGACGAGATCAGCCGGAAGTACCAAGTCGATCTCTCCAAGGTGAGCCAACCCATCCAGCTGCCTCTCGGCTCCCCAGCCATTTTCCTGCTCCAGGAAGGAGGGGGGGTTCCTTGGCAAGCCCCCCCTCCCCTCCCAGACCTTTGCTATGTGCGCCAGAGCACACTGGGAGCTCAGAGGGCCTGGGTCTCTTTCAGGCCCCATTAAATCCCAGGAGGGGAACCACAAACAGCGGAAGCTTTGCCCGCTGAGGGGGGGTGGGAATCCTTCTCCTGTAGCTCACTGGTTTATTAAAAAACATATCAACATTAATCTGCACGAGTTCAATAGTTAAAGTGTTTATTAATTCACTGGGTGATTTTTCATTGTGCTTCACATGTCTTGTTCCTAATGAACTGAACTCCAACACCCCCGCCCCTGGTGAACTCACCCCTTCTACCGCCATTGGCTTTACCCCAACCTACCTCTCTCTGCCCCCCCTTTCTCCCCCCCGGTGAACTCACCCCTTCTACCGCCATTCCCTTACCCCCTCCTGACTACGGCAGGGCCTGACCAACACCCGGGCAGCCGAGATCCTGGCCCAGGACGGCCCCAACGCCCTGACCCCCCCACCCACCATCCCAGAGTGGGTCAAGTTCTGCCGGCAGCTCTTCGGGGGCTTCTCCATCCTCCTGTGGATCGGGGCCATCCTCTGCTTCCTGGCCTATAGCATCCAGGCGGCCATGGAGGACGAGCCTGCCAACGACAACGTGAGTCCCAAGGAGCCAGCGAGCCGAGCATGGGAGTCTCCTGTGGGACGGACCGGCTGGGGGCTGTCCCTGCGCTTAGGGGGCTGTGAACCTTTAAGGGGGGAGGGTGTTGGCTGCCTCATCTGAACGGCAGCTGAGCTGAGTCAAACAGGCTGAATTTTCACCAAGGACTGGGGAGGGCGAAGCAGCACTTTTGCAGGCCCTTTTTCACTGGACGCACTGGGGGGGGGGGGTGCAAGCAGGGAATGGGGGGGCAGCAAAGGACTCCAGGCTCTACTGGCCGCGTAACACCCCCCCCCCAAGATTTCCGTGCTTGGGAACTATTCAGACTCTCTGCAAACAAAACAGCAAGAGGGGGCAGCGAGACACGGCTGTTTCTTCCCTGCCCCGCCTGGAAAGCAGCTGCCAAAATAGCTGGAAGCCCTTTCAGGGGCAGGTGGAGCTGTGGGAATGGGACACTGTCCGGACCGAGAGGAAACCCAGGAGCAGCCGGAAACGCAGCAGAGGATCCTAGTTAATGGGGAGCAAAACCCCCACCGGGACCCAGCCGAGAGACGGAGAAGGAGGAGAGGCAGCCAAATGGAGGAGTCTCACACCGGCCCCTCCCTCACTGCACACCGAGAGGCAGCATTTGCCAGAATCTCCCCCTCCCCGGGAAGGCTGGACTTCCTTTGACCACCAGGCGGCCCTGTATTTTTAATCTTCTTATGGTTTTTCCCTCTAAAAATGGCTTTAACAGCTGACCTATTTGGGAACACGGCTAAGGTGGCAGCTCAACAAACAGGGTTCGTGCACTGAGGCCACCCCAGCAGAGGCTGAGAAAAGCCAGCAGGGACCAATTCTTCCGGGGGGGGGGGGGGGGGAATCCGTGGGATTTTTTGATTGTCAATCAGGGTTTGCTCCTGGTGGTGAGATTCAGAGTGGAGTGGGAGGGGGGGCACTGAAGAAAGATGCACGGCTGTCTGTCCTGGACCCGGTTTCGTTCCTTTGAAGCAGGCATTCCTTTGTGGGGAGGGCATTAGGCAGCAAATCAGTTCCAGCAACGGATCAGAAGCGAAGCCAGCTTCCTGCTCCTTCACAAGCGGCTCTTTTTGAAAGGAGAACACACACACACACACAATCTGGGAAGGCTTCCCTGAACCGGTTTTTCTTAGGGGAAAGAAGGATTGAAGAATTTTGCTTAGGAGTCTCCTTGGCCCAGCGGCTTCCGGGGAGGGCAAGAGGGGCTAGAGAGGCTGCAGCTGTTCAGCCCCACTTCCCACTTATTCCCCAAGTAGGCTTTTCTCTCCCCCCTTGCCAGGATGGGTCTGCAAGAGGCAAGACAGGGGCCGGAGGGTTGCAGAAAGAAAGAGAGCGCACAGGGTCTTCAATTGGCCCCCTTGACTGACTCCGGCACGCCAAGGAGAAAAGAACTGGCCCACCACCACCAACCCCAGCAGACCCTTCCCTACGACCACAGGCCTTCTATAGGCAACCAGGGAGTGTCACATGACTCACGGTGGCCTATCAGGGTGCAGGAGCCTTTTCCATTTGGTTAATTGGCCCAGCACAAGGATGAACAAGCAAGGAGCCTCAGCTCTGGCTGCACGACAGTTCCCAGCATCCCTCAGTGTTGACCGTGGCAGCTGAGGAAGATGGGATAGAACCAGTGGTGGAATTCAATTTTTTTTACTACCTGTTCTGTGGCCATGCTTAGTGGGCATGGCATGGCTTGGTGGGCGTGGCAGGGGAAAGATACTGCAAAATCTCCATTCCCACCCCACTCGGGGGTCAGCCAGAGGTGATATTTGCCAGTTCTCCGAACTGCTCCAAATTTCCGCTACTGGTTCTCCAGAACCTGTCAGAACCTGCTGGATTTCACCCCTGGATAGGACCTCAAGAAGCCTTAGGAGAAGCCCCCTCCTGCTGTTTGCTGGTTCGCTGCCATTATCACTCCTGGAGGGGAGAGGTTGAACCGTCCCCTCACTCCCTGGTTTTATTCTTTGCCCTGTAGAAAAGCAGCCAGACCCCCAACTGAACAGCCTGTGGTTGTGCTTAGATTACAGTTCCCACCAGCCTCAGCCCCTGTGCTCAGCGAGAGGCATGCTGGGATTCCCAGTCCTAGATCGTCTCAGGGGCACCAGCGCATCCACCTGGTTGGAGAAGCATCAAGGAAGGAGATTTGTCAAGGTGGTTCCTCTCTTTCCAAATGTCTCTTCCAGCTGTACCTGGGTGTGGTGCTGGCGGCCGTCGTCATCGTCACCGGCTGCTTCTCCTACTACCAGGAGGCCAAGAGCTCCAAAATTATGGACTCCTTCAAAAACATGGTGCCTCAGGTGAGCCGCCCTTCCTCTCAGCGCTGCGTTTTCAAGGAAGGTTTGCGCGAGAGCGCTGGACCCCAAGCAGCCCCCCCCCCCCGGGCAGTTGCCAGAGACCTTATCTTCTGCCAAGGGAGGGCAGCGGGTGGGGAGAGGAGCCATGCCCCCCCACAGGACGGTCTCCCTCCCCCTACAGCAAGCCCTGGTGATCCGGGAAGGTGAGAAGATCCAGATCAATGCGGAAAACGTGGTGGTGGGGGATCTGGTGGAGGTGCGCGGTGGGGACCGGATTCCTGCTGACCTGAGGGTGATTTCCTCACACGGGTGCAAGGTGAGACCGGCCAGGATGGGCCTCTTCCCTTCCGAATGGGGCTCCCCTTGGAGTCTGGGGAGGCCTCGCTTGGAGAGGGAGCCCAAGTCTTCCCCTCTGCTCCCTTCCAGCCTCCTCAGCTTGGCACAGGGCTGTGACTGGTGTGCTGCCACTTGCGGAGGTGCCCTTCCAAGAGGACCCTGGCCCTCACGGCTTGGGCGGCCAATCTCTGCGCTTCTCTCCTGGACAGGTGGACAACTCCTCCCTGACGGGCGAGTCGGAGCCTCAGACACGGTCCCCGGAGTTCACGCACGAGAACCCCCTGGAAACACGCAACATCTGCTTCTTCTCCACCAACTGCGTGGAAGGTGAAAGGCTCAGCGAGGCCAGCACCCGCCCTGCCTGCCCTCAGTCCTGGTTGAGGGGGAGGCAGATAAGCAGGGGTGATGGCTGCCTTCACCCTCCTCCTCCCCCCCCCCCCCGCCAGGCACCGCACGTGGCATTGTCATCTTCACTGGGGACCGGACCGTGATGGGACGCATTGCCTCCCTGGCATCCGGGCTGGAGGTGGGCCGCACCCCCATCGCCATGGAGATCGAGCACTTCATCCAGATCATCACCGGGGTGGCCGTCTTCCTGGGCATGTCCTTCTTCATCCTGTCCCTCATCTTGGGCTACACCTGGCTGGAGGCGGTCATCTTCCTGATTGGCATCATAGTGGCCAACGTGCCTGAGGGCCTCTTAGCCACCGTCACAGTAAGTGGCGCCAGCTGCCTGATTGTGGGGCATCAGGAGGAGGAGGAGGAGGAGGAGGAGGGGCCATTCTCCGGACAGCCATAAGGTAACGCAAAGGGGGAGGATCTTCCAAAGATGGGGCCGGTGTGGTGAAAGGGAGGGGAGCTCATGGTGCAGCTGGGACTCTTTCTTTGCAGTGAAGCAAATTTTCCTGCAGCCTCAGCCCTGATGTCCTTCTGAAGACAGTGCTGGGTTCCTGGACTATCCAAGTCGCCAAGTGTGTCTGCTCTGGAGCACGGTGGCCCTAGGCCCTCCCCAATTGATCTCCCCTTCCCCTTCTCGAACGGCAGGTCTGCCTGACGCTGACTGCCAAGCGCATGGCGCGGAAGAACTGCCTGGTGAAGAACCTGGAGGCCGTGGAGACACTGGGCTCCACCTCCACCATCTGTTCGGACAAGACCGGCACCCTCACACAGAACCGCATGACTGTGGCCCACATGTGGTTCGACAACCAGATTCACGAGGCCGACACCACCGAGGACCAAAGCGGTGAGGGCTCAGCGCCGGCCCAGAGTGGGGCAGAGAAGCTGTGGGCCTCTCAGAGTCAGAGCAGGGTGGCTTTGGGGGGAGCAACGGGGCTTCACTCAGAATTAGACCCGAGCACAAGAATGAAAAAGAGCATCTCTGAGCATCTGCAGAGGGTGTGCTTACTACGGCCAGGTTTAATCCCTGAAACACGAAGCCTGAAATCCTGAAGGGCCCCCTTCCCTCCCCAGGGGCAACTTTTGACAAGCGCTCACCCACCTGGACGGCTCTGGCCCGCATCGCAGGGCTGTGCAACAGGGCTGTCTTCAAGGCGGGACAGGAGAAGATCCCCATTTCCAAGGTATGCCTGTCTTTTGCCACTAGAGGGCAGATTTGTCAAGGTCTCCGGATCTTGAGAAAGCTCCTCTGGCCCAGACTTGGATGGAAGGCCACTGGGAGATCCCGAGAGTGGGAGGCCAGCAAAGTCCCTGAACAAGGCAGTGCAAAAGGCGCTGTTTCCTTGCCAAGAAAGACCACCCAAGTCTTCCCAAAATCAGCAGGAGCCGAGCTTATGTTGAGGGAGACTTTCCCTCCCTTTGAACGTAGCAGGGCTGGGTTGGGTGTGTGTGAATGTATGTGGAGGGGCTGGAGCTGGCCTGGGCAACTCCTCTTCTCCCTTTCACCAGAAAGACACGGCTGGGGATGCCTCCGAGTCTGCCCTCCTCAAGTGCATTGAGCTCTCTTGTGGCTCCGTCCAGAAGATGCGGGACAGAAACCCCAAAGTGACTGAGATCCCCTTCAACTCCACCAACAAATACCAGGTGAGGAAACGGGCCGGGGAGGGGAAGGGTCGCTGTGGGGTCTCGACTGTCCCAAAGAGCACCCAACAAAATCAAGAACGGTGGGATGCATTCTTAACCTTCAGACTGAAGCCCAGGTCTCCCCCTTCCACCCCGTTGGAGAGGGAACTGGGGTGCTCCAGGCCTGCCAGGCTCCCCTTCTCCATCAACAGCTTCTCTCCTCTTCAGCTCTCCATCCATGAGCCGGAAGACAGGCCAAGCGGGTACGTGCTGGTGATGAAGGGTGCCCCTGAGCGCATCCTTGACCGCTGCTCCACCATCCTCCTGCAAGGACAGGAGGTGCCCCTGGACGAGGAGATACGCGAAGCCTTCCAGAATGCCTACCTGGAACTGGGCGGGCTGGGCGAGAGGGTCCTGGGTAAGGATTCTTCCCCGGGAGGTGGGGGGGGCTGCACTAGGAGGGCCTCCTGGAGGGCCTGAGCCAGGAGGGGCGGGGAAGCAGGGCCAGGTGTGTCCAGCCCAAGGGCCTGCAACCTTAAATACTCAAAGAGCCATTTGGACCCATTTCCCACAGAAAAGAAAACACCAGGAGCCACAAAGCATGGGTGGGCGTGGCCAACGATGTCACTCACTTCCACTAGTCACATGACACCCCCCCAGCCACGCCTACCCAGCCAGTCATTAGGGCAGAGAACCAGTTGTTAAAAAACACCGGGAACCACAAAATCCTTTTGACGTATCTCTCTCTCCCTTCCCTCCCTCTCTCTGTATCTCTCTGTCTCTGCCCTGACCGCTTCTCCATTCCCCGCCGTTGCCTTACCTTCTCATGCCAGGCGAGGAATGACTGGGAGGGAAGGGCGAGGGGCGGGGCCAGCCAATGGTAGGATCACAGCACAGGGAGCCACAGCAGGGGGCCCAAAGAGCCGCATGCGGCTCGAGAGACACAGGTTGCTGACCCTGGTCCAGCCTCTCACACAGCCTCGTCTCCTCCTTGCAAGGTTTCTGCCTGTACTATCTGCCCGAAGACCAGTTTCCCCGTGGCTTCAAGTTTGACGCAGACGAGGTCAACTTCCCGGTCACCAACCTCTGCTTTGTGGGGCTCATGTCCATGATTGACCCCCCTCGAGCGGCTGTGCCAGATGCCGTGGGGAAATGCCGAAGCGCTGGGATCAAGGTGAGCCGACCGTGAGCACAGCATGCTCTCTTGGTTGCACGCAGCCTCCGCATTCCCCACTGGGAGGGTGCTAGCAAGAGCACGTGGGAGGTGACCCTGAACTGTAAGCTTCCTTTGAAGAAAGTCCTCAGAGATGCTTCAACTCTCCCTTGGCAGGTGATCATGGTGACGGGCGACCACCCCATCACAGCCAAGGCCATTGCCAAGGGGGTGGGCATCATCTCCGAAGGCAACGAGACCGTGGAAGACATCGCCATCCGGCTGAACATCCCCATCAACCAGGTCAACCCTCGGTAGGTCAGCCCCTCCGCCTGCAGGCTGCCCTGTCCTTCGGAGTCCCTGCGCTGCCACCACTCACACTGCTGGATGTCTCCACCTAGGGAGGCCAAAGCCTGCGTGGTTCACGGCTCTGATCTGAAGGACATGACCCCCCAACACCTGGACGAGATTCTGAAGAACCACACGGAGATCGTCTTTGCCCGCACGTCCCCCCAGCAGAAGCTGATCATCGTGGAGGGGTGCCAGAGGCAGGTGGGGCTGCTCGGCTCTTTGGAGCAGGCACATGGGAGGCCGGAGGGACCCGTCAACCCAGGCAATGCCCGGTGGCTGTGCCCACACAAGGCATCACTTCATCAGGTCAAGGAAGACCATGAGGTGGCCGCAGTGCTAGATTTTGTTATCATTGGCCTGGTGTTCTTGCCTGGGTCTGAGGTCTTGTCTGAAGCCAGAAATAGGGGATCCAATGTCCCTAGGTTCAGCAAACTGGGAGCTGGGTATGGGGCATCATCCCCCTCCACCGTTAACCTCCCTCCACGGCCCTGCAGGGGGCCATAGTGGCCGTGACAGGGGACGGGGTGAACGACTCCCCTGCCCTCAAGAAAGCAGACATTGGGATTGCCATGGGCATCGCCGGCTCAGACGTCTCCAAGCAGGCAGCCGATATGATCCTCCTGGATGACAACTTTGCCTCCATCGTGACGGGGGTGGAGGAAGGTGTGTGTCCCACAGGACCCAGAGGGAGGGATGCCAGGGAATTGCCTGCGGGGGTCCCACTCTGTTGCATCCCCCAACAGGCCGGCTGATCTTTGACAACCTGAAGAAATCCATCGCCTACACGCTCACCAGCAATATTCCCGAGATCACCCCCTTCCTCTTGTTTATCATCGCCAACATCCCGCTGCCCTTGGGCACCGTCACCATCCTGTGCATTGACCTGGGCACCGACATGGTGAGTCTGGCTGGCTTCCTTCGTGGGTTTCCAAGCCGAACTCCCAGTCTGAAGGATTCACCGTGTTTCCCCTCCTCCTCCCACTTTAGGTGCCCGCCATCTCCCTTGCCTACGAGGCGGCCGAAAGTGACATCATGAAAAGGCAGCCAAGGAACCCGAAGACGGACAAGCTGGTGAACGAGCGCCTCATCAGCATGGCCTACGGGCAGATTGGTGAGCCAGGGCCGCTTGGGCCGGGGGCACCCGTGGATCAGCTTCGGAAGAGGGGGGCTCTGCCAAGGAGCTAAGGGAACCCCCCGTGTGTCTTCCCAGGCATGATCCAGGCCCTGGGGGGCTTCTTCACCTATTTTGTCATCCTGGCCGAGAATGGGTTCCTGCCCACCACCTTGCTGGGCATCCGCCTGGACTGGGACGACCGTTCCAAAAACGACCTTGAGGACAGCTATGGCCAGGAGTGGGTGAGTCGGAAGCCTCTGAGTTTGGCTGCTGCTTGCTGCAGCGTAACGGGACTTGCGCCTGCCGGAACAGCTTGGTGGGCCTTAGCTGGAGACAGACAAGGGGGCCTTTGTGGGGAAGGGTCTGCCTCTCCAGGCGTCCCCACTGGGCAGTGTGTGTTCTCTTCCGGCAGACGTATGAGCAGCGGAAGGTGGTGGAGTTCACCTGCCACACGGCCTTCTTCGCCAGCATCGTGGTGGTGCAGTGGGCCGACCTGATCATCTGCAAGACGCGCCGGAACTCCGTTTTCCAGCAGGGCATGAAGTGAGCGTGGGCACCTTCCGCAGCTGAGGCGGGCCAGATGGCCTTTGGGGAGCCCCCTTGAGGCCACCAGAACAGCCCTTTCCCAGAACTCGTGTCCGGAGGTAGACTGCCCCTGCCAATGGAGGTTCCTCCACCAACATCCACCATGAGGGAGCGCCCAGAGGGGACGCCTGCTGCCCGCAGCTCCTGCCGCCTCTGAGCCTCCGTCTCTTGCTCTCTCCCAGGAATAAAATCCTGATCTTTGGACTCCTTGAGGAAACCGCTCTGGCTGCCTTCCTGTCGTACTGCCCTGGGATGGGGGTGGCCCTTCGGATGTACCCCCTCAAGTGAGTGGGGCCGCTCCTCCACCTGCCTCCAGCCCTGTGCCCTGTGCCCCACAGGCAGCCCCTCTGAGCCGGCTCCCCTCCCTCTTGCAGGGTCACCTGGTGGTTCTGCGCCTTCCCCTACAGCCTCCTCATCTTCATCTACGACGAGGTCCGGAAGCTGCTTCTGCGGCGCTACCCTGGGGGTGAGTGTGCCCCCCATGGCTGCCCCCCACCTTTCGCCAGTGGGGCCCTCCGTGGAGTGGGCGTGAGAGGACTGGATTGGCATCTTTTGTGCTGGCTCACCAGTCCAGCCTGCTCCTCTCTACCAAGGCACCTGGTCTTCCAGGTGAGGCTCCCAACCTCTTTGCAGAACCATGGGCTTTGGAGTCCTGCCTTGGGAAAGAAGCAGCCTAGAAATGATGTGGGTTTTGCAGCCTGAGGGAAGACAGGCTGGTTTGAGGGCAGCCTGAGAGGGGGGCAGACTTCCTGCTTGCAGATCTCTCCCCACATCCTCATCTCTCTCTCTCTCTCTCTCTCTCTCTCTCTCTCTCTCACACACACACACACACACACACACACACACACACACACAGACACAAACCTCTGGCTATTGACCATCTGCTTTCCTTCCTTTCCAGGTTGGGTGGAGAAGGAGACCTACTATTAAGCCCCAGAGTGGAGCTGGGCAGCCCCTCGGATCCAACCCCCAGCAACCTATAGCCCAATTAGTAGCTGAAAGATGCAATAAATGTACTCCTGCCTTACCCCCTCCCCACCAAGGCTGCTTCATTCAGAAAGGACACTCAGGCTCTAGAAACGGGGGACTGCCCCCCAGAAGGCAGTGCTATGGTTGGCAAGGGGGCTAGATGGAGGTCCGAGGAAAGAGGGCAGAGGTGGGGCAACTGATCGTTTGGACCAGGAAAGTGATCGTGGAGCTGGTGACCCATGAGAGTGGCCCCATCTTCTTCAGCCCCCTCCTGGCGGGGGGGGGGGGGCATCTGAGCCTGCTCTGTCTCCAGATGGAAGACACTTTCCCTTCTTTCTCAGGATGTCGACCTAAGATGTCAGAAAAAAGGCAACTTGTCCGTTATTTGGGGAGTGGCGGGGGGTTACTGCACAGACCACTTGGGACCTGGAGAGACACAGTTCCCTGGATGGGCTGCTGGCGGTCCACATTTGCTGACCACCACAGGAGGGGCTTTTGCCACAGAGTAGAGGTTATGGAGAAATCCTCATTCCCCCCCCCCCCCAGGTGTCCTGAGGCCCAGGTGCCTCTGGGAAAGAACAGCCAGGCAGTGGATTAAAGAGAAGCTGGTGGGTCAGCAGAAAGGGCCAAAATAGCCCCGGCTGACTTCAGCTCAGCCCAGCAACATCTGGCACTGATTCAAAGACAGATTAAAATAACGGCAGCTGCTGGACGGTCGGACTGGGCTAAAAATAGCCATAGGACATAACTTGCCTTAAAGACAGCCAAAAGCCCAGCCTTGCACCTGGCGGGTGCCTCCCCCCCATCTTTAGAGGGGCAGTGCCCCAATTTGCAGAGGGAGGGGGTTTGTTTGAGGTGGGTCCCAGACTTCCCACAGCCTAGGATGGTGTGATGGGAACGGGGAAGACTGGAAAGCGTTGCTTCCCCTTTAATGTTCAACATGCCTTGAGTGATGACCTCTCCGTATTGGCCCATCTTCCCCCTTAGCCACAGTCAAACTGACGGGGGGGGGGGGGGGGGGGTCTGGCTCTGCTCTTCCGCCACACACGGAAATTCCTAGGTTTTGCACCCAGGCAAAGATTCCAAAAGAGAGACAGGAAAATCTTTCCCAGGAAGGTTTGGCCCTTTGGGGACTTGGAAGGGGGGAAGAGACGGGGTCCAGGGTTGCCGGCAAAGAGGCAGTGATTTTTGCCAGCCCCTGAACAAAAGGCTTGGACAGGGAAGAAGCAGGTGGTCTCCCAGCCCCCGAGCATTGCAGAGCAACTGGCCCACTTTGGTTCTGCAGCTGAAATGTGTCTCCCGTGACGAAATGCCCCTCCTCCCCATGGCACAAGGAGAAGGACGTGCCAGCTCTGTCCACATCCGGCTGGCAATGTGGAGCGGAGACTTCAGGTCACCTCAACGTTCCTGTCGTCTTCCCAGGAAGAGCGGGCAAAGGAGGCTCTCAATCACAAGTGACAGCTGTCTGTTTGTACACAGAGCCGGGCACAAGCATTGGTCTCCGCTGGCAGGCAGGCGGAAGTGCTCACCTGCGAGGCAGAACACCCTGGGACCAAGGCCAGCTGGGCCGGGCCAGCAACTGGGGCTGAGGCTCCGCCCCACATCGGGCCAAGGCAGAGGTGAGAGCCGGCTGCCTGCCACACTCTGCAACACCATCGTCCTCTGAAGAGACTCGCCCTTGGCCCAAGAAATGCCACTGGGGCGTCACCCCATCTGTGAGCTCAGCTGAGTTTCCCAGGCTTGCAGAAGAAAGCCTCCACCTGCCCCTTTGAGGGGAAGGGCCTCTCCTGGAGGAGTTGACTCAAGGAACCCAAAATAGTGTGTGTGTGTGTGTGTGTGTGTGCATGAGCAGCAGCAGCAGCAGCAGCAGAGGAGGACTGAAGCAGCAGCCCGTTGGAGGAGGGTTGGGTTTTGCTCCCTCACCAGGGTGGTGAGGTGGTCAATACCCACCTGGGATTAAAAATAAGAATGTCCGAACTCAAAGTCATTGAGAAACAGCCTGCTGTTGGGGTCACCAAGGAGCTCTCAATTGGGGGGGGGGGGATCTCATGGAGAGAGAAAGGTCTTATCAAGGATGCTCTATTCTCCCCCTCCAAAGAAGCCGTCTTTACTCTTGAATTGGGGGTGGAGAGCCTCAGCT
Source organism: Masticophis lateralis (assembly GCA_030761175.1). Taxonomy (NCBI): domain Eukaryota; kingdom Metazoa; phylum Chordata; class Lepidosauria; order Squamata; family Colubridae; genus Masticophis; species Masticophis lateralis. The sequence goes on along the minus strand of JAUDYJ010000017.1, from coordinate 13,272,509 downwards.
GCACTGCTGAGGCCTTTTTGCTGAGGCTGCCAGGGTCCTCCGATGCCAACCAGGATGCCACAAGGCTTGGTGGGGCACCATGTGCTTCTGAGCCACCCCCAAAACTGAGTCTGTGACCCCCCCAAAATTAAACCGAGGCACTGACCCTGATATCAACCCCACCCCCACCCCGATCTGTGCTCTGCCCAGCATTCCTCAGACAAGAAGGAGCCTGAAGCCCAGCTGCGCTTTTCTCCTGGAAGGGCCAGTCGTTTCCTTGGCATCTACTCTTGCTCGCTTCTCTGACTCAGAGGAGGTGGCTTGGGCAGAGCCGGGGAGGGCAGAGGGACAGACTTTCCATGCTGGGCACGTCCTGAGGGCTCTTAGTGGAGATGCCCAGCTTTGCCAGAGAGAGACAAGCCCCTATGCACCCCACATGAATGGGGCAGCCCACACCGCAGTTTCTCTGCCATTCTGGGAGGCAACGTGCTGCCCAGGGCCACCCTCACCAGCTCAAGAAGCGGCAGAGCAGGCCACAGGCAAACGACCCCTCAGCTTGGTCAGGGTTTGCCAGGAGACTCGGTGGCTTTTTTCTCCTGAGTGAGACTCTCCCTGCCCTTAATGGAGGGAGGCCCACCAGTGGAGCTCTGAAAGGTGGTGAGTAGAGCCTCTTCCTTCCTTCCCTGCCCGGAGCTCTGCCAGGGTCAGCCTGGCCAGCAGAAGCCAAGTGGCCGGTCCTTCGGAAGGCCTGGCCCTCCGTCTGTGGTACCCGGGGCAAGGTAGCCTCTGCCTGAGCTGCTCTCTGCCTCCACCGCCAGCCTCCCAGTGCAGATACTTCTTCTGGATGTCCTCATCGGCCAGGAGGCTGCCAGCCAGAGATGCCTGGAAGGGCGAAGGCGCAGAAGAAGCAGCTCCCTGACTCCCCCCCTTCGCTCACAGGCACTTACCTAACTGCCCCCTGTAACTCAAGAGCCCCCAGGCATCTGGCGCCCCCCCGCCCCTCTCTAATTTCCCTGCCATCCGCACAAGCTGGTCTTGATTTACCTCCGAGTCATCTCCTCTTATTTTTAGCCACGCCGTCTTGCCCTGCCCCACATGCCTCCTTCTCTGACCCCCTTCCTTAATATGGCGATAAAGAAGATGCCCTCCAATGCAGGCCTAGGGTGGAGAAGAGGGGAGAAAGCTGGAGGGACCCACCACAGGGGGGAAACCTGGGCCCTGGAAGCCCCCTGTGTAAAGGGGGGTCCATGGGGGGACCTTCGGGGGGCTGGCACTCCCCATCAAACGGCCCGCTCCCTACCTTCTCCCCATTGACATATATAGACAGGAGCAAGAGGTGGCCGGCTGGGGACGGTGCCAAATATCTGTGGATAAGACGGCCCTCCAGCCCTAGAGCCCTCCCCCCGTGCCCGAGGGTCTTTTATGCGCTGCCTGGAGCTTTGCTCCTCTGCCTTTGGAGCTCCTCGCCCCTCCGTGTGGTGGTCACCCTCCTCAGCCAGTCCTGGGCACCCGCCTGTGTCAGCAAAGAGCCGCCTGCCCAGCCAGCACCCGGCCCGGCCTGCACCTGACAGGGGGAGGGAGGGAAGGCAGGAAGGGAAGCCCAGAATAGCCATCTCTCTTTTTCACTCGTCTTGGGGAAGGACCCCTGGAGCCCCTTTGCGGCAGGATGAAGTGGCTCGGTCTGATCTTGGCTGCCCTGCTGCTGGCCTTGGCTGGCCCCGGGGCCCATGGCGAGGAGGGGCTGGATTTCCCCGAGTACGACGGCATCGACCGGGTCATAGATGTCAACGTGAAGAACTACAAGGGCATCCTGAAGAAGTACGAAGTCCTGGCACTGCTTTACCATGAGCCGGTGGGGGAGGACAAGGCTTCGCAGAGGCAGTTTGAGCTGGAGGAGCTGATTCTGGAGGTAGGGGCCAGGGGCAGGAGTGGGGGGAACAGGGCTCTGCCATGCTGGGGGAGGGAGGCATATCAGACTGGCCCAAGGAGGCAGTTTTCCGAGGCAGAGCACAGGGGCTTCGGGAACTGGGGGTCAGGGGCAGGTGGCAAGGGATGGGCTTGTCATCACTTACTATAGTAGTCTAGTAGTCGGGATGTGGGATGGGCATTTGAAAGGGCCAATTTAGCTCCTTCCCTTAAACAGTGATATAGAATGAGGGGTCCCTAACCGGCCGGGCAGGAGGTGATGTGTTGGTACTTCTCTCAGCAAGGGGCAACAAGTGAGGCGGGGGTCTGCCCCACTGCTAGAGCGGCCCCCTCACTCTTCCCAAGAGCGCTGGAGACATGGGACATCACCAGGCTAAATTTGCCACTTCCAAAACTGGAGCTCCTGGAAGTGGGAGGCAGCCAGGCCCACTTCCTTGGGAATGTTGCGGGGAGGGGGGAGCAGTGAAGCCAGAGCAGCCTGGGGGAGGGAAGGAGATGCTGTGGCTGCAAGCAGGACCACTCTAAAAATTGATCCCAGGGAGCAGGCTGCATTCAGGGACGCAGTGGGGAGGGCCAAAGGAGGAAGAGAGAAAAGGGGGTGGGAAGGAGAAGAGGGCAGGCAGTCCCCCCGGACTGTGCCCTCAGGGCTGGGATTAACAGTGGCCCAAAGAAGGATTTTCATGCCACTAGTCCTCATGTCTGCAGCAATGTGTGTATGAAGATGGACAGACAAAAAAACAGGACCCTGCTGGATCAGCCCGGAGACCCTGGCACAGAAATCCGTCCGATGGAAATGCCGGTTCTCATTTAAGCGCCCTCCCACCTCTGGCTTGGTGTTGTCTGGGAGATCAGCTCTGATGATCCAAACTGGACTGGACCCTTGCTTTAGAAGCCCCGGGCCCTGCTTCTGTGCATGGCGGGTGGCGGCACCTGCTTCCCTATCCAAGGCCTGACCCAGAAAGGCCTTAGATCCCTCTGACTGGTGACAGGACTGAAGCGATTCTGAGAGACGGTCAAGCTGTGACTGTCTCAAAGAGAAAAGTGGCTTTAGAGACTCTGAGCCTCCTGAGCAGGAAACGGACCTGCTTAGTGCTCAGCCTCACATGGGAGCTCCAGCTCTCAGTGGGGAGTTGGTCTGCAATCCCTCAAAGCGGCTCAAGAAGAACAGTCCAGCCATCAGCGGTTGGGTCGTGTCTCCCACCCCCCCAAGCAACTGAATTCACCTGTTTTTATCCCTGACCGGATACCCAAAGGCACCGAGAGCAGCTGTTCTCTCTTGCCAGGATTCAAGGTTAAAACTATCAGAGGGAAACGAGGACGGAGCCCATCTTTCTTAAAGCTTTTGCAAAGTTTGGGAGGCACCAGGCGATCTGAAGCTTGCATTTAGTTAAAACTTGGAGTTAAAATCTCCGAGAAGAGCAGCGTGCAGGAAGCCAGTTTAGGTTGAGCTGGGTGGTTTGTAGCCAGGGCAGAGGTGGGTTTCAGCAGGTTCTGACCAGTTCTGGAGAACCAGTAGTGGAAATTTTGAATACTTCAGAGAACGGGTAGTAAAAATTCTGACTGGCCCCGTCCCCATCTATTCTCTGTCTCCCGAGTCCCAGCTGATTGGGAAGAAATGGGGATTTTGCAGTATCCTTCCCCTGGAGTGGGGAGGGAATGAAGATTTTACAATAATCTTCCCCTGCCACGCCCACCAAGCCATACCCACAGAGCCAGTAGTAAAAAAATTTGAAACCCACCACTGAGCCAGGGGGCATAAACTGTTGAATAAATCAATACATCTGATTGTTACAATCTGGATCCCAGAAATCCTTCAAAAACTACCTGCAATGTTTTCATTCCCCCTCTCCCTCCCTCCCTCCCTCCCTCCCTCTCTCTCTCTCTCTCTCTCTCTCTTTCTGCCTCTGCCCCTTCTGTCTGCTGTGTGTGGCTCTTTCTCCTAGTTAGCAGCCCAAGTCCTGGAAGACAAAGGGATTGGATTTGGCCTGGTGGATGCAGAGAAGGATGCTGCGGTAGCCAAAAAACTAGGTAAGTATTGACATTCCTTGGCTAATCAGAAGGCCCTTCCAAAGACGCAGGAGGCCTCTTTCCCCCTCGGCCAAGCTGGAAGCTAATTCTGATTTGGGGGTCCAGGGAGGAACCTTTGCTGCGGGTAGAAGCTGAACGAATGTCAGAGGCCACCAGGGGGCAGTGAAAACTGCCGGGCTCTGGGTTCATTCAATGCCTCCTTCCCTCTAAAGGGCTTTTGGGGTTCCCTAGACAAGTAGATCTGTGCCCTCCCCCCCACAAAGTAAAATGACTTGGCCCCAGAGCAGGATTTGGCCCTTCTGCACTCTACCTGCAACTGATCACCTGAAAAGGACCGGATGGAAAGCAAGTGGCCCTACCCTTGGTAAACCAAGCCATCCTGGCATGGGGTGCCCACTTCTGAAGAACCAGGCTGCCATCCTCCATGCTCAAAGGTCCAAACACAACCTCTGAGTAACCACCCTTTGGCCTCCACTGCAGGGCTGGTTGAGGAAGACAGCATCTACGTGTTCAAGGAGGACGAAGTCATCGAATACGATGGGGAATTTTCGGCCGACACCTTGGTGGAGTTTCTCCTTGACGTAGGTAGCCAGCCCCCTGCAGTCCCTCTCCCCTCTTTACAGGGGGAAGAGCCCCCTCATGCAAAGGATCCCAAGCGGAGGCTCTTCCCAGCCCACCCTGACGGTGGTCCTTGGGCACACTCCCACCCTCAAAGTGCTTCTCCCCCACCCCCGGCCTTCCACGTTCTGCAGTTGGGCCAGCTGAGATCTTGCTGCCTTCGGTTCTGCTTCACTGCACTCCCCTCCATCGCAATGTTATCCAGGCCAGGGGGAAGCAGGCCCGGGGTCAGGCTGAAGGCCCCCTCCCATTTTGAGGAAGAGTTCCCACAATACCCTGTGGGGGAAGGGTGGCTGGGAGAACTCCTGCCCTGTGTCCCCCCTTGGCTCTGAACTGCCCGGGACTGATAGGGGGCCAGAGTAACCTGTTTCCAGACCCTGTCCAGGGTGCTGATGGCCATCCTCCAAACCAGGGCTTCTCAACCTCAACCTCCGAGATGTGTGGATTTCAACTCCCAGAATTCCTCTGCCAGTCTGCTCTAAAATCCTCCTTCCCTTAGAAAAGCCAAGGACTCTGGGCAGAACCCCCTTCCCCCGCCCCAAGTGTCAGCCGCACAGATGTGGCCAGAGAGCAAAGCCAAGGATTGACCTTTGCCCTTTCCTGCAGGTCCTGGAAGACCCCGTGGAGTTTATCGACGGAGAACGTGAGCTTGAAGCATTTGAGAGGATTGAGGATGAGCCCAAACTCATCGGCTACTTCAAGAACGAGGACTCTGAACGTGAGTGGATCGTTGGGGGAGGGGGTTCAGGACACCTGGGTACAAAAAAAGTCCAAGATGGAAAGATGAGTGGAAAAGGGAAATTTCAGGCCATCGGGAAATAGGCTGCCAGGCCCAGGACATGATGCAAAGAGGGAGCTGGTCTGCTGCTACCAGGCGTGACCCTCTGCCTTCTCTTTCAGATTTCAAGGCCTTTGAAGATGCAGCTGAAGAATTCCACCCTTACATCCCTTTCTTTGCAACGTTCGACAGCAAGGTATGTGACCGAGAGAGAGAGGGAGGGAGGGAGGGAGGGAGGGAGAGTCTATGGTTTGCTTTTCCCCAAATGGCAAAGAGGACATCCAGTGATTTCTCAGCCATGGCATCTGTAAGACCAGTGGACTTCAATTCCCAATATTCCCCAGCCAACAGCCAGAATTCTGGTGTCAAAGTGCATGCATTTTCAGGGAGCACTGGGGCAGGAGGCACAGTGGGGAATGCCCCCCTCCGGTTCAGCGTGTCCTCCTCTGTCTTGGCAGGTGGCAAAGAAGCTGTCCCTGAAGCTGAATGAGATTGACTACTATGAGCCTTTTATGGAGAAGCCAGTCACCATCCCGGACAAGCCAAACAGCGAGGAAGAAATAGTTCAGTTCATGGAAGAGCACAAGAGGTGAAGCCTTGGAGTTGTGGGGGGGGGCTCCCTGGCAGCCGGGGACCTTCAGAGCAGCTCGCTGTGCCTGGTGTGATGGGGAGACCTTCCTCGGTTGCCATGGCAGCCGTCTTCCCAGCATCAACAGCAGCATTCGTGCCTTGTTCCTCCTCTGGTTGCCATGGAAACGGCACACATTTGGCCCCAACGGTCGGCTGCTCCCCTCCCCATGCTGGGTGGCCTTGCACTGGGGCTGCCAGCAATCATTAGCCCAGAAACACCCTGGCCCTGATCCCATTGGGAAGCTCTGACAAGAGCTTCCCAATGGGACCAGATGCCCAGAAAGGATGCCCCTCTCATTATGAGCCTGGCAGAGCCCAAGGAAGATGGCATTTCCGAGTCTCTTGCTTCTTACCCTCCCCCAATTGGGGAACACACCTCAAAGAGGTTCTCCCCATCCTCTTGTCCCAGAGCAGGGGATCTCCTAGCACCCACCAGCTATTAAGTGGGCCTCAGCCCATTGGCCAGTGATGAAATCCAAATTTTTTTACTACCTGTGGGCGTGGCTTGGTGGGTGTGGGAGGGAAAGGATACTGCAAAATCTTCATTCCCACCCAACTCCATGGGAAGGATGCTGCAAAATCTCCATTCCCACCCCACTCTGGGGCCAGCCAGAGGTGGTATTTGCAGGTTCTTTGAACTGCTCAAAATTTCCGCTATTGGTTCTCCAGAACCTGTCAGAACCTGCTGGATTTCACCCCTGCCATTGGCCCAAACAGAAAGAGGGCAACCAAAGTGGCAGGATCACCGAGCCTGACTGCTCCGGCTGTTCAAAAAATTTGGAAGAAAAGGGGGCAGGCAGCCCTACACCTCTCGCTGGAGGGCTGCTGCCTTCAAAAGCCCTCTTTGGCGCTGACTCGGACGTTCCCTGCCAGAAGGTTTGGCTGCTAGAAGCCAGGAATGCCAAGGGCTGGCCTATAATGAAGGGCTTTGTAAGGATCCCATGTGTATCATCACACAGGGAACACCTCCCTGCTTGGAAAAGTGGCTGCTAGCTAAATAGGGCTGGGGCTGGTTAACAAGCAGGTGGGGGAGCCCTAGGAATCCTTGGGCTGGGAAGTCAAAAAACCTCCCCTACCCCCCTGCCAAGAAAACAGCCTGTCCCTGGGGGGTTGGGGGGTCTTTAGGTGCCTCGCCCGGTCTGAAAAGACCTTGCTTGTTTCTGCTGCCCTTCTCTCACCCTCGCCCTGACCCTGACCTTTCCCCCTCTGTCTGTCTCTTGCAGGCCAACACTGAGGAAGCTGCACCCAGACAGCATGTATGAGACTTGGGTACGTTCACAGGTCTGAAAAGTGGGGGTGGGGGTGGGCGAGGCCCTGCAGGGAGAGCAGGGAAGTATGTTCCTAAGTATGTTCCCAGGGAAGGAGAAGCCGGGGGGCCCCAGCAGATTGTCTCCTCTTTGGGCCCTCTGCTGTGGCTCCCTGTGAGGTGATCCCACCACTGGCTGGCTCCACCCTCGTTCTCCCCTCCCAGTCACTCCTTGCCTGGCCTGAGAAGGTAAGGCGATAGCGGGAGATGGAGAAACGGCCACGGCAGAGACAGAGAGATACAGAGAGAGAGAGGGAGAGAGGGGGAGAGAGAGGAAGGGAGGGCAGAGAGATATATGTCAAAAGGATTTTGTGGTTCCCGGTGTTTTTTAACAACTAGTTTTCTGCCCTAATGACCGGCTGGGTAGGCGTGGCTAGGGGGTCATGTGACTGGTGGAAATGAGAGACATCGAGTTAGCCATGCCCACCCAGGTTTTGTGGCTCCCGGTGTTTTCTTTTCTGTGGGAAACGGGTCCAAATGGCTCTTTGAGTGTTTAAGGTTGCAGACCCCTGGACTAGGCCCTTCTAGAAGGGAGGCCAGTTGACATAAGGCCCAAGTAGGAAGAAAAGGGACTAAATAAAACATCCACAAAGAAAACCTTCTCAGCTGCTCACTGGGTTGCCATGAAGCTGGGGACAATTGGTGCAAGACTGATTTCCTTGCGGCCTCTCCTGGCCCTCCACCTAGATGCAGGGCAGGTGGCTGGTTCTTGTTTAAAAGCCGTGTCCTTCCCATCCCAGTCCCAGGAGATCCGAGGTGAAAGCGGGGGGGGAGGGGGTACGAAGCTCTCCAGGGATGGAAGGAGGGGAGGAAGCAGACGGTGCTCTGGTTTCTTCCCCTCAGCTGAGGTGAGCTGAGCCGAGCCGAGCTGACAGTTGCTGCTGCTCTGCCTTGCTGACTTCTGCACGTGAACAGGAGAGAGGCAGGGGACGATGGGGCTCCAGGCCCAGAGGCCTAAACCAGGAGCCGGGCACAGGGCAAAAGGAATGGCCAGGACAAGGGGAGGGGTGGGAGGGAGGGGGCTCTTTCCCAATGCAAGCACTGAAGGCAAAGAAGAAAGTCCGGGGAGAAGGCAGTTTGCCCAAGCCCCCTCCCCATAGCCTCACAGATAGCAGAAAGTGGACCCCAAACTCAGATCCTGCCCTCCCCTCCCTGCCCCATTCTTGGAACCCAATATCGGCTCCCCATGAATAATAAAGAAACAACACAAAGCCAGCAATTCTGGTGAAAACAGATACTTTGTGCTGGCCAGGTAATAAATTATAAATACGTTTCCCCCGGTTTACCTTGATACGTCTAAAGGCATCAACTTGTCCCCTTTGATCCCTCCAAAAGACACAGCAGATCTGCCCAGATCTCATCCAAGGGGGCAGCCAGATGGCTTCTGTGGGTACCCTGCCAAAGCCCGGTACCAACCACGATGGCTAATTTACAAGCCGTGGGAAGTTTTGGGCGTCCTCAGCCGAACCCTTCTTTTGCCATAGCCCAGGTCCTGCCCAGGTTAATTGCACTGTGGGAATAGAAGGGCTGCTCCTGGGGAGGGGTCACAGCTACTTCCACACACACAGATGAGCCCACAGATTCTTGGCCTTCCAGGCTGAGCTTCTCCTGGCGAGGAAAATATTCTGGCCTTTTGCAGGATTTGGGCTGCTCTGCCATTGTTATATCTGTTGAATGGAGGAGCGGGTTGCTTCTCCTTCTTGAGTTGGGGGTCTGCCAGTAATAAATAGCCGAGAGCAATAAAGTCACCCAGCATCAATCGGCCTTTCTCCCTGTTTAGGAAGACGATATGGACGGCATTCATATTGTGGCCTTCGCGGAGGAGGATGATCCTGGTAAGTCATTCTCGATTTGGGGGGGGGGAATCCTGCATTGACTCCCCAATTCCTTCTTGGCCACCATTTCTCCAGCTATAAGTGAGGTTTCTGCAAGAGAACCCCCTCCTGCTTCTCAACACCCAGGTCAGATTTATCTTGCCTGAATCCCTCCGGCCTGCAAGGAACATCTGAGGATGTTCCTTGCTGGTTCCAGGCCGTTCCCGGGTGCCCTTAGCCAGAGCTGCTCCTATGGAAAAGGGGATCTGGGAGGAAGTGAGGAAGGGCTCATGCAGGGGCTGCAGGCAAGAAGATTCCTTAATTCCCCCTGCCCCCCTCTCTCCTCAGATGGTTATGAGTTCCTAGAGATTTTGAAAGAAGTTGCCCAAGACAACACAGACAACCCAGATCTCAGCATCATCTGGATTGATCCCGAGGATTTCCCACTGGTGAGGAGCCCACCAAGTCCTTGAAAACAGAAGGGGGGAGTCACTCTGGGAAGTGCCTGGGCGCCTCGATGTCCTTCTCTCCTTCTCTGCAAGATCACACGTGGCCTGCTGGGAGCCACGGAGCATGGGGAGAGGAGGGTGCTTGTGGGAGGGCAGCTCTTTTGATCTGGATGGAGGGCAGGGGCGCAGAGGGCTACGAAGGGAGGGGAGGGGGAGAAAAGCCAGCAGGGTCCCTGGGAAGAGGAGGCCGAGGAAGGGACAATGCCCCCCTTTGGTCCCTAGGCATCCAAGGGCGGGTGGAGCATAAGACCAAAACCCAAAGGAGAAGGGATTACGGGGTGGGGGAACATCCCTGTAATTCATGTAGAAAAGGAAGGGGCTATTTATACCCACAGTACAAATAGTGCTCCACCCCCATTCCAGCTCCCAACCAAACCCCAGAAGTCTCTCCATCCCAAGGTGCTCACTCTCCCCTCTTTCCCTCCTTCCCAGCTGATCCCTTACTGGGAGAAAACCTTTGACATTGACCTGTCCCGGCCTCAGATGGGCATTGTCAACGTAACGGATGTGAGTACTGTCCAACGCCTGGCTGCCCCTTGGGTGTTGGGAGATGGGTGCCTGAGGGCTTCAGGGAAGACCAGCCGGGGGCGGTGGTTGTTGTGGGCTTTCCCAACTGGGGGTGAGCCTCAAATGGGGCCAAGAGGGAAGGCGTGGACGCTGGAGCCAGTGAGGGGGCGGAAGTGGGGGAGAACTTGGCCCTGCCCAACTGGACTCCCCCCCAGCAGTTCTCTCCTCTGACGTCCCCCCTGCAGGCCGACAGTGTCTGGATGGACATGGATGATGAGGAAGACCTGCCCTCTGCGGAAGAGCTGGAAGACTGGATTGAGGATGTGCTGGAAGGAGAGATAAACACCGAAGACGATGACGACGACGACGATGACGACGACGATGATGATGACGACTAAAGGCTGGCCCTTCTCATTTTTCATGCAAGGCCGGCTCCACCCATCCCGTCCTCTGGCACCACACACAGCTGACCCCAACAGCAGCACATTTGGCCTGCATGAAAACGCCCCAGCCCTAGCCAGAAAATATTTTTATATTGATCTTATTTACGTCCAAGGCCCTCACAGCAGGCTGACCATGCTCCCTCCACGCAGCCCTCCCGGGCCCCCCATCTGCCCTTGATGAGTGCGGGAGGGGGGAGGGGGCAAAATCGTCCCTCCAGAGTTCCTCCAAAGGCTCCTCCATCTGCCCTCCGTTCAACTGGCCAGATGCCAGGGGAGAATGCCACCTTTCCTGAGATGGTGCCAACACCGGCCAAGTCCTTCCCTGGTCCTAGAAAGGCTTGTTCTCTGGATGGGGAGGCACTCTTTGCCCTACTTGAAGGCCAGGGGAATTTCCCATCAGGCACCTCAACCCCGAGACTTGGTCCTTGCCTTCTGCTTCGGACCTTTTGGGGCTCCTTAATGGTCAAGGCTGCCCTTAGCAGTGGAGATCACTGAGGGGCCCCTGTCTCTGGGAGCTACTGAAAAGGTGGAAGCTGCCCCTCCCCCTTCCCATCCAGACCTTGGGACATGATGGCAACATGTCCACTCCAGTCTCCTCTGGCATCAAGGCGCTCTCACCTTTTCAGGTAGATAAATCCAAATCGCTAGAGGGCAGCAGTTTAATTTACAAAGCTATTCAGCCACGTGCAAAGAACAGAAACAGAAAAAGTGATCGGCAAACTTGTTAATGTCTCTTCAAAACTGTTCCCCCTGTGGTTCTTTTCCTTTTATACACAGAGAGACCCACGGGAAGGGGATTTTGCTGCCCTAGTTCTTAGGTATCAGGAACCGATCTTTTGCTGAACTCTTTTCGAGTTCCATTTTTTAGGACAATAAATTCTGAGTCATTTTGCTGAATTAGTTGTAGAAGCGAAAGATGTGCCAGCAATAAAAATCAGATGCAAAATAACTTTGGAGCGGGGGGGGGGGGGGGGAGATTCTGGCTCTGTTTTCCTGCTCTCTGTAGTGAAGTGGGGAGGGGGAGCCAGCTCAGCAGGCAGTGAGGGGCGTAATGTACAATTTGTATATTTTTCAACACCTTTGTACAGATCAAACCAAAAGTGATTAAAAAAATGGAACAATAAAAGGGACTGGTGAGGTATTTCCCTCTCGCTCTCCCTTTTGCCCCTTCTTTGGCAAACAGGTTTTTGGATCAGAAAGTCTGGAATATTCTACGGTTGGGCGGGGGGGTTAGAGAAACAGCTGGATTGCTCTGCCATGGAAACTGTGCACCCAAAAAGGGGCAATGCTCCACACCTCCCACCCTGCCAGGGAGCCACAAGAAGGGGCAGCCAGAGGGCTGCCAACTCCAGAGAACACGAAAAGGCCACGCAGCTCCCATGGCGGGATGCTGATGGCCTCTGGGGGCTGCCCGAACAGGCAAGGCCCACCTATTAAAGGCTATTCCCTCCTGCCAGCAGCGTTTGTGCTTCTTGATGGTCTCTATGAATAATATATGCTAATCAAAGAGAATATGCAGCCTTCCCTCCAAGTTTTCATCTCTTGGCAGTGGAAAAAATGCTGCGTCCATCCATCATCCCTGCAGCACTTAGGAACCCGCTGGCTCTGCAATCGGTCCGAGCCTGGCCTCGGCTGCCTCTTGGAGGGACGGGGCTACGCTTGCTCCCATTTCACAGAAGGGAGAAATGAGGCCAAGAGAGAGAAGCTGGGGAGGAAGGGAGGGATTTGCCCTAGAGAAACAGGGCAGAAACTCAGCGAGGAGGATAGGCCCATCTGTGGTGCTTCTAGCAGCCTTTAATTAAACCTTCTTGGCCAGGGGCAGTTTACCTCCATACAGCTGCCAACAGTGGATAGACAGTCTTTTGCTTTATATTGCTTAGTGGAAGCAGGGTGCAACACTGGTCCAAGGAAAGGGGCCATGCTTGTCCCCCTGGAGGAACACTCCCTTGCCCCACGAAGGGGTCACAGAGGACGGCAGGCGGAGCTCCTCAGCAATTCCTTCGGTGAATCGCACATTGGCATCAGTGCCACCAGCTTTTTCCTCCCCCCCACCCGCATCAAAAATGCATGAAAAGCATTGCCAGGCTATTAATATCAACTCTGGTAAAAAGCTTTTGATGCACGCACACTGTGGGTGATGGAGAGACATGGGCAGCAGAGGAACCCATCCATGGGGGAGGGGGGAAGGTTATGGGGGGGCGCTCTGGCTAAACTTGCTCTGAGCTGCCTTGAGGTGGGGAGAACCTTCAGGGTGGGAGGGGGGCATAGAGGTGTAAAGGCAGGTGACAGAACTGGCAGTAGCTGCTCCAGACTTTGGGGCACTGGCACCTTGGAGTACCCACCGTAATTCTTCCTAAGGAAGTCAGAAAAAGGGACGAGAGGACCACTACGAGAGGACCACTACTTCCATCACTACTGGGCGGGGGGGGGCATTTTAAGGATGGGCGGTGGTGGTGCAGTGGTGAGAATGCAGTACTGCTGACTGCCTGCACTGTGGCAGTTGGAGTCTCACTGGCTCAAGGTTGACTCAGCCTTCCATCCTTCCGAGGTTGTTTAGATGAGGACCCAGATTGTTTGGGGCAAGAAGCTGACTCTGTAAACCGGTCAGAGTGGGCTGGAAAGCACCGTGAAGCAGAAAAGAGCTACGTGCTATTGTCACTTCTAGTGCCCATCTTTACCTCATAGTCTGCTCCCCCTCCCTCTCCCGCGCTCAGCCACCCAAGCAATATCAATAACCACTAATTAATCTCCACAATTAAGTAATGAGCAACCATCCTTTTGTGAACCAGATTTCTCCCTCCCCACACCGCCATGGCTACCAAATTGAAGGAGGCAAAAGGGGGCTTCCTCACAGTCTCTTCTTAACTGCCCCCTGGCCCTGCTGGCAGGCAGCAGGGAAGGCCTGGCACTTCTGGGCTTCTTCTTTCAGTCACTCAGAGGACATTTCCTGTTCCATTCCTGGCACAGCATTCCCCACAGAGAAAAAAGACTTGGCCCTCCGGAGCTCCCCTCTGGCTGCACTTCTTTCCCCCTGAATGTCCCACAAGGAGTTTTAGGGACAGCCAATGATTCTCTGCCCCATATTGGCCAAGCATTTTTGGTTGGAATTTATCGCCACTGGTTGGACTGCCTTGGCCAGCTCTTAGTGGAGAACCACTGGCCTCTCCGCACCAGGGAGGGCCAGACTCCGTGGTCTCCAAAAGTTGGCTGCTACTTCTGCGGGGGGTGGGTAGGGGGGTGGGGTGGGGCTTCAGCTCAGGGCCAGTCAGGTGGTCAAGGCACAGGAGCTTCCATCATGGCCCCTGGGCTGCTGCCGTTGGCCCTGGCTTTGGCTTCTCAAGCCCAGGCAGGGTGGGTCCTCCTGGCCTCGCTGATGCCCGGCTCAGCTTCTGGACTCCAGGGGAGCCACGGGCAGAGGGGCAGGAAGGGGATTTCATCCAGGCGACTGCAGCAGTGACTGCTGGGAAGCAGGGAGGAGGCAGCCTCAGAGACAGTCTTCGGACACGGGGGGCGGCCGAGGGTCTCTTCCCCCAGCCCCGTCTGTCCCCAAAGATGAGAAGTCAAGCGGAGCGACAGGTTGAGAAGCGGAGCACCGCGGGAGCACTTTCGACCTTTCGGGGCCGCCTTTGGGCACTGCCACCCCCCGTTTCTCAATCTGGACTAGCGGGAACGCGGAGCGAGGACCACCACGCGTGGTAGGAGGGGCAGAGAGAGGGAAAGTGGCGGAGAAGAGCAGCCAAATTCCTCCCCGTCCCTCGGCCGCCCGCTCTCCTTTCTTTTGCCTTCTCCTCCTCCCTCCTCCTCCTCCTCCTCGGGCGTCACGTGCGAACGCGCTCTCTCTTTCCCGCTCGCTCGCTCGCTCGCGGCTTCCTGCTCTCTCGGAGGCGATCCGGAGCCAGGCACTCGGCACAAAAAGCCACCCAGCCGCCAGCTTCTCCCCCTCTAGCTCAGCCTCTCCCGCTGACATCACTCGGCGGGGAGGAGGAGGAGGAGGAAGGGTGGGGTGAGCGGGAGAAGAGCCTGGGAGAGAGCCGAAGCCGCCTGCCCGCCCTCCGCCTGGGCAGCCGCGACGCCCAGCTCGAGGGTCGCCCGTCCCGTCCCGGCAGGCGAAACCAGGACGCCCTTCGCCCGCTAGGCCGGCGGTGGCGGAGGTGCCTGTGTCCCTCTGTCTTTCCATCCGTCGCTCTGCCGCGGGTAAGTCCGGCGGCCCCCCCGCCCAGGGCCGCCAGCCGGTAACAGCGTGCGCCTCTTCCCGGGGAAAGGGGTGGGTCGGTGGGCTCCGGCCGGCGGCAACGGAGCCGGCTGCGGGCGCTCTGCACATGGGCAGAGGCGGTGGCGGCTCCTCAAGGCAGAGCAGCTGAGCCGGAGACTGGCGCTGAGGCGCCTTCTTCCATCCCGGCCCAGGAGCCGCCGGGCGCGGCCTGAGACCCCTGGCCGAGCAGCCTCCTTCTCGTGACCGTGACTCAAACGCGGAGCCCGCGTGAATCACTGCCGCCGCTTCCTCTTTGGCCCCTCGCCCGCCCAGCCCAGCCCAGCCCTTGCTGGCGAGCTCCGCCGCCGCCCTCCTGGCCCGCGCTGGCTCCTCCTGGCCGCCGTGTCGGCTCGCCTGCTGCCTTTCGGAGTCAGCCGGACCGACAGAGCCGGGCGGAGGAAAGGGGGCGCGGCCACCTGCCCGCTGCCCGGCGGGCCTCCCTTAGCTCCGCGCTCCTAGGGTAGCTACCGCTCCGCCTGGCCGTCCCTTTGCCCCCCGCGCCTTTCCTTGACCTGCCCGTCCGCGCTTCCTCGCCGCCTTCCTGGCAGCGCCCCGCCTGGCCCGGGCTCGGACTGCGGGAGCCGCCCAGGGCGCCCTGACTCCGGAACAGGGACGTCGGAGAAGGGCCCGGCCCGGAGAGAAGCGCGAGAAGGCGGGCCCGGCCTCCTTCCCGTGGGGTGCGGACCTAAAGGGCGGGCGCCGCGCTCCCCCCCCCACTAAGTCCCGCACCGGCCGCGGCCGGGTTTCTTTCACATCGTCCCCATTGTAGGGAAGCGACCACTCAGGGGCACCGTCTGAGCCGCCGCCTCGGTGGGGAAGGGGGAGGAGGATATGTCGGAGGCAGCCTGGAGAAGCGGGTAGGAACCCATCGCCCTCAATTCCCGCCGAGAAGCAGCGGAGAGAGGGTGAATTCGCGGGGAGGAGGAATCTGAGAAGCGCCCCAGGCCAGCGCTCTTGCCCCAAGACTGTGAGAGCCACTATCTGGGTGCCTTTCAGGGTCTGTCCCTGGGAGTTGGTGGGGGAGGAACCAGGGATGGATGAAGAGGTCCCTGGACCTTCCTTGGCTTCAAATTAAGCAGGCCAGGGAGGGCAGCAGAGAAGTCAGCTTGCCAACCCCCACCTAGCCCCGTGGAGCACCAGGGCGCCCCAAACAGGCTGGCGGTCCAGGCGGTGGCTGGGGGTGGAGTCTCAGCAGCCCTCCCTCCTTCCTCCCACTATTTGCAGGATTCTCTCCCCACCCCAGCCAAAGTCCTCCTAGAGCCCCTTCTCCTCCGGTAAAGGAGGAAGCTGGGTTGACTGGCAGAAGGTGCTGGATCTGGTGCTTGCCCCTGGTTGGGCTGGAGGCAGGTGCTCCATGGATTCCCCCTGAGGCCCCGGCCTCTCCTGGAAAGTGGAGTTGGGAAACGGGGGCCTCGACTGCCCCCCTTTTGTTCTTAGACACTTTTACACTTTGCTTTCCTGGCTTCAGTTCACTTCCATGCCTCTTAATGGGTAACTGATGGGCTCTTCCACCTGCTCTGGTGGGGCCTGGGGAGGGGTCTTCTGCCTATGCTCTCCTCTTCTCTCCTGAAATCCCCCTTAGTGTCATCTTCCACCCGGTCCCTCCAGCCTTCGCAGGACTGGCCTTTGAAGGGTTGCACTGAACTCCCTAAAGAGTGATCAGGATTTGGTTTCTCCAGCTGGGTCCTTTGGACCCTCATTCTGGGTCTCACCCGGAATGAGCCAGTCCTTTCTGGCTTCCGGTGGACTTGGCGGCTGCTCTTCTCTCTCCTTCCCTCCCTCTCTCTCTCTCTCTCTCTCTCTCTCTCTCTCTCTCTCTGTGGTCAGCAGGACATTTCTGCTCAGCTCCAGCACTTGAAAATGTCCTGGCTGGTCCAGTCTCCAGAGCATCTTCTGAGAAAAGCTAGAGGTGGAGGAGGTAGAAAAAGAGGGAGAGTGGCCAGAGGTCACCCACAAGGCTTTGTGGCCCCTCGGCAGGGATTTGAACTCTAGTCTTCCTCAGCCTCCCCTCCACCCCGTCCATTACGCCTTAGGAGCTGCTCCTGGGTGCCTATTTGCTAAGTGCTGTGCCAATTCTCTGAAAGGGCAGAGCTGCATCATGGCAGATGAAGCTGCTTCTGCCCTCTCTCCCAGGACTGCTGAATGCCAGGCGTGGACCTGACACGTCCGTTTCTGCACCCGACTTAAAGGGTCAGCGGAGAACGTTTCAACCCAAGTTCTGCAAGGAATGGAGTGGGGGCGGGAGGGAGGGAGGGAGGGGTCAGCCGACTTCCCCAATGCTGCAGGCACTTTCTGCTGTCCGGCTGGAACTCTTCTTAGAGGCCAACAGGCCAACACGGCTGCAGCTTGCAACCCTCTTCCGATCTGTGGTCTCTCTGCTCTGATGCCCGTGTGGCATTTCTCTTCCAGAGCTTCACGTCTTCCCACAAAAGGCTCACATGACTGGGTTCACTTGGTGAGGCTTATTAGGAAGAAAGGCTTTCGCCTCGAGGGGCTTTCAGGGTAGAACCAAAGACAGGGAGGCAATACCCGTCCCCTCTGGCACAGCCACCCTGGGCTAGGGAGTCGAGAGCCATGCCAAAGAGGAAAGGGAGGGAGCCAGAGGGCTGGTGGGCTGGCAGCTCCAGGGAGAAGGGGATGAGTTGCATCTTTCACTCCAGGGTCTGCTTCCAAGGTGGACACTCTCTGGCCCCTCACAAGTGGCTCCTGGGGAAGTGAGGAAGGTTGGGGCCAATGAAACAGCTCCCCCGAAGCAGCCAGACACACTCGCCCTCCCCACCTGCCAGGCCGAGGGTGGAAATCAGGTTAGCCATTCTCCCCGTGCCCTGAATCACATCTGTCTCTGGGTGTCAGCCTGGATCAGCCCGTCCCTCCTCATTGTCTCAGGATTTGGGCGCCGGGGAATTGAACAAAAAGGCCATTGTTCAGGCATGGCATGGCTCCCCGTGCTTCGCCTCGCCTTTGTTTCCTCTGCGTCCTTCGATATTCCTCCCCACCGGCACCCCCCCCACCGGACATTCCATTCCATTTCCAGGGGTGGGGGAGGGGGCTGCATCTTTTGGTAGGGCTCTTGCCGAACATGTGAGAAACAGCTGCACTTTCTTTAAAACCAGGAACATAAAACAAAACAATAGGAAAGGACCTGTGAGCAGGGATGGTGGGGAAAGGAAAGGCGAGTCAAATCAGCTCTGGGGCTGTCGGGGGGGGGAAGGGAAGCAAGCCTGATGCAATTCCCTCCTTGCAGAGGAAGTTGAACTGGCCAGTCGGCCCAGGAGGCTGGAGCTGCAGACTGAGGCATTCCACATCTGCTGGGGAGGCATTCAGAGGGGGGGGGAGGGGAGAGGAAGAGGAGGGACTGTCTTTTCTGTTGGGGAAGCAGGGCATCCCTAAGACCTGGCCCCCAGTTGGCCTCAGCAGGTGAGCCCCCTCCTTTTGGTCATGGCTGGCTGGCATTTCCAGAACTTGGAGAACTAAAAAATTGCTTTATTCCAAATTGGGTCAGAACCCTTTGTGCTCCTAGTGGACATTTTCTGTCTGTGGAAATGAGGAATGCCATCCAGGAGGGATCTTCCCAGAGCATTGGGAGAGGCCCTCTCCAAGCTTGAGGAGCAAGAGGTCTGGTCCTTTGGCCCCTATTTTGAAAGGAAGAGGAACAGAAGTAGGGTGAAGAACACCCTGCCATCATCTGCTAGAACTTCGCACCTTCACGAGGCCTTTCAAAACTTTCCTCCTTCCTAGTTCGCATTCCGTGCGTTGCTCAATCGGCTCTGGCATTGGACATCTTTGGTCGAGCCATCGATTAATTTTTGAGGGTGCAGCAAAACCTTCATTCTTTCCTTGCAACAGGGCTGCTGTTTGCAGCGATCCTAGGAAAGCTGCCCTTCACTCAGCTGACCTTTCTGGAAAAATAGTCAA
This sequence comes from Masticophis lateralis, assembly GCA_030761175.1. NCBI lineage: Eukaryota > Metazoa > Chordata > Lepidosauria > Squamata > Colubridae > Masticophis > Masticophis lateralis. The sequence goes on along the minus strand of JAUDYJ010000017.1, from coordinate 13,253,804 downwards.
TATTTGGAAATATTTGGCACTCCAGACCTTGGCAAGTCCCTCCTCCTTGTCAAAGAGAGGCCACAGTTTGAAAAAGCAGCTGGAAGGGAGATGGTTGGGATTAAAGGGCAGCTTTTTTAACAGCCATATTGTGTCACAAATTAAATTACTGTTTCACAGAAAAGGATCAAGGGTGTCAGCCTGCCTATAAGCGAGAGAGGAATCTCTGCTCCCAGCATGGTGGCCAAGCACAGAGGGCTTTGGAGAGAACATTCATTTTCAGCATAGAGTATTGGTTCCATTTCTGCCAATGCGCCTTTGAAAGTTTCTATTGTGAAATGTGAGTTCACAGGTGGCATGGCAACAGGGAGAGGGCAAAAAGCTTGGCAGTCTGCGTATAGCGTTCAATTAGTTTTTTTGAGTTGTTTTCCTCTGGAAACATACAGGCGCAGTTCGCCTTGGATATTAAGGAGATAAATCAAATTTGAAGGAAACAAACAAGATCAACAGCTTCCCCCCCACTCCTCAAGTCCAATCTCTGCCTTTCAAACACCCCCAAAGGGTTTTAGAAACACAATACGATTAGATATTTTTTCTGGGGAGCCAATATCTGACCCTTGGCCAATTGTCCCCAGAAGAGAGGAGTCAAGGGAGAGGGAAAAGGCTCCTCAGCCCCCCAAGGAAGGGGCCTCTTAGCACTGAAGAGCCTTGGCAGTATAGGTATTAACCAGCCCTGCTCCCAACCCAATGGGAGAAATCTCTCCTGCACAACAGGAATCAGGACCACACCTGGACCAGGCTCGGATTGCACCTTCAGCAACACTGGGTGCTTCATCCGGAGAGCAAACCCTTGCTGGGTGAAGGCCTTGCCGCCCGAGAGGACCTCAAGGGCTTTGGATTTAATTGGAAAGGGAATAGGTTTAAGGGGGAGGGAGAGAGGGAGAGGGAGAGAAAGGGAGGGGGTCAGGGAGAGTTGGAAAGGCATATCTTGCTTAGTTGCCATGGCAATTTCTCTTGCTCCTGAAAACTCAAGCTGGATAGCTTTCATTCATCCCCCCCCCCCACAACACTGCTCCCCTCCCTGTTCACTCCACCAAGTTACAGGCACTCCTAATCACTGGGCACGCTCTGTCCCTTCTGTTCCCCCGGAGGCTGCCAGTTTTCATCCTTGGCTCAAATCTGCTCTTCTGAGCCACTAGAGAAGGGCCGGGAGGCCAAGAGGTGGGTGCAGATGTCCCTATGCCTAGGTGCAAGGCGGGGAGGTGCTCTGCCTCGGCCCCAGAGCAGGGCACTGAAACCCCATCGTCCTCTGGTGCCTGGTCTCCCCTTAGAGCCACCTGTAACTGACTCTTATTTCATCGCAGCCTCTTCTGTTACCTTCTGCATTCACAAAGCTTTCGTCACAAAGCTTGTCATCCTTCTCCCCTTCCCCCCCCACCCCCCACCTGAGACTCCTGATCTTCTTTTGCCACTGACTGGCTGCACGGATCTCCTTGCTCACCAGTCCTTCCTTTTCAACACGGGCTTTAAACTTCAGTTCCACGGTGGCCCTTAGCTGCACCTTTTATACTCCCGCAATCCTCACTTTTTTCTGAGGATCACATGGCCAGCAGCTGAGGAGCCAGAGGGCCATTTATGGTTGGGAAATCTCCCTGCTCCACCTTTTCCCACAAACAATTCCGAGTCCGATGACAGAGACATCATCAAGCTAGAAAGAGGCCAACCAGTTAAGAGATGGCCTTCCACTCTCCTAAAATTTGCCCTTCCTGCTTGGGCCGCAGCTTTGGCTCCCTCTGAGCCTGCAGAGCTGAGCAGGCCTCCTACAAGATGGCTCTGCCAGGTTTCCTTGGGTTCCTCAGTCAAGGTTGAGGGCAACGTTCTGGTCCAAAGCAGCAGATGCTCCTGGCCCAGGAGACCAGTGGTGGGTTGCTTCTGGTTCAGCCTGGTTCAGGTGAGCCAGTAGTGGTGATGATGTGACGTCAGTGAACCGGTTCTCTATGACTGTGAGCTGGGCCCTCCTGCCCACCCCCATGTTATACCTATCTTCGCAATCACGCGCAAAGTTCTTGCATGAAGAGAACTGATGATAACACCGGTTGGAACCCACCACTGCAGGAGATCCCCGACACAGAGGGTCCGGGGTGAGGGTCCGTTTCTCACAGCAGCATCTCATCCCAAATCTTCTGGCTTTGCTCACAAAGGCGTGTTTGGTGGTATCAGGACTGCTGTTAACTCCATCACTATTGGGGAGCTTCAGTGCTGCACCCCATTATTTATCTGCACCCTCCCTCTCCTGGGACAGTGTTTTGTTTTCTGTTTATTTGCCTGTGGCATCCACAGAAAATGAAATCCATGCTCCAGCTGAAAGTTTCCAAGTCACCGAGAGGCCATTTTCAACTCTTGGCCACTGTAGTGAGTTTGAGGCTGGGGCAGTGCAGGAGGGAGGACTTTGTATTCTCTCCCAGCTGAGAAACAGACCCCTCTCCCTGGCTCTTTCAGCCCAGCTTTATTTTTTCCTCCAGGTCTGTGAGAAAATATTCTTGGCAAGACCCACAGAGGAATAATGGCTCTCATCACAGCTCTATTTTCTCCCCACAGTTCCTTCCTTCCTCCCTCTCCCTCCCTCCCCCTTTTGCAGGCCACCACCCAGCTGCCTAGAGAAGGACTGATTTTTATGAATGAACCACTCATGCATATGGATGAGCCGCTTTGCATAGGAGCCATGAATGGAGACAAAGGAAATTGCTTGCAACCCCCTTCCGGTAGCTGGGCTTGCTGATTTTGTTAGAAGAGCTTGCTGTGTCCCTGGCCTGTTCCAGGGTAAGGAAAAACTGCCTAGTTTGCTCGGCTTGGAACGGCCTTTCCACATCAGCAGGACACACTTTTTTTCCTCCCTTCAGTTCCCATAATGCACAGACAGGAAGGCCAGGGGCAGCAGCTGACTTAAATGGTGCTGCAACCATGCACAGCCCGAGGTCGGGCAACCACCCTGGCACTCGAGCCCTTTGCACGAACCCTGCAAGGCATAGAATAGTGTAAGGTGGGTGTGCCAGAGGTGACAGCCGAAGCCTATGCGCCAGAGAGCTACCACATCCCCTGTATGGAGAGGCCCTCCCAGAGTCCGGTGGGGTGTGACTCTCCGCTGTGCAAAGGGCTGCCCTCCCATCCCCTTCATGGCTGCATTGTCACCAAGACAACCCCATCTTTGTGCAAGTCCCATTTTAGCTTTTATTATTGTTTTTCTAATGATGTGGCTTAATCAGTTGGTTTATCTTGGCAGAAAGGTCTTCCCCCATCATTTCTGGCACAGCCTGTGCGGTTGTGCATCCTCTTGGGGGTTCTGTGGCCATCACACCAGCGAGGAGACTGAGAGAACAGCAAGGCAAGGATCCTTAATCCTGTCAGATCTTCAGGGATCTTGCATTACAAAGGAGCTGTCTTGGGTCAGCAAGCTAGGAAGCCAGTTCCCACCCATTTTGTACGGCAATGAGGTCCACTCTTGGGCCTGATGAAGATGCAAATTAACTCCAGATTTTTTGGAGTGCCCTGGAGCCATGCGTCTTAATTAATATCCGTTGTGAGTCATCCCAGGGAGCCTTAACTAAGCGTCCCAATTCCAGTTTGCACATTTGTTCTGGGTGCAAAAAGAATCTCTTCTATCTGAAATATCTCTGGATTTCCAGTCCATCCGTCCCCCACTGGAAGCTTTTTGGCAAGGATTAAAGCCTTTTCGAACCAGCTCCTTCAGGGGATCATTCCTGGAGTGAAGCCCAGGATCAGTAAAAAGTCTTTCCTCTCGGTGTTTTCTTAATTTTCCTTAAGCGTCTGCGACTACTGAGAAACCCACCCCATTTTCTGATACAATTGAACAAAGGCTGTTTACGTTAAACTGTTGTTATATCATTGGAGCGCCCTTGTTTTCCTTTTCCACCAAGGTCTGGCTATGGGCCCACCCAACTCCACAGCTGTCAGCAGCTGGAAATGAAGGATTTTCTGCAAATCCAGATCAGATTAGGAAACGCTACCATGGCTGGATCCCAGCGCTCAGTTCCTCTTCCGATTTGCACTCCCAAGAGCAGTTCTCTGGCATAGGACTTGGTGTCTGGCTATGCTATGCGCTGGGCTCCCTGTTCCTTTGGGTCCTTCCATTAATTCATGACTTCCCAATGACCAGGAGTTGCTTTGGATTCAGCTGGGGGAAAAACAAGCTTAGAGAAGGAAAAACAGCAGAAAAATCCCTCCAAATGCAACCTTGCAGAAATGTAGAGGAACTCTGCTTCTCTTCTTGGTGCCTCCTTAATTCTGCATTTCCTAAGGTGGCTTTGTGTGGAAGAGCAGAATAACGGAGTTGGAAGGGACCTTGGAGGGTCTTCTAGTCCAGCCCCTTGCTCAGGCAAGAGATCCTATGACATTTTATAAAAAATGGTTGTCCAATCTCTTCTTGAAGACTTCCGTGATGTGGCACCCACAACTTCTAAAGGGAAGCTGCTCCGCAGTTTAATTGTTCTGTCAGGAAATTTCTCCTTCTAGGTTGGTTCTTTCCTTGATGAGTTTCCCTCCGTTGCTTCTTGACCCTTCTTGTTCAAGTGCTTTGGGGAATAGGTTTAACCCCACCCCTCTTCTTTGTGGCAGCCCCTCAAATATTGGAACGCTGTTATCAGGTCACTCCTAGTGATGGCCAGGCACGTCACGAACACAGCTGGCTTAGTCTTTGGGATGACTCAGCTCAGACCTGCTTGTTGCAATAATAGGGCTTAAGCCCACAAAGCGAGGTTCCCCATGGTTGGAAAGGAGTTTGCAGAACCTGTCAATGCCCGCAGCATTGGTTTGGTTTTCGCAGCAGGGGTTTATTTATTTCACTTATTAAACCAATTTATACAGCCGCCCATCTCACAAACAAGTGACTCTGGTGGCATTCAACAGAGCTAAAAACTGTGAATAAATTTCCCCCTCTATTTTCTCATAAAAGCCATCTCTCTAGAAATCACAAGTTAGGAAAGAAATGGATTAAGGCAGCACGACTGGAAGGTTCCCTCTGAGTAAACTTGAGATTGTTTTGCAGATGCAGTTCTCTGTTTTATGAGCCGGCAGCTTTCTGGGGCTTTGGCACTTCCAGGATAGAGTTTGATTACTATTGGTTTTTTATTGCTTTTAATCATGTTTTGCACTTTTGTGGAGGTGGGAGAAGACAGCCTAAATTCATTAGATGTAATGAATTAACAAAGCAAAATACCTTAGAGGCAGCAGTGAAAGGACTATCTCATGCTTGAAAAATAAGAAAGAATAAAGTTGGCTTTTTTCCAGTCCTGTCATAAAGTCCATGGCCTGGCTCTCTTGCCTATATTTAATAACAACAACAACAACAACAACAACATTTTGACTACAAAAAAACCACCTTACTCGGAACAGCTTACATCCTCCGACGATACCTTAACAGTTCCTAGGTCCTTGGTTAGGACTCGAGCTGCTGAGCTATTAACCAGCCTCAAAGGCTGTGAATCTCACTAAATATTAACCAATAATAATAATAATCCATATTTAATAATTGAGCAAAGCTAAGTTTCTCCTGGCTAATGTAAGAAATAGCCAAATGCCTGTGTGGCTTTTTCTGTTTTTAAGAGATCTTTTTTCCTCTTTCTGAGGCCTCCCCAAGTTGAAGGGCAGCCATGTTGTGACAGCAGCTACTCTTCTGTTTCTAGTCTGAGAAGTGTCCTTTTTTATTTTAATTCCAGTTTTTCTCTGCATTGCGTACCTGTTTGGGAAAGAATTGGGGAGCAGATAAAGCTTTTGTGGCTGGAGATTAGTTTCAGTTTCAGTTTTATTGCATTTATATACCGCCCTTCTCTCGAATGGGACTCAGGGCGGTTTACAGCCATATTAAAACAATCACATATAAAAATTAAAACTAATAAAATAATTAAACTATTTGGCCGTAAAATTTAAAACCCCTACTAAAAACCGTATTAAAATTTAACACAAATTTAAGATTAGCCTTCCCTCAGGATCCATCCATCCATCTTGGAGCCATCTTTGAATAGAAGGCTGCTCTGAAAAATAGTTTTCTTCCTCAAAGGCTTTTCCTCGTAATTTTTAGCCCGAGATGCCCTCAGTTGAGGGTAATTGCTCCAGAAATGTTCACTTTAATCCAATGCAAAGTGAGGGCACTGGCTGAAGAAATCCATCAGCCCTGAGTGTTCCTCATCCTTCTCAAAATGGCTTCCCTCCTGCCATGGGAGGGCAAGTGGCCAGCAAGTTGTTGGTTGGGATAAAGAAGCCACCAAACAACATATTTTAGTCTGGCAATGTCTGCCTTTTGGGAGGTTCCTGAGGACCCTCTAGATATTTCCCTACAAATAAAGGGAAGTGAAAGGTATGTCCTCTGAGGCAAGACAGTTTCAGAGGGAAAATGTATCTGTAAACGGCAATTGTTACTACAGACGTCCTGGATTCGCCCCTCAGAGGCCGTGGGGTCTTGTCCACAAGCATCTTCTTGGACAAAATGGGACGGTGGTCTTTTGCTTCCTGAGAAACTGACCTTTTGTATAAACAACCCCCTTTTTGTGACTAAATGCAGCCCAGCTTTGCAAAGAAACAGAAAGCCAAACTTTAAGCTCCAGGACTTCCCTGAAAGAAAACCTTTCCTTTTGTAAAGCAGGAGGGTAAATAAATCCTGTTTTTCCCCTGGTTAAAGGAGAGTGGCAGGGTCCCTCGGCCTCCCAGAGCCAAGAAAGAAATCTGCTCCTTCCCTCTTTTAAAAGCTTTCCCAGCCCCTTTCAGCCATATCTAGCCCTTCCTGCTCTTCCATTCAGCCTACATGTGGCTAAAAGCCTGGCCGTTTTTTTGCTCTTCAATTCTTGAAAGGCCCTTGGCCCTGTTTTGCAGGCCTCCGTGTCCATGTGCTTTGCATAACTTAAGTTGGGAACAAAGCAGCCCTTGGCCTGCAGAGTTACAAGAGATCAGTCACAGCACAAAAGGAAAAAGGAGAAAGGAGGGAAGAAGAAAACAGAAGGAAAGCAGGGTTTCGGGTCTTAAAGGGCCAGGCCGGGCTTTGCAAGGAGCAGGGAGGGAGAGCCGCTTTGGGGGCCATCTCTAGAGCCCCTTGTTCCCTCCCCAACGGCAGCTTGCCCCTGGCATCCCTTAGCAGGCATGCCAAGAAGTCACAACTGGCTGTTCAGAATCGAGGGAGGATTTGCACCCAAGCCTTTCCACAGGCAATGCGCCTTGGTGGCTAGGGATGATGGGAAGTGTGGCCCAACCCCTCTGGGTGATGACCAGACTGGAAAAGCTGCCCTAGGTCACCCACCTCCCTGTGTTGCTGGTGGGACTCAAAAGTCCCCTCCCCAGCAAAAAGCAGATGGAATATTTCAAAAGTAGGCCCCTCTGGCACATCTCCTTCCAAGCAGATCGAGGCCACCCATCCTCCTGCGTCCCTGACCCCCTTAGACTAGCCGCCTTAATCCAAGCTGATGGCTGGCCCAGGGGAAGCAGCTGGCGTGAGAGCTGTCGTGCTGTGCAATGGGTGGTGGATGCCCACTGGACCCATGGCTCTGCCACTGGCCTTGAACTGCCCATCCCATCTGCCAACCGCCTGGCCCCAAGCGCCCACCCCCTTCCTCCGCTGGGTCAGGCAGAGGCTCTCCTGGGCTTCAGGAGCCTGGGAAAGGCGCAGCAGGTCCCGTGCCAGCTCGTTGGCTTGCAGCCTCCTCTGCTAGGCCCTGGGTTTCTGCCACCTGGCAGGCCTGAGGAAGGGGCGGGGCAAGGCCAGGGAAGGCCATTGTTTGGGGCCCTGAATGGACAAGAAAAGAGAGCAAGCACCCAACGAGCCTCCCCCCCACAATTCATTCTGAGGAAAGGCAAGGCGGCCATCTGGAAAGGGGGGCTGCCTTTCACCAGCAGTGCAGGAATTTCCTCTTCCTGGGGAAGTCAGGAGGTTGGAGCCGCCACCAGCCCCTTTGGCCCTGCTGGCCAGCTTCACACTTTCCTATGGCAGCAACAGCTGGACTGGCCAGAGGGAAAGGAGGCAGACCAAACCCTGGCTTGACTTGCTTCTGGGAGAAACCAGCCCCAATTGAGGCTGAATTTGTGGCCTCTTCCGGAGTCTCTGGGGGCTTCCCACTCCCTGGGCATGACCTGGAAGGGAGGGGGTACCTGAAGAAATTCAGGGGCATTGGAATTACAGGGAAAAAACAGGGCAATTTCATTTGTGGGGGAAAACAACAATTCGCAAACGTGGCAGAGAATGCGAAGCCTTTTTGAGGAGGGGGGAAACTTTAGGAGTAGAGATGCTGCAATGGCAGAAATGCGTGTTTTGATGGGGACTGTGAGATAATAAGCAGCTGTGACCAAGACGGAGTAATTGCACAGGAGCAGATTAATTAATAGGGGTTCTGGGTGGGTTGGAGATCAAGAAAGTTTGTTGACTGGAGAGCAAAGAAATGAAGGGGGCGGCCCTCCCAGCCCCTGGGCATTGCACTTCATTTGAGGGGTTTCTGGCACCCTTGGGACCACTCTGGCCTGGGGCCGATTATAGCTGCCCCATCTGTTGGGAAGAACAGCAGGACAATGGGTGCCTGGGTGTTTCTGCTGCAAAAGGCACAGGAAAGCCATCTGGCACACCCGGCAATACTGTGGTGGCATTTACATTGGCACACATAGCCTTTATTTCCTTCCTGGCCAGGAACAGGAGTGTCGTAAAGCGGGGTGGGTGGGAGTGCTCGTGTAATTGCTCTAGTGCCTGTAGGGTTTCTGGGCACGATACCTTGGGGCATACCTACAGATCCAGCTTTTCACCAATTCAAGGTTCTCTTCCCTTGCTGAGCATCCCTAAGCCAGCTTTTCTTTTAACGAATTCATTTTTCAAAGGAAGAGGTGGGCTGGGTGGAAGGAGAGCTCTTAACTGTTGTCTAGAAAGTCAAGTTTTTTATTTGCTGTTTATCTCTGCAAAATAAATCACTGGATTTTGAGGCAGAATTAAAAGGGAGCTGCAAGGCGCAAGCACGGAGTCGGACCCTGTTTGTCAGAGAAATAAAAAGGGGAAGGATGTGCTTGGCTCCCTTGGTTGTTTTTGAGGAAAATAAGCGCCTTTGTGCCTCCAGAATCTCTGTTCACATCTGAGGAATCTATGTGGGAAAGGAATTTGGGTGCCCCCCAGGGAAAGGCCCTTGCTGGTGAAGGGGGAAGGGAATTCAGTCTCACAGGCTGCCTTTCTGCCTAGCCCCCAAAGGAAAAGAGGCTGCTCTTGGCAGGAAGGGGTGAAAGCCCCCTCCCACACCAGTAAACAAGCAACGTGCTGAGCCTTGATCAGGTTCTCCTTGGAAAGCAGTGATCCAACTCGGGAGCATCTGCCAAGCAAGTGGGTGAGCTTGGAAGAACATGTAGACTTTGGCTTCTGGTGCAGGGTTCGAAAGACAGAGCGTGGCCAGGGTCTTAAGGATGTGGCAGCCCCCTTGCAGGATGGTATCCACTGGGGATAGTGTCAGTCCTTCCTGGGGAGCTGACAAAACCTAGCAGGGACATTGCCCCGGGGGCAGTTGTGCCGCCTTCCTCTTGCAAAAAATAGGCAAGTTCTCGTGACCCACATCTGACCCAGCCCATTACTTCCCCCCCATCCAAGGCCAGATGGCTGTGGTCAGGGATTCTGGAGCGCCCTGGAAAGCTGGGGGCTGCCTCTGTCTGGACATTATTTCCTGTGGTCTTCCTTTCCAAATGAAAATGCTCTAATCCCCATCGCTAAGCCGCTGGGCAGAGTGGGAATCAGGCTTCTGCCGGGATGCAGAAATCTATTCCGGGGCGGGGGTGGGGGGAAGCAGAGAGACCCACCCCAGTCGTCAGTTGGCACACTCTTCTGAGGGGGGGGGGGAGCCTTCCACAGAGCCATTTGCCATCTGTCTTGAACTGCTCAGGCAGCCTGCTAGGTGCTCCAGCTGCAGTCAGGTAGGAGAGGGGGTGGGCAGAAGCCCCCTGGGCCCAGCAAATGGGCAGTTCAGGGCAGTTTCCCAACCTCAAAGGAGCCAGCCAAGGCGTTGGGAGGTTGAAGTGGCCATAGCCGATGCCCAGCCTGGCAAAGCAGCGCCCATGTCTCTGATGACGGGTGAGGCGTTCACAGAAAGACCTGTGTCTGGCGTGGGTTGTTGTCCCAACGCCCGCAATCCGCCAGCCTGGTGGGAGGCCTCCTTGGGCCTAACTCCCCTCCTCCCCTGCAGAGATGGCGGAGTACAGCAACCTGCTGGAAGAGCTGGCTGAGAACATCACCAAGGAAGACCTGGACCAGCTGAAGTCGGCCTGCAAGGAGGACATCCCCAGTGAGAGGCATGAAGAAATCGCCACCGGCAAGGACTGGTTCGGCTTTCTGGAGAAGCACAAGAAACTGGACAAAGGTGGGAAGGAGCTGGGGGGGAGCTGGGAAGATTTGGGAACTACTTTGCCATGTGCTGTGTGGCAAGCTGGGGGCCTGCATGAGAGCTGGGAGGGATGGAGGTCACCTGGGGGACTGCAGGTGGGAACTGAAATGGAGAAACCGCTTATCAGACACAGCCGAGGGATGGAGCGTCTGGATGAGGACAAGACGCTCATGGAAAGCCTGCCCCCCCCCCCAAAAATCTCTGCTGTTGCCCCAATAATGCCAGGCAGCCCCCGAGAGTGCCAGTGAGTGGTTTAAATGCAGACGGCTGGGTGAGGTGCTTGAGGAAATTGGCAGGGAACCAGGTTGCCCGTTGAGCCCCCAAAGCAGCCCCAGCGCTAGAAGGCCAAGAAGTGAGCCAGCTGGGCTCTCTGCCCTCTGGCCAGCCCCTGCCTGCCCACCAGGAGGGGAGAGGAAGGGGTAGATGGTGCCAAGTGATGTCATTTGTTTTTGAAGAGAAGCAAAAGGTGTTTTCTCAGCTTGGCTCCCTCCTCTCCTGGATGCCTTCGCAAGAGTTTGCACATCGCCCACCCGCTCACTCTCCCCTGCCTCTGCACCAGCAGTGTGGCCACCCACGCGCCAGCGCCACACGCAGCCTCACACCGCCATGCAACACCCACTCAACCCACCCAAGTCATCTGACTTGCCACTAGATGCACCACCTGGAAACGGCTGCAGCAGCCACGGCCACACAGGCAGCCTGTTGCTCGCTATTGCCCAGCCCGGACACACCCAGGCTCTATGTCCCTCCCACCCCCCCTTGCCCTGATTGTGCCCGTCTCCTCTGCACAGACAACCTCTCTTACATCGAGCACATCTTCGAGATCTCCCGCCGGCCAGACCTGCTGACCAGGGTGGTGGAGTACCGCACACAAGTGCTGAAGATCTCGGAGGAGGACGAGGTGGACACCAAACTGACCCGCATCCCCAGTGCCAAAAAGTACAAAGGTCAGGAGCCCCCCACACACACCTTGGAAGGCCACTTCTCTCTGGAGGGGGGTTTGGGGGGAATTCCTTCTCCCCCAGCCTCTGGTTCTTCTGACTGCTGTCCCCCTCTCTCCACAGATATCATTCGGCAGCCCTCGGAGGAAGAGATCATCAAACTGGCCCCCCCACCCAAAAAGGCCTGAACCCAGTGTGCATGTGTGTGTGTGTGTGTGCGCGTGGAGGGGCCCAGCTCTAAGGATCACTGCCACCCCCCCTCCACTGCCCTGGCTCAGACACTTTGCGGCTCCCCCTTCGCTCCCCTCTACTTATGCCCTTCTTTGCCTTCTCCTAGCCGGCAGGGAAAGGGGGAGCATGGGGAAAGGGAGATGGGGGGTCCACGCCTCCCCCTCCCCAGGTTTCTCACCTTGGTCGCTGGCTGATAAATGTTTTAGGAGGCTGCTGAGGCTGTTTGAGGAGAGGGGCTGGAAGGGCTCCCCCTGTTGCTGCTGCTGCTCCCCCGCAGCATCCCGCTGGGCAAGAGATGACCCACAGGTGGATCAGGGACCAATTTTGCAAGGAATGAGGGAGAGAGAGAGAAGTTGAGGGAGGGAGGGAGGGAGGGAGGGAGGGAGGGGAGAGAGCAGGTAGGTAGCCCTGGGATCCTGCCAGAGGAATGCCCAACAATTGCCATCCTCCCTGGGCAAGCTCCCCCCATCCTCTGCTCCATGAGCCTGCAAGAGGTGGGGTGCAAGGGGCAGGAGGAGCAGAGCGGGGGAGCGGGTTGCCACCATCCCTTGCCAGGGACCTCGGGATTTTCTGCAGCTGCCCCAGGGACCCTCTGCCCTCCCCACCTCCCTTTGCCCAGTTCCCCCTAGTAGTCAGGGATGGCTGCAGCTGCTTAGCAGGGCTTGGACCTAGAGGGTTGTGGAGCCCCCTCATAACCCAGGCACAGAGCCCTCCTCTTCTGGGGGAGGGCAAGGGAAGGGTGTGGGCTCAGGCAGCTCTTCTGGGGTCCACTGGGCTGCAGAAGAAGGGTGAGGAAGCGAAGGACCAAGTAATCGGGAGATGGGCCAGGAAGAGAGGTCAGATGGGGGTGTCAGCTCCTTCCCAGCTGGCCCAGAGCCCCCCAGAGCAGAGCAGAACCAGGGGGACCAGAGCACCCCGCCCTGTCCCCCTGCCTGTCCACAAGGTGCCTTCCCTGGGTTTCCCACCCCAGTGGCCTCTCCAGGCATTTCCACGGGTGCCTCCTTTTCTACTCCCTTCCTGTGCCTCGGGGGGCGGGGGGTGAGCGTTAGTTGCCCATTTGGCCCGTGCTGATTGAGGCCCCGCCGTGCTCTATATATGGGGTGTTGGGGGAAGGAGCAGCCCCCTCCCAGATTCATCCTACCCAAGTTCCCGCCCCCCTTGAAACCAGCCCTCACCCACTGGGTGCTGGAGCCAGTAATTCCACTCCCCACTGGGGTACAGAAGGGAGCCTGGCCGACTTCCTTCCTACCCCAGACTGACCTCCAGCAGTTGGTTTGGGTTGGGGGTCAGGACCACAGGGCCCCGCTGCCTTCCCCTCAAAACGGTCACCGCGTGGGGCTTGCAAATGTGGGTGCCCGCCAGCAGCTCTTGCAGCTGCCTCTGCTCAAGAAGAGACCAAGCAGCTCGGCCTCACCAGGGCACCTTCCCCGCCTGGCCTCCTGGCACGCAACCAGGGGCACGAGGGCACCCAGGCGAGGAACACCCAGCAGCCACTGAGGATGAAACCAGAGGCAGGGTGGAGGTTGTGGGGTGCCAGAAGCGGGCTGGGGCTTCTGATTCACCCAGCACAGAAGAGCTCCTGGCGCCTGGCCTGACCTGCGGGGAACCCAGGGGTCTTCGGGAAGTGGCCAAGTCACCTCTCTGGCGCTGGGATGCGAAGTGTTTCTGTTGAATATACTTTTGTTTAGCCCTGCCATCCTGCGCTCCTCGAGCCCCTTCAAGTGGCATAACTTTTCCCGACACTCGTGTTGTGCTCGTTGTGTGCATAGAAACAGCTGGGCTAGAACTCTGTTTTTAACATGGTGTCCCCTCAAAGCCACCCCCGTGTCTCCCACTGGCCCTCCCCCCTTCTGTCCGTCACGTGCAGCCCGGGTGCTGGCCTTATGGGAACCATGGCTCCAGGGCTGGGCATTCTGGCTCCGTGGGCTGCACCACAATTCTTAGAAAGAGCTGGCAGAAAGAACAGGGGCCCTTCCGAGACGGGGTAGAGGACTGAATTCTCGGGCTCCCCGCGGTCTGCTTTTACGCATTTAGGGTCAGGCGAACGTCTGCAAGAGACGAAAGATGCAGGAAGCTCTGGCAGAGCAGCCCCTCCCCCAAAGGCCCCTGAACCCCCCATGGCTCCAGGCCAAGCCTCCCCCCGAGGCCTCTGCCTTGCCCCGAGAGGCAGCCATGGTGCCTACGAGGTCAGCGCTGCTCCTGCCACCCAGGACCAACACAGAGGACTCATCTTTGCCTGAACTGGCCTTAAATTAGTATGTTTCTCTTCCAGTGTTTACAGCTGAACAGTTGGTGCTGATCTCACTGCAAATTAGCACCAAGTAAAAATAGTATTTGGGGGTGGGGGGGAGGCGGGTGTGGGGGAGGTGTAGAATTCAGAGCGAGCGAATGTCTCAAAATGAAGCGCAAAGCAGCTGAAAACTAACTTGCTTAAAGCGGCCCTCCTCTTCTGGGCTGGGTGGCCCCTGCAGAGGCTTTCCAAGGGGGTCCTGGCAGACTAGAGGGGGACAGAGCGGATGGGCCCCCCTCTGGGGCGACAGGGTAGCTTCATGATGCCCCCGGCAGCAGAGACGTGGGGTCTCCCAGGACCCTGCAGCTCCAAGGAGCGACAGAAGGCACAAATCCTGTCCCTTGTGGCCAGCCCTCCCCCTTGTCCTCCCAATGTCCCTGACTTTGATGCTCAGACCGTGCTAACTGTGTGTACATATATATTATAAATATATGTATATTAAATATAATATGGAGTGCTCAGTGTTAACTTATTTTCTTTGTCAAGTGGACCAAAAATAAAAACAAAAACAAAGGAATTGTAACAGAATAGTTGTTTCTAACTTCAAAAAAACACCCAATTCTCGGATTGAAGAATTAAATAAGAAAAAAACTAAATACGCCGTTCTGCTACATCAGAAATGGAAGATTGGCTCACTCGGATCCAAACAAGCTATGAAGATAGGAGCTGCAAAGGTCTACCTGGCAGGTCTGTCGAGGTACACATTAGAGCCCATGTTCAGACACGGGGCAACGCGGGCACCCTGGCGGCACTGATGCTGCTGCTGCCTTAAGCTGCTTTGCCAAATCCCAGCCAGTATTTCTTGCTGCTAAAATTAACCAGAGACCGAGTTGTAATACATCTGGCTGTGATCCAACTGACAGCCCTTAGGACCAAGGATGCAGACTGACAAACTAGGAGACTTAGCCACACGGGTCAGGCCCCACACACCTCCACCCCCTTCATGTGAGAGCATCGAGCCCCCTCCCTACCTAGAGCCCCAGAGGAGGCAAAGAACACCCCAGCATTTACTAGAAAAATTCCCACTTAAAATACCCTTCTCTCCAAAATGCGAAGAAAGTCAACACGCTCAGAATCAAAATGAAACTTGAAGGCATTGTGCATAGACGTAGTAACTGACAGTTATAAAAACGTGTGTGTTTTCTGGCTTGCCATACAAAGGGTGCAGGTAGGTGAATGTCCACCTTTCACCTACCTGGCCCCACTAAAGGTCTTCGGAACAGTTTCCCCAAAAAGCAAAAAAGGGGATTTCACTCCCCACATCGACTTGGGGGAGAGGAAGGGGCCAGTGCCTCTTGTGTGGGCAGGAGGCAGGAAGACCAATCCCCGGATGAGGCCAGGGGCCGGGAGACCAACCCGAGGCAGCCGCAGAAGAGCAAGGAATAGCAAAGATGCTGACCGTAGATGCCACCGGGTCTCTCTCTCAATTCATTTATTGCATTTATATAATATATATATATATATATATTTAAACTTTTACAATAATTTTAACTTGATAACATCCAAGTTTAATTTGGTTCTTGTCTTGTTTAATACATATAAAATTAGGCCTCTAAACAGCAATTGGGGGGGAAAAAGTTGCTTTCAAAACCAAGAGATCATCCTGAAGAGGAAGGGAAAAAACAAGGCGGCTGTGCATCGGCTGCGTTCAAACCTTTTAAACTTTATATTCCGAGTTCAGGCAAGTGGCCGCTCTCGACAGCAGAGGCGGCTCTAGACGGCCAAGGGAGGGAAGGGGGTCCTTTGTGCCTAGAGCTGCTGGAGGAAAAACACACCAAGAGAAAGAGAGAACCGGGGGGGGGGGGGGGGAACCAAACCCAGAGGGAACAAAGCTCCCAAATTTTCACTGGAAAAGCAGAATCCAGGTTTGCTCATCCTGGACGCAACATGCAGCAGCCGGGTGTCTTTGGGTGGGTGGGGGGTGAGATAAAAGTACATCTCCAAGGTGCTTCTGGAGCCTTCCCCCACCCCCCCCCCACCCCAGAAAGGAGAGGAACCAAGCCAACTCTCGCTCCCCCCACCCAAAGAAGCTTCGCAGGGAACAGGCGGCAACCGCAGCCAGGAATCCAGGCCCCCTGGGACTCTGGGAAATCTGGTGCTGAAAAGGGCAGCCGAGGGCGAAAGGGAGAGCAAAGTCCAAGGGTGGGGCTGAGCCAAGCCGGCCCCCCTGCTAACCAGGGCTTGCAAGCAGGGCGAGGGCGGGCCTCTCATCTAAAGCAGGAAGAGGGTGGCTAATTCAACAGGGCAGGCTCTCCGCCCTTCCCGGCATCCCCGTAGCCTATTCCATGGCTCTGGGGGTCTCAGGAAGGCATGCACTGCACCCGGTCGGGGCCCTCCTCGTCTTCGTCCAGGGTGTCCGAGGAGCTGAGGGAGTCCTCGGAGTCGCTGTCGGCCGCTCCGGTGCCTGCATCCCGTTGGCGCTGCAGAAAAGGAGCCGCCTCAGCGTCACGGGAGCTCTGGTCTGTTTGGAGCCCTCCTCCCTATTTGACACCGCAACACGAGCTGAGCGGCAGGGCCACGCAGGGGTCCCAGAGACGGTCTGAGCCAAGGGGCAGCCCTGCCAAAAAAGGAAGGGCCAGCCAGGAGGGCCACTTACCCTGTGACGCCGTCGAGGCCGGAAGTGGTGCATGAGGAACCAGAGCAGGTGGCTTTCGTACATGTCCGCGTGGTTCAGGCTGTCCTCGTCCCGCTCCCGCTTGTTCTTCTTGATCACCTGGGGGGCGGCAGCAGAGCGAGGATGGAGATCTGCACGAGGGTCCCAAGGGGAAGGGGGGGGGAAGGACCCACAATTCTCACCTCCTTCAAGCCAGTCAGTTGGGTGGGCATCTCTGCAGTGGGGGCCCAAATTTTCACGTCGTAATCCAAGCCACTGGTGGCCAGAACCGGGAGGTGGGGGTGAGGCTCCAAACAGTTGACCTGCAGGGCAACCAGACAAAATGAGGAGGGGGCTGCAAACATTTGCAGAGGGACCACCGACCTCAGGAATCATGTGAAGGCTAGGGATACGGGGGATGGGCACCACATGCCCGCCTGGGAGCAGGCAGAAACTACCCCCCCCCCACCTATCGTCTTTGGCTCAGCAGCTCCTGAGAGCCAGACCCCCCCCCCGGGAGGCAGCCCCAAGGCCCCACTCACCACGCCCCCCTTGTCGCCTTGCATGAACTGCACCACCTGGCAAGAGGCCTTTTCCCACAGGAAGATGTGGCCGCAATCACTGCCGCTCACCACAAACTCGCTCTTGGGGCCATAGAAGTTGACCCCCTTCACTGAAAGCAGATGCAGAGACCCTCAGGCGAAGCCGGGACCCCCTCTGAAAGGGCACTGCGTCCCCCGCCTGGTCGGAGGACAAACCCTCTGAGGGGGTAATTTTGCTGCCTTTGATTCGGAAGGACGCAACAGACTGATCCCCCCCCACGCCCGCCCACAAGCTAATGTTCCTCTCTGCCTGCATGCCTGAGCTCCATTTTACATGGACCGGCACTGAAAGGACCACCTGACCCTTGTCTCCTCCGGGCCAGAAGGGGGCAGCAACAGCAACAGCCAGTTTTGTCAAGGACGCCCCCACCTGCCTCTCTCCTGCCTGGGACCCCTCCCCCCTGCAACCCCATCAAGCCACCCACGGCCCGGGGGTGGGGGTGGGGTCACCTGTGGCGTTGTTGCGGTGGCCCTTGTATCTCTTGATGTATTCGGCTCCATCGCTATGAGAGGAGTTGAAGAGATAGATGTCTTCATCGTTGTAGCTGGCCAGAAGCTCTGCAAGAGACCCACAAGTGAGCGCCTGGAGGCAGCTTCCCAGCCCCCCACCCCCACCCCAGACCAGAGGGGGCGACCTGCCCTTCAGCCTTTGAGCTTCCTGCGGCCCCATACCTGAGCCATTGTGGCTGTAGACCAGACAGGTGATGTTGGCTTTCGACTCACTGTTTACCTGGAGGGGATGGAAGGGCAGAACTCAGAGACACACCCCTCCCCCCACTGCTCTGCAATGCCCCTCTGTACAGGTGCTAGAGTGGTTGCTCACCCTGAAAGCGAGAGCCCCCCACCCCCACCCTCCACCCCCGTTTTCTGCCAAGACCACGGTGACGTCTCCGGTTCCAGAGAGGGCTGCTTGCACCCCCCGAGAGCCCCTTGGGGAGAGGGTGGCAGAAGAGAAGGCCTCACCAGGTGGTGGGGACAGAACTTCTTCAACACCCCATTGTTCTCATTTTCATTAATCTTCCGCTGATCGTAGATCCTGCGTGGAGACAGGCAGAAAAGGAAAGCTGAGACCAGCAAAAGTCTCCAGGGGACCCAGCCTCTTCTAGTCCTCCAGCTAACAGAATTAAGGTGTGATGAAAGCCAAAGCAAAGGCAGGGTGGATCTTCCTTCTGGGTGGCAGGGGCTCGTGTGGCACAACAGCTGATCGTCAGGGGCCCAGCAGGGTCTCCCGGACATACTGGGGTGGGAAGGGGGGGGGCTCTGCTGACCTGACGTATTCATCTCTGCCTCCCACAGCGAACTGGTGCGTGTTGGCTGGGTTCACGTAAATGGTGTAGAGACCGACTTTCTTGTCCTTCTCTTTGGTCACAACCAGCTTCCTAGAGGCATAAAACAAGGCCTTCAGCACCCTGAGCCACCGCAGCGGGAAGCACCAGCCGCTCAGCTGCCCACTTACGAAGCCGGCCGGTCTTGTCTCAGGTCGATGGTGAAAACCACAGCATCTTCTCCAGCCGAGAGGAAAGTGCAGGGGGAATCCGGTTCCAGGGCAAGCTAGGGGAGAGGAAGGCTGAGCTGAGACGCCTTTTGAGGGCCATGGAGAGAGGCAGTCCCGAATTCAGCAAGCGAAGAACTTCGGGAAGCCTCCGGAGGAGCCCAGCTTTGCACCCCAAGATTTCAAAGAATTTTGCAGGAAAATCCCAGGGCTTAGAATTGTGTCAGGGTGGCCCAAGAGAGAGCAACTGAGCCTCTGCAGGGATGTCCAAGAGAAGGAACAGGCTGCCTCTCGCCAAGGTGCCAGCTCATCGGGTGCACCACCGTGGCCAGAAACCGAAAGCCAGGTGTGGGCAGCCTATTGGGCACAGGCCCTCCCGGTGCCGTTGCAGCCAGAGACTCCTGATCAACACTAAGAGGTGGGGGGAGCAGAGGAGGCCCCCTCACCTTGTGCGATGCGCCCTTGTGCTGGGCCACTCGCTTCGTCGTCTTACAACACTGCGTGGCAGAGAGTTCGGCTACGCGGACCTGGCCATCCCGAGCACACATGGCCAGGGTCGAGTCTCCGCTGTTGGGGAGGAACTTGGCCTGCAGGGGCAAAATCAGCCGGGGCTGGCAAGGGGGGGCCGGCTCTGGCCCAAGGCCAGACCCCCCCTCTGCCCCACCAGACAGCAGAGCTCTTTCCAGGGCAATCAGCACCCCTCCTCCAGGCCTCCAGCCCCAGTGGGAAACCCAGGTTGGCTGGGCCCTCTGGAAGGCCCTGCTCCACTCTCCAAGCCCCCCCCCCACGACCCAGATTCGCCCCCTCCCCGCCCACCTGGAAGACGTTGCTCTTGTGGCCGCTCTCAAACTCCAGTACGGGCCGCCTGCGCACCCAGTCCCAGACCACCACCTTGAGGTCGTCACTGCCGCTGGCCAGCCAGGCCCCGCGCTGGTTGAAGTGCAGGGTGTTGACGCAGCCCCCGTGGCCCTCCAGGCCGTACTGCAGGCAGAAGCGTTGCACGAACAGCCGGGCCCCGCAAGCATCGTAGATGAAACGGGCACTGGAGCCGAGCTCCCTCCCTCGCAGCGCCTGGAGAGCTCGCCAGCGTGGTAGGGGCAGCGCCATCGTCTCTGAGGCCACCCAGTCCTCCAGGGCCCGCTCATCGTCCGAGGAGTCCCTGTCCTGGTTGGGGCGTTTGCGGTGTGCTCGCCAGCGGGAACGCTGGGCCTCCACTTCCACCGCCTCCTCCTGCTGCTGCTGCTGCTCTTCCTCTTCTTCCTCCTCTGCCTCCTCCTCTTCCTCCTCCTCTGAAGGGGAGTGGTCATAGGTCCGATTCAGTTCGTTGATGGAGTAGTGCCCTGTCTCCTCCATGCTGTCCGAGTCTTTCTCTTCTGTGGAGCTTTCTGTGTAAGTCTGGCTGGGGCCCACCTCGTCCCCCGTCAAACTGAGGCTCAGGTCGGAAGCCTCCACCTCCACCCCAGAAGACGTCTCAGGCCCCTCTGTGGTTCTGGACATCTCTTCCGGGCTGCTGGACAAGCTTCCTGCATGTGGAGACCGTATCCGGGTTAGAACGCTGAATTGGCTTTCCCTTCTCTGTCTTTCTTGTATGCAGGGCTGCTCCCCAGGGCCTGCCATGCCCAAATGCCCACAGCTTTCCACAGGGAAAGAGCCCCTGTGATCCTGCCCAGCACAGGAGTCGCTCTCCTGCATGGACAGAGGTAGGCTTATGTGGGAGGCGGGCAGGATCCAGCCGTCTGCGCTGCCCATTCTACCATCCAGACACAGCTCAGTGAATTCGCATGGTGCCCTTCACAGTCCTGCATCTGGCAACAAGCGTCAGGAATTTTTCTGCTTCTCTCTCTGCTCTTACCGTTAGGGATATTCGCTTTCCCCTGTGTGCTATTCCCCGCGTCTGACATCTTGCTATTTTATTTTAACTCGCCCTGAGAGAAAGAGAAGGAAAGAGAGCAGCAAGTGAACTGAACCATTTGTGGCATGCGGCAGATGCAGGAAAAGGAAGAATCAGAAAGACTGACCCGTCTCCCAATCCTCAAGCGATCACGGCCTCCACAAGTCCATTCTGCCCCCGTTCGCCCAAGAGCTGCCCTCAGACACAGCACTGGCGCACCCAGGCGAAGGAGTGTACAGTGGCAGCCCTCTCTCCACAATCACACAAGGCACCAGAGCAGGCGAGCCTGACAAAGTCTGGAGCACCAGCAGCCGCGGCATCAGGGCCCTTCTGTTCAGAAAGCAGCTGCTCTGATATCTTCCCCCCAAAAGGTCCGGGCAGAGGCGGCGAGTGGAGCAGGGAGGTACTTTTTTCAAAGTTCCCATATTCTGAGCCCATTTCACAAGACGAGAAGGTCCCAAAAGGCCTCCAAGTCCAACCAGACCTTGATGAGCAAACTCTTAACCATAAGGAAGGTTTCTAGAGTGGGATTGGCAGTATAAAACTTCACCGTTTA
This sequence comes from Masticophis lateralis, assembly GCA_030761175.1. Classification (NCBI taxonomy): domain Eukaryota; kingdom Metazoa; phylum Chordata; class Lepidosauria; order Squamata; family Colubridae; genus Masticophis; species Masticophis lateralis. The sequence continues at coordinate 13,232,829 of JAUDYJ010000017.1, read as the reverse complement.
TTTTTTTGTTTAGATGACACTGCTTATTGAAGATACTTCGCCTTCCCTACAGCCAGATGGTTGCCAAGATGGCTGATAATTAATGAAATTAACAACAAACATCCTTTTAAAGACACCCACGCTATCGAGCAACAGTCTCCAAGTAAACGGGGGGGGGGGGGTGTCTCCAAACGCCAGCTGAGATCTGAGGCCTGGGTGCTAATAGCAGGGGCACCATGCGCACACATGTAGGGAGAAAGCTTTCATGAGGAAGCCCTCTATGGAAGGAGCCCGGCCCACCCCAAAGGCAGCAAGAAGGGGGAAGGAGGCCACCCTCCTTAACCTCCTGGCCAGGGAATGCGGAGGCTGCCGGAGGAGCTGGCCGTCACTCTTGGGCCCTTTCAACTGGAGCCGTCTCTTTGGAAAAGCGTGGAGCCTTCAAGGGCTGCCCCAGAAGACCAGCGTCTCCTTGGCTCACAGCCGGCCTTCTGCTTCTCTGGAAGGCAGAGGGCTCAGCTCAGGGGAGGCCTGCACCCCACGTCTCCGCTCCAAACTCAGGCAAAAGGCCGGCGGTTTTCCTGCTTTCCCCGAGAGGCTCTGCCCAGAGGCCACCACACCACCGGGGAGCCTCGCCCAGGGAGCCGCAGCTACGATGCCCAAGCAAAGGACGGATGCCTTGGGGGCGGGGGGGGGGAAGGTCCCACCCCCCAGCCCCGCCCCTCCCCCCGCCTTCTTTGCACTCGCTTTGCCCCCTTTTCCCCCTGGAAGGAGACCCACCTGTCCTGCCGCCTCTTCCGTCGGGGGTGGGGGGTGGGGCTCGGCAGTCACCCGGGAACCGGCGCGGAGAACCGGAGATCAGACTAAGCGGGGGAGGGGGGGGGGCAGAAAACGGCGTCTCAGAGAACCGGATTTCCCCGGACGCCCCGGGGAGGGAGAAAGCTCGGCCCCCAACCGGCCGCCTTCCCCGGCCTCCCTTTCCGCCTCCCCCGAGGACTTCGTGGAAGGGAAGGCGGAGCCCCCACCCCCACCCCGCTCGACCGCCCGCGGGGGCTCCGCCGGGGAGCTCGGGAGGGAAAGGCGGCCGAGGCTCCGCTGCCCCGCACGCAGGCCCGGCGCTGCCATCCCGGGGTTCTCGGCCGGGGACGCGGCTGCCCGAGGCTGGCCTGCCGGGGCCCTCCGGGTACCTCTGGCGGCGGCAGCGGCTCCCGCTCCTCCTCCCGCCGCCCCGTCGCCGGTGCTGCCCCCGGGACGCCCAGGCGCCGCCGCCATTTTATCGCCCAACCGGCGCCGCGCGTCTCCTTCCGGCTCCTCCGCGGCCGCCGCTTTTCGCGACAGTCGGCTTTACGCTACCCCCCCCCCCACGGCTTTACGGCCGAGGCGGGGAAAAGGCGCCGTAGAGACGCCTGCCCAGAGCGGCGAAAACCATAGAGCGCGAGCCCTGGGGGCTGGCATAAGGGAGTCCGGAAGCGCCGCGCTGCCAAACCCCGGCGGATCCTTGGCCGGACGGCGGGAGGCTGGGCCGCTCAAGTGCAATCGCCCTTCCGTGGTTCCCATCTTGCAAGCGGACGTGGGACAGCCGGTCCCTCCTTCCGGGAACTCTCAAGACATTGACCTGCGAGTTTCGGCCCAGCCTCGCGCAGGGACTCGGGCAAGCCTCGTGCGCTCTTGGAGCCCCCTTCCCACCTCGCCCACTCCCAAGGCGGCTGTTGCAGGGCAAACTCCTGAGAAAAAGAGCCAAAGGGGTTCGTGCCCACACGGGCGACTGGAGGAGCTTTGAGTGAAGCAACCCTAGAAAGGCCTGGGGGTTTATCAGAGGCTAAGACAGACCATAATCACTCTCAAGCAGTTCACACAAAGGCCACTACAAGTCCTTTAGGATTTACACCCCCAAAAATAAGCATCTCTGCTTCCTGCCGCTGAAGAACAAGAAGCTTCTGACAGACTATCCTGCCACTTCGCCGCAAACCCCCCCCCCTTTAATGTGTGCCTATTCAATGTGTCTACAACTTGGAGATGTCCTAGAAAATAAATAATTATTACTAGACAGCTCACAATAATTAACAGAAACAATCACAACTTCAAACTATCAACCTCCACCTTTTATTTCAAAAATTGCCCTTTTCGTTCAGTTCGGCCAAGGAGGGCGGCTCTCCTCCTGCGCCATCAGCCGCTAGCAGAAAGGAAACGCCCGTGGCCAGCGGGCAGAGGCCGCCTGCTTCCTAGCTATCTCCCCATACAGGCAGTTCTCACAAAGCAGTAGCACTAATGTGGGGCGGAGGGCGGATGTTAATACCTGGGGCTACGGCAAAAAAAGAGGCTCACGCTGATGTGGGCAAGTCCAGGAAGCTGATCAGCTTGCCTGGCATCATCGAAAGGGGCCCCAGGCTCCCTGATCCAGAGACCGTGACCGAACACTGAACTGGGCGTCGCAACCAGAGCTGCCTGAGGAGAGCAGCAGAGTTGGGCCTTCGGAAGTGGGTGCAGGAGGTCTCCCTTCACCCAGAGGACTCTCATGAGCCACTGCCTCCTCCCTCGGCCTGATTATTTCATTGACAGCAACCTCATCCCTTATCCGAGAGAGCCTGTCCATCAACTCAGGGCAGGAAGGAAGGGACATTCCTGGGGCCTTCAAGTGCGATACGTCTCTTCAGAAGCCAAGAGGCAAAGCTGGGAACCTGACCTCAAGGCATCATTACTCTAGCTTGCTAACTCCCTTGTGGGATCCCTGCAAAACCACCTGCCGGGTTTAGCAAAGGCAGCCAGCCAGCCTCAGGCACCTGGTAATGACAGAAAGTAGGAAAAAAGACACAAACACCTCGACCCACCACAGCGCCCTCCCATCTCCTCAGTCTCCCTGGCACGGGAGCAGGTCACATGATCTGGCACTGCTCGCCTCCGGCGCCTCCAGCATCAGGCAGATTCAGTCCTTCCAGATCAAAGTTCAGGCCAGGAGGCTGGAAAAAGAGGAAGAAGCGTTCATTCACAAGAAACAAAACACTTCTCTGCAGGGAGTGGGCTGTAGCGTCCCTCAGGAAGGACAGGCTGCAGGTTCAAGACACCCCAATCAGACCCTTTGGGGCTCGGAAATGTCCCCTTTGCCCCCCTTTGCTTTGTGATGCCAAGGCTGCTGGCAAGACCAAATCCAAGCCTGGGGAAAGGGCAGCCAAATGGGCACTCACCGACTCTCCGGCCAGCTCCTTGGGAGGATGTCCCAGGTCCTGCAGCTGGAAGGCAAAGGGCAGAGTTAGTCCCCAGCCTCACGCATCGCCCCCACCCAGCCCCACCGGTCCCTCACCTGCTGCATCAGGTCCAAGATCATTTCAAAGCGGGCCCTGTGCTCCGGGTCACCGTCCATGGGCTGCTCAGCCTCGAACTGCTCGCAAATCCTTCCCATGATCCTGTGCTGCTCTTGGTACTTGTCGTACTGCTCCGTGGGCAAGGAGTCTCGGTGTCTCTGGAGCCACTCGGGGTACTGGGGAGGACGGGGAGTTCACCATGTGGTCACGGATGGCACACCTGCCGGACCACCTGCCTTCCTCAGGTGGGGTGGAGGGGAATGATGAGGCCCAGGCAGCCCCTTTCCCTGCCTTTCTGCAAGAGCTGGATGGGGTTGCAGGACAGGGCACGGGATGTTGGGTGGCTTTCTTACTTTCTCGGTGATCTCCTTGAGGGAGGGGTATAGCACATCCTTGGAGAGCAGGTTCTGCATGATGCTGTGCATGATGGGCCAAAGGCTGCCTTCCCCGCTGTCCCCCTCCTCCAGGCCGAGCCCCTCCATCGTCCTGCTCAGCTCCTCCTCGGACACCCCGGAGCTCTAGAGAAAGAGGCAGCTGGGAGGAGAGGGCTCGATTGGCACGGAGGGAGGAAAGGAGTGGGGGGGGGGGTCGACCGGGGGACGCACCTGCAGGCCGTCGGCGTTCCTGGCCAGCCCGCTGAGCGTCTCCTTCAGGCAGGAGGTGAACTCCTGGCGGGACGCGGGGTCGCTCCCTGCAACGAGGCGGAGGCAGCAGCGCTCGCCGGGCTCTTTTTCCCACCCCCCAAGAGCCCCGCGACCCCCGCCCGAGCCCGGATTGGCTGCCCAGGTGGCTCACCGACTCTGCCCGCGGCCGCCGAGAGTTTCTGGAACTGTTGCACCAGCAGCGGCTCCTCGGCCGCCAGTTCCTCCATGGCCCGCTCGAACTCGGCGCTCGCCTGCGACGCCAGCTCGCCCTCGAAGAGCTCCTGGAAGAAGGTCTCCTGCGCGGCCAGCAGGCGGCCCTGCGGGGGCGAAGCGGGGAGGCTGCAGGCGCTGCCCGGGAGGGAGGGAGGGAGGGAGGGAGGGAGACCCCCCGCCCGCGACCCCCGCCTACCTGCGCCTCCCCCGCCGGCTCCGCCACCCCCTCGCCGCCACCTCCGCCTCCTCCGGCGGGCTCCCCCGGCACCGGAGCGGCCCTCTCGAAGTCCTCCAGGGCGCCTGCAGGGAGAGAGCGCAGCGGGCTCGGACGGACGGACGGACGGGAAGACCCCGCGGGCCCCGCCGCCGCCCTCCCCCCCACCCGCCCGCCCGTCCGCTCACTCGCCAGCAGCTCCTCCAGCTCGGCGTCGGGCTCAGCTCCGGGCGCCGCCATCTCGCAGCTCAGACCGTCCAGACGCCTAGGCAGCCCGAGGGACGCGCACGCCGGCGTCGGCGTCACTCTAAGCCCGGCGGACGTCGCCCCGGCGAACTACCAATCCCGGCAGGCCTCGCGCTGGGCGGGCCGGGACGCTCGGCCCCGCCCCCTCCGCGGTTGCCAGGCGACGGTCCCGGACGCCCCCCAGACGCCGCCGCGATGGGCAAGAAGGGCGAGCGGGGCGCCAAGGACAAGAGCGCCGCGCAGGAGGAGGAGGCGCGCATCGCGGCGCGCAGGGCCGAGCACGGAGAAGGTGACCCCCCCCGCCCCCGCCATGCCCCCCCGCCCGCCATGCTCTGACGCCCCCTCCCCTTCTTCCCCCTCCCCCCGCAGAGGAGTACGTGTGCAGCGGCGCCCTGGAGCTGGACTTCCCGGAGCTTTGCGCGCGCGCCGGGCTGCAGGAGGCCCCCCGCGTGGTCAGCCGCCCCCACCCGCCCGCCGGGGGCCCCCCGGAGGAGCCCGAGGGCGCGGGCGGGGCCTGGCCGGCGGGGGAGCAGCGGGAGGCGTTGTCGGCGGTGGCCCAGATCCAGGCCAAGTACGCCTACTTCCGTCCCGCCGTGCAGGTGGAGCTGGAGCACGAGGACCCCAAGAGCGCCCGCGAGGTCTTCATCCGCAGTGAGTCCCCCCACCCCCTCCAAGCCCCCGCCCCCTCCTCCACCGGCCGCCCCTCCAGCTCTGCCCGTCTCTCTGCCGCCTGCAGGTTGGAAGATCGAGGAGAAGATGCTGGGCATCCTGGCCAAGTGCCTGCCGGCCCTCGCCCACCTCCAGGCCCTCCAGTGAGTGAGCGAGCGAGCTTTCTTCCTCTGGGCAACCCGGCTCTCTTTGGCTAAGACACTGAGAGGTCGGCGGTTCGAATCCCTAGCAGAAGTCGCCTGCGTGAGCCGGGGGTTGGACTAGATGATCTCCAAGGTCCCTTCCAACTCTGTTACTGTTAACTCTGCAGCCTCTGGAAGGTCGGCCTGAGCGACCCCGCCTTCCTGTCCCTGCTGCCCGTGCTGGCCGCCTGCGCCAACCTCAAGTAGGTGACTCCCACCCGGGGCAGGGGTGGGGAGGGGAGGGGAGGGGAAGGGCGGCCCTGCTTCATCTCTTGCCCTGCAGGACTTTCGTCTTGGAAGGGAACCCCCTGCCAGAGCGCTCCTTCTACAAGCTGGTTTCGGAGGAGAGCAGGTGAGGCCGTAGAGCCCTAGGACCCCTCCCCAGCCATCCTCTGGCCCAGGACCCCGGCTGCCTGGCGAAAAGGGGTCCCCCCTGTGCTGCTGCTGATCCCCTGCAGGGCCTTCCCTGGTGGGTACCCAGGAGGAGCTCAGGCTGGGGGGGGGGAGTGGCACCCCCACTCCCACGGTCCTGCTCTTTTTCCCCAGCTTGGCCCATCTGTCCCTGCGCAACAACTGCATGGACGACCAGGCGGTGCTACTGATTGGCCAGTCGCTCTCCTCGCTCCGCAGCTCCAACAAGAACCTGGTCTCCATCAACCTCAGCTACAATCACATCACGGATGTCGGGGCCACCCACCTTGCCAACGTGAGGCTGCTTGGAAAGGGCTCCTGGGCTCTGCTGGGCCGGCTGGCTTTCCCATTGAGGACTGGCTGTGGGGAGGGGGCGTTCCACCTGGGCATTGTGGGGGGGGCTCCCAATTGAGCCCAGCCTCAGGTGCTCCTCCCTCCGTGCAGGGCCTGCGCCTCAACCGGTCCTTGCTGTCCTTGTCATTGGCGCATAACCAGATCGGGGACGAAGGCGCCCTGAAGCTAGCCGAGGTGAGTGCTGGGAGGCTGCCCACTCCATTGGAGGAGCCAGGAGCCCAGGGTGGCCAGAGGGCAGTGACCAGGGGTCCCTCAGACAGCTGCTTGCCTTGCAGGTGCTCGGCCCCTTTGCCCTTACCCACACGGAGGTGGTGGAGAGGCGGCGGCTGCTGCTGGAGAAGGAGGCCCAGGAGAGAGGCCGCCTCGTGAGTAACTGGGGCCCCGGCCTGCGGAGAAGCTCTTGCTCTAAAGGGAGACTGAACTGGCACTGGCAACACCCCCCGCCCCATTAATTGAGACAGGATGAATCGGAGGCCCTGCAGAGGCAGAGTCCCTCAAGCCCACCTCCCCCCTTTTCCTTCCATCAGCCCCAGAGACACTCGGAGCAGAAGAGCGACCGTCCCGCCAGCCATGTTAGCAGCACCACCATCGACAAGCTGCAGACCGCCAAGGGCTCCAAGGCCGTCATCAAGAAGAAGGTGAGCATCCCGAGGACCCGGGCGGGAGAACAGCCAGGTGAGGGAGCACCCAGAGAGCATAGAGCACCTCCCCGGCAGGCAAAGACTGGTGTCTGGCTTTTTCCAGGAACCCACCAAAAAGGAGGAGAAGGGCCCAGTGGGCGGAGCAGCTCCCGCACAGAAGGAGGACGCCAAGCAGTCCAAGAAAGGTTCGGGATGGGACACCTGGCCCCTCCCGATCCCCAGGCCTCGGAAGCCTCCCCCAGACTCCTGAGCTCCGATTGTCTCTCGCAGCCGTCCCCCCGGTTGATCCCAAAGCGAAGGGGGCCAAGGGAGTGAAGCTGGGCTCTAAGGACAAGCGGTCCCAGGTCCTGGAAGTGGAGGTGAGCCCCCCGTCCCCCCACGCTCTGGCTGAGTCCAACATGGCTGGCTGAGCCTCACACACACACCCCCCCGCCAGAACCAAGGTCGGTCTGTCCTCTGCAGTCTCACCTACCCAGAATCCTAAGGGGTTGTGGGGGAGGGGAGGGCAGCCGTACCCCTCCTCTCCCAACTACTGTACCTCCCTGGCTTGCCCCCCTCCCCCTGCAGCAGATCCTGGAGCCCACCGAGATGATGAACCCTCTGCTGGAACCAGCCGAGCACCGCGACGGGCAGGTTTTCCTTCAGGGAAACCGCGTTCTGATCTACCTGAACCTCATGCGTAGGTCGGGGAGCGGGGGGGTGGGGGAGGCTGCAGCTTTCCCAGGGCTTCAAGATGGAGGAAGGACCCAGAGCGTCACCCTCCCCTCCTTGCCCCCCAAGGCAACCGCATCTCGGAGAATGGCTTGAAGGCCTTCCTGGCCACGGTGGAGTATCAGGTCAGCCGGATCATTCCTGTGGGGAAGGGGCCAACCGGCCTCCTGCGTCTCTCTCTGGCGGTGAGTCCCTCCCTGCCAATCAAAAGGGGGCAGCCCCCCTCCCTGCCACCAGGAGTCCTCGGCCTCACAGGGTCCCCACCCTTTTTGTTGTTCCTCCCAGAAAAACCAGTTCCCGGCCGAGAGCAAGACCTACAGCAGGATCCAGGAGCTCATGGGGCCCCGAGACCCACTCCCCAGGGCCTCCAGGCCGGAGGAGGAGCTGCTCGCTGCTGCCCAGTAAGCCAAGGGCAGCTTCTCCCTGAGGATGCTGCACCCAGAAGCTCTGAGCCAAGCCTGCTGGGTCGAACCCCCAGGACTGGCACCAGAGGGCAGAGAAGCCCACCCCCCGCTTTCACTTGAAGGCTGTCCTCACAAGACTGGATGGACGGAGTCCTCCCTTCCGCCCATTAAAAGCCACCCGAAAAACCCTGGATTTTTTCTTCTGCGTAGAAAATTCCATGTGGGGAAAAAAACTTGTTACGGCTGGTTGGATCACCTCTCTGTTTTTCAACTCAAAAGACTTCCAGTGACCAAACAGCAGTTGGGCTGCATGTTACACCAGGCCTATGTGCAAAGCCCCCCTCAGATCCCCCCTCCCTTCTTCAGCCTTTCCATAACCTGCCACTTTTAAATGGAAAAACAGGCCTGTCTCACATGAAGAATATTTTCCTTTTTTTTCTGTTGAAAAACCTTTCAGCACTGAGAGCAATAAAATAAAACCAGCCCAGGGGTCGCCTTGGGGGAGGGGGTGTTCCAGCAACCCAACTGCTTCTGCAAGCACGGCCAGAGGGGTCTTCCCAGCTCAGGAGGGCCAGCCCCTTCAGCAAAGACCCTCGGAAGAAGGAATGGAGGAGACAAGTTAAAAAAAAAAAGAACAACCACAGGGAAACAACCGTCAATCGTATTTACAAAACCTCAATGCACATACATACATATTTATACCCAATGAGAAGGTCTGGGGGCAGCAGGGCCCCCCCGGCGAGACTTTCCTCCCCATGGAGAGATGTTAAGGGAAACAAAAGTGCAATGAGACAGAATATACGCCTGCTGTCCTGTGCAGGGCGTGCGTGTGTCTACACATCTCTCACGCACACCCAAACGTGCAACCACGTCAGTCATCAATTCATCTAGGGGACAAAACAAAGGGCTGAACCCCAAAGGCAGCCAGCGGAGGGCCGGGGGCTCCTTGCGTTGCAAGGGAAGGAGCTGAAAGGCTGCTTCCGCTCGCTCGCTCCAGTTGGGGATGTTTCCACAGAACAGTTCACACGAAGCCAACACCCATCCTTTCCCACGAGGCAGAGTCCTGCTTTTCTCTGCTTCCTCGGTTTTGCCATTTTTCACCCTGGCAGCTCCCGGTCCCACCCACGGCCTCCTCCCATCTTCAGCACAGGCCGGGAGGGGTGGGAGGGCGAAGGAGGCATCGCCTGGAGGCGCGTTTTCCTTCCTTGGCAAAGGCCCTCCTGTCCTAGAGGGTCACTTCCTGGGAGCCGTCTTTGGGCAGGGCAAGAGGGAGCCCATTCACATCTGCAAAGATAATGGCCTCAGTCCCCAGGTGGGCAGCGGGCAGGGATGGGGCACCAGGACCCTCTAGCCCTCGTACCAGGCTTAGCCACCGGGGATTGTGGAGAGGAGGACAGAGGGAGGTCGCTGACTCCAGACTCCTGGTGGGTGCTGGGCGACATCCGGCTCGGCTCTGGCAACAATGCGCTTCTCTGCCCAGGTGTGGTTTCAGTGGTGAAGTACCCCTTCGGTGGCGGCTGCCGAAGCAGCAGCTGCTGATATGCCCCTTCCACATCCTGCAAGGGGAGAAGAGAGCTGCAGGGGGGGGGCAGTTAGGACTCCTCCCTGCTCCCCATCCCCTTTCTGGGCATGCAACGCCCCCGTCAACTTTGCCTCCCTAACACATCCCGGCTCACCTTGAGTTTGGTCAGCTTGAGGGTCAGTTGCTGTATTGTCCGGAAGATGGCATCCGCCTCCCGCATGCCCTGGCTGGGTGCAGGGACCTCTGCTGGGCTCAGCCACCTTGGCGGGGTCCCTCTGGCGCTCTCCTGGCAGCCGGCCAAAGACACCGTCGGAAGCACAGATGGCGCCCAGCTCAAAGCACCAACTGCCTCCCCGACACTCCCGGCACCTGCTTGGGGTTCCTTGGAGTCGGCCGGCAGGCTTAAGTAGAAAGTGTTTCCTGGAAGGAGGAGGAGGATGGGAAAGGGGCTCCCAGCCCTGAAAGGCCCCAGCTGGGTTTCAGTTCCTTTGCTTCCCCCTCCAACCGCCCCAGCTGGGCCAAATCCGCTGCAAGCGTAGGCGACGCCAGACCTTTGGACACCCTGAAACTCTCAAGCCCCCGGAGCCCAGCCAGGCCGCTATTCCACCTGCCAAAGGCTGGTAAAGGCACCCCAAGAAGCACCTGGGGAGGAAGGTGCCTCCTCCTGCTGCTGCTGCTGCTGAATTGCGTCCCTGCTTGAAACCCAACACTCAGTGCTTGAATAGTCTCAATTGTGGTGACGGGTTTCCCTTTGTGTGTTTGTGTGCGCGGCCCAATCACACGGGTGAGGTAGCGGTTGTAAGAATTCAAGCAATAAATAAAATAGCCAAGACGCTGAAGGGAAACAAACGTTGCAGGGTGCTGCCCCCTTGTCTCCCCCCTCCCTCCCTCGCCCACCCCCAGCCTCAGGGACCCGAGTGGCCCTGATTTCCTCCCTAAGGGCACAGAAGCAAGTCCTTTGCACAATTGGGTGGGTGGGTGGGTGGGTGGGGCTTCTAGTTTTGGTCTTTACCATCTGCATTAGGGGGGGCTCCGGCCTCAATTCCCGCCTGGCTGTCTTTCGCCATCAAGAGCCGAGCACTTTCACTCCCCTCCACCTCAGCTGCGCAAGAGACACCAGGAAGGAGAAAGTGTGGGGGGGGGGGAGAGGGGGAATTGGGGGAGGGGAGGAGAAACAACAGGGGTCACCACTGGGAATCCCAGGAGGCTCCGGCCCATCACCCACAGGAAAGCAGCAGAGGCAAGCAGAGGGAGCGAAAGGCAGGCGAGGAGGAAGAGGAAGAGGAAGAGGAGGCTCTCTCAAGGGGCTCTGAAGACCAGCTGTAACTAGCTGCAGATCAATCCAAGGTGCCCAGCCCCTCCCCAAAGGCCACCAGGGGGGCGGGTCCCAGGGCCCTGGAGCTGCTGCCCGTCACTCCTCTCTGCTGCCCCTTCCTCTCCCCTCCCCTCCCTCCCCTGCGGTTACCTTTCCGCACCACCAGGTAGCAGCTCGGCGTCTCAGACCGCTCGTCACCTGCCTGGACTACAGGGGGGCCCACCTCCTCCAGGCCCTCGCCAGGCCCTGGATCGCTTGTGGGGCCTGAGGATGAGGGCCCAGTCACACACCCCTGCGTGTCTGGCTCCGGAAGGACAGGGACAGCAGACGTGCAGGAGCCCTTCGAGGGCTCCTCTTCGCTGGCGGATGCCAAGCCCCAGTGGCGGTTGTGGCCGACCCCCGAAGGGGTGGGGGTCAGGTCGTCTTCGGGTTCGGAGTCCTGGCAAGGCAGGAAGCTGTGCAAGAGCAGCCTCCGCAGGGTCTCCACTGCGTGGGGGGAGGAGAAGGGAAGAGCCACCTTCAGTCCCGTCCGCACCAACCAACCCCCCAAGCACAGTGGGAGGCCCCCGGCGGGCACAGCCTGGCCCTGGCGTGCATCCTGGATAAGGGGGCACCTACCGTCCCCCAGGGCGGATTCAGCCATGCTTTCCAAGCAGGGAGACCTCTGAGGGGGGGCTTCTTCCAGAGGGGGCAACGGAGGTGTGGTCGGTGAGTTGCCTTCCCCCTCCTCCTCCTCCTCCTCGTCCTCTGGGTGCCCAACCTCCAGCCGCTCGGCTGCGAAGGCTTCGGTTGGAGTGTGATCTGTGAAGGGGGAGCGGGTCGCCTGAGAAGCAGCTTGAGGGGAGGAAGAGCTGCCTCCGCCTCCCATCCAGTGGGGAAGAACTGGCCTGACAGGGGCAGGAAGGGAGCAGATGCCCCTGCAAAGCTCTCCCTCTCTGGCAGCCACTGCCTACCCGATACCCCTTCCTCGTCTTCCTCTGCTTCACAGCCGGGGGGACTGCTCCCTTGGTCCAGCCTGCGGCCGATGTCAGCATCTGGGAAGATGAAGCTGCGGAGAAAGACAAGAGGTCCAATGTGGGAAGAGAGGCCAGGCCTAGGAGGAGGGGGGCACAAGGCCCGGCCCTCCCCTTCCTGCCCCTTCCTGCGGGAGCCTTGCCCACCTGGTTGGGGCCGGCTGGTGGGGACACAGCTCCTGGGTGTGGGGCTGGGGGGGCAGCGTGGCCTTCTGCGTGGCACTCTTGACCGCCTCTTCTAGGAGCTCCATCCACCTGCCAGGAAAGAGCAGGAGGCTTTAGTTCTTCTGCCTGAGCAGCCTCATAAACCCCAGGGTCCCTCAGCCACCCATAGTTTGTACAGGCTCCCTTCCCCCCCAAAAAGAGCCACCCAACAACAGCCTGCTCTTCCTCCTGCCCTCCCCGTGGGGTGGCCCCAGTGCCCCCCCTTTCCCTACGTGTTCTTCTCCAGGGAGGTGGAGGCGACCAGCTCGTAGATCTGGGGGCCGAGTTCGGAGGTGCAGATGATGAAGAGGGCGCGCTTGTCTGCAGAGGGAAGCAGAGGCCGGCGGGGGCCGTGCTCAGCACCTCCACCTTCCGCCCAAGACACGCCCACCCCAGCCCCAGAAGGCCCCCTCCAAGCTCTTGATCCCCGCTGGGGAGGGGGCCGGGCTCACCAGTGGCCACGGAGCGGATGAGGACAGAGCCAAGCCTGAGGACGGGGCTGAAGGTCTGCTTGGGGTCCGAGGAGCCCAGCCCCGTCCGGCTGTGGCACTTCAGCACCAGCCTCTCGTCCTGCCGCTGGAGCAGCACCAGCAGGTCCCCCAAGAGCAGCACCTGCAAGTCTGGGGGGTGGGGGAACGAGGACGGATGGGCAGCTTTCTCAGCATGCCTGCCCCACCCCGGCCCTTTGCGGGCCCCAGCGAAGGGACCCCCGTTCTCTTCCTTTCCCAAGGAAAAGCGGCAGGCGGGTTTTGGTTTTTTTCCCCAAAAGCCAGCCAGACCCTCCCACCCCTTCGGCCCCTACAGACCCACAGTCTTGTCCTTGCTGATGCGCCAGACCAGGGGCCCTTCGTGGATCATCCGGCGGCCTCGCAGGTCCAGGTTCTGGGCAGGGGAGGCAGGAAGCAGTCAGCTGGGGCCACACAGGGACCCCCCTCCCTCCAAAGGCGCCAGACTTACTTTGAACTCCGCTGCGATGGGATTGCTGGTCCGCTCCAGCGAGGTGGCATCCAGGCGCTTCTGGTAGGACTCCAGGCGCTGCTGGTTCTCTGCCTGCTTGACCGCCTCGTTCACGTACCGGAGGGCCTCCCGGCACTGGTCCCGGGCCCGGCAGAGCTTTCGGTGGTCCGCAGTCTGCCCTGGGAGAGAGGACACCCAGGAGGGGTCAGCGGAGGGGGGGGAGGGGCGTGGGGCTGCAGTCTTGCGGAGGAGCGGACGCCCACCTGAGGAGTGCTTGATGAGGCTGTCCAGCAGCAGCGGGTACTTGGTCAGGCGCTGCATCTCGGAGATGAGGAGGTCCTTCAGCTGCAGCCGGCGGCACTGCGGGTGGCTCTCGGCATCCTGGGGAGCAGCACAAAGCGGGATGGGTGGTGCCCCCCTCTCCCGCCCGCCCGCCTGCCCGCATGAGTCCCAGGAAACCAGGCGACACAAGGGGCACTTCACCGGTGCTCTTCCGGCCGCCTCCATCGATTTCTCCCTTGAGCACAACAGCCGCCCCCCCAGGCTCTTCCCCCCCCCCCCGAGGTTCCCCACCTGCATGAAGAGCTGAAAGCGCGTCTCCTTCCGCTTCTTGGTTCTGATCAGCTCCAGAGCCATGGATTGGTAGGCACAGAACTCCGCAGCCACTTGCTGGAATTCCTCAAGCGCAGCCCCATCGAACTAGGGAGGAGGAAGAGGAGGAGATGGGGGTCCCCCTGGGAGCAAGGTCCACTCCCACCCAGGCCCCAAGGCCCCCCTCTCAGTGGCTCACCCGTGAAAGCATCAAGTCTCCGACCTCCTTCACCACCGGCCCCTCTTCTCGCAGCTTCTTCATGGATTCCGCCAGGGAATCTGGAGGGAAAGAGAAGGTGGGGCCGACTAAGAGGAGCCAAGCCCCCCACCCCCGAGGAAAGACACCCACACACAAACACACCTCTCTCCCCAACCTCAGCCCCACTCCGGGTTAAGGCTGCTGTTTAATCCCCTTCTACTGAAATGGCCCCTGGAGGAGAGCCCAGCAACAGCCCAGGCCTAGCCCACTGTGAGCCCATCCCATCATTTCAGTGCCCGAAGAGACCCAAAGCGGCGTCCGTCCCCTTCTGGGGCAGCCGACGGCAGTCCACCCTGCCAGTCCAGGGAAAACTACTTCCAAACTTTCTCTGTAACTTTCTTTCTGCTCTGTTCGCTCCTCGTGTCCCGACAGCTGCATCCAGTGGGACCCCTGGAGCCCAAGAGAGGGTGGGGAGGGGGCAGCCTTACTGTGGATCTCGATCAGCTCCGGAAGGTTGGGGAAGAGCAGAGCCAGCTCCTCCCGGGACAGATGCCCCTCCCTCCTCAAGCGCTGGTAGAAAACGAGGTCGAGCACACGCAGCGTCCGCAGGTGGGAGGCCTCGGTCACAAAGAGCTCTGGGGTGGGGGGAACGATGTGGACCAGGTCAGATCTAGCTGGACCCAAGGGCCCTTTGGAGAGTCAGCCAGGTCAGGGAGAGACTCAGGGCCTGGCTGACTTCTGTTCCTCCACCCAAGGGACAGGCCATCCCCTGGGTTTCTCTGAAGACACCCCCACCCCAGGGACCGTGCCGGCCCCCCCAGTTCCTCCTTCCTCACCATTGATGACCTCCTGGCGATCGATCTCCCGCTGAGGCAGCTGGGCAGCCACCTCCCGTCCCACCGTGTGCTGCCAGTTTTGGGAATCCAGCTCCATTTCAAGGTCCGAGAACTGTCCAAGCTCGTCCTCCAGCAAGTGGGGCAGGAAGGCCTCTGAGCTGAAGCCCAGGCTGGGTGACTCGATGCTCCTGCCAGGACAGGAAGGGGTCAGGCTGGGCCCCAAGAGGAAGAGGGCAGGCGCCCCAGACCCCCCACCCCCGGCAGCAGCTCTCCATCCCCTCTGTCTAGGAGGAGAGGGAAAAGGGGAGGAAACCAAGCAAGGACTCCCCATGGAAAAAGGAGGATGGGGAACTGGGCTGCCTGGGGTGCGGGTGTCTATCAACACCTGCTGGATTTAAAAGTGAATCCCTGATCCCAGATGGAGAAATCTCTCCAGCCCCTGGTCGTCTTCCCACTCACCTGCGCCCCATTTTGGGAGTGTAGGGTGGGGTGGGGTTTTCCAGAGACCTGGAGACCGGGAGACATCACAGAGTCAGCCCAGGTCAAGCATTCCTCCCACCCACAACTCCGTCACCCCCTTCCTTCCCTCGTGCTCAGCAGGAAACACTCCTCCCTCCCCCATTCCCTTCACCAACAGCCTCCACGCTCTGCCCTCCCTTCAGAGTGGCAACACCCGGCTGGCCTCCCCCGGGCTTGACGCTGGGAAGATGCCACGGCCATGCCACGCAGCCACTCCAGCACCTGTGAAGAGGCGCCACATTACCGGGTGGAGAGGCTGGAGGCAGAGGACGATGCCGACTGGTGGAGCCGAGCAGCTTCCGCGGCAGCATCCATGTCAACATCGCTGCGGGAACGGGGGACGTTCTCGGCCTTGCGCAGCCGCCTCAGCTCCTCCCGCCCCTTCAGGCTCTCCGACCGGCCCAACCGGACCTCAGCCCTGGAACTGGAGGGAGGGGGGCAGAGGCTGAGGATTCGGCATCACCATGCACCCACCCCTCTCCCACAACGCCACCATTTCCCAGACCGGCAAGTGGGCAAAGCAGCCAGAGAGACTCAGAGTTGGTGGTCATGAGGGAAAGAGGCTGGTCCAAAGGAGGAAGGATCATGGCCAAAGCTGGCCGAGCCCCTCACCTGTCCGAGTCCAGGAGGTCTTCGGGGAAGCTGCCTGTGGAAAGGCGCTGCAGGCTGCCCTCCTGGCCATCGTGGTTCTGGCTGTTCTCAAAATGCTGGATGATGGTCCTCACATTGCCGGGCTTAACTGTCAAAGAGGAAGCTATTAAGAATCCCCCCTGCGTGACGGGCAGTTGGCCACTGAGCCTGGCTCTCCTAAGAGCCTGGATTAGGAGGGGGCCGAGGAGCTGCTGCAGACCCCCGCAAAGGCTCCCCGATTCCTGTGCTCTGCCCACTTCTCGGGAGGTGGATAGAGGGAGAAGCCCCTCCCTGGCCCTTTCCCTTCCCCCAGGCCTGGCTGCCCAAGGGCCCCCAAGTGCCCTCGCAGCAAGCCAGCCAATGGCCTCCCTGGATTCCCACATCCGCAGCCATTTTAGAAGCCCAAATGGGGAAGGCGGAGGGAACGCCCGCTCCTGTTCAGAGGGAGGGGAGCCTGGAGCAAACTGCCCCACCCTGGCAGAATACAGGTCCTGGGAGCTATGATCGCCACCTTGGGGGGAGGGGGGGAAATCACACCCTCCCTGGTTGTGAAAGCAGCAGGGGGAAGGGGAAGGGGGCCAGCTGGGGTCGGGGGGGGGGGAGGAGAGGGAAGGGGTCATGTTTACCTTCAACGGGGGACAGGGGGACATGAAATGCTGGAAAGAAAAACAGAATTGGGATGTCAAAACCAAGCTGATGGGGCTGATGAGAGGGGCAAACGAAGAAGCGGGGGGAGGAGGTGGCAGCAGAACCCGCCGGGCCAGCCTGGGGGTCTGGGGTGGGGGATGGGGTCTGGTAAGTGGGAAGGGGAGCCGTTTGCAGGAAGCAGGAAGGCCCCAACCTGCCCCCTCCCTCCGCCAGGGGACTCACTGCTCTGAGAGGAGCTCTTGGGCTTGGCGATGTACTTCAGGATGGGGTTCCTCTTCTTGTCCTCCACTGGGGCCTCCTTCTCCTTCTTGCCGCTGCTGCTCTGTGGCCCCAAAAAAGGGAGAGGCGGGTCAGGGGGGCCCCAAGCCAAGGTGGGTTGGGGGAGGAGTACAGGGTCCCGCCCTTTCCGACTTCACCCCCCACCTTCTTGGTCTTGGGGAAGAAAGGCAGCCACTTGTCTTTCTCCTGGGACTTCTCCACAACGTTGGCCGAGCGAGTCTCCCGAGGACAGATCCCCATGTGGATCATGTAGGTCTTCAGGGCAAAGCTCATGGGGGAGCTGCAAGGAGAGGGGAGGGCAGTCTGGCTGGAGCCCCCCACCCCCCCACCCCCTCAGCACAGCCCTCGGAAACCTTCCCCTCCTCCCAGCTCCCGTGTCTCCGATGGGGGCAAGGTCTGTGTCCTCACAGAGCTCCCCGTGGTCCTGAAGAGGACTTGGCTCTCGTTCAGGCCCTTCCAAGGAATGCCAAATGCATTCTGGGAAGGAGCCCAGGATATTCACCAGAATAGAGACCAGATCCTTTTTGAACAGGTCCCAAATAGTTACTGCAAGTTAGCAAACTAATAATTTACCGGGGATAATCTTAATAAACTTTTCAGCAATCAATGACTTATCTTAAAAGTTTTTAAGATGCTTTCCTGAAACTTACACGATATGAAGAACTGAACAGAAATTATACATTTAAAAAGAGGCCAGGATCACAAGAGGTTCCCCCCAAGGTGCTGAGTTCGGAGGAGACACTCACCTCCGATCTTCATATTTGGATCTAAAGTAGGAAAGAAAACATTACATCAGCTGGTCTGGCATCCCGTTTTCTCTTCTTGCCATTAAGTCTAGGACTGTGATGGCGAACCTAGGGCACATGTGCCAGAGGCGGCACGCAGCGCCATCACCAGCTGCTCTTCTGGTTTCCAGTGCGCACATGCCTGGCCACCTGGTCTTCGCGCATGCCAGAGCCCTGGAAACCCAAAGACCAGCGCACCAGCCAGCTCAAGTTTCCGGGGCTCCGGTGCATGTGAAGATCAGCTGGCTTCGGGCTTCTAGGGCTCTGGCACGTGCACACACAGGCGTTCCAGTTTGGGTACTCAGTGCCGAAAAGGTTCGCCATCATTGGTCCAGGACAATGTTCCTCAAATTTGGCAACTTTTAAGATGCGAAGACTTGAATTCCTCAGCCAGCATGAATTCTGCATGTTGAATTTCACCATCTTAAAGTTGCTGCATTTGCGAAACCTTGCTCTAGATGACCGGTTCTTATTTGAGCTGAGCCCCGGCCAGCCCATCTGGCATCTGAGCATGGCCTTTTCAGAGGCAGAGAGGCCGGCCCCAATCTCGGCCCCAACAGACCCTTCCCTCCCTCACCTGCCCGTGGCACTCACAGGATATCCCCCAGCTGCACCAGCTGCCTCTCGGCCACTTGGCGTTCCTTCTGGAGCTCCCCGTCCAACTCCAGCAGGTCGTTCTCCCCATAGAGACTCCCCAGGCCCATAGTCCGCTTTGTCCTGCAAGGACAGAGAAGAGAGGGCCCACACGAAGGTTCTCCCTCCCTCTCAGAGACCAACTGAACATCCCTAGATGTCCTGAGCAAACTCCCACTTGCAGGGCCATCCAATCTGCTTTTCCCTGGGTTCGGCCTCGGCCCTCTTGGATGGGCCCGCTGATTATTTCAGACCTGCCACAAGGGTGGTTGGTGCTGACCTGTAATCTTGGATCTGCTCCTGGATCTCAGGCATGACGGCCTCCTGAACCTCCAAGAAAGCACTTTGGACCTCCTCTCCATTCCGCAGGCGAGCGTCTGGAGGGCACAAGGAAGCAGAAGGTGGGTGGGCTGCTGTGGAAAAGCCCGAGGGAGGCACAGAGGCAGCTCTGACCTCAGAGCAGAGCACCAAAGCCACCTTCTCCTGCCCTTTACTCAGCCCCCCCTCAGCCCCCCAGAATTCCTGCAGAGGGACACCTTAGCCGGCCTGGGCTCCATGCGGACTGTTCTGCTCCAGCTACAGACCACAAAGAACACAGCACACACAAAGTCCGTACAAACCTTAGTTTACTAATTAAGGACTACTAAGGAGCTTTCTTAATAGTTGTTCAAACACAAGTACAATTTAAATCGGTTTTTTCTGAACAAGGGCTGTTAATTTAACTTTATTAACAGCCAACAAGAATCCAAAGAATAATAACTTAATTCTGAGGCACAGTATTTCAGATAACCATAATCTTACTGTGGTTGGCAGAATGCCCAGAAACAATTTGCAGGAAAACTGACGAGATAAACAAGAGCCGAATCAAATGTTTCTGGAATCAAGACGCGAAGGAATATGAACGAAGTTGTTTCCTGCAAATTGCATCAGTCATCATCCTTCCTTAAATAGGCTAGGGGAGTGGCCAATTAGCCCCAAGCCTTACTCTCGAGGAGACCTCCTCCTGAGGAGCCACTGCTGCCTTTTAACAGTTCTGCACGCCCATGCATCGAGAAGAGGCTCCTCCTCTTCTTCCTCTTCATTTATGGGAGCTTCTGGAGGTTCTGAAGGGCACCACCTCTTCTCCAGCCTCCTCATTGTCCAACTTGAGCGCCAACTGCACAGGCTGCTGGCACAGCACCACACCAGCCTCCTCGCTGTCAGAATCAGCTACTAACTGCACAGGCCGCTGACGAGCCACAACACAGACTCACCAATTTCCGCCAACAGCTGATCGGAGACCTTGACTCTCAGGGGCTGCAGGAGGGGCAGAAAACACAAGGCTGACCACTCACGGAGACGTCTGCGTGTTCCACTGCACCGAGGGTGGTGTCTCCCTTTCCTGAGGCCACCTCCCCCCCGAGGAACCACACATAGGGCAGGTGTGAGCACAGCTGGAGTGCCAAAAGGCAGTTGTGGGAAACGTGACTGGCCACACTCACTGCAGTTTTGTCCAAGAAAATATGCCAAATGTCCTTGCCCAGCGCCCGGGCCTCCTTGGGGCTCATCTGCTGGTAAACATCCATGCACAAATAGAGAAGCTGCAAGGAGAGAAGGACGGAAGCATCACAGCAAGTCCAGAAACAAGAGGAAGCTGATAAAAACGCATCAGGTGTGGAGGGGAAGGAAGTGGACTCAAAATGGGGCACTTCTCCAACCTCAGGGAAGCAAAAGGATTGTTACCAGGGGACTTGGATCCGCTTGAGAGAAGATATAGCGCAGGAAAACTCCTAGGTGAGCCGGCCGCGTCTTCAGCTTCCCCAAATCTTGAAACAGAGAGTCGTTCTGCGATGGGGGAAAGAGATGCTCAGCCAAGAGTACACAAACCAGCGCAAAGGAGCCCCCCCCCCCGCTAGACCTCCCTGCACCTCAAGGACCCTCTAGGGAGCGCCCCACTTTCAGAGACATTTCCCAGCAAAAGCTGCAAAGAGCAGCAGATTCCCCCTTGCTGGAGGGCTTCAAATGGGGGCTGAAGGGTGTCCTTTTGGGAATGGCGGGAACTGACTTTAAGAGAAAAAAGAAAGCACGCTACCTCGTTGTCCAAGTATCCTGGGTCGTAATCCTCTTCTGGGCCGATGATAGAAGTTTGGAGCATGTGATCCAAACACTGCAAAGAAAAAGGGATTAAAATCTTCTTGGAAAAGAGATGGAGGTGCCAAAGAGGAGGAGGAGGAGGAGGAGGAGGAGGGGAGCCACGAAACAGCTGCGCCATTGAACACCTCCATGTTCAGACACCAAACAGAGGCAGGAAGCAGAAGGCACCATTTGAGGTGGCTCAAGACCAGACCACAAGAACTGCAAGCAAGGGCTGCTCTCCCCACCCACCTCCAGGCACCCTCGGGGGGGGGGGGGTGTTTCTGCAGATCAGCCCTGCCTGCCCTCACCTGCTCTGCGGAGGGCAAGAAGGGGGTGTCGGAGCCTTGGCGTCGATGGTGCATGAAGAGCCGCGAAGCGGCAATGGGCGAGGTGTGAGGACTGTCTAGGCCAGGATCAGAAAGGACAGAGTTTCTGTTGAGGGAGATCTGTGCCAAGAGAAATCAGCATTTCAGGTCAGCAAACACAGGCGCTTTCCCTGGCACCATGGGAAGGAGAAGCCCCTCCGTGCTTACTTCGCTCACAGAAGGAAAGCGCTCCGTGCCCGAGTCCAGGCCACTATCGCCATCCTGGGAGTCAACGGAGAGGCCTGCACCGAGACAAAGACAAGCCACAGCTCAAGTGGGCACGAGTGGCACACAGAGGAGGAGGAGGGGAAGGGGAACACCTTTAGGGGAATACCCGAGGGGCTCCCCCAGAACCAGCAGGTGAAAGCTCTAAGCCCCCCGAGGGCCCTTCCCACTCAGCCAGTCTACGATTCTCAAAAGGGGCAGCAGCAAAACTCACCGTCCGTCACCCGGGAGCCAAAGGAGCCGGAATCACTGGGCAGCCGGGGGGCATCCTGGGAGGCAGAGGGTGGGAGAGAGCCCCATTGGCGCTTACATTTCCCAGTCCCTGCAGGCTTTCAGGGAGCCAGCCCAGTCAAGGAGCCCTGCCCCCTCAGCCAGCTGCTCCCCCCACTTCCATGCTCACCACCAGCTCTCCCATCTCCTGCCGAATCTTGAGCTGCAACTGACTGACCCTCCGCCGAGCCCCTTCGATCTGCTCCTCAAGCAAAGCAGCGGGATTCTGGCTGTAGATCTCATAACATCGCTGAGGAGAAAGCCGGGGGGAGGAGGGATCATGGGCTTATTTGGGAACAAAATGGGAGGCCTTCCAAAAGGCTCCTTTCCTTGGGAAACCAGAGCAACTCTTTCAGCAGCCTTACTACTCCCACTTGCTGTTACTCGGTCAGTAAAACCAAATGGGTGTGGGGTGGGGGGCAGGCCAGAAGGACCCAGGCTCTGCCCCTGCAACGAACCCAACCCAAGCTTCTTCGGAAGAGCCTGACACAGACCCACAGGCATTTCGACCCACACCTGCAATTCGGCCTCTTCCTGCTGCAGCATCTTTCTGAGGATCTGAGTCGCATGTTTCTGGACTTCTGGGTCCTGAAGTTGGCAAGGCCAGAGAGAGTTGAGTGCCGGTCTCTACTTCTGCCCCCACAGAACTAGAGACCGGCCCCCTCTGCACTTCTGTGGTACCTGGGGTGGCTTTGGCCCAGCGGTGACCCGGTGGGGAGGCGGCGGCAATGGTGGTGGCGGCGGGGGGCAGGTGCATGTGATTTGCGGGGTGTCTGCCTGTTGCCGGTCATGCTGCGATCCCAGGAAGCCCAAAGACGAAGGAGGGGAACCCAACAGGGTGAGAGCAACGTAAGCACCAGCTTGGGGAGCAGAGGCCAGGAAGAGAGAAGCAGAGAGAGGACAGGGAGACCTTCAGCCGTTTCATACGTGGACGGTTCTCGGGGGACGGAGGACGACGCCTGAGGACGACGCAGCTCCATCTCCATCCCTGTGCCAAGCAGCCGCTGCGCCTCCAGGCTCCTCGGACCGCTGAAGGCCAGCCCTCCCGAGCCCTGCCCACTCACATCGGATGAGCTTCACCACTTCCAGGTGGGAGGTATTGGTGACCACGGTCCCATTCACCTGCCGGGGAGAGCGAGAACGAGGTCAGGTTCAGCAGATGGGCAGAGAAGCCACCGGGGGGCGGGGGGTGATTGCAAGTTGGCCCACATTTATTTATAAAGAGACAGGGGCAGCAGAAGCCCAACAGTTGGAGCAGCCCTTGGAGACACCGCTCACCTTGACAATCCGATCGCCTTCCTGTACCCCGGCCTTCATTGCGGCTCCGCCTGGAGAGGCAACCACAGAGAGAGAAACCCATGGAGGGGGGGGGGGTTGAGGTGGGGGGGATAGAAGATGCAAGAGAAAGGAGCTGAGGAGTCCTGCGTAGGAAAGTCGGGGGTGGGAGGGAGAAGGCTGCCCAGGGGGGCCTTTAAGAGGCATTGGGAGCAGCTCCCATAACCTCCCCACTTAAGGGATGCGGAGCTGCCAGCTCCCTTCTGAGCCCAGCTCTGCCCAACCCCTCCCTGTCCTCCCACCCGTTCACGGTGGCAGCTCAGCTCAGTCGGGGCAGTTGGGCAGAAGCCCACCCACCCACGGCCTCGCCTCACCTGGCCGGACGGACTGCACCAGCACAATGCGGTCCCCGCTGACGGTGAAGCCAAAACCATGTTCATCTTTCTGGATGATGACGCAGCGCTGGACCAGACCTGTCAAGGCAAGCCAGGTGCCTTTGGTCCGGACCCCTTTTCTCCCAGCAGGGACCCTCCGGACATCGGTGCTGCACCCATAGTGAAAGGCCTCCACTCTAGCACGCACTCCCTCCTCCTCCTCCTCCCATTTCCCCCCAGGAAAGAACCAGGGCTAAGCAAGGAAGCCTCCCTGGCAGGGGTGGGCGTGGACCGGGTCTTGCTGGAGCAGGGAACAAGGTGTCAGTCTCCCCAATGACACACGCTGCAGACCCCCACCCCCATTGCTCCCCCTGCCAGCTCAGACCCCAGTGCAAACTCTGCTTTCTCAGCACATTCCCCCCCCCCCAAAAGAGGAGCAAAGGAGGCACCTGTGGTCTCGCCGGAGTCGGAGGGCTGGCGATGGTGGCTAGGCGAGCGCCGTTCCAGAGCTGAGTCACCCAAGGAAGACAGGGAGCCCAACCTGGACGGAGAGAGAAAAGGGAAGACAAGGCTGCAGCCCATCACCCCGGCTGCACCGTGAGGGTCTCCCCTGACACCCCACTTCCTCCCCACAGGGCCCCCTGGAGGCCAGGAAGAAACTGGAGCAGCAAATCTGAAGACCTGGAATCTCAGATTGAGATTCCCACCTCAGCAGGAATTTCAGGTGGGGATCCTGGGGCTTGAGCTCTCTGCCTGAGCCTGGGGGCAAAGGTCAAATGGACCTCCTCGTCCTCCGCCAATGGGGAGAGGGGGGCAGATTAATCTTGTCCAAAGTCAGAAGCTCTGGACCTCAAGAAGCCATCTCCTCTTTGACTGGACTTGCAAGGGGGGGGGTTGCTGGCTGGTTCCCCCCTAACCTTCTGTAGCTTTGCCCCTCCTTCTCCCTCCTGAGGAGAGCAGCACCTACTCCTGGGGAGCCAAGGAAAGCCTGGGAAAAGGGTGCAAGAAGCCACAGGTGAGACGCTCAGGGGGCAAACCCAGGCCGGCCCAGGCAGAGCACACCGGGGAAGAGAGGCACTTGAGGGCCAAGGCAGGCAGGGGGAGGAGCGTCTGATCTTACCAGGCGGCAATGGGGCTGACGGAAGAGGGCACAACACAAAGCGGCAACGTGCAGGAAGACAAACAAGAATGGAGAGTTCATGCCCGCAGCCGAGTGGGCAGGAGCTGCGGGCCCTTGTGCCCCAGGCAGAGCCTCTCTGGGATTGACCCCAAATCTCACCCTCCTCTTTGCCTTCCTTCCTGTAGGGGTGTCCCACCTTGGCAACTGTGAGATCTGTGGACTTCAACGCCTAGACGCTTTCTATCTAAGGCCACCAGTTTTCCTAGGTGTTCACTGATTTAAACGCCTAGGAAAACTGGTGGCCTTAGATAGAAAGCGTCTAGGCGTTGAAGTCCACACATCTCACAGTTGCCAAGTCTGGTCAGCGGCCTGAAATGGACTTGGCTTCTGCCTGCTGTATTTTTATTAAACATTATTAAGCGCTTCCGCCTGCTGTATTTTTATTAAACATTATTAAGCCACCTAGACTTCTTCCTATTCAGGCATGGAGATCCGTGGGAGAACTCTTCTGTAGCCAACCCCATCCCTCGGCCCCCAAAGTCCCCATGGGCCTGTCCCTTCAAAGACCAGCCAAACCCATCCTTTCCCCTGGGCATTAAAAGAGGCCGCTGGTCCTATCTACTTTTTAGCTGGGCTTCTATTATAACTCTGGATTTATTTCT
The DNA here is from genome assembly GCA_030761175.1 of Masticophis lateralis. Lineage (NCBI taxonomy): Eukaryota > Metazoa > Chordata > Lepidosauria > Squamata > Colubridae > Masticophis > Masticophis lateralis. The sequence continues at coordinate 13,208,328 of JAUDYJ010000017.1, read as the reverse complement.
ATTGCTGCAGCCACCTGCATGCCTCCCTCTGTGACCCCTGTGGAGCCAGTAAATCCAATAAAGAAAGCAGACTCCGGATTTGTCCTCCTGATTTCTTTTTATTTCAAAATTTGCTGCCTGAAATTTGCTGAAAGCAAAGCTGCCTGACTGGCCTCCTTGGCGGGCTGTTTGCAAAAGCAAATTTATTTATTTATTTGTTCAGCTTGTATGCTGCCTTTCTCCGAAGACTCAAGGTGGCTTACAATGCATTTAAAAACCATATATAAAAACATTAAAAACAAGTAAAACCCATTCACACCATTCATGGCTGGATCTCGCGAGATCACAACAGCGAGATCAACGGCCCCAGGCCTTTGATACCACTTGGAGGACTTCTCCCATTGGCCTGAAGGGACTGGGAAAGGCGGTAGGGATCTCCTCTGCAGGCCAAAGTCCTAAACTCAGCTCTACCTGACCTCCTGCTGCCCGTTCAGGAGCAACACAGCTATGAGGGTTGGGGGACCCCACCAGTGGCCACACTCCCCCCCCCCCCAAGCAGCACGTGAGGCTTCAAGACCGGTATCGGAAGCTGCTTCTTGCCTGCAGTTCTGCAGACGTTTATTCCCCACCTACTAAGCACCCACCAAGCAATGCCAACTCTTGTAAAATAAAAGGAGCCAAAATGAAAAGACGAGAAAAGGGGAACCCTCATTTGGCCTGTTCTGGCATCCAGGGCTTGACCCCCAGCAGCATGTGGGGCGCAGGTGCTTGCTATGAGCATCAGGCCCCTGCACTGACCTGCGCCATGGGGGAGGGGGGGCGCCGCCCGTTAGGGACCCCAAAGGTGAAAAGCTATGCCCCAGAGCAGGGATTACTTGAGGCTGCCAAGAGCACAGGAGGTGGACCATCAACTGGACTCCACCAACTCCCCACTGGAGACCTCCTCCTCCCTCAAGCCTCCTTTGCCCTGCCCAGAAAGGCAGTGCCCCCAGATTGCCCTGCCCCGGGGTTATTCCTATCGATGGATAGATGCCCAATGGCAGGATGGATGGCAAAGCAATGAAAGAAGGGCAACAAGGAGACGTCATAGTCTTAGCCGCTCCAGAAATAACGGACCCACAGCTACTGAACTGAGCAATTGACCCACATGGGGCTAGTTGGTTGACACCAACCAGGGTCCAGGGCACCTTTGCACTGGCCTTGACACCGGTGGTCTCTCCAAGCCCCCCAGAGATCTGTTGATGGCCGTTTGGTGCCCCCGCCTCAGTTCTCTGCAAGGGCTCTGGAACTGTATTCAGTTATGCAAATGACCTGGGGAAGGGGAGACTGGCATCTGCTTCCAGGGCTGGGCGAGGGGGCTGGAAACAGACAGCAGCCAAAGGGGAGGGAGCAGAATGGCTGACCCACATGCTCGCAACCGAGTCGTCTTTTGGGAGACCCAACGGGGAGAAGCGACTGTTTGGGGTAGCCCCCCTTCAGCTCAGGAACCCCGGCAACAAGAGGGGGTGTCTTACCTGGGCAAGCGAGGGTGCCTTTTACTGGCCCGTCTGGCGTAAAGAGGAGAAAAACAGAAAGAGAAGGGGACAGCGGCCGAGGCAGCATGGAAGGAGAAAGAGAAGAGGAGACAGGTGGGCGTGAAAAACAGGCAGAGGGGCACAGGGCAGCCCTGGGCATCACGGCTGAGAGACTCTCTTGCCCAAATCGCTTTCCTTTGACGGACGGAGCTGCCTTCCACAGAACCCACGGAGCCCCCCCATTTCTCTCCATCTGCAAACAGGACCAGCGAGGCCAAAGGTCTCTGCGCTCGTACAGAATGCTCTAGGCCCCTTAAAAAACAGAATGCTCTAGGCCCCTTAAAAAACAAACCCAGACCATGCACACCCCCGTCGGGCCGCCCACTGCCAGCCTTGCCACTCTCCTGCTCGAAATCCAAGCCGAACTAAAAATAGCCCTTGGCCACTGCACAGCGAAGCGTTTCTGGGGACGAAAAACAGATCTTCACTCAAATGAAGGGAAGACCCAGTAGATCCCCGGGTTGCTCACCAGGCCCGATTCATGGCTAGTGTCAACGGCAAGAGGGAGAGCAGCTCAAGGGGGACCCCAAAGAATGGCAGCCCCAACCACCCGGGCACCCCAGACACGGGCCAAAGCTCCGGTCGCACCGTCCCGCTTCCATTAGCCCACCAAGTCTAACAAGAGGAAAGCAAGCTGGAAACAGGAACAGAGTGGGAGATGGCTTTAAATACCTTCAGTTCATGAGGACTAGAAGCACTTCTATAAATAAAACACCCTGGGAGTCTTCTAAGCCTTCTGCTCCCACCCCTCCAGGGGCAGAAAACCACCAAGGGCCAACGGCTGCAAAGAGGGGCCCGACTTTCAAAAGCAGGGACATCTTCCAAACTGACCCCAGAACAGCGAAGGGTGCAGAAAGGGGAGGGAGAGCCTCAAAGCAGCCTCCCCTCCCATGCAAAGAGGCAACACTGCCTCATCCACAGACCGGGGGGGGGGGGGGGGGTAGTGCAGCTCAGCCTCAGTGCTCCGCTGCAGCAAGCAGATTTCTGCAAAGACGGAAAGTCGGCCAACAACCACAATTACAGGCAGAGAGGGGTAATTACATCTCCCTCCATGGGATCAGCATCCTTTCCTCCCCCCTCCCCCCTCCCCATCCATTAGTGCTGGGTCTTTGGGGGGGGGTTGTTGCATTTTCAGAAATCCTGTCCCTGTCCAGTGGGAAAACGACACTCAGCAGTCTGTCCAGTGGGAAAGCAGAACTAGCCTGGGGGAGACCTCCAGCACCCTCCTGGGACACACACACAGACACACATTGGGCTTACAGCATGGCGCAGGGGCCGATGGCAAGGCAGGGCTGTTGCAGAAGCAAGAAGTGTCCTGCCTCTTCCATCTTCCATCCTTGTGGTGTTATGTCTTTGGGGCTATAAACAGATGTAAACACACACGCATCTGTGGGAGAGTCCAGGGTCCTAGGAGGAACTGAAGGACTTTCTCAGGGCAACCCTGGTGTCAACACATCTTGGGATCACACACACACACAGAGCCGCCATGACGGCTTCCTTAGCATTAGCCTGTAGGATCCCTCGCCGCTGGCTGAGCTCACACATCCTGCCAAGCGAAACAAGCACTAACCACACGATGGCCTCATTCAGGGGAGAGCCAGTCTGGAAACTCGATCCCCAGGACATGTCCTCAATGCCTCCCCACCAACAGCTGCCTGGGAATTGTGGGGGCTGAAGTCCAGCACATCTGGAAGGTGGCTGGCTCGGGGAAGGAGAACTTGAGCAGGCTGAGTCCCAAGCTCCTGCAGACACGCCAACATGGAAAGCCACAGGGAAGGTCGTTCTTGGCCCCTGGGAGGGAGCTGATCCCAGAAGATGAAAGTCCTCCCATCCAGAGGGAATTTCCTGGGCTGCAAACACCCTCCGGCCTCTCCGAATTCTGGAATTGTGGCTCTTTTGCCACAAAGGCTGTTTCAGCTGACCTTCCTCCAGTTGAAGAACAAAATGACAAAAACTCCAGATTTCCAAGACGGACCTGCTGGAGGCTCCAAACTTTGCCCTCCTGGTGACATGACACATTTAGGGGCCGATCCTGTGTCTGTTTCCCCCCACCCCCACCCCAAATATCAGTCCTGGAGACTTTGCCGTAGGGGCCTCTCTGCCAAGTCTGCAGCTCAGATCAGTAGCCACGTTTTTCCAGCTACTGAACATTGTGTGAACTGAACGAGAGAGGAATGCCAACTCCAGAGGCAGCAGCTTGCTAGCCATGGTTGATTTTGCAAAACCTAAGCAGAGTTGAAAAGCCAGGCAGCTCTCGGATGAGAGACCACCACGAGATCAAAATTCTGCAGAAGCTTTGTTTGCTGCCACAATTTGCGAGGATGGTGCTTTATAACATAACAAAACATGGGACTCCCTTTTGATACAGACCAGAAGGGTGGAGGACCAATAGTGAAATAAAAGTTAATAAATTTATGGCCTCCCAGAGGATTTAGCATGTTGCAGTGCTCACGGCAAGTCTGTTTTTTTTAAATTACTCACAACTGGCCAGACAGCATTTTGCCCAAAAACCTTCCTGTCCACTCAGCTGCGAAGAAGGGATCACCACGCTGGCTTAGACATGGAACAACGTCAGGAGGGCCCAAGCTACAGGGCAGTCTTTTGCAAAGATGGCACCAACCAGTGCCAGCCTTGGCACTGTTGGAGGAAGGCAAAGCCAGGGAGCCATGCAATGGCTACAGGCCATGCAGGGACCCCACCCCCTCCGAAGGACCAAGTCCCACCTCCTGCTAAGCAGCCTCTTCTTCACAGGGCTATGCTGAGTAAGCCACTATTTTATGTTCACATGAGACGCTGAGCCACAAACCTCAGGGTCAAAGCAGCTCCTCCCACCGGGTCAGAGTCAAGGAGGTCAGCATTGGTCCTATACCTCTGCCCACAGGGAGCTCCCCCACATCTGCGGTCCACCCTGGAATATTTCTGCACCCAGCAGGCCCTGGGCACCAGCTACACTTGCTTGTTGTCCCTGGCTGTGGGCCCTGAACGAGAGCCACCAGGACACAGCCCGAGCCACCCATGGGGGGTGGGGGGGCATCCTAGCACCCAAGAACCAAAGTGGGAGGGGAGGCAAAGGATGTCAGAGCATGAAAGGAGATTTTCTTCCCAGACAGATGCAGAGTTTCTCTGCCAAGGCAGAGACCAAGGCACGGGTGCCACCTTTCTGCCCATCCATGTCCAGTCCAGGGAGAAGACAGGAGGAAGTCCAGCTGAAGCCCCCCAGCCCCCCACCACCACAGCGCCCGGCATACCTGTCCAGGGCAGGGGGGCGCATGTTCATGGTTTGCAGTCAAGTCCAGCACCCCGAGGCGGAGGGCCCTGGTTCTTCGGCTGGGCGAGGAGGAGGAGGAGGAGGATGAGGATGCGGACCAGCCACCAGCTGCAGAAGGAGTCACTTCCCCATCCCGGGTGGGGGGCATCCAGGCAGCCCCCCCCCACCGTCGCCGGGCCCAGGCCTCCTATTCTTCCTTTGCTTCCCTTTGCAGGAGGGTCCTTGGCGGATCTAACGCTTACATTGAACGGGCTGGAGGGGGCCCTTCTTCCCCACCCCCCGGCTCAGAAAGGCTGCCGGGGGGGCCAGCAGAACCCCGTCAGGATCCTAAAGGCCGAGCAGATCAAAACAGCGGATGATCCACTTTTACCAGCCGGGCATCTGTCGGTAGAGGCGGGCGGGGGGGGGGCGCGAAGCCAGCCAGGAAAACCGCGCCGAGGCTTCCCGTCTTCCGCTCGGCCTCCCAGGAGGAGAAAGTCCGGGCGGGGATCCGCCTCCGCTGCCCGGCGCTGCTCGGGGAGGGCCGGGGGGCTCCTGCGGGGGGAGGGGAGACGGGGGTCAGCGCGGCCTGCAATGGGGGGGGGATCGGGGCCGGGGGAGGCGGAGGGGGGAGGGAGGGGCGTCGCCTCCCGGGAAGAACCCCCGCTTCCCCTCCCCCTCCCCCTTGCAGAAGGTCCCGGGGGGGTCGCTGCATCCGCCCCCCGCCCGCCCGCCCTGGAGGGCTGCACGGCTCGCCCTCCCGGCTCCGGCGAGGCCTGCTGAGGCGCAAAGCCCCGCGCTCGCCCTGCCCGCCGCCCCGCCTTGCCTTGGCTTGCCTGCCAAAGCCGCCGGCCCTGCGGAAGGGGCAGCGGGAGCCGCGCGTCTCTGCCCGGTCGCCCGCCGACCGCCTCCCTCCGACCAGCCGCTCCTTCGCTCGGCGGCGGCGGCGGCTCTCCGGTCGCCTTCCTCCTCCTCCTCCTCCTCCTCCTCCGGCTAATCCCCGCCCTCCTTCCTGCGGGAGGCTTCCCTCTGCAGCAGGTGGGAGGGGGCTCCACCGCCGCCGCCGCCCCCCCCCCCCCCGGCGCTGCTGCAGAGGCGGAAGGCGACCCCCTCCGCATCCCTGGAGCTACCACCGGCGCCCTCCGTCCCACGCGCCCTCGTCTCTTTCCCCGGCTGGGAGTAGCCTCCCCCCAGCCCCTTCCCCTAGAAGAGCAGTGGCAGTTTCAACCCAGGCGCCCCCTCCCTCCGACCGCTGCCCTGGGCTTTCCTGGTGGTCTCCCATCCCAAGAGGGGCCGCTGTCGTTCTCCCTCACTTTCCTGGGCCGAGGGGGCTGCGACTGAGGTACCCCTGGGGAGTTGGGTTGGGGGTGTTGCTCCTTCCGGAGAGTCCCCATCAAAGCGAGGGACTCCCCTTCGGCCCTTCTGTCCCAAAAACCTCCTCCGAACCTCTGATCAAGCCGGCCTGGCGTGGGCCCTCTGAGCACGTGCAGAGGGCCTTTCCTGCCTTCCCCCACCGTTTCCAGGCTTGGCTTCCCTACCACCAAGACCCTCCCCACAGTTTCAGTAAAGCAGCCCAGCCCGGAGCCAGGGGCCCCTAATACCGCACCCCCCTCTGTGTCCCTGGGGCTGTCTCCCCCTTCTGCCTCTGCCTGGGTCAGCAAAAGTCCTCAGGGTGGTCTCCAAGAGCTGGCTCCTTCACGAAAGCTCAAGCAAGGCAGCTCCTGGCACTGCAGGGGCAGCCGTTTCCCAGCCCTGCACCCAGGTGGCCCCTGGGGGCCCTGCAGGCAAACTTGGGCCCTCTGAGGCAGGCGGGCAGAAGGGGTGGAAAGGAGGGAGGCCCTTTGAGGCAGGGCCTACAGTCTTGGGGTGGGGGGGGAGGCTGGATTACAATGCCCATCAGCCCCAGCCACCTGCCCGCTCTGCTCCCCAACAGGCTGACCTGGAGAATGCCTGCCTGCAGAGGGGCTGGGGCCAGGAGAGGCCACCCAGGCAGGAAGTGCTCCTCACCATGGGCCGGGGGCACTTTCAGGAAAAAGGGGGTATTTTCCCCATCTTTGAAAGTGGCGGCTGAGGGAGGAAAATATTTTCTCCCTTTTAATTGCTATAATGGGACTGGCAGGTCTCCTCCTGTGATTCACGGCTGGCTGAGGAAGGGGCATCGGGGTGTGTTTGTGTCAATGCTGAAGAAAAGGGGGGATGCAGGCTGTCCCCCCTAATCTCCCTCCTCCTCCTCCATGGATTTCATTCATTCATTCATTAAAATGATTTTTAAAATAAGGTTTTTATTTATTTTTCATTAAAAACTATAAACAATCCACCTCTCCTTTAACAGTGTGTCATCTGGGTACAAATACTCATCCACAAATTATATACATTAATCAATTATACCTTGTGTATAATGGGACATTATTACAATTATACACAAAATAATAGTCATATAATAATCTGTTTGTTCTTTTTCTTTAATTGCTAGTGTTAGTCTATTCATTTCTGCACATTCTAATATTTTCCTAGTCACCTTCTCTTCAGTAGGAATCTCTTCACTTTTCCAATATTGTAGATTAACATGATTTTTCAGTACCCGAAGTTCATAACTCCGGCCAATGTTATTAACACAACTTTAAACAAAGCAAAAATAGAAAATGGCCGATGTGGGCCATCTTGGACCATTCAGGTTGTTTCCACGTTACTAATCATGTCCTAGATTATCCTACCAGTTTGTAGAAAAAGGTCCTTAAAGCGTTGCCATCAAAAGTATTAAGCAAGGAAACAAAAAGTTAAAATCATGAACAAATAAGATTTTTCTGCACATCTGGCTTATTTTGCGCGAAGTCCCATCCTTGGCAGGCCTTCTTTGTTGCTCCCCCTCAAATAATTCTGCTTTGGTGTCACAGATAAAGTGACTGATGCCCAACTCAGGAGTGTGTTTTTCTGCCCTGCGTGACCAGGAGGCGGCGGAGGACTGGACGGGAGGTAAGGACAGAGCTGCCCCTGGCTGCCCACACGCCCTCTGGAGCAGGAGCAGCTTCCTTGCAATGAAGCCAGCCGGGCAGCAGGGGCTGCTGCTGCTTTTCCCTGGGCCGAGATCGCCAGGACCTGCACAGAAAGCCACGGGGTGCTCTCCCTGCGCAGCGTCCAGCACTTCCGTTCCCCCAACAGAGGGGGACTCGTCCATGTCTAAATAGCCTTCCTGCCCTTGGTTAAGAAAAGCCCATTTTCATTCTCGATCCTACGAACCGGTTTTCTGCCAGGCCAGGCCTCCTCAGAGGGACTAGCTACATGGAGAGCCTCCTGAGGCTCCCCAACCTCCCGGGGGCGGTTACGGCCATGTGCCACTGGGGGGAGCCCAGGTAAGGGTCTTGCATGCTCCCCATCTGGAGCACTCGTGCCCAGCAGTTGGGGGTCCATTTGGGGATCTTTGGCTCTGGAGCAGGGCTCTTCCTTCCGGGGGCCCTGCAACCCGGCCTCCGTGGTGGAAGAAAGGCCTGGAAAGGGGGTCTGGGCCCCCACCTGCCAGAATGAGGGGTGAAGCCTAGATGGGAAAGGGCCCTTGCAGGCAGCTTGTCCTTCAACCACAGCAGGAACTGAAGAGGCAGGAAGGTGGGGTGGTCCGGGGGCCCAAAGAGCAAAGAAAGGAGGGTGCACAAGGCCAGAGTCGGACATAACAACTAGAAAGTGACACCCCCCCACCAGCAAAGCTCTCCCTCCCCTCCCTTCCGAGCGAGGGGCAGCCAGATCCCGAAGGACACTCCCTTCTTATCACTCCAGAGGGAGTGAAGGCAGCTTTCCTTGCCTCAGAACAATCATCCTTACCTGGGTACAAAGTTAATTCATTAATAATAAACTAAGCCTGTTTATTCAGAGGTGAGTTTGGCTGGTGCCCACACTGGAGCAGAGCCAAGGCTGCCCAAGAGGCCGAAATCCTTAAGCTGTTGAGCAGCCTCTGTGATAAGCCTTTACAGAGAGCAAGCAAGTACAAATAACAGCGGCTGGCCAGCTGGCCGGCTGACCAAAGGGCCCTCTTTACAGAACTACAGGAAGGGCCTGTGGGGATTGCTCTTGCTGGGACCCCTCAGGGTGGGAGATTTGGCCTCAGGGTTGGTGGGGCTAGACCCTCCTCCTCTTTTGCAAAGCCCAAGCAGCTTTCAGATCTTCAGAACGCATTACCATGCTAATTCCCGTTAATTGGTCGCATTGAAATATACCGTAATTGCAATGGCCTCAAATTGCCTTGTTCCTCCTGAGATGCTTCATGATATTTAAATTAGGACTCATTCTGCCTAGAATTAACCAGCTGGCTCAGGAGCACCAGAAAGGATGGCCCCCCAGACACAGAGCACACACACGCCCACGGCCGTAGCTGGAACTGGCCGCTCTCTCATCCCCTGGATGTCCCATCTCCCGGCTGCCCGTGGGAGAGATGAGGGCTAAAGTAGAGCAGGCTGACTGGGCTGGATTCGGCTTGTACACCCAGCCAGGAAGGGCCAGGTCGGTTCCCAAGCTCTCTTCCTGAAGCCCCCTCCCCAGGGCAGGTCTTCACCCTCACGCCCTTACCTGGCACCCAGCAGGAGGCTGGAGTAGACAGGGCTCCCTCAAGGACCTTCCCATAATGCATCTTGCAAACCAGGATACAGCCTGGTGTGAAAGCAAATAGAAGGGACCCAAGTGCCCCTTTGACCCGTTTGAGCATCTGGTTTGGCCTGGGGAAGATGCAGCCTCAGGGAAGCAGCTCCGGTAAAGTAACCCCTTCCCCAAATTGCCTGAGACCCTTTCTTCCAAGCTGGGCTGCCCAGCTCGTTCCTCTGCTCCTCTGCAGCTGCCTCTTCTCACTAAAGCTGTTAATCCAGAAATTCTTCCCATTTCTCTTTTCCCACCTAAGGTCTGTCCTCCAGTTTTCCTTGACTCCCCTAGTCATTTTCCCTTCCCACTTTAAGGCACTTTGGGCCATTGAGGGTTGCGATGCGTACGAGAGAGAACATGAGATAATTAAACCACATGTGGAAGATGAAAGGCGTGTGATAAGAGCCCGAACCAGAATCAGTTGCTAAATTACAGATTGCCGTTCTAAACCAAGAAGATGCAGAGATAAGGTTTTGAACCCTTGAAATATAAAACACAAAATAATGAGAAGAGAAGCATGGAACAATGCAACGCTGCAGAAGAATGCAGAGTCCTGGTTAAAGGCCAGGTCGCAATGGTTTTGGAAGCTGGAAAAATGGTTTTGTTTCAAACGTGTTTGCTCTGCGGAAGCACCAGTCATATCCCAAAGGTGCCCAACCTTATCTGACTGGTCCGTGTCTAACTCAGTTTGGGATCCGAGGGTAGCTGACTCCCAGGGGGGAAGGAGGACTCTGAGGTGTGGGGATTGGGAGGCAGCTCAGAGGTATGGAATCTAAGGAGAGAGAGCTGTATCAATACGTGGGAAACTTTTGAAAACTTCCAAGTTGAGATCCCACTGCCAATAATTCCCAGACAGCAGAGAGGAAGGCAGAGTTTGGGGGAAGCTTCACTGTGGGTGGCTGACCCTCCAGAAAGCTCATCATAATGTTGGCTTCATGCAGCCACAGAGCAGGATCCCCAGGAAAGCAGCAAAGATTCCCAGGGAGCTCTGGGTCGACTCCGATGCCTCAGTGCCCTGAATATTCCCTCTCTAAGGAGCAGCTTGGGTGCCCAGGCCTCAGCAATGCAAGAGGGTTGCTGCAGGGCACTAGCCTTGGACCCTGGGCCCAGCCAGAGCCCCAGAGAGAGGAGCCAACAGAACCTGCCATGTTGGTGAAGGGGCAAAAGTTTTGGGTTTGGCTCTGCTCCCCTCTCGGTTGAAAAGAAAGGCGTTTGGGATGAAGAGCAAGCATGGGAATAAAAGAAGACATGGAAGGAAGAGAGAAGGACGGTGTTCCCCACACAAGGAAGACTGTTCTGGAAGACTGCTCCCCTTTATTATGGGGTTCATGGGCCCAGGACAGCCACTTTTGGAAGGGTTCTGTGTGGACTTGGCCACTGCTGAGTCCTGCCCACTTATCTGGCTGCTTCAGGGTGTCCTTTAGGGACAGGGAGCAGAGAAGGCAAGGCACAACCCCCACTGTCCCAGGGGGCGGGCTTCAGAGCAGCCCACCTCCACATGCAAAGGGAAAGGGAGTTAATCTGAAATCTTCTTAGCGACAGGTCTGGGGGAAAAGGCCTTGATCCAAGAGAAATGCTGGATCAGAGGTTTTCTTCCTGGGGGGGTCACTTGCCGGAGAGGGAAAAGAAGAAATTAGGCTAGATATTGGGCAGGGGGCCTGGACCTGCTCTTAAAGCAGGGGAGATTCACCTCCAGGTGACTTAAAACACTCACTACCCCAGGGACAGGATTGTGCTTTCCGTTCCACAAAGTGGGTTTTAAAAGCCAGATTGTGCACAAACGAATAGAGAGAGGTAAATTCTGCCTCCCTTCAGGAGAAAAAGTTTGCCCAGCCAGGAAAGGACAGCTCTACCACCTGCCTGCCCGGCTTGTTTGTGGCCCGGCCCTCTCCGTCAAAGGCTGCCCCAGCAGCAACGGAGTGTGTGCAGCCTGCGTCGGTCCTCTTTGTGGCGGAAGGGATGAGTAAAGGCACCTGTGGGCACTCCAAGCATTGGAGCAGGCTGGAGGTGTGCCTGACGTCAACCGTGGGCATAAGAAACTCAGAAAGGGCCGCTGGCACAAAAGAATCGCCTCTGCTGTGCAGATCTGTTCAGATGGATCCAGCTTCCTTCCTTCCTTCCTGCTTCACACTTTCCCCGGCCTCTGATTTGGGGCACCGGCAGGTTCCAACAGGTGGTTTCCGCATGCATAAGTACAGGTTTGCCTCGCAAGCAGAATTCCAGTTGAGCCAGCCTGGCTGGCATGCAGGAAGAGCTTGGAATCGGCTTGCAGCCTTTCGCTCGTTCTGCCAAATCCCCCCACAATCTGCTTAGCCCCACTGAGCCGAGCGGGAAGGTCAGGGGCTGCTTGTCCAAAACCTCTTAGGTTGGTTTCATCAAGCTGATGGTGGGACACACAATGCTGGCTCTGCGGCCAAGGGGAGGGGGACTGACAAAAGCTGGCAGGGACCCTCCTTCCCTCCCACCCACCCACACCTTCTGTGCAGCTTCTTAGTTTTCCAAGCTGTCCTGAGCTGACCTGATTAAGAAGAACATACTAATTAACTAACAGTGACGGCCAGCCAGGGGTTCCAGTCACACTCCTCACCAGAAATTTGCTCAGGCCAAAGAGACTGTCTGGTCAAAGAGTCAGAGGAGGTGGCAGAGGGATACCAGAAGGGCAGGTGCTTTGAGGAAGGAGCAGCTCACTAAGGTGCCCATCTGTTGGCCAAGCTCAGAGAGAGGCCGTTGCCTCTGCTGATAACGGAAGCCTCGCGTGGGAAAACCTCCGGACGGAGTAGAGGCAGCTGGATCAGGGCCTTTCAAAGGATGCCGTTGGGACCTTCCTCTCCCAATGACCGAAGGCGTTTGCCACCATCTGCCCAGTCCCCCTTCAGGCTCCGGTTCCATTCAGAAGCGGCATCCCAGGATCAGCAACCAGGCAAGGACAATTTGCTCGGAGAAGCCGGCTCCCGATCCAGGGAAGGGTGGAACCCCAACACACGTCTCTGTATACACTCACTGCCCCAGACTGGCAGGCGGAGGAAATTTGGCTGATTGAAGATGTGGCAAGGAGAGTTTCCAGGAAGTGCCACATGCTGCTTGAGAGAGGCAGCCCCAAACTCTCACCGAAAGGTGGCTTGGAGGAAAGGGGGATCTGGCACAGTGAACAAAATCTTGCTGGGTTTTTTCCCCACCTGGGTTGGGTGTTCCCAGGGCGTGCCACCTGTTTTCCATGCTTCAGCAGCAGTGGAAGTGGACGCTACCAAGCAATAAACCCAGCCCGGCACCATGTTTCCCGAAGGCAGAGGTAACAGGATTTGTGGTTCAGTCCTATCTGGGCGTTGCTCCCAGTTGCTTTTCAAGCTCTGCTGGAGGGAACAAGGGGGCACTTCACCCAGGCCTTGGCAATCTGAGCTTCCAAGATGCCAGCGAGCCTGCGCAGTAGGGAGGCCTGGGCTCCCTTGGTTTCCCACACGCAGCGCCCAAGGAGGGTTTTCGGCTGCTACTTTGAAAGTATCTGCAGCCCCAGATGCCGCTGGGAGGAACTGGCGGATTTGAAGCATTTGAGGAGGAGCTGAGCCGGAGATGCTTTCCATTGCCTAAGACAGGAATCCTACGAAAGGCTCCGAGTTCGTGTTCTTGGCCTACCTGGCTGCAGCCTGCAGGGAAAGAGGCTGAGCTCCTGATGGGAACCTCCACAGACGCCATTTAGGAGACCGGAGTGATGGGCCCAGGATGAGCCTAGGAATTTGATCTTAGGGTTTTGATTTTTTTCTAAGTGTACAAAGTTGGTTAGCCTGCAAGCGGGAATGTGACTTTGCGACACGCAGCTGGGTTTGAAGCATCTTTGCAGCACGGCTGCAAAATTTTGGGCATCACCAGGGTGGGAACAAGGAGAGAAAGAGAAAAGGAACCAGGGTGCCGAAAACAGGTGGGGAGCCCTGGAGAAATCCCGAGCACCCAGTTCTCCCTGCTAAAGTAAAGTAAAGACAAGACGGGTTTAAAGCTGAAGTGGCGTTTCCCCAGCTGTCCTCCGGGCATCCATGAAGCCGCCCTCGGTTTGCGCCCCTCTTCGCTCAGTTGGCACAACCTGCCCGGGAGCCTCGTGTGACTCCTTGGGCGACAGGCTCCCTGCAAGCAATTACGCTACAAGTGTGCTGAAAGGAAGCTGTTCCCTGCCCTCCTGCCAGAGGGAGGGAGAGTGTGTGAATCACAGCCAACCCAGGTGGAGTTTTCTCATCCATCCAGAGGCCCACACGTCACTTCATGCGGCAAAGCGGTGGCACCCATGCCCAGCCTGCAGCCACTGCCCCAGCTGGCCTTTGACAAGGACACACAGAGCTCTGGATGGAACAAGGGCCGAAGCTCCGGCCAGGACAGAACGACAGGGCAACTGGCCGAGGCACCCTGCACAGCTTCCTTCCTCCAGGGAAGAGGGAGGTGTGGAAGGGAAAGTTGCTTGAGCTGCTGGGAAGGGAAACCGAGATGATCAGTGCAACTGAGACTGAGTAATCTCCCAGGTCAAAGGTGCATTCTCACCAGAGCTGGCTCCCCGGCTGTAAAACCCTGGCCAAGGAAGCCACGGGCCTCGAACTTTCTCCTTGCAGCTCCAGGAAGCGGGCGGAAACTTCCCCCAGGCATCAGGCTGAGGAAAGAGCGCTTGGCCTGGCAAGGACCTCCCGTGGGGTTGAGTGTCCACTTTGCAGCAGAGCAGCCTGCCACCCGTCCTCCAGGCCCCATGGGCCTCTCCCGTGTGTGGGCCCCCACCTTGGCTGAATGAGAGTCTCACGCACACGCACAGCCACGCCTGCGCTTCCATCTGCCTGGCAGCCCCCCACCCCCACCCCGGCAACACAGACGCCAATTCCAACATCCACCACGGCCTCCCCAAAAGCAAAAGATGGAAGGAACCCCAGCAGACTTACTTAAAAGGTTTATTTAACTTTTTTTTTTTAAAATTTGAGGTAAAATATCTCATATCAACTTCCATAACAAAATACAGAGCTATCAGATACCCCTGGAAAAAATATGTATATTATACATATATTTCTATAACATTACATCATATATATAATATATATGCAAAGTTTTTTTTTTTGAAGACTTTATAGAAAGTGGAACGTCTAAAGGCACTGCACAAAAGCATGAGGACTACTTACATTTTTTTAGACACAATTTTAATCCTGCTTTACATGGACAAATACCTCAAGCTATGAGCTGCTGCCCCACTGTGTTTAGTTCTTCAGTCAGGGCCATCTCATGGAAAAATATTTTATTTTTTTTAAAGGAGTGATCAGTAAATACTTTGCCACTTTTAACACTCTAAAGTTGATTTTTTTTTTCCTTAAGAAAATAACCTAACGGGATGCCTCTCAAACCACAGACCGGATCTCCTTCCGTAAGTCCCCCCGCATCCCTAAGGCGCAAAAGAAAAGGAGACAGAGCAAAGCAGGGGTAGAAGAGAAGCCCCCCCACCCCCCTCGAGGTAAATTCTTCCCATCCGAGGGGAACCCACCACATCGCCTCCCCCCTCCCCAATGGGGAGCCAAGGGGTCTGCCGCATCAGGGGGCTTCTGGGTTTTTAGTCCCTGGCCCAACTCTGGCTTCCCTGCTGCTTGAGACCCCCCTCACCTCTGAAAATACCCTTGCCAAGGGCATACGGCCAGCCTTTTAGCAGCCAGAAGCAGCAGCCCCCTGCCCTGTTCACCCCAAAGCCCTCCCTACAATGTCCTGGTGAGGGAGGGATGGGGGCCACGGCAAAAACCCATCTAAGATTTTCTATGGCTACAACACATCAAAACCACTTCCCAAAAGTATGAACGCTTCCTTGATTAGCGGAAGATGGGATGCCCCCCCACGCTCCCCCCCCGGCGCTGGAGCAGCGGATTCATTTTTTTGGCACAAGGAGCCGTTTGGCCTGGCAGAGGCCTGGCCCGGGTGCCCCTCAACGCAGCTCTGAGGTCTGACCTCAGACCTGCCTGGGGCTGGGGAAGGAGGCACATCCCAAGTGCTGGTAAGCTCTTCCCAGCCCCCTCCTCCCCCCAGCCCCCTGAAGCACCCAGAGCTGAGCCCTTGTACAGGCATCGCAGCTCTCAGCGCAGGGGAGCCCCCCACCCCCAAAGCCCGGAGGCAGAGATTACAACGGGCACAAGGTGGCGAGGGTGCTGGCCTCCAATCCCCAGCCCTCCCTCTCCCCCAAGAACACCGGCGGCCCCCACCCCATGACCCCCCCCACCCCTTCTGGCACTTGGGTTCAATAGAAGGAAAGAGTGCACATCCCAGGCAAAGGAGGGCTTTCACGTTTCAGTTCCTGAGTTTTGGGCTCCACGGCCAGCCCCCTTCCTCTGGGGGGGGAAGAGGACCTCAAGGGGCCCCTCCCCTCCCCTCCCTAAGCAGAAAGGCTCTAAGGCTTGGACATGCAAGGGGTGGCTGAAGCAAGGGGGAAGAGCTTTCGACCGGACACCAGACCCACCGCCAGTCTGCACAACACCCCCCCGTGTCTCCCCCCAGAAAGCCTCCTCAAACAAGTCACCCAATGGCTTTCTTTGCATGCTACGAATACGAACCCCACAGAAGCCTCCATGAACAGAGCAGTCGGTGTCCAGAGGGGCAGCTCCATTTAGAGCTTCCCCTCATCTCCACGGAATCCTTAAGCCACTCTGGCAAGGGGGGCCACTGAGACTGCCTGCGGCAAAGCCCGCCCCCTCCCCCAGGAAAGAGCCTGGCGTGACTTGAGGCCACCAACCCCCTTTCCATCTATCCCCCCCACTCAGCAGCCCCCCAGTTAAGAGAAGCCTCCCCCCCCCCAGGGCTCCCACAAAGGGACCACAGTAAGGCAGTCACAAAAGGGCTGCCTAGGACCCCCTCCTCAAAGGCCGGAACTGAGACAAGGAAGGGAGGGGTAAAGGAGGGGCTGCATTAAAGGCATCTGGGTCTCCGTTTCACTTCCCATCCACATCCCTGAAGGTTCAAGAGCAGAAATTGCCATGGCTTCTTCTACAGTCAAAAAAGGTTACTTTAAAGATGAAACCCCCCCCACACTACGCCCCCAATATTTCTGAAAGTCGCTCTGCAGGCCGCCAAGCCGGCACACCACCAGCCTGAGCCCTCCTGCGGGCTGTCGGCTTCATCTCACCTCCCAAAATGTCCACTTCCCAAATTGAAAGACAGTGCAATGTTCCAGCCTCCCCCCAAATTCCCCCTCCCAACACATCGTCCTCCACAAATGTGAGACACCGCCTGGCTCTGACTGGGAAGGGAGACCACCCAGAAAGCAACCAGAGAGATTCAGAGGAGCCACCACGACTATCAACCCCCCCCCCCCCGAAACAAGAGCGGGTCCGTTGGAGGCGCTGCTGCTGCATTGGCCACGCAGAAATGGCCGAGAAGAGGAGGGAGCTTTGCAAGCCAAGGAGTCCCCCTCCCTCGGAACATGAAAAACTGCATTTCACCTGCAATGCACACGCGTGCACACGCATACACACACACAAAGCAACCCCACCCCCCACCCCCCAAGTTTAGTGAAGCCCTCCTCGCCCTCCTCCTGCCCCCCCAGCCAGGAAAACCTTGCTACATTACACCTCGGAGCCGCCCATTGTCTCCCTCCCTGTCCTAAGTATCTACCGCAGCCTTGGGGGCCAGCAGGATGTGAGGCGTGTCCAGGCTGCCGGCCCAGGAGGGCTTCCTGCTGGGGGTCTCCTCGGGGGCTTCCGCCAGCCGGTCCCCGTTCCAGCGACGCTTCAGGCGCAGCTTGGGTGGCATGACGGCATCCTCCCTCTTCTCCAGGGCCCCCAGCTCCCACCCAGGCTCCTGCACGGGGGGCTTCTCAGCGGCCCCTTCCTCCTGCTTGAGCTTCTTGGCCAGGCCGGGCACCACAGAAATGCTAGGCCACGCCGGGGCGGCCGGATGCAGGAAGAGCCTCTTCTCCTGTGGCAGCTCCGGGCGTCGGGGTAGAGGGGCCGAGCCCTCGCTCTCTTTCCGTCCCACCAGGACACTCTCTGGGGAGTCGGTGCCACCGGGCTCCTCATCCAAAGGCTTCTCCAGCTTGATCTGGGGGGGCGAGGGAGGTGGCCCGCTACCTCCCTCGCTCTCGTGGCGCTCCCGGTGTTTGCGCCCGGCGGGCGGGGGCTGCAGCTTGATGGGGAAGGGGGGCTGCTCCTCGTGGGGCGGCTGGCAGGTCAGGGGCGGGATGATCAGGCCCGGGTAGCGCGGGAAGGTCCGAGGGCTGAGGTGGTAGTTGAAGACGGAGCAGGCCTGGGAGTGCAAGTAGTGCTTCATCTCCTCGGGGCTGAAGGAGAAGCAGCTGCTGCCGCCGGGCGCAAAGGGGCTCATGGCCGAGGAGGGGCTGTAGGAGAAGAGGGTGGGGGTCAGCGACAGGGCGGGGGAGAGGGGCACGTTGAGCACCCCCCCACGGGGAGGGAGGGGCGACCCGGCGAAGGGGCTGTGGGCGTCTGGGTAGAGGCCGGCCCGGCCGAAGATGGGCAGCACCAGGTCCGACTTGCGCTTCGGGTGGCCAACAGTGCCTGGTGCGGCTGCTGTGTTGCGGGAGGCCAGGAGGTCGACCCTGCGGTGCCAATCCGGAGACCCTCCATCCAGCTCCAGCACCGGAGACGCCTTCTCATCCGTGCTGCCATTGCTGAGCGCCTCCTGGCCCGGCGGCCCCAGTGCTCTGCCCGAGAAGCAGCCCGGCTGGGAGTCCTCGCTGGGGGACTGGCCCTCCAGGGAGAAGTGGAAGCGGGACGAAGCTGTGGGCACCGGAGGAGCACTCTGTGGCACGGCGCCTGGGGGGGAAGAGAAGAGGAGGGATCAGAGGAGGGTCTCTGGATCACAAACCCACAGGAAGTTGGACTGGGCTCACTTGATTTGGGGGGCCTCAGAAGCAGCTTCCGGGGGTCAGGGAATTCTGTCAATTAAATGATTGAGATCCAGGCCTGGTGAGGCAGCCCCCAACCTCCCATGAAGGCTGCCCAGATGCCCAGCAGAAGTTCTGATCAGCCCCTCCCTCTGCTGCCATCTGGGGAGAGGTCTTTCTCAAAGGCTTGGGTTTGGTTCCCTTCCAGAGTCCCCCTTCCCATCTCTAAGGACGCAGCTGCAGCCTAGGCCTGTCTTTAGAAAGTCCCCCCCTCCTTGCACCCCTGGATGGCAGAGTTGGACAGTCCAACTCGGGGGCTGAGGATGCCACGCTCCCAGTCAGGGCAACCCATTCCTGGTCCCCCCTGCAACGCCCGGCCTTTGCGTGGCCAGAGGCTTTGCCCAGGCTCCCTGCCAGAAGAGGGCAGAGAAGATCCTTCTGTCCTCCCAGGGGAGGGAGGGGGGAGAGAGGCACAAATGGACTTGCAGCTCTGTTCCCCCCTCCCCCGCTGCAGTGGAGACTCAGCCTTGGCCCTCTCCCTCCCTCCCTCCCTCCCTCCCGAGCAGGGTGGGGCCTCCACCTCCCCAAGCAAGAGGAAAGAAAACAGGCTGTAATCACTCTGCTCACTGCCAGCCTCAGGGAGCGTAGGGCGTGGCCGAGAGGAATCAGGGTGAGCAACTGCCCGGACTTGTTCCTGCACTTGTCCAGGCCATGGGGGTGCAGCCCTGCTCCGCTCTTGAGGCCCGGCTTTCGGCTGAGGATCACGTGGCCGGACCCTCCTGGCAAGGAGCACTTGTGCCGTGGGACAATCCCCCACCCCAGAACAAAGAGTTACTCATCCAAAGAACAAGTGGGCAACCATGCCATTGGGCAAAAACAAAGACCAAGAGGGAAAAGCTGGGGACAGGAAGACCGGGGCCCCTTCCCCACAGAAAGGAGAGCCCAGTGCTATGGAGGAGGAGGGAGGGCTTGGCCCAGGACACCTGTCCCGGGAGCGCAGAGCCTCCCTGAGGGCAAAGGGCCCTCCTCCACAGGGGGGCCAAGGGATGGATGCCTCCGCGCACCAGGAAGGAGCTCTCAGCCTGGCTGTAGCGGCGGAAGGGAAACAATAACCTGTTGGAAGGGGCCTCTTCAGGAAAGCCACAGCCTGGAGGTCCACTTGGGGCAGAACCCTGGAAAGCCGCTGGGCTTGTCCTCTTCCCAGCCACACCCAGCACTGCCCAAAGCGTCAGTCAAGGAGACTGGAGCTCCTCTGCCAGGCCCGGGGCGGCTACCGGTTCCCACATTGGGAAGGGCATCGCTCTCCCGGCTGCTTTTTTTCCCAAGCCCAGGAAAAGCAGCAATCCAGGGTTGGCCGCTGCTGGGTTCCACCCTCGGTCCGCCAGCGGCCGAACACCAAGCGTGTTAATACAACCACAGGGAAAAAGGGCCTGCAGTGGAGTGGAATTTCTCATTTCTGGAGAAGCAGGAGAGGCCCCCGCAATGGCAGCAGGCAGGTCAGGCAGCCCCAGGAAACAAGGCCCTGCCAATTGGAGCACTTGGGGAAAGGGGGAGAGCCAAAAGCAGAAAAGAGCCGCTCTTCGGCTGGGGAAAAAGCCACATCGCCCAGGTGCCCAGCCAGAAAGTTTGGGGGGGGGGGTGTGAACCGAGACCAGCTGCCCTCCACCCGATTCCCAGAGGCTAAAGGAGCAGCTGAAATCTGGCAACTGTCTGGGCCTTCAGACTGGTCAACTGGAGAGGCCCGGTTTCCGAAGTTCCCTTGGACCAGGCACTTGCCCTCAGCCCAGTCTACTCTGCAGGGAGAGCGTGGGAGTGTTGCCAGTTAGGGTTACTCAAACGGAATGAATGAAAATATTCCTCTGGCCAACCCGCCAGGCCTCCTCCCCCAATCCCACCTGGCAGAACCAGGCCCCGCTGACTGCTCACCAGTGGGGCGGATGTTAAGGAAGGGGTAACTGGGCATCACGAGTTTGTTGAAGTTGAACTTATAGGTGAACCTCTTGCCTTTTGTCTTGTGCAGAATCCGCTTGTTGTAGTAGTACCTGCCGAGGGAGGAAAGCCACCCGTCAGTCTCCTTGGGAGGCGTCCCAGTAGCAGGGGACAGAGCCAGGCCGGCAGCCCTTCTGTCTGGCCAATACGGCCTTTACCCAATCCCGAGAGAGAGGGAGGGGGGGGAGAAAGAAAGGGAGAGAGGAGGGAAGGATGAGCTCCGCAAATGAGATTTCCTGTCCGTTATGCCAATGCGGCTGCGCCTTCTGGCAAGGGGCAGAGGGCAGAAGGCTGGCTAGGGTGTTCAGCCAAGTCTCAGCTTCCTGTGAAGAAAAGCCAAGGACGTGCCACCCGGGCCACCAGCGTTCACAGCTTGGCACCGGCTCAAGTCCGTTGCTCTGCCAACAATGAGGGTGGGGCACGGGGAAGATCTCCAGGAGGCAGCCAGGGGACGCCAGCAACTTTCCGGAGTGGAAAGTTCAGACCCTGTGATTTTTTTTCCACACAGGTGGCTCCTTGGCAACACAGACCCAGCTGCCCAGGAAATCCCCAATCAGGGGCAGGCGGGCCCTCCAAAACTATGGGGAGCTTGCCGGGATGTGGGCGCCACGCTTGTGGTATGCCCAGGAGGGTGAATCCATGAGCTCCAGTTCTGATGGACGCAGATGGACTTTTCCAGCAAGCCTCAGCAACTCTTGACGAAGGAACCCCGTGCCCAACGACAACAAGGGGCAGGTCTGCTCCAGAACCATCTTTCCCAGGAATCATTCTCATTCCCCAGGCCACTGGGGAGTGGGGGTATCAGGGGAAGGGATCACCGGAAAAACGTCAGATCCATCTACATCCCAAGGGTTTGCTTTCAAGGGCTTCTCTACCGGCACCAGGCTCACCTGAGAGCCCGGCTCAGCTTGTCGTAGTTCATCTGGGGCTTGCATTTCCTCCGGCCCCACAGCCGGGCCACCTCGTCTGGGTCCTTGATGACAAACTCCCCGTATTCACCCTGCTGCCAGGCGATCACGTGCCGGAACTCCTCCTTCTGCAACAGCTCCAGGATGAAGTGCCAGAGCTGGATCTGGCGGGAGCCTGGGCTGGATTCGGTCTTGTACGCCCAGTCAGGGAAATGATAGCCTGGGGGTCAGAAAGAAATGGTAACCTGCAAGCCAACAACCTCTGCCCCTTGCCGAGCTGAGTGGTGGAGACGCGGCCGCGGTGGCTGAGAAACCATGGAATAGAAGCCCCCTGCGGTTCCAGAGAAGGTGGGCACAGCCACTGCCACACTCTCCGGGCACCCCTTCCCAGCCCCGGAGCAGGGATTGGCAGCCCAGGCCAAGGCCGGTAGGAAAGGGTCTGGCGAGGGAGCCCACCCCCCAGGAAAGAAGGGGACGAACAAGGTCCTGTCTCCTGGTCCTCCGGCCAAGGCCTTGCCATCATTGCCACAGGCCAGGGAAGCCGGAGCCCCAAAACCAGCCTGCCCAGCAGCCGCCTCACCTCCTCCTCCTTCTGGTTTCTCCACAATGGGACAGCCTGCCTTCATGTCTCTGGCTCCTGCTCGGGTGGCCGGAGGCAAGGAGAAAAAAGGAAGGAAAGCCAGGGTTAGCTCTAGGTGCATGGTTATTTCCCAGCACACACAACACAGCCTCCTCACCCAAGGAAACGGTCGCCCCTGCAGCTCCCACAAAATGCAATCCAGGGTTTCACTGCTTTTATCCGGACGGCAATCGCACCCCACCCCATTTGGCTACCGATTGAAAACACGGCATTGAATATCAACACCAGAACGGCTCCCGGGGCTGACACACCTGCGGAGGGAGGGAGGGAGGGAGGGAGGGGCGGAGGGTTTCCTCGCCTGCCGCTCTGATGGGGGAATGAGGGGGAAAAGACGCCTCCCCCCCATTCTGCGTCCTTTTCTCGAAGTCCGGGGCTGCCCTTCTGCCCGGAGGCCTCTTCGGGGAGGAACTGCCCGCCCCCGCCCAGATCCCACCGCTTCCTCCGACCGGCCGGCTGTCGGGGAGGCTTCCCGTCCGAGAGGCTCCCCGCCGGCTTCCTTCCCTCCGCCACGCCCGTGTTTGGGGAGCGAAGCCAGCCCAGGGCCGGCGGCGCCGCAGCCTCCCTGCTCCCTGCCCGGGCGGCGCGCAGGGCCGATCAGGGGCCACGAAGGGACCGTCCTGCCGCCTCCGCCCGCGGACCCCGACGGCGCCGCCCGGGGACGGGGCTCTCTCGGCAGGGCAGCCCCGGATCGCGCGGTCTGGGCGGCCTCGGGCGCCGGAAGACCCCGCAGGGGCCGAAGCTCCCCCGCTGGCCGGCCGAACGAGCAGAGGGGCGGGGGAGGCGGATCCCCTCCCTCCGGCCCCCCCTGCCCGGGAGGCGGCGGGAGGGGGCTGCCCCGAGCGCCCGGGAGGGGAGGATGGGGCCCGGAGTACCCGCCGCCGCCCGGCCGGCCAGTACCTGGCGGGGAAGGCCCGACCCTCCGCCGCGCTCGGCCCGGGCTCACCTGACCGCCGGCCGGCCGGCTGGGGCTCCGTCGGCGGGTGGGTGCGGCCTGCCGGGCTGCGCGGCCGCTTCTGCTGCTGCCTCCCGTCGCTCCGCCGCCGCCGCCGCCGCTCCTCGCCCACCTCCAGCGCCAGCCACCGGAAACGGAAACGCCTCGTCGACAGGCCGCCCGCCCACACGCCCTGATTCACCGCGCGCCACTTCCGGGGGAGGCGACGGGCGGGCGAAGGAGCGTGTCACTTCCGACCCGCCAGGGCGCGCCGCTCTTACTCCTCCTCTCTATCATCATCGGGTTCTTCTCTCACTCCTAGTTCTGCCTTTCCCGAGGGGAAAAGGGACTTTCAGCCCGGTCCTCGCACTTACGGCCGTTCCCCGCATCCTCCCCCCCCCCCCCCAGCGCTGCCCCAGTTGAAGCAGAAAAGAAAAATTCCCTCCGGTTGGGGAAATCAAAGGGGCTGAAGCCCCCATCCTAAGCAGGGAGCCCCATCCTAACCATCGCCCTGCGGGCGGCTTCCCCCGGCCTCGCCTCGCTTGCGGTGCCCGGCATCCCGCCTTCCTGCTCGTGCCGCCCCCTCCCCCTTGCATGGTCCTGGAGCCCCCGAGGGAGCGCAGGGGAGCCTGGCCGGACCCGAGGAGGAGGGCTCCCCTTGGGCTGGGTGGGTCCCCAGGAGGGCATCCCTGGAAGGCGGCGGGAGAAGCCCTCCTCCTCTCGCGAGGCAGCAGCACCGCACTGCGGAGAAGCGGCCGAACGGTAGCTGGGAGAGAAGGCTGGCTTTGCGCTTCGCCCCGCATGGGCTCCCCTTCCTTGCAAAGGAGCAGCAGCGGGGAAGGCGCCCCAGACGGGGCTCTGTGCTCGGGACCCTTCCCCTCCTGTCCTGCATGAGGTCCCACGTTGCACCTCTTCATTGCCCAGCTCCATCCCCGTTCTCCTCTAGGCACCTTCCCAAGACCAGACAGGAATTAGATTAACGTTTGCCATGAATTCGGTCCTCTGGTGAGTTCTTGAGGGAAGCCCCAGACACTGAAGTCCATCTGGGAAGCCTGATAGAAAACTTCCCCATCTGACACACACACACACACACACATTTTCCCACTTTGTAAGAGTGTTTATAACTTCCTGCCTGTTTATATAACCGATCACATTATGGTAACGTCTGTGGTGCTGGACTGCTCTGCCAGCAGGTCAGGGATTTCCAGGAATGGTTCAGAGTTATCATTTCCCTGGCAGCCAGCAGTGGACGGTGTGTCCCCAGGTGCTGCTTCTGTTGCATTTCAAAGTAGGGCATGACCTCACAACCAAGGTGGAACTCAGCCGTCTCAGTTGCCTTGAGACAGGTGAGAATTCCAACAGCCACAGCTCAGCTGCCATCAGGATGCAGAACTGGTTCTCTCTTAATCGGCATCTTCGCAGGTAAGGCCAAATTGGGCAGGAAGGCCCCAGAGGTTCCCAGGATGAGTCTTTCATAGCCATGTCTGTCTGGCCTTGAGAGCAGGGCAGCCCCGGAGATCAGCGTGGCCTCCTTTGACCATCTCCTGAGACCCTCCTTAACTGGAAGGAGAGCTGCCTCACGTTGGCAGTGTTCGTGTCTGGGCACCGGTGGGCTCAATTTCCTGGCAGCTGATTTTTCTTTGCTTCTTCTAGATCCATCTACGAGAAGAACAGACCGTAAGTAACTGCCCCTCTGGAATTCAAAGGAAGCCTTGTCTTCGTAAGGCTGGTCAAATGAGGGAGATGTTGGTGCTGGAAGGAGAAACCGGGCTTGGGATACCTTAGATATTCCTGAGTCCTTGGCTGCTGTGGATCTGTGGATATCTTTTTGTGGGGCGTGGCATCACAAACACACTTGGCTCGGTATTTGCAGGCTTTCCGAGGATGATAAAAGGGAAACCCAGAATGAAGCTGAAAGGGACCCCGTTGTAGGGGAAGGTGAGAAGAGATTGAAGCTCCAGGAGGTCTTGGGGGGCTCTGGAGAGAGACCCATGTTTTGAACCAGGGCAGAAGCTTGATGAGGGGGGATGGGAGCGGGAGAGAGAGAGCCTCCACTAACATGTTCTGTGCCCTTCCTATCCTGCTTCCCAGGTTCTCTTCTTCAGCTGCAGCCCCAACCAGGTCCAGCTGCTGCAAATGGTAAGCCCCACAACGGTGACCTCCAGCCCAGGTGCCCAAGCAGCTGCCATTGCTAACTCTACCTCCCCTCCCCTTAGCAGGTGATCCCGAAGGCAAGGCTCAGGCTGGTCCCTTGGTTCCTGACCCATCAGCCCCCAAGGTCATTTCCCCAGAGCCTGCCCTTCCGGCTCCTGTGCCTCCAGAGGAGATCATGGCCCTGATTCAGGAGCTACAAGCTGCGCATGAGTTCCAGTCTTCTCACTTCCAAGAGCGTACGTTGGAAGGGTGCTTTCCCCTGCTCCTCCCTTAGGGGCTTGGGTGTCTGAACTAAAAAGGCCAGATTGTACCCCCTCTGCAGGCATCACCTCTCATGGGGCTCTCTCCTTCCAGGCAGGCAGGATCTTCGCAGCTGTCACGATTGCCTGAAGTCCATGAAGATCCTCAGGGAGCATCTCCAGGCTGTGAAGACCAGGCTGTGGCACGTGGAGACCATGCTGGGCATTCAAGTCCCACCTCAGGAGCTGGACCCAGAGGAGGAGCAGGAGGAGCCGAGCGCCCAGGAGAGCCCCCGTGACTTGGACCTCCCTCCTACCCCCCCTTTGTCTAACGGGGGTGCCTGAGAGGCGAGGAAAGCAGACATAGGGGCTGGTGGGCCTTCTGGAAGCAGGAGGGCAGCATAAATAGAGATCTGCAGTCTCTAATCACACAAATCCTGGGTGTTTTTTTTTGAGTGCTGCTCCCCAAAATTTCTGCTCTGCTGCTTCCCCTATGGCGAGTGGGAGGGAAGATGCATTCCTTTGATAAAGGCTGGGTGAGTAATACTGCAGAGACAGCCCCAAGTTGGGGAGGGGGCAATCGGTCAGGCAACCTGTAGCTAAAAAGGACTGTTTATTCTGTTGTCCTGTGAAATGCATTTTCTCCAGTGCTCTGTAATAAAGAATAGAGTAGAATAGAAGCTTTTATTGGCCAAGTGTGATTGGACACACAAGGAATTTGTCTTGGTGCATGTACTCTCAGTGTACATAAAAGAAAAGATAGCAGAATTGATGCAGAAATTGAAACATTTCAGAATAAAATGGGAAAATTCACAGGGAGATTCTGACACTGCACACCCATCCTCAGCCAGCAGTAAAGAAAAAAAAAAAGCAGGATTTAGACCCTGAATGTTAATGCCAACTGGGGAATTCCGGGGATGGAAGTCCACCCCTGATGCAGCCCAGCCGCTGTCATCGTGCCATCCAGGCAAGCTTGGCAGCCAGGAGGAAGACCGACAAAGGCTCTGCGAATAGGATGCGTGAACCGGACAGTTGGAGGAGGCTCCAGACTTTGACGCCCCGCACCTTTGTCGCCCTGGAGTGTGCCGCCGTCTGCTAAGGACTGCGAATCCCAGGATGCACCGCGGGCCGCCCGACATCCCCGCCCCGCCCCGCCGGGAAGCGGCTTAGAAGTGCGGCGGACCAGGTGAGCGGTCGGCGCCCCGCGCAACGTCCCTCTGGGGCTGGCGGGCACCGGTTGCAGCACGCGGGGCTGCTCGATGGGGAGGGGGGGCACCCTCCTCTGCTGCAGGGAGACGAGGCTGCGCGGGGAGGCAGAGCCCTTCCCCAACCTGCGCCCCTTGCAGGCACCATGAGGCTGACGCGGCTGCTGGCCATGGCGGAGAAGCTGACGCCCCCCTGGGCTCCCGAACTCGGACGAGCGGGGAAGGCGCCCCGGAGGAAGAAGCCCGCGCTGGCGCCCATCCCGGAGGAGGACTGGCAGGTCTTCCGGGGGGACACGGTGAGTTGGCAGCCCGAAGTCGGAAGGCAGGCGCCCCCCGCCCGCCTGCTCACCAAACCCGACGCCCACCTCTTCCCCCCTCCCCCCGCAGGTGCAGATCCTGAGCGGGCCCGAGGCCGGCAAGCAAGGCCAGGTCATGCAGGTGGACAAGGAGCAGCAGTCGGTGCTGCTGGACCGCCTCAACATGGTAAGGGGCATGGGGGGGGGGGGCTCGGCCTCTATGGGAAGCCTTTCCTTGCGGGCAAAAGATTCCCCCAGCCCTTGGGTTTTCCTGAGACGAGGGCTGCAGGTTCCACTATGCTTCTCCCCCTCCTCCCTGTCCACCCCAGGGCTACTACTACGCAGACACCGTGGCCGGCAGGGCCATGTTTGCCCGGGAGAAGCCGCTGTCCTTGAAGGAGGTGGGCCTGGTGGATCCTACTGACAGGTAAGGCTGGATTGCCCTCCCCCCCCTTGGGGGGCCATAAATCGTTTGAGTGTCTGGGGGATGCAGTTATGGGGTGACTTTTGTTCTTTCCCTCCCTGTGTCGCTCTCCAGGGAAGTGGTGCCCTTTCCCCACGACAGTGGTGGGTTTCAATTTTTTTACTACCGGTTCTGTGGGTGTGGCGTGACTGTAATCCATTCCCACCCCACTCCAGGCGAAGGTTACTGCAAAATCCCCATTTCTCCCGATTAGCTGGGACTTGGGAGGCAGAGAATAGATGCTGGGGGGGCAGTCAGAATTTTTACTACCAATTCTCCGAACTACTCAAAATTTCTGCTACTGGTTCTCCAGAACTGGTCAGAACCTGCTGAAACCCACCTCTGCCCCACAACAAAATCAAATCATTCCTGTCAGAAAATGGGTTGCCCTTAAGCGGCCAGAGGGGCATTTGTCTGGATGGCTGCTTTTAAAAAAACCCTCAAGATTCCTATTGTTTTTTCTTTTTTTCAAACTCTTGGTGGGGGACTGAATATTGGCCTTCTGTATTTTTTGTATTGAGCATGACGTTTGTGAAGCGTTTGGCATTTTGTTTCTTGCAAGAAATGTTGGCCCTAGTTCTAAAACAGACCGTGATAATTCCAATTACTTTCACTTTGGGCCTCTCATGGACGCTCCCCTTTGTGTCCACTTTGCGTGACCTCAGGCTGCCTACCGAAGTGGCCTGGCGCTACACAGAACAGGGCGAGCGCGTGCGGGTCTCCATCCGGACAGGCCGGATCATCCCCAAACCCATCGAGCAGAGGGAGGACGGCATCGTCCCCGAGCTGTGGGTCGGTAAGAAGCTTCTCTGCTGAGCAAGGAAGGGAGGAGGATGAGCCAGTGGTCACCTTGGACCACGTCTGCTAGGCCCTGTCCTAGGGCCGGCTTGTTCTTAAAACAGTATAAGCACTAGAACCTTGAACTGGCTCGGTAAGACTTTTCTCTCCCGCCCTGTTCCTTGCCAATTCAGATGGCCCAAAGGACACCTCCACCAAGGACGCCCTGGAGAAGACGTACACCCCGTCCTTGAAGACCTTTCAAGAGGAAATTATGGAGCGGATGGGAATCGTAGAGACACGGCGGCACAGGAAGACTTATTGGTATTGAGGCTTCTGCTCCTCCCTCCTTCCCTGGGGAGGGAGACGCAGGAGGAGTCAGAGAAGCTCTGCATTCACACGAGCGTTCACGGGCCGTCTTTTATCAAAAACCGACAATAAATACCCCTTAATAGAAAAACAACTGTACTGTCATTACAAATGTACAACAGACGGGAGAGACGTAAAGATTTTGGCCAGCTCCCTCGTCCTCCTCCAAAAGGTCCATGGGCTTGCTCGGCTGGGATGCAACAGGACACTCCTGGGGATGATAAGGCTAAGTCCTTTTGCTGCTGCTGCATCAGATATCTAGAGCAGGAGCCGCCTCAGTCTCCTGCGGCCAGGTCCCAGAGGTCAGAGGGTGGTACCTTCTTGGCAGCCACAAGCACCAGGTTCCTGGCGGAGAGTGCTGGGTTGAAGAGAGGGACGAGCTTGCAGGGGAAACCTGGGGGAGGAGGCAAGAGAAAGGGAGTGGCCTTGGAGCAGCCTTGTCAAAGAGGGTCAGGAGCAAGGAGCCCTGGCACAGCTCCCCCCCGACCCTCAAAAGCAGGCGGTGGAATCGGAAAAGACGAAACCACCAGCAGCAGCCCTGGCTTGGGAGTCTGCACTGTATCCCCTCTGCTCCAAAGTGCTGCCTGCACTGAGGCAAGGAGATGCTATTGGATGCCGAGACCCCAGCCGCAGCTTACCTTGCTCTTGCAGGTAAATCATCCGATCAAGGAGAATAAGAGTCTCCACTAAGGGGGCCAGCAGGAGAGCAAGGCTGAAGAAGACCACCACCCGCCGCTGCTCAGCCGGAGAGGCTGCCTCCAGGGGCCCACTGGGGCTCATCCCAACACGCTCCAGTCCCCGGCGAGCATATCTGCCTCGGGAAGGAAAGGCTGCACTTTCTGTTCTGAACGCTCTTGGGGGCAGGCAGCTGTCAGTGGGAGGGGTGGTACCAATCCCACCAGCTGGGGAAGGTGCCCCCGCAGCTCCCAGAAAGGTCGGGCTCACTCACTGCTCAAAAGTCATCTCGTGGGTCTTGGGAATGGCCTGCACCCCAAGGCGTTTCTTGGTGGGATCAATGGCCCGGATCAGGGTCTCCAGCCTGGCCCGGTAGCAGTGTGTCTTCAGCGAAGGACTGTCGTGCTCCAGCCGCAGAATGTAGTCCTCCATGGCATGGCAGGCCCCTTCCCGGGCCTTGTAGGAGAGCCGGTGGCCAGGCAGACCAGCCACCCAGGCGCTCAGGGGGTAGCCAGGCTGGGT
Source organism: Masticophis lateralis (assembly GCA_030761175.1). Classification (NCBI taxonomy): domain Eukaryota; kingdom Metazoa; phylum Chordata; class Lepidosauria; order Squamata; family Colubridae; genus Masticophis; species Masticophis lateralis. Next base: position 13,178,907 of record JAUDYJ010000017.1, on the reverse strand, counting down.
GTCCTCTCCGGTGCTCAGCTTCATGTAGCAGCAGGACACTGAAGTGATGCCCACAATGTCAGGACAGGCCACAAAGAGCCGGAGGAGGGTTGCACTGAGGTCCCCGCAGGCATGCAGGCCAGTGAGCAAAAGCGCCCCCTGGGGGTGCTGTACATGCAGGTGGGTTGGTGGGTTCTGCTCCAGGGACTCTGGCCCATCCCTCCGCCAGTCTGCACCTCCCTTTCTAGTCTCTGTTTCCCTCTGCTCACAAGGCTCCGTGGGTTGGCGACCAGAGGCTGAACTCCCATCTCCTGCAACCTTCCCCGAGCGTAGCAGCTCCACGAACTCTGGCCACTGAGTGTCCGGAGTGACCCAGCCCACCACGTGGCTCGGCCCCTGGACAGGGGGGGTGTCTGGAGCCTGCAAGACGGAGGGCCTCAGTCAGAAAAATTGCAGCCTGGGCAAGCCCAGGAATTGCCTCCCTTCCGCCCCGCTCACCTGCTGCCTGGCCTGCTCTTTCTCCAGCTCCAGAGCCAGCGCCCGGTCAAACTTGGTGGCCTGAGCCACCAGCCGGGCGTCTCCCTCCACGGCCGTGACCGATAGCTGCAGCCCGAAGGCCAGGAAGCGGGCGAGGTGGCCCTGCGAGAGGAGAGGCAGATGCCGAGGAGGCGCCCACGGCCAAGCGGGGCAGGGGGACCCAGAGCCGCCCCCCAGCCCCACAGCTCACCTGCCCGGCGCCCACGTCCACCACCCGGCGGCAGCCGGTCAGCTCGCTCAGCCGCTTCAGCACCTGCCGGGCAGAGGGCGGTCAGGGCCGGGGGCTTCTTCGGACTAGCCCCCCCCGGTCCCCCGCGTCCCGTCCCGCACCTGCGCCAGCCGCCGGACCTCGTGCTGCTTCTTGGGCCGCAGGTGCCTGCGGAAGCGGGGCGGCAGCGGGGGCTCGCGGGCGGCGGCGGCGGGGCGGCGGGGGAACGGCAGGGCGTGGGCGACGGCGCGGAAGGCCAGCAGCGAGAGCGGCCACAGCTCGCCCGGGCGGCCCCTCCGCAGCAGCAGCGCCGCCACCTCCGGCGGGGACAGCTCGCCCAGCGCCGCCTGCCAGCCGCGAGGGAGGCGCCCCCAGAGGTCGTCGCTGAAGAACTCCTGCCGAGAGAGAGAGAGCGAGAGAGAGGCGGGGGCGGCTCAGCGGAGACCACCGGCCCCGGGAGGGGGGGGCGGGAGGGGGCAGGGCTTACGATGACGTAGGCGTCGGTCAACGGCCGGTAGAGCGCGAGGACGCGGACCAGGCTGGCGGCCAGGCGCTTCTGGTGCTCCAGAGCGAAGCCGCGCATGGCGGGCAAGTTTGGCCCCGGCCGGCCACCGTCCGCCCTCCCCGCCCACTGCCCGAGGCGCGCTTCCGGGTTCGGACGGAGGGGGCCTCTGCCGGTCGGTCGGTCGGTCGGTCGGCCCGCAAATCCCTTCCTTCCCCGCCGAGCTCTCCCTCCGGACCGGGCGAGGCTGCGGCCAAGCGGCGTCGGTTTCCAAGCTTCGGGAAAGGTCGGCGAAACGACTTCCGGCCTTACCGGAAGTTTCCTCCTTCGGACGGCGCTTCCGCATCCGGGTCGGCGGCGCGGTGCCGTGGCGGCAGGGCCAGGTGGGCGTGGGGTCCCCTCGGCGGGGCCAGGTGGGGGGCTTGGGGGCGCCCGTGACGCGGTCGGCGGGGCCGCTGTGATGCCGCCGGAGCCCCGCCGCGGTCACAAAGCCGGGCCTGCCGGGCGGGGGCGCCTCCTGGCCGCGGGAGGAGGAGGAGGAAGCCTGGCCCGCCAGCCACGCCCCAGTCGCCCCCCCGGTCTCGCCGCCTGGACGGAGCGCTCAGGTGCCCGGCGGGGGGTCGAGCGGGAGCCGAGGGGCTGAGTGCCCCGTCAGGCTTTCTCCTCTCCCGGGGTCTCCTTCCTAGGGGCGGGGGGAGGGGAGCGGAGGGGAGGGGCGGGCGCCCTTGGGGAGGGGCGAGGGGGGCTCCCGGGGATTCACTCCTGCTCCCCTCCGTCCGCCCGTCCGTCTCTTGCAGGGCAGCCATGCCGACCTGCCCGTCTCCTCCTGCAGCCAGAGCCCTCTAGAGAGCCGCCTGCTTCTGTCCTTGCTGATCCGGTGCCTCCGCTGGGCGCCATGTCGGATATCCTGCTCAACCTGGACGCGGTGCTCCCCCAGCCGGCCCACAAGAGCTCCGCGGGCAACAAGAAGCACCAGCGCTTCGTCAAGCGCCGGCAGTTCTTGGAGCGGAAGGGCTTCCTGAAGCAGAAGCAGCTGCCCTCCCAGCCGCCCATGCCCAGGCGGGATGCCTCGCTCGGCTCCTCCAGGGGACCCGACCGGGCCAAGAAGAAGCAGAGAGTGGAGGCGAAAGAGGGCTGCAAAGCCTTACCGGAGGAGGGGCCCCCATGCCGACTCAAAATGCCGCCCAAGGAGAGCTCCGATTCAGGCGCTGTGGATCCCACATCCCGGACCTCCAGCTCTTTGGCGGCTGCTGCGGCCTCAAGGAAAACTGGGAGCATTGCTGGGAAGTCCAATGGGACCCTCTGCAGCCGGGGGGATGTTTCCCGAGTCAGCCTGCTGAACGAATTCAAGAGCGGCCTCCCCGATGCGCCAGTGCTAGCCAAGCCTAGCAAAATGGTGGCTATTGACTGTGAGATGGTGGGCACCGGGCCTGGCGGGCGCAATAGTGACCTGGCTCGATGCAGCGTGGTTGGCTACTATGGTGACGTGATGTACGATAAGTACATCCGTCCCCTGAGCCCCATCACCAATTACCGGACTCGGTGGAGTGGCATTAGGCAGCATCACATGAGAGACGCCGTTCCCTTCAAGTTAGCCCAGAAAGAGGTGAGATAGCGCAGCCTCTTCACCCTTTTTGTTTAGTCCCCCCCCCTCTCGGTGCCCATATAGGGGCGTCTTCTGGTTTGGGCATTGTGGGCATCAGCATCATCTCCTCCTGTCTTGGCTAGGAAGCCACAGGGGCTGACCAGGCTTCCTCCTCTGCTTCCTTTCCAGATTCTTAAGCTTCTCTCGGGGAACATTGTCATTGGGCACGCAATCCACAATGACTTCAAAGCCCTAAAATATTTCCATCCCAAATCCTTGACCAGGGACACTTCAAAAATCCCCCTGCTCAATCGGAAGGCTGGCTTTCCCGAGAATGAGTCAGCCTCCCTGAAGCGACTCACCAAGCAGCTCCTGCATCGAGACATTCAGGTAACAGGTGCCGGGCACACCTGTCCAGGTGCTGAACCCTGGGAGGGTGGTTCTCTTAAGACCAGGGCCTGTGTTAGGGTGTGTCCTGTCCTGCAGGGAGGATGGGGGAGAGAATGGGTGCCCCTGTAGCCAGGGAACAAGTCTACAGCAGGACATAGAATGACATCACCTTCAGACTTTCTTTCCTTTCCCTCCCTCTCTCCAGGTTGGTCACAACGGACACTCGTCGGTCGAAGATGCCCGGGCCACCATGGAGCTGTACAAGGTGATTGAGGTGGAGTGGGAGAGGCACTTGGCCACCTCCCCCCTCCAGGACGGACCACCGGGCACCACGTGACGGCCCTTGGCCAAGAGCCAGCTGGCCTGGACTTGACGGAGCGAGAGCTGCAGATGCTGCAGAAGCTTTTAGAGGGAGGGGCAGAGGAGGGGAAGAAGGCATAGCTGACCTGAGGGGTGGGTGGGGGGGGTGAGAAGGATGAGTCCATTACATTGTCTCCAGCTGAGGCCCATATTGGTGTGTTCCTTGCAGGCTTCTTGGAGCCGATCTTGCCCTGGGGGTGGGGAGGAAGGCCTGCCTGCCAGCGCTCGAGGGGTGCTGGTGCCCCCCCAGCGATGGGGGAGGGAGCAGGAGTGGGGCCACAATCACGGAGGGTTTCCTCAACCGGTCGGATTGTGGGGCACAGCCCTCCGAATACCAACCTCCTTGCTGCTGAACATTGGTGCTTGAATGGAGCCCTGGGACCTCCAGCCAGCTGAGCCTGCCTTATTGAAAGGCATCTGGGAAGTGAAACCGGGAGTTGCTCCCCTCTTCTGAAGGTTGGGGGCTCCCCAGCTGCAAGGACCACTGGGGATTGCTCCCCTCAGCAGCAGCCTGGGAGCCACATCGGGCCCCGTGAGGGCAAGGAGGCCCTTCTGGTATCCCACTTTGCCTCCAGTGGCAGGATTTGGTCCTCAAGAGGCGCTGGGGACTTTTGATCACCAGAGCACGCCTTCCGATCTTGGCACATTGTCTGTATCAGAACAGGAGGGGTGCCTGGTCTTTATGGCTTGGATGGTCGGGGGGGAGGGGTTGGATGGGTGCAGCAGTAGGAGTAGCGTAACTCGTGCGCCTGGTGTGGGGGATGTAACGGGGTTTTATCCAATTAAAAAATGCCTGCCCCCAAACAAAAAAGCTTTACCTGCCTGTATCCCTCAGGTGGCTCCTCGGGGAAAGCTGACCTGTCTGGTCTGAGCTCCTTGGCGGAAACACCCTGGTCAGCTGACCTTTGGGCCCCCCTTTGAGCTGGGGGCGGAGGGGGAGTTTGTTCCTGATTATCATATTCAAATGGATGGAAGCTGCTGTTCCTTTGGCCACAGCCCCAGTGGAAACGGTGCTGGGAAAGCGGGCTGCCTGCACCAGGGGGTTTGGCTGAACGTGAGCAACAACCTCTGGGGTAACAAAAGAGGCCCCCCTTGCATCTGCAGAAGACAAGAGAGGGGCTTCTTAAAAAGGGGATCCCTTCACCTGCCAGTGCCCCAGAGTCTCTCTTTCTGCTTCGTGCAGTTTGAGGCCTGCAGAGAGCTGCTTCCTGACACTTGAGCTGCAGGGCAGAGACCCCTATTCCTGGCCCAGGGATCTCCTGCAGCACCTGCTCACCGCCATGGGGTGGGGTGCTGAGGGTCTGACAGCTCTCAGGAGACCATAGTGGGTCTAAGGGGGGGGGGGAGAGCTCGGCTTTCTTTGAGGCTGCCAAGTGAGGAAGGGGAGGTGAGCAATGGGGGGGCTTGCTGTGCAGACAAAGCTTTGAACGTTGCTGGTGCGATGGATTGCTCGCCTGGGGCCCATCCAGAGTGCTTTGTGGGTGGCCCCCTCCTTTGCTTTGCTCTCCTCTCCTCTCCTCTCCCCCTTCTTTGCTAGAGCACCATGGGCCTCCTCCCCCCACCCCCCACAAAAGTCCTCATGTCAGCAATTAGGGATGTGCTTAGATGCAGCCCCCCACCCCCATCCAGGCTGAAGGAGGAGGGCGTCTCCGTTGGCCAGAGTTAATGTTCATAACAGTCAGCAGTTTATAACGCTATGATAACACGAGGGCAGCCCTTTGTTAGCTTTAGCTCCACTCTCCACGTTCCAAAAATTAACGAATGGTCCTCAGAGGTATTAATTGGCATATCTATTCCCACAAATAACTGCTGGGGGATGGGGCGAGTCTTCTGGCTGCCTGTTTCCAACCCCCAAGCTTTCCTTCTCCAAGGCAGCTTTGTAAGGAGGAGGAGGGGGAGGAGGAGAGCCTCTGGGCCCTGGGGACCGGCCAGCCCCCTCTGAGAGCCAAACCCCACATGGACTGGCTGGGCTCGGGGTGAATTAACAGGCTAAGGCGATTGCAAGCATTTGAAAAGGGGCCTTTATCTTGGCTAATGACTCTAGTAAAGAGTGATTGAAAAGGGACCTCTGGCAGGCTGCGCTGAGGGGTCAGGCAGGGGCAAGACCAGCAAACGGGGTCAGGAGAAGTGCTGGGAGCTCCCCCTCCCCTTCCAGGGCTCATCCGGGATTGTGGGACTCATACCCCTCTCTGGCGTGTGCCAACCAGTTGCACCCCCAAGTGACGCCCCCCCCCCAGGCTAGCGCCTTTCCTTCGGCTCCTGAAAGAAAACTGGAAGGAATAACTTCATTCCCAGGAATTCAGGAAGTTGTTGAGTAAGCGAGTAAGAGTCTGGGGAGCACAAGTTATGACTTGCTGGAGGAGCAGACAAAGGCCGGAAGCCCCTTTTCCTCCCCCCGTCCAGCTCTCCTGGGGTACTCTGGCAGGGGTGGGGGGCTCATTTGATTTGCAAGGGAGGGAATCATTTTAGAGCAAAGGTGCCCCATCCCCTTGCCCATCTCAGGGGGGTTGCAAGAGTGGGAAGCAAACACCCCCAGAAGGGGGCACATCACCTCAGCCCCTTCCCTGGATGCCTGATCCCCTTGGATCAATCCCATCTGTCTTTGCCTTGGACCATCATCCCCGGCCTTGCTCTTCTGTATTGAGCCTCCTCCAGGTTGCCTCTGACCCGGGGGGCGGAGGGGCGCTCTGCTTCTCTTCTCTGGAGCCTGGGCTCCTCCGTTCTTGACAGGCTGCCCACCTCTCCAGCCAGGCCGTTTGCCGGGCATTGTCCCCACAGCCCAGCTTGACTGGCGAGAGCTCAGCCCGGCTTCTTCCTTCCCGGGCTGGGCCGAGCCAGGCTCTGCTTATCAGCCAGATCCAGGAGTCCATCGGAGGCCCCTGCCAGTCCTGTCCCTCCAAAGAACCCAGCCGGGTGGAAGCGTCACCCTTCCAGGCCTGCTCTTTGGGGCTCACCCCAACTCCCCTGGGCCATTTGCAGGGCAGCTGCCAATGAGAGCCCCACAGGTGGGCTGGGCTGTGTCAGGGCACCTTCAGGCCTTTGGACGGTGAGCTAGCTCAGGGAGCCCTTGGCCTCGAGGTCGGGAGGGGAGAGTGTAAAATCCACTGCCCTCCCCTGCAGGAGTGGTGTTCACTACAGGCTTTGGAGTGCTTCTTTGGAGGCTCCCAGAATGGTTGGGGTCTGGACCCTCCCCCTCCCCAGGGCCCTGGCATGCGTGAAGGCGTCTTCTTCAGTGGCTGCTTTTGCCCAGCTTGGCTGGACTCTGCCTGGACCATTGGCCGTAAGGAGGCCCTTCAGCTCTGAAGAGGGACCGAATGGCTTTGAGCCAGTCCCAGGGCTGGTGCTTGCCTGCCCGCCCGACCAGCCCTGCGGGAACCTGCCCTTACCTCAGCGGGAGGGAGGGGGGAAGACCACCCAGCAACTGCCACTCAGCTCCCTGGCTGAGCTGCAGAGACCCTGTAATTACCCAGAGAGGCTGAGTGTTTATGGAGATAAGCTGAGAGATGTGAGGCTAAAAATTAATACCAGGTGGAAATCTCACACTTCGTCTCTTTCTCTTTCCCCCTTTGCTCCCCAAACCCCCCCTCCCCTTTCCTCTCTTCCCAACCTCCTTTTTTAATTGTTTATCCCACTGACTGTTTCTTTAACCTCCCCCCTCCCAGAATGGAGCGGAGGACAAGAGGGGGGGATGTCAACCTCGAACTTACAAAGGGTCTCTCTCTCTCTTCCCCCCCCTCCACCCCCTGACTGGCAACCTTGGCAAATTCTGGGTCAGCCTTTCCTCTGCCCAGCTGACGAAGCGGCTCGCGAAGCTTGGGCTCCTGGGCGCTGCCTGCCCTCCAGAGGGAAGTGGCCACTGGTTACCGAGCATGTAAAGAGCTGCAACCGCCCCAGCCTCCCTGATAGGAGAGGTTGCCAAGCACATCTGGCTTGGCCAGGTTGGTGACAGCTGTTCTCCTTAATTCCAGAAAGAGGCAAGGATCAAAATGGAGACGGGAGCCAGCCTCTTTGTGTAACTGAACACTTTGCACCCTGTCTTAAAATCCAGCCGTCCTCTGATAATAAAGCAGGAATGTCTTGTGAGGGAGAGGGAGCTCCTTTGGAGGGGGGGGGCAGAGAGACATTGAAAGGACCCACAAAGGGTGCTGCTCTAGGCGGATTTTATGTCTGTCCTCAATTTGGAAACAATTAAACCAGAAGTTTCCCCTTCAGGTTATATAGCAGGCCAGTCATTAAAATCTGTTCTGTCCCTGTCAATCAGAGCCAGGAAGCCCCCCCCCCTCGATACCCCCCTTGCCTCCAGATGGCAGCCCGGCCCCCTCGCTGACAGATCGAGAACCAGAGATGTTGCTCCTTCAGCCTTGGGGGAAGCTATCCAGGGTTGTTCAGTCAGTAAACCTTGGTTAAGCCAAGGACAGCTTAGCCAGCTGACTAAGCGCTGACTAATTTCCTGGACTTGTAGCTCTTGTTGGGGGTAGACTGCTCCTGAGTTGGGTGTTTCATTGCCGTGGACTTGGTCTTAACTTTCCGAGCCCCCCACTCCCAGGAATCGGGGAATCTTTCTAGGACCAGAGAAAGCTTCTGCTTAATTTGCTGTCCCCACAATGGGCAACCGGATCCCATTTGGGCAGCAATGACCCCCCCCCCCAAACGGGCTGAGCCTGAACTCTGATCGGCTGAGTGGGCTCAGCTAGGGGGGCCCCAGGAGGGCAGGCGGCCACTGGGGTGGGAGGGGGCGGCCCTCCAGGGCAAGGAAGGGGCCCACATTCCTTCCCCCTAATTGGAAGGGTCTGGCTGCCGCCTCCTCCTCCTCCTCGCAGACCCTGAGAAAAAAATCCTTTGCCATAATCACATTAAGATGAGAAAATTCGCCCGGCTCGGAAACTGGAGAGCTTTGGATATGGAGCCTTTTCTTCTCCTTCCCCAGGAGGCTTTATCTGGCCAGGGGGAGATTAGGGAAGGGGGCTCCCTTTATGGTGGGCTGGGCAGGTGGTAAGTTAATGCCGGGTTTGCGTGCAGGGCCATCTCCAGGTGACTCAGGCTGCCCAGCCCCCAGATGAGACCGGAGCCGAGTGGTGTGTGTGTGTGTGTTTCGTCTCACCCAATGCTGGGTAAAATAAGGAATATCCAGGAGGGATTCCCCCACCCCTGTGAGTCACTCCTCATGGCTTCCCCCCTTCTTCCTTGGCTGCTATCCAGTCTCTGCCATGGGGGGCGGGGGCTTGAGCATCCTGTAGGCACTCCATCTCCACCTGGGGTTTGGCATGGGAAAAAGGGGGCTGGATTGGTTCCCACCTGCCCTGCCTCCCCTGCAAAAGGCTTACAAGGGCTTTTACCTCCCAGCATTTGAGACTTTAAAAAAGAGTCTGGCTCTCATTTTACTATAGCAGCAGAGAGTAACTTAGCCCCCTTACTGAAGAGCGGCTGGGGCCTCTCCTGCCAGCCCACCTGGAGAGGAAGAGAGGGTGACATCTCCTTCCTGCCCCTGGTGGCTCTTGGCTGGCCGGCTCCCTCGTCCTCACACCCTGCAGCTGCAGGACTCCTGCTCTCTCTGGCTTGGATGGGCTTCTAGGAGGTTGGAAAGGGCAGGCCGGGAGGGCTGGGAACAGGAGAGGAAAGGAAGGGGAAAATGCTGGGCGAAGCAGTTCTGGCTTTCTCTGCTGCCAGCTGCCCACCAACTTTCCCTCCCAGCCAGCGCTCAGACACCAAGTGCTGTTGGGGGGGACGCAGGGGGGGCGTATGTCCCCAAAGCATTCCAAAAGGAGAAGGGGGGGTACAGCAAAAGTCAGCCAGTATAGCTACTCAATAACATATAAATCATAATTTATTAACTTTATGCGCCATCTGATTCCCAGGAACCAGCTTTGACTTTCCTGTGGCCTTGACTTTCTGGTCTGGCCTATCTCTAGGGCTTGCACGCCTGACTGTGCTGCCCCTTGTGCCCCCTTCTTATACTTGAGTGAATCAACAGGAGGGTGTCTGCCTCAGCGGCTTCCAAGCGTTACTATCTCCTACGTCTTCAATGTTCCCACCCTCCTTGCCTGCCCAATGGAGGGCCTGCCATCATCTCTGCCAGGGTGTCTTCTCTGTTCTCTACAGTGGCAGAATTTGGGTGAAAGAATTGTACGTTGTGAGTGGGAGGGGAGGCATTTGGGAGGATGCACAGGGTTAGAACTCAGCAGGAGATGCTGCCTACAATCCAATTTGGCATCCTTGTCTCCTTTTTGGCCTGTCCCATATCTTGTGCCCCATAGAAATCAGAGCCTTGTGGCCCTCCTCTCAACAGGAGCCTCTTTTCTGCAAAGTGGGGCCAGCCGGGTGTGACTTCCCCAGCCTCAGACTGTTGCTTGGTCAGGAAGCGGCCGGCCCAGATGGGGATTTTCCATCAGCACGCGGAAGCAAACTGGGGAACTGGCCAGATTTCCCTCTTTGGATGTGTCTGGTGGGGAAGCTGGTTTTGAACCGAAGCCACTGCGGCCCCCTCTGCCCCCCCCCCCCCCCCGCCACCCAAGCCTCCCTTTGGTGTTTCACAGGCAGCCGGATTTCTGCCTGGAGCCAATTAGGTCCAGATTCCGATCATCTAATCATCTCCACATTTCAGACCCTGGAAGTTTTGCTGGGAAAAAGGCAGCCTGGCCTGCATGCGCCCTTCAGCTTTTGGCTCCCCTCCCCAGCTTTGTGTCTTGGGTGCCGCTTGCTTCCTACCCCTCCAGAATGGGGCAGCCGTGGGGAATCTTTGCATGAGACAAACATCACCCTCTTCTTCGGTGGGTTTGGTGCTGAGGGACACTCCCTACTCCCTGTTTCTGGAGCAATTCCACTTGCAGCAAGCCTCAGGAAAAGCAGGCTGGTTGATCCAGGGGCTAACCAGGAAATCTTCAGCCTCTGGGCAGAATTTGTTTTGTCTAGACGACCATTGGGTCAGGGCCGGGCCAACCCCTGCAGCCTGGCGCGGCTCTTTTAATGGAAGCAGAACCGAAGCTGGGGGGTCCATCCTGACTTCGGAAGGGCCTGCTCAAGGCACAGGGCTGGGGCCTTCCAGCCTCTCTCCTCCAGGGGCCAGAAATGGGGGCAGTGCAAATGCCCCTCCCAGGTCTTGTTGGCATCCCTCAGAGCTGGGAAGAGGGGAGGGGAAGCTGACCGTAGAGCTGGCAAGCCTTTCCAGGTGGTCCACTTGACCTGGCCAGCCTTGACTCCAACAAAGGGCACCGAGTGGACAAAGGTGCAAACAAGTAGAGGGTCTTTTGAAGAGTGGCACAGCCCCCCCCATAAAGGATCTGACTGAAAAGTATAACTGGGCTGTCAAGTGGGTGAGAGTAATTGTTTAATGTCTCCATTACGCTTTGTGTGTGTGTGTCCCCATCCACTCGTTCACGCGCCAGGTTGCTCAATCATGCATGGCATGTTACTTGGGAGGGGGTGTGCTAAGCAAACAGAGAGGAGATGTCTTCAGGCTCTTCCTTGCTTCCCTTGCCAAAGCACGCACGCACACACACACACACACACACACACACACACACACAGACAGACAGAGTGGGGGAGAGAAAACCCACTGAAAGGACTAAGCAGGGGGATGAGGCCAGGCAAGATTTGGGGCTGGGCTGGAAGACAAGGGGAGGGACCCCATGTGGGCTTCATTCCCACATTCCCTTTTTGGGGGGCAGGATAAGCCCTGCAGGGCCCAGTGAGGGGCCCTCAGCAGCGCCAGGCCACTCCTTCCCAACTGCACAAATATTGGCCACGGCCCAAAGAGAACAGGAGTGCTTGACCGGCCCTCCCCAAGGCTGGTTCTCTGCCCACACTCTCGCCTTTTCCTCTCTGCCCTGCCTTGCTCAGCCTTCCTGCCCCGCGGGCCCCGGGGATTTGGGACTGCAAGGCCTCCAGGGCTGAGGTTTACGACCCAGGAGCCTTTCCTGAAAAACTGACTAGCCCAAGAGTGCTGGTCAGTTGCTCTGCACAATTTCCTGGGCAGTCTGGCTTTCCAACATTGAACACGGGGTGGGGGGTGGGGGGTTCTGCACCACCTTTCTGGATGGTGGCTGGGCTGAGCCTCCCTCGAGGAAGCCCGAAGGGGCCATGTTGCTTTCCTGGAACAATTGCCTGGGGGAACTAACCCTCCCTCCTGTACTGGGGGGGGCAAGGGGGGATCTCCCTTGTCCCAAGGCTGATGCCTGCAGATGGGTGGATGAGGGGCAGGTTGGACCTCGCCTGCAGCAGGCTTTGTTTTGAACCCCCATCTATCTCGGGAGCTGCCTTTGCTATCCTGATCCTGGAAGGGGTCCAGGCACCAACAAGTGGGAGGGGCTGTCTGGAAAGCAGCTGTGCCCCCCCCCCCCCAGTGGGGGAGCACTCCCTCCATTCTCAAAGGACCCTGATCAGTGGCTGGGAGGGAGAGTTTTTCCAGAGATCGCTGAAAGGTTGGGGCGATCCACCCCAGGAGCATTTTTTACACAGGGCGCTACCTCACAAGGCCCAAGCAGGAGGCATTGAGTTTCAGTGGGGAGAGGATCCGCTCCTTCCCCACATAGCAGGAGGGAGGGAGGCTTTTTTCTTTTGGAAAATTCCTCCTATAACCCACCAACTTTCCACAAACAAAAGCCAGGTTGCCAAGCCAGGATTTTTGAACTGCCCTCTCTGTAGAGGGGCGGGGGCTTTCCCCCATGCCTCCCCCCCACCTTGGCAGTGCAGCGCAGCGCATCCCCCCCCCCCGGGTGGATGCTCTGGGTCTTTCTGTAATGGGAAACCTGCTAGAAGGGGGCCTTGGGGCCTTCCTCTCAGGTTTGGCTCCCGAGGCCCCAGAATCCGAAACCAGCAGGGCAGCCCCTGGGGGGAAGCACTGCCCTCCTTCTCCATCCCCCCATGGAAGCCTGTACAGGGAGCATCACTCACCCACAAGAGAAACTGAGTGAATGGGATGAATAGATAGATGAGTTGCCTCTTTCTCTTCCTTTTTAAAAGGGAAGGGATGCCAGAATGTGGAGACGGTGGGGGGGCACTTTAGTTCTCCTTGAAGGGCAGAGCTGGCTTGTGGCTGCAGTTCATCCCAGATGGGATGTTTTCCCAGACAAAAGTGGGGGGGCTGACTTGGACTCCCTCAATTCTTGCTGGCTTGAAGTGCTTTAGGCCTCTCTTCAGCCTGGCCAGTGAGAGACTTCAGGCTCAGGAGTTGAGCACACACACACACACACAATTGGGGGAGGGGGGGCACCAGGCAACCAGTCTCTCCAGACCAGCCTGTGTCCCTCAAACCTTTCAAAACCAGCAAAGAACTCCTGCAAGGAGCCACTTAAAATTTCCAGGGTACCTAAAACCTGGCCAAGTGGTGAGCAAGGCAGGACTCTCCATCGGCCTGGGGTGTCCCTGCCCCAAACCTATCATCTCTCACCCCGCAGGGTCGCGTAGATGCCGACCCTTTGAGAAGGCCAGATCCAGGGGGGCTCCGAGGCCGGACTCCAGGTGGCTTTTGCTGCCCGCGATGAAGGGGGACGGCGTCCAATCCTTCCGGGGCGTCCCTTCAGGACCCGGGGCTGGAAAGCATCTTTTCGGGGAGTGCGCAGGTGAGCGGGGGGGCCCCCTCCTCCTCGGGAGGGGCGGGGCGGGCGGGCGGCTCTTAAGGCGAGGCGCGCCGGCGGAGCCACCAGCGGCAGCGGCGGCGAAGAAGCTTTGCTCGCGCTCCTCTCGCGCCGGACCAGGGACCAGCCCGGCCGTCCCCGCCGCCGCCATGGCCAACTTCACCGGCAGCTGGAAGATGCGCAGCTCGGAGAACTTCGAGGAGCTGCTGAAGGCGCTGGGTGAGCTGCAGGGCCGGCCGGGGAGAGCGCGAGGCTGCACTTGGGAGGTTAGGCTGAAGGGGTCCGGGGACCGCGCAGAGAAGGAAGGGGACGGGGAAGCCGCTCCCACTCCCGAAACCCCGAGCGGCAGCGAGCTAGGAAAAGGCGGGGACCGTCGGCTGCTCCGGGCGGGCTGGGGGCTTCGAGAGGGACCTCAGGTACGGGACCCTTCTGAAAAGGCTCCGATCACCCTGGAGATGGGGATCCGCGCTCTGGGGGCGCCTCCCTCCCAGGACCGCTTCTCCAGCATCTTTCGCTCCCCCGGGACCCCAGGGGCTGGAACCCGAGAAACAGCGGGTGGGGGGTGGGGCAGAGTCGAGCCCTTGCTCCCGTCTCAGCCTCTTCCCTTCAACAGCGCCGTTTCCTCCCTGGGAGAGATCGGGGAGCGGGAGGGACGGCACCCCAGGTGAGCCTTCAAGACCGCGTCTGTCTGTCTTTCTCCCTTTTATTCCCAGGATTAGAAAGGCAGAAAGCACGCGAGGCAGAACAGCGCTCTCTTTTCACCAGCAGTTCTGGGGGATTTGCTCCGCTGGGGAGGCCGAAGCAGAAGGGGAGGCTCGGGTTCTCCCGGGGCAACGATTTAGCCACCAAGCAGGGGCTCTGCCCGGTCCTTCCCTGACCCGGACAGTCCTCCGTGGCCCTTGCCGGGAGCAGCCAGGATGGAAAATCCACCCCTCACACATACACACACCTCCTCAGCCTTCCTCCTCCCTTCCCTTCCCTCCTCCACCTTCAACTAAGAAAAAAACATCTTTTCCAGGCAAGCTGGAGCCCCCCCACCCATCAACCTAAAGCTAGCAAAGTTAGGGGGAAAGGGCTGCTTTTCAAGCCTGTCTTTTTTCTGAGGGAGGTCTCTGGCTCTTGGCTCCTCTAACTCAGACCTGCCCCCTCCCCTTTTCTCTTTTCAAAGCAGGAGGAGATTGAGGAGTGGGCGGGTTTGCAAATTCCTTCCATCTTGGGGAAAGCATAGTTCAGGATAAATATCAAATCCTCAGGTTTCCTCTTCCCCATAATTCCGCCTCCTGCCTCCCAGATGGGGATAATTTGATGCCTGGAGGAGTGTGGAGGAGAGGCCGAAGTGGAATTCAGATGTGCGTTTGTGCATCTCTGTGGAAGTGGGGGGGGGGGGCGCCTGGGGCTCAGGGACTGGCAGGAACCTGGGCCACTTAGAAGCCAGAGCTGTGGCCCAGTCCTTTGGGGAGGAGATTCCTGGAGAAAAGGAGATAAAAGGGCATCAAGAGCCATCTTGCTCTTGAAGTGGAAAGCGCAAAGGCAAGTCTGGGCTGGAGCTGCTTGGGGAAGAAGAGTGAAGTGAATCCTCCAGCCCTAGAGGCAGTCTATCTCGGTGGCCAATCTAGCATCAAGGCCTTTGGGGGCCTAATCCTGCTCTACAGTTGATACCACTGAGATGTCCCTGAAAGTTGTGAGGGCTCCCCCAGAATGGCAGGCTTCCTGAGCGGCCCAGTCCTGCCATGTTGTCCTATCCCCCTTTCTTGAAACCCGCCCCCCCCCCCCACATACATATCTGGCAGAATTCTTTGTTTTCTCCCTCTTTGGCCCTGGCCACCTCCCTCACAAGATGGCCATTTTTGCTCACCTCTTGCGATGGCATCTTGTCCTCACCAAAGAGAAATGTGGCAGCTGGCTGACTCCGGCCAGCCAAGGGCCACAGGACACGTTTTTCCACGCAGGCTGAAACAAGGTTGGCCCCATCTTTGCTTTGAAAGGGTGAGGCTCCTTTGTGCCCCTGCTGCTCTCCACTTTCTGCTTCATTGGGGGAGGCTCTCATTCCAGTTATGGGGTGGGATAAGCGCCATTGGAAAAAGAAAGCAGACGGGGTTGAAAACAGTCTGCCCAGGACAGGCAGGGAAGCTTCGGCGCTGATTGGATCCAGACCCCTTGGAAAATCTGATTTAATAGCAAGCAAAACAAAGCAGTGGGAGCCAATGCAGAGGAGAAAAATCTGCCTGACTTAGCTGGCTGGGGAATGCTGGGAGTTGAAGTCCACAGGTCTAAGGTTGCCAAGGTTGGAGGCCTCCCCCCCTCCGGTTTACACCTTCCTGGAATTCAGCCAGGCTGCCTGGAAGTTCGTGCCACAGTTTTCCCACATCCTCTCTGCCTTTTCTGCCTGTTGCACAATAGTTAGCTCCTACAACTCTGTTGGCACAGCTTCCCTCGGGTTGTGCAAGTTCTAGATGACTGTTTCTTCGGAAACATGACAATGTCCCTCCTCACCCCCAACTCTCCTTAAAGCCTGTCATTGCCTCATATGCCGCTCCTTCAACCTGGCTGAAGGCCCACAGCTGCAGGGGTGTGTGTGTGTGTGTGTGTGTGTGTGTGTGTGTGTGTGTGATCTGCGCGCTTTAAGAAAGAAAACAAAAAGTCAAAGAATGATACCAATGAAGTAAGAAGCATCGGAAAGACGAACAGGTTGATTGTAGCATCAGCAAATTTGTCGTGCAAAGACACGCAGGAATGTGCACATACGGAGGGGGCGGCGGAGGAGGGGGAATTACAAAATGGGGCCCCCCACAGCTGGAGAGCTGGGTGTGTCCCTTGCAAATTGAGCCCAGCTGTAAACACAGGAGTGAAGAAGCCCCATTTGAACGGGTGTGACTGGCAAGCCCTTGACAAAAGGGTGACTCAGCCACAGGCCTCTTCTGAGCCACTGAGGAAAAAGTCACCCTTGAACCCGAGCCAGGGCTGCATTGGTGGAAGTCAGCTGGCCTCCAGACTCCAGCAGATAAAGTCCTAAAGGTTCAACGTCCCCCCCAAAAAACCCTCCTGGAGGAGAAGTCCCATGTTCCCCTTCCTGGCCAGCTGGATCCAGGGTGGGCAGGATCCATGGCAGAAGAACAGCTCCAACCTTCGCTGGGGATCCCAGATTTGGACCGAGGGGGATCAGGTTTCACCCCAGTTCAGTCTGGGAGGCCATGTCTCACCCAGGGTCCCTCGGGGACCGGCTCATCTCGCCCCTCCATCTTCTTCCAGGGGTCAACGTGATGCTTCGGAAGATCGCGGTGGCTGCAGCCTCCAAACCAGCGGTGGAGATCAAGCAGGAGGGACCCTCCTTCTACATCAAGACCTCCACCACGGTGCGCACCACAGAAGTCCGTTTTGAGGTCGGGGAGGAGTTTGAGGAGCAGACGGTGGACGGGAGGCCTTGCAAGGTGAGGGACAGGCGGGAGGAAGGCCCATGGCTGGAGGGAGATGGTGTCTGTGGACCAGGGGAGGGGTCATTTCTGCTGGGTGAGGCATCCCCTCCCTTGACAATGCAGGCCTCTTTGCTCCGGAGAAGGGCCTCCAGCTGCACAGAGGCTGTTGTGAGAAACAGAGGCTGCCCCTCCCTGCAAAGGGGACCGCTGGCTTTTGTGATTGCCTCCCTTCCCCAAGTATAGGCCCAGTTGTCTCCCTAGCTAGACCAGCTGCAGCAAAAGGTGGGCAGCTGCTGGCCCTGCAAAAAGGCCAAGTTGAGGGGAAGAAGATGGCCCTCCCACTGGCCCTCCTCCCATCTCCCCAATCCTTTCTGCATCTCAACCCACGAAGAGGCATCTCTGCCCTCCCAGGCCTTCTAGGGCTCCCGGCAGACAATGACATCAATGCAGGGGGTGGGGGACAGGGAGACTCCTGCGGCCTTTCAAAGCCTCTGCCCTCTGGCTGCCCGCTCCCTCTCAGTCAGCCCTTCCTCCCCAATGATGGATGAGTTGCCCTGCAAAGTGAAACAAACTCCTGGCACATCGATGCCACCTCCTTCTGTCAGCCGCCTGCCGGGTGACAAATGAATGTGATGGAAGGGGGTTACTTGCCTTCGCTGGCCTCAGCAGGCCCCTTTGCTCAAGGGGGGCGGGCATTTGCTTTGTTTCCTGACTTTCCAGAGTTTGGCCAAGTGGGAGAACAACAACAAGATTGTATGTGAGCAGAAGCTGCTGAAAGGAGAAGGGCCCCAAACCAGCTGGTCCCGGGAACTGACCAACGACGGGGAGCTCATTCTGGTGAGGACCCCACCCCCCTTTCTTCTCGATTGGCAAGGGGGACCCAGCCAGTGCTGCGGTTCTACCTCATCCCCTCCTTCCTCAGCTGCTTTTTTTGGTTGACCTAAAGTACAGACTTATGCCAGGATTGGGCTCTGCGACACACAGTGCAATATCCAAACCTCGGCTGCACCTTCTCAACACCCCTCCCCCCCCCCATGGCACAGGAGGTGGGAGCTGCAGAGAAAGCCTCCCCCCTACAGAGCCCTTTTCCCTCTTGAGGAAGGCAGGAAGAGCAAAAAATCCAAACTGTGTAGTTCTCCCATGTCCCAAGGTCCAGATTTGGGGGGAGGGCAGCCTGGGGGGGGATGCCCTCACACCCCTTCTCCCCCCTTTGCTCTCCAGCCTGCAAGAGGACGAGAGCCACTCCTGCTTCCCCCTCAACTCCTCCTTTGCTTTCTCAGACTATGAAGGCCGACGACATCGTCTGCACGAGGATCTACGTTCGCGAGTGAGAGGCCTCCAGCCAGCACCAGAAATGATGGGGGGGGGGGGCAGACCGGACATCCCGGGAGCATCCCTGCCCTGCAGCCCAATGCCAGCCTTCCTCACTGCCTGGTCTCTATTTTCTGTCTGTGGCACTGTCTGCAATGAGACTAAAGAAAACCCTTCAGAATGGTCCTCCTACCCTGGCTGGAGGGCTGAAGCAACCACTCCTCTTCAGAGCACCCCCCTCCCCGACCCGCTCCCCCCTTTGCCCCTTTGGAGGAGGCGTACAGAGGTCTGCCTTGTTTGGGCGATTTAACCGTGGAATCCAGGGTCAGGCTTGGGGGTCAGGACTCAGGACGTGGCCCCTACAAGCTGGAGCCTCTTCTTGCTCTCCCCTTTGGGATGGGGCGGGGGGGCTTCTCTTCGGGTGTCCCTGCTGCCCCCTCCTCTTTGTTCCTGGCTGGTGTTTGCTGCTCCTCGTGCTGAACCCCCAAAGCAGCAGCAGAGGTCTTTGTTGCACGGACCCACCAAAAGGCTGGTGCAGATCTGCCCCCCCCCCGTTCCTTTTAGTGCGAAGTCTGTAACATTTGTGAAGATGCCTTCATTTCCTTCCCCCCCCACCTTGTCTCCATTAAAGCTTTTTCCGGGTCTCCTGCCTCCGTCCTTTCTATGATGCGGGAGGCGTTTCCTAGCCTCAACTCCCTCCATGCCCAGTTGGTGCCCCCCTTGCCTTGCCAGTCTCTCTTCTCAATCTCACCATCTGGCACTTTGTCTCTCCTGGAACTGGGGAATTCGGGAGGGGGGGCCCTAGGAAACCATCTCTGAAGCCCTTTTGATTCATTCCCACCCCATTGGACCCCCATCCTACTTTTTTAAGGCTCCAGAGGGGGAACTCAAAAGGGTCCATTGTTCCTTGGGGGGTCCCCATTATAGGAGGGGAGGGTGAAATTGGGGCCCCTGGAATCCAGGCTGAAGTCTTTCCAAAGGGTTCTGGGCCTGCACTGCTTCAGGATTGGGGGTGCCAGGCCTCAGAAATTCCTGACAGCTTTAAATCAAGGTGCCCCCCCAACCAGCAGAAGCACAGGGGCTTTGGCCCGAGGGGGAAGCCAAGTTGCCCCCTTCACCACTCTGCCAGGGCAACTGCAGAGACCCTCTGCCTGCCCTGCCCGGCTGCAGCTCCTCCCGGCCAGGTGGGCCCAACCTTGGAGAGGCAAGCGCTCCATCAAGGCCCCCTCCATTGCCATGGCAAAGCCAGGCACCCCTTCTGCATTCTGGGGCTAGGAGCCTTTGGCCTTATTCCAGGCAACCTCGCTTGCGGTGAACTTGTGCTCCGCTTTCCCTCTCGGGTTCCCAGGAAGGAGAACAAAGCGCCCACCCTCCTCCTTCCTCGCTCTGAAAGGGGCACCTTTCATCCTCAGACAAAGCCTGTCATGGCCCTCTCCCTCCCGGCGCCCGGCAGGTCAGAGGCCACAGAGACTGGCGATCCCTCCTCCAGCTCTGCACCGATGGGGAGGGGGGAGAGTTGGGGGGTGGCGTTTCAGCCCACCTCCTTTCCAGGAGGCTGAGGGATGATCCGCAAGGCTCCTGGACAGCCCTGAACTCCTGTGGCTCTCTGCACCTGCTGACCCCAGCCTGCTTGGGATCAAAATTGGCCGATGTCTGTCCACCACATCAGAGAGCTCAAGGGTCTCCCAGGCCAGGTGATCCTCTCGGAGGATCCCTGCCACCAACTGAGAAAAGGGCAGAGGAAGATGATCCTGGACCAGCAGACCCTTCCCAAATGACAAACAAGAAGCCATTTTTTTCCCTTGAAAAAAATAATAGGGTAGATTTGTTCCGTCATTTTTGTTCTAAATCCAGAGGGACCAGGAGTTCCAGGAATCTCTTCCCTTTGCAGTTCCGTAAAGAGTCCACCAGGGGCATAATTTACTGCCTAGAAGACATCTCTATTCCAGGAGTGATTTCCCCCAGTGGCCACCAGGGGGCAGGCTTCACTATCGCTCAGCTTTCCATCAGCCCTTCTAAGCCTTGGGATGAAGTTTTGTCCAAGGCTTGGGGAGAGGTCAAACTTCCCCCCCCCCCACCCCTTGCTTTGGTCTCGTGAGGAGCAAAAACCAGCAACGGAGACCCCTGAGAGGATACCTCAAAAAAGCTGGGGAATAGTAGAGCCCCTAACGTGGACCCTTTCTTCTCAAAGCAAGGGCCTTCCTCGCTGGGTTTCTTGTGCCTGGAGAAAAGAGGGTGCAGGCAAACGAGAAAGCCTCAGGCCCTTTCATCAGCCCTTCTGGGATGGAAAAGGTGTGGGGTCCCAAGCATCCCACGCTCTTCTCTCTCCTTGCACCAACCTGCCCAAATGTTCCCGAGGATCTGGGGACCCCTGTGGAACCCTCCGCAAGGGCCCCGACGGTCAGGAGAGGAAGCCACCCCCGACCAGGGAGACTCCGTGCACTGGACTCGTAGGTCTGAGCATCTCCTCCCCACCCCCTTTCCCCGTAAGGCCCACAATCTGGCAGCCAAGCTCTGCTTTTCCTGCACTTTCAAAGAGAGAATTAAGTTCCATTTGGAAATTGGAAACCGTGTGCTGAAAAAAGGGCTTCTTTCTGCAGCCCCCAGCTCCTCATAAAAATTTGGCAAATCAAAGTTTGGTTGGTGGAATGCCTGCAAACCCTCCCCCATCCGAGAGAGCCTCCCTTCCGCAGCCCCAGCACTCATTTCCCGGACTGCCTCCTGGTCCCCAATCAGAAGCAGAACTGGGAGTTTGTGGGGAGGGGCTAGCTGGGCCTAGCGCCCATCCCACCTTGTGGGGAATCGGCTTGTTGTGACCCCTAAGTGGGCCATCCAGCTCAGAAGCTGCAACCAGCATCCAGGGCTGCATTCACACACTGATCCAGAGGAAGCTACGAGCGAGCTAGCGAGCGAGGGGACGGTGGGTCCCATTGCACGAAGCTCCAAACAAAACGGGGGGGGGGGGGGGGAGGCGGGGCAGTATCAATAACCAGGCAGACAGCGATCTGGAGAATCTCCTTGTTTCCCTTGAAGCAAAATTCAAGTTAAGTTCTGCAGAGCCCGGAGAGCCACCCAGGGCCTCATCCGATTCCCACAGACGCTCAAAACGTCTTTGTGTTTCTTCCAGTCGATTTGCAGACAGGAGGCAGAGAAGAGGAGAAGCAAAAAAAATAAAAAGAGGAAAAGCAAAAAGTGGGGAACGAACTTCGAAGGTTCCTCAGCAGACACCAAGCTTTGCTGGGTTTGGAAACCAAGGAGGGTCGGCTCTCCTCTCGCCTGGCCCCCATGCCAGACGGGGGCTGAGGGCAAGCAGCCCCACGAGGCCGAGAGTCCCCCCCACCCCCGCTAACAACTAACCCTGACTATGCTACCTGAAAAAGGCCAGCTATTATTCCAAATGCAATGGTGGAAAGAGGACGAGGCAGCACCCAGGATGAATGGCACAACCGCGAAGGCACTTAAAAGCCAAGGGGAGCCCACCAACCCCATCCACAGGCAGACTGGCAGCTGAAGGGATCCCCTAACGGTGTCAGCAGAGGGGCTTCCCTTGCGGGGGCTCCCAGGACGTGCCGAGGTCCAGCCCCCCGCCTGCCAGCCGCCACTTGGCTTGTCTGCAAGACCCCCATCCTGGCTAGATTTTGAAAAGGCCTAGGAATCAGCTGGGAGATGGAGGCGTTCCCACGGCCCCTGGGGCCCCTTGCCCATAGAAGACGGCCAAGCCAAAGTCAGGACAAATCCTGGATGCAAAGGAAGCTGCCCTGCAGCAGACGGGCGGGGGGGGGGCGGGGAATGGGGGGGCTGAGTGTTTTGTTTCTCTTTGGAATCGGGCTCTCCTAGGGAGAAACCAGTATTATTGTCCGAAGCTGGCAAATTAGGGCAGGCTCAGAGCAGTTGGGCACAAAGGGGAAACGTCCAGCTGAGGCTCTAAAGTTGATTTCTAGCCCGGAATCCTCAGGGGAGCTAAGACTCTCTAAGCTAAATGGGGATTTTCAGAGGCAGCCAACCTCCAGAGGGTTGGGGACCTTTGGCCAAAAGAGGGACTTTCTGCACCCTTGACTGCTCTGACTGGACATCCACCGGCAGTTGGGCTTCTTAAGGCATCCTGGGCTTTTCCCCACCCCGGGCTACGAGGTCTGGCACTGGACGTTGTGGCGCAGAGGGTCTTCGAAGTCGCCTTCGTGGTAGAAGTCACTCTGGAAGCGACGGCTGGAGAAGTCCGGCTGGGGGAAATACTCCCGCAGCTCCACCTCCTCCATGTCCTCGGTGGCCATCACCTCTTCGTGTCGGGGGAAGAAGGACTGGAACTGGCGCAGCTGGTGGAGAGGCAGCCAGCCGGGCTCCGGGAATTTCACCTGGGCAGCAGAGGAGGAAGGGCAGGGGTGTGGGCAGCTGGAGCTGGGGGTGGGTGGGGGAGAAAGCCAGGCTCCTCCCCAGCGGGACAAGCAGCAGGAATTGGGAAACGAAGAAATGGGGAGCTATGGGGGCCCCAAGGCGGCCAATGGCTCTGGCTCTCCTCCTCCTCCTCCTCCATCCCTCGGTCAGATCAGGGTCTGGAGCCAACCAGGTTGGGGGAGGGGGCCCCTGGGTAAGATTAGCGAGTTAGAAAACCTCACCGAGACTTTCCCAAAGGAACCGGCTGTGGGGAGCCGAGGGCCTCCGTACCTCGAAGTGGATAACCAGCCTCCCCTTCTGGCCGGGGCTGCGGTAGATGGGCATTCCCTCATTCGGGATGCACCGGATGTCCCCCGGCTTGATCACGCAGCCTGTGGGGCAGAGCAGGCAGGGTTGAAGGGCGGGCAGCAGCCGTATCCAGAAGGCTCCCAGGCTCTTCCCCAGCAAAGGGACCAGCGAGACCCATTTCGGCTTCTGAGGAGGGCCGCCCCTCCCTCCCTCCTCGCAAGCCCAGAGGGCGCCCCCAGCTGCTCACCGGGCCGCGAAGAGACCAGGAGCCTCCGGTTGTCCAGGGTCCGGATGACCTGCTTGCAGCCACACAAGGCGTCCACCAGCGGCACCTCCCGCCGGACAATGAGGTCATTGCCGCTGCGCTGGAAGACCGGGTGTGGCTTCTGGTCCAGAACGATCACTATGTCTCCGGGTTCAAATCCGGGGGCCTGGTCCCCCTCCTGGTGGAAGGTGATCTTCTGCCGGTCGGCCATGCCTGGGGGCGGTGGTAGGGGGGGTGAGAGCCGTGAGCTAGGAGCAGCCAATCTGTGGGGTAAACTCCTCGCCCACCCATGGGGCAGGGACTCTCCCGATATATTGGAGGGAAGGCAGGGGGGGTCTGTTGCTTGGCAACAGGCTGAGTCAGCCTGCGTTAATGAGTTAAATCAACCGGAAGATTAAAACTAACCAAGGTTATAACTGACTCAGGAATCTGGGGCTGGGCTTCTGTAACTGAACTGACATCCTTGGGGGTGGGAAGGGGGCCCAAGGAGGCAGAAAGGGAGCTGCAGCAAAGGGGCAACTGGGAAAGGGAAGCCAGCGAAACTCAGCCCCCCTGCCCTCCCTCCCCGCAGGGCTCACCTTTGTCCAGGTGGACATTGAGAATCTTCTTCTCCCGGATGACCTTCCGGCCATTGCAGGCAAGGCATCGGTCGAGGGGCCGCATCCATTCTCCTTGGCCCTGGCACTGCGAGCACATGGCTTGGATGTGGTGCACCATGTTGGGCCCTAGCTGGTGGACAATGACCTCCATGCCAGTCCCATGGCACTTGGGACATCGGACGTCAAGGCCCTCCCTGCCACCACGGCCTGCAAAGGCAAAGCGGTCAGTCGGAGGACACAAGGATGGCATCATTGGCCACTCACCTCGGACCCCTACGGAGGGGTCGCTCACCCTGCCCCACAGCAAAGCTCTCCGTCCCAGGAGCCCTCCCCCTCTTGCCTCTTCCCCATCAGGAGTCCGGTTGCCCGCCTCCTGGTGATCCTGCAGAAACGACCCCCATCCCCCGGCCTCACCGCCCTGCCAAAATCAGCCAATGCGCTCAGAAACAGCAAACTGAAAGGGGAGCCCTCCAAAAACCACTCTGCGCACAGCCGCTGGGCCCAAAACCCACCCGCTGAGCCAGTCCCTGGCTCAGTCACAGCTCCATTTGGCTAATTCCAGCTCCGGAGCATTTTTGTGGCTTCTTGAGCCTCTGAACACGCCCAAGACGAGAGAGCTTGATGCGTCGTGCAAACTTGGCTCATGGGCTCAGTTGGTATCGGGTGAAGCTTTGGGGCTCAGCAACAGGTCCGTCCTGCTCCCCAAGTCTCCCAAAGCGGCAGGCGGAGCCCCCCCTTCCCTGCTCCTGGGGGGAGAGCCCTGTGGCCCCACTCACCCCCACAGCTCCTGCAGATGACGTTCTTCTGCAGGGAAAGCTTCCGGGTGGCCCCGTTGTACAGGTCCTCCAGGGTGACGGTCAGCAGGTGGACAGCCGTTTTGCCTGCGGAGGGAGAACCCCAGAGACAAAGGGCTGTTTTCGGGAAGGAGAAGACAGGTGGGGGGGGAGGCGGTGGCTGTGATGACGGAGCCCCTGGGATTTGGGCAGGATGGGGCTTGTCGTCAGCAGCCTCGGTTCCCTCTGGGCCGGTGTGCAAGGGGAAAAGCAGCCATAGCAGGCTTAAGAGTGTCCGGAGCCCCACGCGACACAATGGGGCACACCTGGGGTTTCCCAGGAAACCAAGCACCCCCCCTGCACCTTCTGGGCACCAAGAGGGGTGAGGAGAAGGCAGGGAAATCAGGGTCCCCTCCCAGATCAGGCTCATCATTTGCCTTCCAGCCCCCACATCCAAGAAAGATCCAATCTGGCCCAGCCTCCCCTCCGCCAAGCTCACCTACCTCTCCTCTCCACCCGGGGGCCCTGCGTGCGGGCCCCTCCTCCAAAGAACAAGTCAAAGATGTCCATTGGGGGCCCAAAGCCGCCCCGCCCGGCTGCACCGCCCTCTTTCATGGCCCGTTCCCCGCCTTGGTCGTAGACGGACCTCTTGCTGGGATCCGAGAGGACCTCGTACGCCTGCGAGATCTGTTTGAACTGGGAAGGTGGGAGAGGGAGGCTAAAACCAACCCCCGAGCTGGCAGAATCCCCCCTTGTCGTGCCCGCCTTGGTCTCCCCACCTACCCGCTCCCCCTCGCTGGGGTTCTTGTCCGGGTGGTATCTGAGCGCCAGGCGCCGGTACGCCCGCTTGATCTCGTCCATCGTGGCACAGGGCTTGACGCCCAGCAGGTCGTAGTACCCCGTTTCCTTCACCATCTTTCCTCCGGAGGGAGCCCTAAGGGGGGAGGGAGGGAGGGCGGTTGCTACAGGGCAGCCTCCAGCGGATCCAGCCAATGAGACGATCAGTCAGAGGCCCACAAGGCTCTTTGCCCCATTGCCACAGACCAGCCGCCACCGACTCTGACAGCTGGCAGGTTTCACAGAAGGGCCGATCCGAGGGAGGGGAAACAGGAAGACAAGCAGCCTAAAAATGTCCCGGAAGCCAGGCGACTCAGCAGGGTTTTCTCCACCAGCAGCAGCAGCAGCAGCAGCCGAGCCTCTGCCGCTCAGACCCTCCTCCGCCCAGCCTCCATGGCGGCCAGCTTAATAGCCTGGCAAGGGAGCCGGAGCTGGGCGTGGGGCTGTGTCAGCATCTCAAGGCGCTCATTAGCCGGCCTGCCCCACAGGATGAGCGTGTGTGAGTTTTCAGTCTTGCAGGGCGTGGAGGGCAGATGGAGGAGGAGATGGGTGCACACCGGCCCAGCCGGCTCGGCCTGCCCTACTTTCCTTGGCTCCTTCTCGGCAAGCCCAGGGGATCTGTCGCCCCAAAGGAAAGTCACAGCGGAGCAGAAGGCTGCCTCCTTCCTTCGACCCCACCAGGCTCAGCCCCCCTCCCTCTCCAGCCCCACAGCCTGTTTCCTGGGTCCCTGATGGGCAGGGCAGGGGTGGCGTCCCCAAAGAGTTTCTGGGAGGGGTCAGAAGCCTCTCTGGACGCAGCAAAGAAGCCGCTCTCCCTTCCGTCCCCAGGCAGCCTTGTCACCCCTTCTGCCCAAGCGCCCCACAACTGCCTCTGCCAACCTCACAGCCCCCTCCCTCCAGAGCCCCGATGCGACAATCCACCTTCTCTGCAGTCCTCCTGTGCCTCCTTAGAGAACCTGACCCGGAGGCCTGAAAGGGCCCGATTCCCTGGAAATCCACAAGGTTGCTGAGCGAACAGTTTCTCACCTAGAAATCTCCCCGGTGGCAACTTTGTGGGCTCCGTCAGGCACCCAAGCGCGGGGTGGGGGGAGGAGACGCAACCGCTGCCACCTCCCACAGAGCGGCCCTGCCCCGTCAGCTCTTTCGGCAGCAGGGAACTCCTTCACGCCACCTCGCCCAAACAGCTGGGCCAAAACAAGCACCCGCAAACTCTTGCAAACTCCTGCCGTACTTCTTTGATGCCGTGGAATCCAGCCCTCCCCACCTCAAAGGAATCACTGGGAGACCTCCACGCACAGCCGTTGGCAGGCTGGCATAAGACGGGCTGGCACAAGAGTGCGAGTGACGCTAGGCACCTGCCAAGCACTCACACACTTACTCATGCATCCGCTGCAGAGACCTGGAGCCATCGGGTCTCATCTCAGGCCAGCCCCCCCCACAGTTGCTAACCCCCCTCTGGTGCACCTAAGCCCGGGCACCAGGCAAGGAGTCACAGGTCACACGCAGGAGCTTCATCTGCCTGCCGAGGGAAGTCATGGGGGGGGAGAAGAATGACACCCCCCCAGGGGAGAGGAGCAGAGCCTACTCATTTACACCTGGCCTCCTCTTGCAAATAATAATGGGTTACAGAGTGAGTAAGCGAAGGGAAGAAATGGTGTCCTTCCAAAGGAACTGAATGCCTTGGGTTGTAGGTTGTCCTCGACCTACGGCCTTTTGTTTAGCAACTGCTCAAAGTAAAAACAGCAGTGAAGAGTGGATCGGTCCTCACACTTATGACCGTTGCTGCATCCCCCACGGTCACAACTCAGATGCTTGGCAACTGGCACGTATTTAGGAGGGTTGCAGTGTCCCGGGATTGCCACTTGTGACTTTCCCAGTTTGCTTTCCACCCACAAAAGCAATGGGGGGGGGGGAGAGAAAAGTGTGATTGTCATTGATTCACCAGATAAGTGTGATGATAAAAGCTGTAAACGGAAGTTTTGACACAAAAAATTGTGGTTTTGTAAGTCGAGGACTACCTGTTGTTAGCCCCCCCCCCTTCACTCCTTTCCAGGTAGTGATGGGAGAGGCTGGGAAGCCCTCCTGAGTGAGCAGGAACCAACTCAGCTCCCAGCTGCCTTTGATCTCCTGGTGGCTCCCACTCCCCGCCCCGTCCCCGGGCTGGCTCCGGCAGAGCCAGAAGCCAGGAAAGTGCCCCACATCAAAGGCCCGCTCTCCGGGGCGCTTTCCAGGAGTTCAGGTCCCACATCAAGGCCAGGAAAACCATCGGATTCACGGCTTTTCCCCGCGGAGGCCAAGCCGCAAAGATCCCGAGATCAGACGCCTCGGTCGGGCGACGGGCAGTCCGGAGCTCTTGCCTAGCGGGTCCGGCCGCCGCTCCACCCAGCCTGGGAAAGCGTCGGTGGCCCGAAGCCCCTCGCCAGGCGCCCTCGAGCTGAGCCTCCCGCGTGGCCGGAGCTCCTGGGCGGCCACGAGCGGCGGGTCCCCCCCGGGAGCGCCCGGCAAGGCGGGCGGGGCGGCTGCGTCCCCCCAAAATCCCCGAGGGATGGGAAGCGCTGTGCCAACCGGGGACTGGCACGGGCAGCGCCGCCTCCGCCCCCGGCCGGGCTGCCGGACCCCCGACGGCGCGCCCACCCCCCACCCCCCGCCTTCGGGACTACACCTCCCATCCTCCCCAGCTGGGACGGGACGGACCCGACGATACTCACCCCCGTGCCCATTGGCCAGCCAGGCTTCTCCCGGAGAGGCCCCGCCTCTTTCCCCCTCCCACCCTACGCCGTCGCCATTGGGCCGTTCGGGCGGGACGGCGTTCCGCCCGGTGACGTCCATCTATTCGCCTTTGATTGGGCGCACGTTAAGCGCGCCGGCTACTCTGATTGGCCAGGGTGCAGTGAGGGCGGAAGTAGCGCAAAGTTTGCCCTGCGCCTATAAATGAGTTTATTCCACCAATTTCGGGATTTTCCCATTTAAGAAACGGGATTTTGGCACTGGGAAAGGAAGGAATAATTTGCTTTCTAAAGGTATCGAAGATCAGGAGGAGGAGGAGGCTCTGACCCCCCAGAGTCTGTAAGAGTGGGGCGGCATATAGGATGGAATGGAATGGAATTTTATTGGCCAAGTGTGATTAAACACACAGGGAATTTGTCTTTGGTGCATAAGCTCTTAGTGTACGTAAAAGTTACCTTGGTCAAGAATCATAAGGTACAACACTTAATGATAGTCATAGGGAACAAATAAGCAATCAAATCACATTAGGAAACAGTCAATATAAATCATAAGGATACAAGCAACAAAGTTACAGTCATAAGTTGGGGGAGAAGAGTGATAGGGTATATATAAATTTATGTAAATTTAAAGCATTACAGTATGATTTATTTATTTATTTATTTATTTATTGAATTTATTGAATTTATTGAATTTCTATACTGCCCTTCTCCCGAAAGACTCAGGGCGGTGCACAGCCACATTAAAATAACCTAGTATACAAAATTTAAAAGACAGTTAAAACAAATTAAATAATTTGGCTGGGAAGTTTTAAACACCCAAGAATTTAAAACACCCAATCCGGATTTTTGTCAAGCTAGTCCAGCTTGTTGAAAAAGTAGGGTATTAAGGGCACAGTGGAAGGTACGCAGGTCGGGGATCATGCGTATCCCCGGGGGCAGTTCATTCCAGAGGGTGGGTGCCCCCACAGAAAAGGGGGCACCCACCCTGGGGGTCGCCAGTCGACATTGCTTGGCCGACGGCATCCTGAGGAGCCCCTGTCTGTGGGAGCGTATTGGTCGGTGGGAGGCCATTGGCAGAAGGCGGTCTCATAGATATCCAGGTCCTAAGCCATGGAGCGCTTTAAAGGTGGTGACCAGCACCTTGAATCGCACCTGGAAGACCACTGGGAGCCAGTGCAGCTCGCGCAGGAGAGGTGTCACATGGGTGCGATGAGTCGCTCCCATAATCACCCGCGCGGCTGCATTCTGAACCAGTTGGAGCCTCCGAGTGCTCTTCAAGCACTATGTTTATTACATAGACACCAACCTGAAATATTATTTATAACCATGCGAAGTATTATTACCTAATGATAATAACATTATTGATTGCAATTATCATTTATATGCTGCCCAATTCCCGGTTATATTCTCGAACATCATAATTATAGTTCTCAATATTATTATTTAAAGAAGTTTGATCAGAAGCTGTTGCAGTTCAGCGTTGCTTCCTCTGAAACTTCAGTCTGGAGCTCAATCCTGGTAGAGTTTTCTGACAAGGGAACTGAGAAAAGAAAGCTTCGGGGCGGGCTGGCAATCCTCCCCTTAAGGGATCCAACAGATTCTGTGAGGGATTTTTGTTCTGGATTTGCCCTGATCCTGGGCGCCGGAGAAGGCTATGGTTGCACCACTAGGGGGCGCCCAGGCTCCTCGCTTGGCTCTTGCCTCACTTAGACAGCTGGCTGAGCTCCACAGAGGCCCCACATACCCAGCTGGTGGCTGATAAGGGTCTGGGGCCCTCTGCTGCTGCTCGGGCAGGTCCTCCGGGACTGATGGGTGGCAGAAGGCAGGTGGCAGTTGCCTGCCCGGGTCCAGGGGCCTCCAACTGCCCGGGAAGAGATCACACCCGCTTCCAGCCCTTCAGGGAACCAAAGGCTTGCTAATTTTCCAGCCAGCAAAGCCCCCCCTCCCCCTCCCCACAAGTCGGTCTGTGGTTGTGAAGTGGATGCGGATGGAGTGAAGTGCCTGAAGAGCCCTCTGAAAATAGGACTTCAAAAAAGAAAGATCGTGGCTTTTAGCACCCCAAAGAATAGGCTAAAAATAGGAGCCTCTTTCAATCTCCCTTTTCACTTGGGGACTGAGTAACTTCCTTGGGGGGGGGGACAGAGGAGGAAAACAGGAAAAGGACTTCCAGCCAATCTCTCTGGCGACCTTTTCTGCTCCAAATAATGGCATTTCCAGGCCTTTTCTGAGAGGGAGGGAGGCATTACTCAGCGGCTGCCCATGGCTGATGTCATCCCATTATCTGCAGAGGCTGCCAGGGAGGAAGGGGAGGGGAGGGGAGGGGAGGGGAAGCTGGCCACCTAAGAAAGGGGAGAAAAAACTCACATTTTCTGGAGTCCACAGACACAGAGCCCCCCCTTCCCCCTCCCTTCATCTTTTGCTGCAAGTTGACACAAAGGGAAAGAGAAAGGCATTCAGGAAACTCATAAAAAATCACAAGGCAGTGAGTTCCACCAGGGAACATCTGCTTTACCCCAAATTGAGTTGATTTGGGGTAAAGCAGATGTTCCCCGGTGGAATGGGTTGAGTGGTTGCAGCCAAAGCAGGACCCCAAAGACGCCTCCAGGTCTGTCCCTCGAGGGGACTGAAGCCAGAAATTGAGGGGGTTGCCAAGCAGCCTAGCCATATCCCACCCAAATTGGTTGCCTTTTCTTCTATGCCTGCAGGAGTTCTCCTGTGCATCTGCAGAGTTTCTTTCCTATGTGTTTGGGGAGGGGGCTTATCTGGAGTACTGGAGGGGCCCAAAATCATGGCATGAGGAACCAACCAGCCCCTTCCAAAGGCTTGAAGCAAGGAAATCATCCCTCCAGCCACACACACACACACACACACACACCACAGCTGAAACCAGACCCTGGCAGACAGTTGGCACCAGCTGGTGTGAAAATAAACTCTGCTTCTCCCCTGGGCGAGCTGAACCTGCCTTGGATTCCTCTTGGCTGCAAGCAGGATTTGGGAATGTTTGCAAAAAGCTGACCCCTGGGGAGGCTGCAGGGGTGGGGGGGGGGCAGGAATTAGGCTGACGGAAGGACCAGTGATGGAGGCCTGCTTGCCCCCCTCCCCACTTTACCAAAGCTGATGGGATCTCCTTCTATGGCCTGGCAAATGTGCTGGAGGGCAAGGGGTCTCCTGGACCTCAGTCCACCAGCTGCTGGTCTTCTCCTGCTCCCTGATGAGAAGAAGCCTTCCATGCAGCGCCAGGAACCTTCATCTGGGTAGGGCTCCCTCGGCTTTGCCCCACAAGAGCACTCTCCCTGGTCCCATTTCCATCCAGTGAAATCAGGTAGGCTCCATCACCACAATGAAGCCTCCCGGATGGGTGTTTCTCCCCCAGGATTGAACAGGTGCCCGGAGCCCCGTGCTGGCTTCCTTGGAATCTTCTCTGCCTGATGGCAGGGTGCCAAGCACGGATTTGGATGTCTCATGCCCAGCTGGCAAACACACCTGCTGCCTCGGCCCCTGCCGTCCTGAGACCAGAGGGGAAACACTGGGCTGGCCAGTCAATGGACCTGCCCCCTTCCAGCAACCCCTTCATGGACCCATTGCCCCCAGCCCTCCCCGCTGCCCACTTCCAGGCTCCAAAGGAAGCCTCAAACCAAGCTGGCTGGAGGCGATTCTGGATCCCCTCTTGTCCCTCCTCTTCTCTCCGGCTGGACTTTAATTACAGGCAAAGCACAATATTTACTGCTTTGGGAATGGATGGCGCCAACTCCGCTCCTTTCTGGGTTGCTCTGACACCTCCTGGCCCTGGCTTCTTTGCATCCCAGTGGCAAACCCGGCAATTTTGGGGTCCTGTAATGGGCACCCTCTCCCCTCTCAGAGGAATTACAAGGAATCGGTTGTTGGGGTGAGGCAGTCAGGAGGTTCCCCCCCCCATCCTAGAACTCCTTCATGGCAGTCACCACCTGTGCGAAATGGCCCCCTGGAAGGGAGCCCAATGCTGACTGTGCTGCTGTCCGGCCTTCTCTTCCTGGCCTCCGATCGGAGGTGGAGGGTCCCAGGCAGGGGCTGGAGGGGCAGCAGCATCTGCTCTCTGCCCCCCTCCCCCCCAATTTCCATGAAACCCAAGTCCTGGCAGCTCAGTTACCCCCCTTGCTGTGACCCCTTCTTCTGGGGGGGGGGGGCTGCATTCTGGAGAGTCGGAATCCCCTCCTGCACAGCTGGTGAGGCTTTAATCCGTTGCGGTGAAGCTCTGTCAAAGGTGAAGGGGTCTCCTGTGATCTTGGCTGCCCCCTCCTCATTGCGTGCCTGTGCTGGGGAGGGGGCTGAGGAAGGCAGCAGCTGCAGGCGGGAAGGGCCTGTGGATGACGACTGGGCAGGAGCCACAGCCATGCTTCTCTGATTAGGGAGGGTCTCAGAATAGATCTGGGAGCAAAGGACTCTCATCTCATCCTTTAGGGCGCCCAGTTGCTCGGGGAGGGGGGCTCCTGCCTGGACACTGCAAGGCTGAAATGCAAAGGGTCAGCTCACACCAGCCATAGTCCCCAAAGGCAGGCAGACCCCAGGGGGCCTCAAGTCTCCCTGGGGCAGAGATCCTGGGAGCGGGTACAAAGGAAGTGGGGCGTCTCTGGTCCTTTTTGCTTGACTATAGCAAGCTGCTACACACACACACACACACACACACAGAGAGAGAGAGAGAGAGAGAGAGAGAGAGAGAGAATTAGGGAAGTCTCCCCTCTGAATCCGTGGCAGCAAAACCAGCTCCATGGGCCCTCTAGCAGTGAGGGGGCCAGGGGACTGAGCAATCACACTACCCTCATGATTTCAGGGAGCCCCCACTTTGCCCAAGGGATGGCCAGACTTTCTCCCCCCCACATCCCCAGCGAGCCCTTCCTGGCCTCAGCACACAACTCAGGATGCCCCTTGCCCTCCGTCTGCCTGGTCAGCCTTCAGAGCTGGACTTATGAGTCAGTCTTTGTTCAGAAGTGGGAGGGGCCCCTCACCCCCCCCCCCAAGTGACTGGCTTCCCATTGACTACAATGGAGGAATTGGGGGGGACAGAACAATGGCCAGGGAGGGGAGGGGGGAAAACCCACCAGCATGTCCTTCGCAGGTGCAATTCCATTTTATTTCCTCCCTCCTCCTCCCCCTCCCCCCCAGCGGAGAGTCGGCTTGGCCCATTTTGCTGCCTCGCAACCAGGCAGCAGGTGGGAAGGGGTGCATGTAGCCACATTGCTCCATTGTTCTCTGACTTGGGGGTGGGGTGGGGTGGCAAAACGAGATTTTTTCAGGAATTGAGGGAAAGCCAGCTAACCGAGGGAGCAGACACAAAAAACAGCCTGACACAGCAATGGCGAGTAGGAGGCAAAGCCCTTTGGGCAACCATAAGCTCTGCTGAGCAGGGCTCCTGAGCAGAGCTTGAGTGTGTGAGGCACAGGACTACTCAAACACACACACACACACACACACCCCGTCTTTCTACGCCCTGCGGATGTTGAGAGTTGGGCTGAGTGAGGTCATTGCTTTGAGGCTACCCTGCCCTCCCCCTCCAAGTCCTTCCCAGCCCCATTGAAACAGGCCACAGAGAGCTCCTAATTGAATGGACTCTGGCCAATTGTGGCTGCAGACAAAGGAGCTGCACTGGGGCAGCCCAGACGGATCTGGGGGTGTGCAGGATGGATGGGGAGCGACCACCAATGGAGGGAGGGAGGAGCCAGGCCGTCATTTCTCTGTCCAGCGATGCTCCTGGCTGCTGGAGGCGGCTTTACAGGCACACCCCCCGACGAGATCACCGAGGATTCAGCGGCCCACTGAAGCGCTCAGCCATAGGGGAGGGGGCTTCTGCCAGAGCTGAGGTGCCATTTGGGGTGCGACAGCACAGTGTGGCCCCTTCTGAGCCGCAGCTTCAGCATTCCTCTTTATCTGCAGCAATGGTGGGCAGGGGGCCTGTGGGCATGCCCACCCATGCCCCGACCTCTCGGCCAACCCGCAGCCAAAGCCCAGCCATTTCTGAGATCCGCCAAGCAAACGGGATTGCTTGCTTAGTCACCGCTGAGACTTCAGCCTTGATTGGGGGCCACAGTTCCAAAGCAGCTCCAGATTTATCCAGGGGTGGGAATCTCAGTGGTGGGTTTCAAAACATTTTTTATTACTGGTTCTGTGGGTGTGGCTCGGTGGGCGTGGCAGGGGAAGGTTACTGCAAAATCCCCATTTCGTCCCAATCAGCTGGGACTTGGGAGGCAGAGAATAGATGGGGACGGGGACAGTCAGAATTTTTACTGCTCAAAATTTCTGCTACCGGTTCTCCAGAACTGATCAGAACCTGCTGAAAGCCACCTCTGGGCGGGATGGATTGTGCTTCTGCCCCCCAGGGGTCTCCTCATAAGAGACGCTCGGCTTCCCCCTTGTCCTCTCCACCAAGGCCTTGCATTCCACAGGGGCCTGTAGCTGCCAAAACGTTGTGCCCCCTCCCCCCATAAGGGCAATGCCCAAAAAAAGGGCATCTGGCAAGCGTATCTTTTGTCAGCCAGCAGGCTGAAAACATCCTTTGCGCGTCCCCTGCCGATGCCAAGGCCTCTGAGTCAGGTCTGGTTCCCGATAGAAGAGGGAGGCTTGCTTTTCCAGCAGTCTGACTTCAGCCCTGCCATTTGTCCTTAAAAGGACAGGTTGGGTCAGAGGACGGGGCTTCTCTGGCTTTGGAAGGGGCTTCTGGGCTGATGCAACCCAAGCGCAAAGCCAGCTCCTGCTTTCCAAGCCCTTCAGCCTTTGGAAGGACCTGGGACCTATCAGGAAGTTTGGGGCAGAGCCCAGCTCCCCCTCCTCCTCTTCCTCGCCCAGCAGGAAATGCAAACCTCTGCTCAGGTTCCTCTCCTGCCCCCCCCACCCCGAGAGGGAGGAGATCTCTGCCCCCTTGGCCAGGAATCCCTCCTTGTCCTGGTCTCTCTGCCACCCAAGAGCTGTCAAGGGCTTTGGCCGCTGGCTGCTTCACCCTGGCATCCTCTTATCAGCCTCGAGTCCTCTTGCGCCTCCCATGAGCTGCCTGGCTGAGGCCCAGGTCTGCTTTCCCCAGAGATCACCAAGCTGCCCTTCTCCATCTCCGAGGAACCCGGGCAGAGAACTGCCAGAATCCCTTGGAGGCCCGGTATTGCCTCATTTTTGCCACAGCTGCGGGTGGCAGCTTTGCCCCTGGAAAACCAGCCCACTAAGGCTTTGCAGCTGCATTTCCCCCCCTGCAGCCTGCTCTCGGTTCCAAAGGTTTCAGCCTTTGCTAAATATTTTCTATTTTCAAAAACATTGTTGTTATTTCCGCAGCTTGTTTCTCTCTGTTAAAAGTTGTGCTTTTGAACACTTTGAATCCAAACTGTGTGCCACGCTGGGCCAAACGGGAAGGAAGCCCTCCCTGCCCAGCCCTCCCGGGTCTGCTTCAGCGTTAAAAACAGGCACAAGTGACGGGTGCAGAAACAGGTGGTGGGCTGTCCATTTTTGCCCCTTGGGGGGGGGGGGGGAGGCAGCCACATTTAACTTTCTTCCAACTCGTCCAAATATTTCTGCTCTGCAGGGAGCTGGAGCTTCGGCTGCATCAGTAGTCAAATGCATATTTTAAGGTCTTCCATCACTTCCACCATCTGGTCTTAGCTATAAAAAGTGCCCTTTTCTCTGCTTAGTCCCCACCAGGGAGCAGAGGGGGCAGGTCATCGGTCCCGCCCTCCCCACAGTTGCTCAGAGCACCTGTTTTTTTTTTTGCAGCTAGGAAGAATCTGCAAGAATTCTACCCATCGCCTGGTGAAGGGAGTGGCCGCCCCTCCTTCTTCCACTTCCCCACCCGTCTTGGCTAGACTAGTGGCTGCTAAACATCTGATATTCGACCTGCCCGGGGACGAAGCAGAGCTAATGAAGAGAGAGCAGAGGCAAAGAGAAAAACAGACAGAAAAATGTCTTTTCTGCCTGCGTATTAAAAATTACTTCATCCCTGTCTCTTTATGCCTCAGCTTTCCTTCAGTATGGCTGATGGTGGCAGTGACCTTCCCTCTCCCGAGAACGAACACGGGGCAAAGCTTTAAGGCGTGAAGCAAAACACACAGAGAGTTTGTAGAGGATAAGAAATCAATTGCTTTATTAGTGTCTCAGAGGCATCGACTGGAGTTTGGGTTTTTTTTTTTTTTAACATCCTAGCTTTATCGTAGAAGCCACTGGAGTGCAGGGGGAGAAATGACCCTGGAATCTGTTTCTGGAGCATCCCTCTCTGTCTCCCGTCCTTAGCTCTCCTCTGCAGAACTCTGCCCATGTTCTGGGGCTGGGCTGGGCTGGGCTGGGCTTGGATGGATGCTCGAACCCTTGTCATTCAAAAGAGAGGAGAGGGGTTGAATCAAACTTATGCATGGTTGGAAACTTCTGCTCTGTGAGCTGGGCAGATGAGACGAGGCTGGCAAAGACTCGCCAGAGATTCTGAGTCCTACAGGGTTCTTAGATTTGTCCCATTCAAAAGCAGAGAAACCTTTGCCAACATGGGTGTCCTGACCCTCCCCCCCACCACCACCACAGAGCTAAATGGTGAGTGGATAACAGGAAAAGCGAGTCAAGGAGAGAAGACCGGGATGAGAAGGGAGCAGCATCAGATGATATTTATACTGAAAACTCCAGTTTGTTCCACGTATTCCTAAAGTAAGGCACACTGGCATGTTATAGGAGCCACTATCAGAAAAAAAATCTCCCTCTAGATCCGTGTGTCTCGGCCTCAGCAACTATAAGATAGGTGAACTTCAACTCCTGGAATTCCCCAGCCAGCATTCTGGGTCTTCTGCAGCTGCCGAACCCAAACTTGGCACTAGCTGAAGCACTTCTGACCCAGATAACGGTGGGGAGGAGGGGACGGTGGAAAAGCTCAGAGTGCCTCACTTAGCAAAACAAGGTCTGAGACCAGATCTTACTAAACCACTTCTTTTCTTGCTGGGCAGAACTTAGAGCCAGATGAAACATTTCATTTTCTTTAAAAAAAAAACAAAACACAAAAGTTTTGCCAAATTGCTGGTTACATTTAAGGTGAAGACAAAGGACGCTGGACTTGAGTGCCTTTTTTCTTTTAAAAAAGTATTTTTTTTAAAAAAAGCCTACCATGGAAAAAGTTAAACGTCTGAAAACGCTGCCTATCCAAGCTTTTGATTGTCAGTGGGGCGATCTCAAATTTGGAGGGAAGGAAGGAAGGTAGCTACAAAAAAAGGAAAATGGGTAGGGCCGAGACAGAAGGGGTCACAGGTTTAGCAGGAATCACACTGTTTGTCACTGGCTGGAATTAAAAGCCAAAAGGGGACCTTTCAGTCGTCTTCTGAGGGCTGGAGATCCAGGTCCCCTTCCGGCCGGAACTCCAAGGGTTGGTGCCGAATCTCGTCCTCAAACAGGAAGGGCATGGGCTCCAGCTTGGTATCCTTGCCTCCTTTCACACAGGTCTTCTGCCGTAGGTCACCCAGGATGTTCTCATCTTGGAGCTCCTGGCCTTCCTGATCCAGGGAGACCTTCTCAAGAACTTCAGGGCTGGCGTCTCCACTTCTAAACCCTTCTTCACCAGCTGGGACTGGGGGTGGACTCTGGCTCAGGGTCTCTGCCATGGGGAAGTTGTCCTCTGTGCAGAACTGTGGGGCGATAGTCACCTCCTTGATGAAATCCTCAACTCCAGGAGGGTCTGTCTTGCCCTGCCCAAGGCCGTTGAGAAGTTCGCTTGGGAACTCATCCACATTTGGTTCCTCCTGAAGCCCATTAGCATGGCTCTCCCCCAATGGATGGGCTTCCCTTGGGATGGGAGAAGAGCCTTCTGGAGCTTCTGCGGAAACCTGGGGTGGTCCCTGGTCCAGACATGCAGGGGGAGCATAGGGAGACCTTTCTTCTGGGGAGTGTTGGGCCCCCTTGCCAAGGCCTCCCAGCTCGTCCTCAGCTGCCTTCATCAACTCTTGGTTGAACTCCAGAGCTTGTTCTACAATTTCCAG
Organism: Masticophis lateralis; assembly: GCA_030761175.1. Classification (NCBI taxonomy): domain Eukaryota; kingdom Metazoa; phylum Chordata; class Lepidosauria; order Squamata; family Colubridae; genus Masticophis; species Masticophis lateralis. The sequence continues at coordinate 13,141,214 of JAUDYJ010000017.1, read as the reverse complement.
AATATTGGGGTCTCCCTTGCTTTCTAGAGGAAGACCCAGCACGTCCTCTGGGAACGTCTCAGGGAAGCTGGTTCCTGGGGGATCTTCCACAGCCACAAATTTCTGCTGGATCAGATCTCCTGGGTCCAAGACTTGGAAACATTCATCCTCACAGGATTCCAGCATGTCAGATTCTACAGCCCCCTTTGGGTCACTCAGAGAGACGTCCCCTTCCAGCACTATTTCTCCCAAATCAGTGAGGCTGGTCAGGGGTGAAACCTTTGCAGGGGCCACATCTGTAGAATCTTGGTCACTAGATTCCAAGGGTCCCTGATCTTCCTCCTCCTCCTCCTCCTCCTCCTCCTGCTGGGTGTAGCTGGGGTCAAACCCAAAGTCATTGCCTGGCTGTAAAGGAACGTCTGCAGCTACCTCTTCCTTGGGCACCACTGGTCCTTTGGCCACCTCTCCCTCCTGCCAGGGGTCTTCCTCTGGCTCCAGGCCAGGGGCCCCTTCCAGTTCTTCCTGCTCATCCTCTCTGGGGAGCTCAGCCTCCCCAGGGCCCTGATCCTCCCTGTCTGCTGTGAACCTTTGGATCACGGCTTCTACCGAACCGCCTGTGGCCAGAGGCTCTTCTGAGCAGGGCCCCTCTGCCTGTGGATCGCTTCCTCCCTTTGGAGGGCCTTCCTCCACTCCGTCTTCCTTGGCCAGCAGAAGGCTTACAGGGTCTTCTAAAATGGGGGCCTCCGCCTCTTGGGTCAAAAGAGGCACCTCTTCCCTCTCCAGGGAAGGAAGGGATGGAGTCTCAAGCATGCTCAGCCCATTGTCTAAAGCCGGGTGGCTTGGCCCTGTCTCCCCTAGCTGGGCATTCTCCTCCTCAGCCCCACCTCTTTCGCTCTGGGATTTTGGGATGAAGTCTGGACGTTCGAGGGTCTCCTCGGATCCAGAATCCTCCCTGTGGAAAATGGAGTCTTCCGCAGGTGCCTTGGCCTCTGAGGGGGATTCTTCTGGCCAGGTGGTCTCTTCCCTGGAGGGGTCTTCAGCCTCCTTGGCCGGCTGCTCTCCTGCCTGGTGATTGTCCAGGCCCAATCCTTTGTCATCAGAGCACTCGGAGGCATTTTCCTTCTTCTGCAGCAAGTTCTCGCTCACAACAGCATCACGTACATCTTCCATCTGCAGGACATCCATGAGGGCTTCAGTTTCTGGCCCTCCAGAGATTGTCACCAAGTCTCTTTCCTCCAAGTTGCTACTTTCAGCTTGCAATGGGGTCTCTGGGAGCCCTCCTCCTCCTCCTTCCTTCTGTTCCTCCAGGAGCTGCTCTTCAGCCACCTTCATTTTCTGCTCTTCTTGAAGTGTCTCCTGCACCTGGATGCTTGCCATGTCCTCTCTGGGCAAGGTCGCACCCAGTTCCAAGGTCCTTTTGGGTGCCTCCAAATCTAAGTAGCCTTCGGTCTCCATTGTTCCTTCATCTCCCATATCTTCTGTGGGAAGAGGTCCGACAACACCTTCTCCCTCCTCCTCCTCCTCTTCCATGACTTCCCTGCTCTCGACCCCCTTTGGCTCATCTGTCAAGATGCCATCTTCGTCTATGGCAGACCCTGAGCTTCTGGGCAGGGCATCTTCCATGCGGAAGATCTCAGCATCTAGATCCTTCTCCTCATTCTTTGGCAGAGCAGAATCGGTCTCATGAAGAAGCTCCTCTGGGCTCTCCACGTTCTCCTGCTCCATCTCCAGGAAGAGAGCTTTTTGGGGTTCACCCCCAGACCATGCCGTATGGGTGGTGGGTGAGCGGTCCTCCGTGGCTGGGCTTCTTTCCACCTCCAGGTGCTCATTCTCAAGCAGCTCTGCCTGCGGGTTACCTTCCCTGGGGGGACTCTGGGGCTCCTTGCTATCCTCAGAGAGGAGATTTTCTGGGCTGACCATCTGTACATCTTCAGCCCCTCCATAGACCTCCTCCATGTTCACTTCTGGAGCTCCTTCGAGGACATCAGTTGGGGGGTTGCCAAGCTCCCAGCCTTCCTGGATGCCATTCACATTTGTAGCTGCCTCCGTGGCAAATTCTGACTTCTTGGGTGCTTCTCCCACTGCGTTGTCCAGCATCCCCCCCAATAATGCAGGCAGCTCCTCATCCACACTCCTCTCCTCCCATTCTGGAGACCCTGTTTCTTCATCGGTCTCCTTTTCTCCAGGGACCAAAACTCCTCCTCCTCCTCCTCCTCCTCCTCCTCCTCCCATCCTTTCTGCCCTCGGTGGTTCTGCTCTCAGCATCAAGGGGGCCTCTGCTTTCAGAGCCTGCCAAGCCTCTTCAGTTCCTTGCAGCTCAGCCCAGGCTTCCTGGCCACCATTGACCTCCGCAAAGTCTTCACAGACCTGGAACTCCTCCAGGGGGTCGGTAGGTTGTCCCCCTCCTCTGTGGTCTTGCTGGGCCTTCTCCAGCCCCTCGGTGCTATTTAGGGGAAGGGTGTTCTCCTCTTCCAGGGATGAAGAGCTGTCATAAGAAACATCTACTTGGCTTTTCCCTGCCTTGAGCAAGCTGGATTCACAGTGGGTTTCTTTGGGGTTCACTTCCTGGATCGCAGTTTCTACGGCTTTGGTAACCATTTGGCTCAGAAAAGGCCCATTCAGGACTTCTCTCTCTGCTGGTGGTTCATGGCTGGGCTCTCTCTCTTCTTCTTCCTCCTCCCTCTCCTCCTCCTTCTCTCCAGAGGCTTTTTCTCCCTCCTCTCCTGTACCTTCGGCCTCCCACTTCGCCTCCTGTTCACTCTCCTCTCCTTGATCCAGGCTCCCAGTGGACCTTCCCGAAGCCGCCTCCGGCTCCACGGACTTGAAAGTCAGTGTGGGTTGGGGGCAGAAGACAGACTGGGCCAGGCTCTCCGTTTGGGTGACCGTCACCCTCTGGCTGCGCTGGGAGGAGTCCAGCCGAAAAGCAGAGGGCTCCTTTGGCGGGGGCAACAGCCCATCAGCGCTCTTGGTGGCCTGAGAGTGCCGGAGGGAGGCGTTGGCCTTTTGGAACTCCCTGGCTGCCGAGCTTGGGGTCTTGGCCCCCCAGGAGGGCAACTCGACTTTGCTCTGGAAACCCCGAAGCTTAGAGAGAGCGGCAGGGCTGGGGCGGATATCCCGGCTCCCCGAGCGGCCCCGATCCACTGATGGCCCCTGCAGCCTGCTGAGAGTTGATTCAGTTGTCGCATCTGTAAGCAACAGAAAATGGGGAGAATGAGGACAGGCCGCTGGACTCAAGTGGAACCAGGGAATGCTCTGCTAAGATTGACCCACCGGAGCGGATCTGCCCCACTTTGCCCCATCTGGGGTGGGGGAAGGAGAGCAGAGCCTCTCCGTAAAGGTCTGCAAAGCATCCTGAAGGGTAGGATGGGTTACTCTCCCCCAAGCAGCCAGGGGTTTTTCTAGCCATCCTTCTTTGGGAAAAGGAATTCAGGGCAACCCACATTTTCTTGGGGAAGCTGAAATTATGAAGGGGGGCTGGATATAGAAATAGGGAGGTGTGACCCAGGTAAGTTTTCTTTTTAGCTCAGCAAAGCCCCCACTTTCCATGCTGAAGGGCAGCTCTGTAGCGGGAGGAGTGGGCTCAGGCTTTTATGGCTCTCAAGGCTTCCCCTTGAAGCCCCCCACCTCATGCCTACCTCTGAGCCCCCTGGCCAGCTGGAGATCAGTTGCCGGCAGCTGCAGCCTGGTGCTCTCGGCTTCCAAGAGGGTCCTGCAAGGCAGAGAGGGATTCTTGAGCAGGAAAGGAGGATGGGTAGCGCTGGGTGGGGAGGGATATTTCTGGTGAGTTATTCCTGGCCTCCCGCAGCTGCCTCCTCTGCCAGGCTTTTCTCCACCTTCCCAGCCCTGGGAGGCTCTCCCCACCTCCCCCCCCCCCGGGAATCAGGAGAGGGAGGGGGTTAGCAGGAGCAGGATGGTGGTGACATCATGTGGAATCTGCTGGCCGCCTGCCCTCCCCCGCTTACCGGCAGTGGGGCCATTCATTCTCATGCTAATGCAACAGGACAACCCCCCCCCCCTCCGGGCCTCCTTTTGTGTGGGAACCGTCTGGGGAAGGAGAAAGGTAGGGGGCAGAGGGGAGGTTCCCATGAGATTCTGCTTCGGGGCGGGGGAGAGAAGCGAGGCCATCTGCAAGGAAGGAGGCGCATTTGGCGAGGCAGAGACGCGCGGGCCTCTCGCCTGTCGCGCAGGAGGAAGAAGCGGGCCGGGGGCTCTTGGGTGCTGTGGGTAAAAGTGGTGGCTGCCCCTTAGCCTTATTCTAGAGCCCCCTCCCCATCCGCCCTCTGTGTGGTGGGGGGAGCTGCGGAGGGGGCATCCCTCCCTCACCTGTAGGTGGCCACTTCCAAGCTGAGCGACATTTTCAGGTGCATCAGCTGCTGCCGGTCCTCCAGCACCTGGGAGATCTGGCCGCGCAGCGACTGCTTCTCCTCCTCCAGCGCCTCCATGGCCATCTGTCCGGCAGAGAAGGAGACACCGGCGGGGTTAGCAGCCACGGCCCTGGGGAGCTGCCTCTGGCCTCCCAGGGGGAAGGAAGGGGGATGCTGCAGGAGACCCCAGGACGGTCCAGTTGGGCTCTGGGGCAGCAGGACTCCCCCCTCCTTCCCCGCCGGCAACTGCAGGGAAATCCCGTGTGTCTGGCATGCGAGTGGGTGTGGCAGCCCAGTGCTCAGTTTTCAAGCATGGCCAAAAAAAAATCTTTTGTTCTGCTTCAGCCGGGCCACTTCCAAAGCTCAGCCTCGCTCACCCATTTCATTCAGATTTGGTCCAGAAAAGCGATTCAAGTGCACAGGCCAGGCAGGCCGCTCTCGCCTTGCAGCCCCCTCCTCTCCATTCCAAGACCACCACTACTACCACCACCCCACCACCCCCACGGTCAGGGCGTGGCTCCCTCCTGCTGAGCTTGGATGCAAAGAATGTGGAGGGTGGGGGAAGGACTGACTGCCCCACATCTCCGGGAGGCTGTACTTCCCCTTCCCCTTCAGTGTTGGAAGGATAAGAAAAGTTGAACCCAAACTTTCTTTTCTTTGAAAACATTTATTTTTGGAGGTGCCCCTTCCCAGCCCCCCACGCCCCTGCAGTCAAGGGCCGCTTGGGGCACAGTTGGGATTTACATCTGCCAAAGGAAATCTGCAATTCCTTCCAGAAAAGGCCCCGAAATGAGGCCTCCAGAATGAGTGGGTCCTTCACATCCAAGTAGCAGACAGGGTGCTGGCTGCACAAAACCCCTGGGAAGCATCCTGTGGAGTTCAGGAAGCTTCCTCCGGAGACAGCCCCCTCTCCCCCCCCCTTTAAAGAGGCTATGAATGGAGATGGCACCGGGGGGGGGGGGGGGGCAGGCAGGCGGGCTGGCAGGCATCCCCGAGCCCTGCTGGACTTAGTGGGGGCCAGACACCCCAGACTCACCTGCAGCTTCTCGGCGTCCCCCTGCTGCTGAGCCCACTGCTGGGAGAGGCTGTCCTCCAGCGTCTTCTTCCGGATCTTGAGGCTGGCCAGCTCCTTCTCCAGCTGCTGAAGCTGCAGCTGGTTCTGCCGGTTGCGCTCGGTAGCCTTCCAGAGGTTCTCCTTGGCTTCGCAGAGGGAAGCCTCCAGCTGTGAGACCTCCATTTTGTAGGTCTCCACCGCTCCTTTCCAGATGTTGGTGAGCCTCTTGGCGTAGTCTTCCACTTCCACCGGCTGGAAGCAGACGGGCACCGCCCGGAAGCCGTCCCAACTCTGGGAGAAGCTGGTCATCTCCTGGTCCAGCCTCAGCAGCTCCTCTTGGTGGGCCTCCACCAGGTCTTCCATCTCTTTCTCCAGCTGGGTGGCCTTCTCCCTCAGCCAAATGTGGGCCCGCTTCTCCTCCTCCATCTCCTTCTTGCTGAGGGACAGGAACATCTTGGTCTCTTCCTGGGCTGCCCTCTCCCGCTGGCACCTGCTCTTCACCTGTTGGACCTCTTCATAGAGGGAGTCCCTGGCCAGCTCCACCACGCACTTCTCCTGATACGCCTGGTCCAGGGTGGCCCGCAGCGTGGCTACCTCCGCTTCATACTTGGCCCTCCAGGGGGTCTCCACCAAGCCCCCCTTCAGGCCTTGGATCTCGGCTTTCAGCAGCTCGTTCTCCTCTTCCAGAAACTTCACCCTGGCCAAGTAGGCCTCCAGGCGCTTGTTGAGGTCCCACATCTGGAGAGACTCCTCTCCCAAAGACCGTGAGGAGCTGAGGAAGGTCTCCATCTTCCAGACACCTTTCGGAGGCAGAGTCCAGCCAAGAGAGACCAAGGCTGACTGGAGGAGCCTGGTTGGTGAACAAGGGATGGGCAGCTCCGCACTGCTATTCATACGGAGGGGAGGCTCCTGGCCAAGGAGGCTGGGCTTAACACCTCCCCCCCACCCCCATCGCCCGAGAAGAGCAGCATTCCTCCGGAAGCCGGGTGGGAGGAAAGGAGCCTTGGAAATGCCTCCTCTCAGCTGCTCCCCTCTGGCGGTGGTGCCCACCCGCCCAAGAAAATCAAGAGGCTCCTCAACCTCTCCCGGTAGGGAGGGTCTCCAAGTTGCCTCGTCTTCTCTCTCCCACAACTCCTGAATTTTTCTGAATCCACACCGCCACCGAGTCTCAGAAGCAAACAATGCCCACAGGAGGGTGGGGGGGGGGAGACTCTAAAATATTTGGGGCAGAAAGTGCCAAAAGGGCAAAACAAGAGAGGGGGAGACCCCCAATGGCACTCAAGACAGCTGTGCTGAGTTGGGCTCCAGGCAGGCTTTGGGGAGTGGAGGTGGGGCTCCCTTCTTTATCAAACACACTGATGGCATCATTTGGGGGGAGTCTTCATGCTGTGCACCCCACATACATTATTGCTTCTCATCAAAGAGGCAGGTTTTTAGGACAGAGAGAAGCCAAAGGGGAGTTTGGGGTGAGGCTGGGGGAGTGGATGAGGAGTTGGGGGACGCCTGATTTCAAAGGGGGGCAGGGCTGGATAGGATCCCACAGAAGAGACAGCCAGCGTCCCTTGGAAGAGTGCAAGGGTGCCATCTGGTGGACAGAAGGGCCAACATGGAGCTGAAAAGGCCACCCCTGGAAACAAGGGAGGTACCTGCCGCTCCAGAATCTCCCCTTTTCCTTTGGTCAGTTCTGAGCAAATCCAGCACCTGAGACATTTCTAGCTATGGGGCTGGAGAGCGGGAATCTTCTCCCTTTGGAAATGATGGGGAGAGACCCTCCGTGCAGCCCCTCCAGGGCGGTTTTCAACCAGCTCTTTCTCACGGCTTCTAGCAGTCTTCTCTTCTTCAATTTCCCATCTGCACCATCCCACCTGCGGCCAGAGCTTATTTGCCCAGAACTCACCTCAGTCCCCGGCCAATGTCAGCCGAGTGGGCACCAGCGTTGCTCCTGGCCTGGAACAGGGGCTGGGGGGGCTGGGGGGGGGAAGGACTGCTGGCTTTGTGCAGCCTTTGCAAAATGCTGGCCTGGGAAAGGCAACTGGACTTCCTTGTTTTTCCTTGAAGCCGTTTTGCTTCTCACCTAACAAGCTTCTTCAGTTCTGACTGGATGGTGGCGAATGGAAGCCCCACCATCCAGAGTGAGCTGAAGAAGCTTCTTGGGAGAAGCCAAAACAAGGATGCCCAGTTGCCTCCTGAAAAAGCACCTCTGAGTTAATCCCCCGTGCTCCCCCTCAGTGAATTCTTACTTGTGTGGGGGGTACACAAACAGTAGAATTGAAGGCAATTTTAGCTTTCAGGAACTGTCAACATCTCTGGGGATAAATAGAGGTTCCAGACCAGCCACTAACATTCTCATTACTCGCAGGAAGCCCACCCCATGTCTTTCTGGGGGTCACCAAGGCATAGCCCCTGCCTCTTCTTTCGGGGTGCGTTTAAAAGAATCCCCCCCACCCGCGTTGTGGCTTCGACAGCAGAACACTTTCCGAAAGCTTTATTAAGGGCAGGCAGTGACTTCTGCTTCCAGCAGCCGGCCGGAGCTCGGTGGATCCACCGGGGGCGCGTTCTGGGCGCTTGGGCCCCTCGCCTCTTCTCTCCTCGCAGCCGGCAGCGCGGGGGGCAGCCAAGGAGGGCCGTCCTCCTCCTCCTCGTCGTCGTCGTCCTCCTGGTCTTCCACGGAGAGCTCGCGCGGGGGCACCTGGATGCCCAGCTCCGCCTCCACCCTCCACAGCCTACTCCTCACTCGGCGCAATTGGCCGCGCAGCGTCTTCATCGAGCGGAGACACGCGTGGCAGCTCCGGTAGTCTCTCTGCCCTGGAAGCAGAAGAGCAGCCTCGGGGCTCCGCCAGCAGCCTCCCTACATCCCGCAGCGCCCCGCCTGGAGCCCCGCCCCGCTTGTCCCGGGCGCAAAGGAGAGGCGGCGCGCGGGGGCTTCCAACCCGTCCCGCTGCGCTTCCTTGGCTGCGGAGCCGGAGCCTGGGACTGGCCCAGAGAAGGAGGCGCCCCAACCGGCGGACTCACGGTCGTGGAGGTGGCGCGCCTGGCGCTCCAGGAAGGTCTCCAGCGCCTCGTGCAGGTCAGGCAGGTAAGGCGGCAGCGGCGGCGGGGCGGGAGGCGGCGGGGGCGCGGGGAGCAGCAGCAGGGAGCCGCCGGAGAGGGAGGCGGCGGCGGCGGCGGAGAGCCCCTGGCGCGAAGAGACCAAGGCCAGCAGCTCGCACGGAGGCGGCGAGGGGCGGCTGGGGAAAGCGCCTGCCGGAGCAGAGAAGAGCGTCGGCCGATGCACGGGGTGTGTGTGGGGGTGGGGGGTGGGGGGTGGAGGGAGCGGCCAGCAGCCGCGCGCACCTTCCGTTTCCCGGCGCTGCAGGCGGACCTCGGCGCGGATGAGTCTCCGGCGGCTGCGGCAGATCTGCAGGCTGAGGGCACGCAGGGCGCGCGGGAAGTCCCGGCAGGTGCGTCGGATCCTCAGCTCTGGAGCGGAGGGAGAGCGGAGGGCAGGATGCGGCGGCTGGGCGGGGGGCGGCGGGATTAGCGGCCCCAGGAGCCCGGATACTTACGCCCCCGGAGGTACTGGCCTTGCAGCGCCTTCAGCGCCTCCAGCCGCTCTTGCAACGCCTCCAGGCTGAGCGCGGTGCCCAGCGCCCGCCCTGCCGGCTGGGTGGCCGAAGGCGGCGGGGCTGCGAAGTCGAGGGAGCCCGAGCCCGAGGCCGGGGGAGGCGAAGGCGGCAGGGAAGACGAAGGCGGCGTCCTTGCTGCGAGGGGCAGGAGAAGGGGGTCGGTGAGGGCTGTCCCTGAGCCTCGGCAGGAGGGAGGGAGGGATCGGCCCCATCCCGGGGTTGCCCAGGGGGAGGGAGTGGAGGGGGGGCAGAAACGGAGCCAGCGCTCACCATCTTCTCTCTCTTCTCTCTTCCTGGGGAGGCTGCCGAGAGGACCAAGAAAGGTCAGCAGGAGCAGGCAAAGATCCCCAGGGCCAAATCCACCCCTCCTCCAGCATCGTCTGGCCGGCCCTTGGCCCACCTTGAGGGGATTGGGAGATCCCCCTCCTCTCCCCCAAGCTGCCCAGAAGAGCCACCTAAGGCCTCCGGAAGGGGGGAGGTGGTTGGGAAATCCCTCATAGGAGCCACTGGGTTCCCAGCCCAGCCTTCCCCAGAGATCCTGCCCATCTGGGATGGGCTCTGATCTTCCAACCCAACCAAGGTCAAGGAGATGAAGACGCAAACTGCCTCCCTTGGGCCTGATCCGCTGGAGGGAGGTTCGGGCTCCCAGAGGCCACTCACTCGTGGTTGCCGTCACGGCTGGGCCTGCAGGAAAGGAAGGGGGGTGAGGGGAGCCCCCAACGGCATCCCTCTGGTGGAAGAGAAAGGGCAGGAAAAGAGGGCCGCCCAGCCCAGCCCCACCCCACGGAATGGAGCTTGGAAGCACCCTCGGGTGGGCAGGGGTCGGCTTTCATCCCTGCCTGTTGATGTGTGCTTGGGAAGAAGCTAAGGGAGAGGGGGCCCTTCTCCAAACCCAGCACCCCTCCAGCCAAGGGTTCCATCTGTGGTTGGGGGTCCCTGCCTCCCGTCCCATCAGTACCTGCTCCCTAAACAGGACAGCCTGCTTCCCATCCCGCGGCCGAGGGGGCCGGTCTGGAGTTGTTGCTGCTGCTGCTGCAGATTCTGCCATCTCTGGGAGGGGGGGGGGCAATTCCGAGGCTTTGTGAGGTCAGAGCTGCAACCTCCCGCCCCCCCTCCCACCTTCCAGGACCCCCCTCCAAGAACTCTGCTCTGACAGGCAGGCAGGGATCATAGAAGAGGTAGATGGACCCCCATTGCAAACCCTCCCAAAATCTCTGGCAAAGTTTCCTTTTCGCTGGGAGAAAACACCCTGTGGGGTAGCAGTGGGTTTGGGGAAGGACCAAACCCACCAAACTCCATTCAAATACAAGCCAAGGACCCAGTCCTTGGGGACGGGGTGGGCAGGGCACTGGGCTCGATGGTCCCTTGGCCTCTTCCAATTCCAGTTCTGTGGACCGGCCCCTCTGGCTCCAAACCTTTGCAGAAACCCTCACTAAACTGTGCCCAAACCCCTCCGGGGGGACCTTTGTGCAAACGCTGGGCCGGGCGGCATCTTCCTCCTCCGAGGAGCCCTCACAGGAAGCCCCCTCCCCGCAGGGAGCTCTTCCTCCATCCACCAGTTGCAATGGCCAATGGGCACCCCCTCCCCAAGGGAGGCCCGAGGATGCCCAAACCCTGTGCAGAAGGCCTTGCGATCCCCCCTCCCTCACAGGAGCCCCTTACCCCCTTTTTGGTGAAGAGGGCGGCTGCTGGAAGAGGAAACGACAAGGCACGGCAGAATTTTTTTTTTAAAAAGGCATCCAGCTGCGTTTATTCCAAAGTGACCGATCAGTATATTCCCTCTAGAAATTAGGACTAGCTCAAAGCGTAGCACCGGCGAAACGGCCGGCCAGGAGAGACGCAGGCGGGCTGGGCAGAGACCGCTTCCTGTTCCTGAGGTGGAAAAGTTGGATCGCGCTCCCTTCCCGCCAGCGCCAGAGACACAGAAAGGAGGGGATGATGCAATCTGGTTGGCAGCACCAGGGAAACCCAGAGGCCGGATGGGGCCGAAGAGCAGAGGGCCGGCTACGGGCTGCAGGAGGAGAAGAGCAGATGGAAAGCGAGTCTTGCATAGGTGACCAGCGATCCTGTCACCTCCCCCAGCAGGTGACCTCCAGGATACACTCTGCTGATCCATGGAGGTTCCACCCAGCTCCCCTATCTCCATCGTGCCTGCCTACCTCTTCTCATGATCTCTGCTTTCCTGCTCTTCTTCCTCGTCCTCCTCGTCCTCCTCCTCTTCCTCTTGGGCAGCCTCTTCCTTTGTCTCGTCTCCTCCGAGCACGTCGATGGGGGGGCTGCCACCCCCTCCGTTCTTCCCCTCGCCCCCTGGCTGTAGCAGAGCCGGCTTCTGATTCCCGGCTTTCTGGGCCGCGTCCTCGCAGCCCGGCTTCTTCCCAGCTGCCTCCGCCTGGTCCTCCCCGTCTTTCATGCGCTTGGGGGAGGGATCCTGCAAGGGGGCAGGCCACTCTCAGTGGGGACGGAGGGGAGCCAAAGTGGGAGAGTCCCAGGGCCGCCTTCCCGCCAAGGCCAGCAGCCGGCTTACCTGTGGGGCCTCCGGGGCCCTCCTCTTGTGGGCAGCCTTCTGGTTCTTCTCCCTGACCTGCTCATCAATCACCAGGTCCCCCTCTTCCTCCTCCTCCTCCTCCTCCTCCTCGGGGCTGCTGCCTTCCGGGCTGCCCTTCCTGCCAGCCTCCGGCTCCTCCTTCGCCTTGCCTTCCTCCAGGGAGCGCTTCTTCTGAGCCGGCTGCCAAATCAAGCTGCCATTAGTGGGAGTTGCCCAGAGAAGGGCCAGCCGGGTCCAGGCTGCCTCGGTTTCCCCAGGGGAAGTGGATTCAGCCCCGGCTTCTCTGCTTACTCCCCTCTTTGTCAGCCTAGTTGATTCCGAAGGGTCCTTGCCCCACCCTCCCGCCCAGGGGATGCTTGTGGCTGCATGGAGCTAAGGGTATTAGAGCCACGGCTGAGCCAGTCCAGAAGTACCGTGTTCCACTCACCTGGTACCCCGAGGCCTTGATGGTGGGGTTGTTCTCGATCTCCCACAGGCCTTCGCTGAACCCTTTCCGCTTGCTGGCTTTCCCAAACTTCGCCTTGCACTCTTCGTAGGGAAAGAGGTCCTTGGCACCCAGGAAGGCCCTGCGGGGGTGGGGGGGTGGGGGGGTAGGCTGTCAGACCTGGCTGGCATCAAAAGGGCATCTGAAAAGCGGGGAGGGCATCTTTCCTAGCCATTGGAAGAAAGAGATTCCCCTCCAGCATCAGAGGCAGTCCACCTTGCAAGGCTGAGGAAAGGAGGATGCCCCCCCCATCAGTGGGGGAGTGGGGGTTTTTTTCCCCTGGGGGTGCCTCCTGGGATGCGGGAAGGCCCTGATCCAGCCTGGCCCTGGCATTACTCACGTTTCATGAGTTCCAAAGAAGAAGACCTGGTATTTGTTGGAAGTGGGTTTCACAGCTGATTCCGGCATCTCATCAATCTATGGGGGGGGGAGAGAAAGGGGGGTGTCGAGTGTCCTCTTGGCTGGGGGCCCTGAGCCAGCACTGGGGCACCGCCTGGCATCTCCCCAGCCCTCCCTAAGCCCCTGTCTAGACGCCCCAAGCAGAGCAAACTCAGCTGGTTTCGCCGGGAGGTGGAAGAGGGAGGAGCAACCAGGGAGGACCGAGGGGGCTGGAGCCCCCCACCCCCATAGGCTCTCTCCACCGCCCTGCCCACTCTGCTCAGGAACCAGAAGCAAGAGAGAGACTGGAAGGAGCAATGGGGGAAAGGGCCCTTCCCTGTCTGAAAGCCCCTTCTCTGGGGGCCTTGGAGCGGGGCGGGGGGTGCCCGCACAGCCACCACAAACGGCAGAGTTGCAGCACTGACCATTCTGCCAAATACCACCTCTGTGGGTGAAGACCCCCAAACTGTTCCTCAAAACTCAGCTCAGTGAATTAATCCAGATGGCTCCAAACTCAGAATGTGGCAATCAGGGAAACATGGACCCACCCAAGACATCACGGAGCCACACTGTGTTCTCTCACACACACCCCTGCCCCAGGTCAGGAGATGCCATGGGGGTGGACGGGACTCACTAGGCTCTACCCCCCCCCCAAGGGGGTCTTGTGTTTTGCAGCCCCAGGGGTTTCATTTCCCTCCTGCTCCTTGAAGCCTCAATCAAGTCGGAGAGCAAGGCAGAGCCCCCAGGTACAAAGGCAGTCTACCTTTGCACGCTGGATGCCCTCCAGCTCCAGCACGTGCCCAACCCAAGCGGGCTTCCCTGAAAGCCAGCTGCAGACTTTGCCCAAGCAACTGCCTGGCCCAGCATTGTAAATATGCAAAATGGATCAGGTGACCCATCCACCAGCTCTTCCTCCAAGGAGGCCCAGCTGCCAACGCCCCCCCCCCCCCGGGCTCCCAACTCAGGGGCTTGGTGGCTTCTGCTTAGTCACTAGGCTAGCCCACCCCCCAGACCTCGGGTTTCCTTGCCCGGCCAGTCAGGCCAGGTCCAAGTCCCTCAGGAAGGCACCCTCCAGCAGCAAAAGCAGGGGCTGTCAGGGAAGGGGCTGCCCCACTGCAAAGGAGAGGGGGAGCAACCCTTTCCAGTGAGGAGGGCACTGCCTGCCACAAGCAGGAGGCCCAGAGGGTGGGAAGGAGACACCCCCTCCTCCCCCAGCATTTGGCCATCTTGGGATCCCCTGAGGAATCGTAATCACCTCCAGCCTATTCCACACACACCCCAACTCTGAAAGTTGCAGAACTTTTATTTCATGGTTACCCAAGATAAGGTGTCTTTGCGGCTGGCAGGGGCTCCTCCCAACCCAGGGCGAGGGAGATTCCTGGCTCTTCCTGCACAAAGGCTGCAGGCATTGAGGGCAACACCCCCACTCTGTGTCTCCCCCACCCCCTCTGCCCTTTGCTGGTTCCATCTTTTGCCCACATGCTTGTGCAGCTCGGTGGCTGATGCACAGTGAGAACAAAGGCCCTCATTATGGCCTCCTCAGGGGCATTACCCCCCCCCCAACACTCCCCAGGCACCCCAGCAGACTTGTAACAGGCGCCCCCCCCAAAAGAAAATGACATGCCAAGCAGGAAAGGAGGGCGAGATCCCCATGTGCCCAATACCAGGGGGAACACAATGGAGTCACAAGCCCAGGGCCCCTTGTGCGCTTCCATAAACAGCCCCAGCCTCATTCCTGCTCTTTGGGAGAACTTGCACTCACCCAGGGGTGCCACCGCTGGATCCAGAGAAGGCCAAGCAAAAGACCCCCCTGAATTTGGGAGATGGACCACCACCACCGACTTCCCAGGTCTCAGCTTTTCGGGTGCAAGCAAGCAGAGTTACCAATTAGGGGAGGGGGCAACTGCCTTTTTGCCCCTCATAGGAAGGTCTTGGGTGATTAAAAAGGCCCAACAGGCTGCAGGGATGGGGGGAGGGCAAGCGCACCAGGTGGCTGGGAGGAAGGGCTCCTCTAAGCCCCACGGGAGCTGCAGGGCAGGAGGCCAGCAGGGCCCCTCTGGGAGAAAGGCCCTCTCCCTCCTGCTCCTTTGTGCTCTGGGGAAGGGCCAGGCCTGAGCCCTCCCCCCCTCCCCGGAAGTCCAGCTGGACTTTAGGCTGTTTCCCCAGGGAGCCCCCTCCCACCTCTCCCAGCAGCCTGAAGGCTCCAGGGATGTCCCAGAGAGAGGCCCTAAAAAGCCACTCTCCCCCACACACCCCCCCCTTGGCTGGCGGATGGCCTGAGCCACCCAGGTGCCAGTCGATAAAGCTGGGCCGATTGGCAAAAAACCTGCCAGTGATTCATCACTGTGGTTGCTAGACTGTTTAACCAGAGTTTCTCAACCCTGGCAGCTGGGACTTCAACTCCCAGAATTCCCGCCTGCAACTCTTCCAGGGCAAAGGCGGGCGGGCGGGCACGTTACAACCCCCCCCCACCCTCCGTTATTCACCTTTGTTAGGTGGGCACGCAGCGCCCCCCCCCCAGCACCCCCAAGGCAGGGAAGGAAGGAAGGAAGGAAGGAAGCCTGCCTTGGCCCCGGGCTCCCCCCCCCCCCCGAGTTGCCACGGCCGGGGCTGCCCTTGAATGACTGAATTTAGGGTGACTTTATATCAAACCGATCTCGGCTGTTTGCAGAAGGCTCGACTGTCGTTTTGACTTGAGCAGCAACACCGGTTTATAAAAAAAAGAGATGGGGAAAGAACCACGTTTCTAGTCCTCATCGGGGTTACAAAACACGCCGCAAAGTCCAACGCAAAAGCCGCGGAGGCAGCGTGTCTCTCTCGCAAGCAGCCGCCGCTCTGGGGTCCTGATCGGCGGCCAGGGCAGCGGGGGGCCACGGAGGGAAGTTATCCGGGGGGGCCTTTTCCTTTCCTTTCCCTTCTGAAGCCCTTTGAGCCTCCCTCCGCCATCGGGACTGGCCGCCCGAGCGAAGCTGGAGCCTTCCTTCCCTCGCCCGCTCTCCGTCCCGCGCAGCCCCCCCCCACCCGCGCAGGGCCATCCAAAGGGGGGAGGGGGCGGCTGCCTCCCGCGGGCTCAGCTCCGGGAACGCGGCGGGCGGAGGCGGGCGCCCCGGGGAGAGGAGCCGCGGGCGCCGCTTCCCGCCGTCGGAGGACCGGGGCGCGAGGCCCGAGGCGCGGGCGGGCCAGGCCGGGCCCGGCGCTTCCCCTTCGGCCTGGGCGGCGGCGCTTACCCGGGCGGGCCAGTGCGGGTAGCCCTTCATCTTGGCGAAGACCAGGTCGCCGCACTTGTAGTCGCGCGGGCGGCCGGAGCGGGACATGGCGCGGGCGGAGAGGCCGAGCGAGGGCGCGAGCAACAGGCGCGCCGGGGCCGCCTTGCCCGCCTTCGTGCGCTGCGCGTGGAGGGGCCGCCGCCGCCGCCTCCCTCCTTCCTTCCCTCCTTCCTTCCTTCCCTGCCGGCCTGGCTGCAGCGGGCGGAGGCGCCTGGCGAGGCCGGAGCAGCGCGAGGGGGGGCGGGGGAGGCGGCGAGGGGCGGCGCTGGGAGGGGAGGGGAGGGGAGGGCCGAGGGAACGGAGGGGGGGCGCCCTCCGGCGGGGTCCCGGGGGGGCTGCTTGGCTACTGGGGCCCCTCCCCCCGCGCGACCCTCGCCCGCAGCGCAGAAAGCAGGCGGGGGTCCCGGGGGGGCTCATGGGGGGGCGGCCCGGCTCTGCTCCGGCCGGAGGGGGCGGGGCTTGCAAGGGGCCTGGGGGGGAAACGACCCCCCCACTCGGCGGGCGCCCCTCCAGCCGCGCAAGGGCCGACGGGAGCAGGGGCGCTCTCTGGAACCTCCCGCCCGTCCTCGGTTTCCCGGCGGGCCCCGCGCTCCGACGAGCCAATCGCGGCCTCCCGCGCGGGGCCTTATGGGAGCGGTAGTCCACTTCCCCCCGCTGGAGCTCGGAGGAAGGCGGTCGGCGGGTGCGGGTTCGCTTTCTGCTTCCAGGGCTTCTCCGCCGCCCGGAGCCGAGCGCCGGGAGCGGCAGGGGCGCTCGGTCGTCTTCCGGCGGGCCCCGTTGTCATGAGGGGAGCCGCGGCCTAACCCCCGACGAAGCCTGGGACTTGCGTAGACGCCGCCGCCATGTCTTTAGTGGCCTACGCCAGCAGCGAGGAGGAGCGGGAGGAGGAGGAGGAGGAAGAAGAGGAGGCGGCGGCGGCGGCGGCGGAGGAGGAGAGCGAGAGGGCGTCCACGGGCCCGCGGGGGCTCCTCTCCGTCCTGCCGCCGGCGCGGCCCGGCCCAGCCCCGAAGCGGCAGCCGGTGCGGATCCCGGCGCCGCGGCTGCCCGAGGAGGTGAGCGGGGTCCGGGGCCCGAGCCCTCCGCTCGCCCCGCCGCCGCCTGACCGCCTCTGTCTCTCCCGCAGTCCGACTCGGAGGAGGAGCAGGAGCAGGAGGAGCCGGCGCCCAAGAAGCCCGCGCGGCTCGGGGGTCTCTCGGCGCTTCTCCCGCAGCCCCGCCGCGGCGCTCCGCAGCCCCGCAGGACCGACCCCGCCGCGCCGCCCTCCCCGTCGGCCATCAAGGCGGCGGCCAAGAGCGCAGCCCGGCAGGTGGCCCGGCAGGTGGCCCAGGAGGGCGAGGCGGAGCCCCCGCAGCCCTTCTTCCCCATGCCTCCGCCGCCCCCCGGCCCGCCCGCCGCCGCCGCCGCCGCCCCCCCCTTCCCCGACGACCTCCCGCCTGGCACTGAGCCCGAAGGCCAGGACGGCGCCGACGCCCCGCTGGAGTTCAGGACGCCCCCCGGCGCCCGTCCCGCCCCGCCCGGCTGGCCCCCGGCGCCCGCCCCGGACTACGGCGCGCCCTACGCGGTGAGGGGCTGGCGGGGCTTGGGGGGGGGGCTGGCTGGAGGGTCCCGGGCGCCGCTCTGACCGCTCTCTCCCAGCAGGGCTACTACGGCGGGGGTTACTACCCGGAGAACGACCCGGGCTTGGGGCCGCCCCCCGAGGGCACCGCGGACGCCGCCTCCGCCTCCTTCATGGACGACGAAGCGGTGAGCCTCGCCTCTCCCGCCCCCCGGAGCCTCTCGCGGGGGCGCTTCCCCGCCCCGGATGCCCAGAGCCTCGCTGGGGGAGGGGCTCGCGCTGCCTTGGGCGCCCGGCGGCAGAGACCCTTCCCCGACCCCCGTGTCCCTTTCCCGCCCCGCTCAGTTCAAGCGTCTGCAAGGCAAGCGCAACCGCGGGCGAGAAGAGATCAGCTTTGTGGAGATCAGGGGCGACGACCAGCTGAGCGGAGTCCAGCAGTGGCTCACCAAGTCGCTGACCGAGGAGCAGAGCATGAAGTCCTTCAGCAAGGTCTGCCAGGGCTGCCCCCTCCCGGGTGGGGCCCCTGAGAGCCAGGGGTAGGGTGGGGTCTTCGTGGCCCAAGGTCCCTCAGCTTCCCATTTCCCTTCAGAAAAAGGGGGAGCAGCCCACAGGGCAGCAGCGAAGAAAGCACCAGATCACCTACCTGATCCACCAGGTGAGACCTTTGTTTCCTGGGTTCACCCTCCCCCCTTTCTGGCTCAGTGGGCCTTTTTGCTGAATCCCCCCCCCTCTGCCCCCAGGCAAAAGAGCGTGAGCTGGAGCTGAAGAACAGCTGGGCAGAGAACAAGCTCAGCAGACGTCAGACCCAGGCCAAGTACGGATTTTAGCCCCTTCCCAGCCGAGGGGGGCCGCGCTGGGTCCTGAGCAGGATGGCTGATGTGGGATCCTGTCTGCTAGGCAGCAACGCTCCCTCGCCACAGGAGACCGTGCAGCCAGGTGCCTTGCTACATGGCCCCTCCAAAGAGCAGAGGGTCCGTGTCTACTTGAGTTGGGGGGCTCCCTCCCCCTTGATTCAAGAGACTTCTTGATGTCCCTCTAACAGTTTTTCTTCGAAGTAACCGCTAAGGCAGGAAGGAGCCCTGTCTGGACTGGGGACGGCTGCCTGCCCCACCCCACCCCTGAGAACATCCCACCTGGAGGGCAGGGGACTGGACGTCTTGCTTGGCTGTGGGGCTGCGTCCCCCCTCCTCCCCTTAGCATAGATGGGTGTTTGTGTTCCTGACCTGTCTGGGTCCTGTTGCTGCCCACAGCAAGGCCTTGTTTTCGTGAATTGACGACACTCTGCCCCTCCCCCCCCCCCCCCCGCTTTTAGTTTGTCGATTGCCCTCAGAGCCTCCCTGGCACCCCGGGTTTCAATTTCAGAGATTGAAGGTTTCTGTCTCTCCCTTGCCTCCCCCCCCCCCCCCCCCCGTGCCCTCTTGACCAGTCTGTGGCTGTCCAGGAGACTCATCTCTTCAGAATTTTTTTTTCATAGCTTACCAAGTTTGTTTTTCTTAGATCAATCCTTAGAAGGGGAGCAGTTTTCCAGTTAATGGACCTCTTCAAAGGTGGGAGAGGAGGACGATGGGGTCTTCTGTGCCATCCCCTCCCCCCCACCTTCTCTCATTGAGTTTGGGCAGCCCGCACCCCAACTCTATTACACCCTCCCTCCCTCCCTTCTGCTTTTGGTGGTCTTCCTTCGTCCACACCGTTCAGATTGTCAGCGTTTCCTGTTCAGCAGACGGATGTCCATTTTTGCTGCAGAATCTCTCTATTTAGGTTTTTTTTTCTAAAAAGATACTGGTTTATTTCCCTGGACACTTTAGTACTTAGGAAAGCTCCCTGTCCCTATTTTGAATATTTGAAAATAAAACTCATTCAGTAATTGATTTGTTTGTTTGTTTTTTTCCTTTTTGAATTTGTGGGGGGGGGAGGTTACAGGGGAATAAAAATTAAATTTAAGAATGGGGCCCATGAGTGACATGGCAAGAGAGGCCCAGGGCTGCAGTCCAAGGACACTCCCCAGAAAGAGGAGAAGGATGCTCTGTTGTGGGGAGGGTGGCTCTTGTGTTTGCTGCTGTGCAAACACCCCTCCCCATTTCTACCAAGTAGGCAAGCCGAAGGATCCTGCTAAGGGAAAGGACAGGCCCCCTTTTGGCTCCAGCTGCCCATTGGGGGCCGCTTCTTCCTCCCTGGTGGGAATCCGGAGCCCAGAGCAAAACCCTGATGGGCCTTCCTCCTCTGTGGGCTCTTGGGGGAAAGGGACAGATCTCATCCTGCCTGGCCTGAGTACCCCTTGTGGAAGAAAAAGGCTTTAAGTCCATAAATGGTCCTCCCCCGCCCCCGGAGAAAGATGCTGAGCGGGGAATGTCGGGATCAGCATTCGCCAGGGAGGGTCTCGCAGGCAGCTCTCGGCCCCGCTCAGCGGTGGAAGGGGCTCAAGGACCCCCGAGCCGGGCGGAGAAAAGGGCCGGGCGCAAAGTCTTGGCGCGGGTTGGGCCGGTCTTGCGTCTCCTGCAGCGCTGATGCCTGTCGCCCTGCGGAGAACTCGGTTCCCGAAGCCCGCGGGGCGTCCCCCGCCGGGCCGCTCCTCCTCCGTGGTGGTGGTGGTGGTGGGGAGTCTGGCAGGCAGCGCAAAGGGGCTGAGTCGGCCTGCAGGGGGTGGGTGGGCGGACGCTGTCCCGGCGCGGGGGCGGCTTCCAGCGCACTCCGGCGAAGAAGCGGCGACGGGCGCTCCGGATCGCGCTCCCTCCTCCGGTGCTTGAGTCGTAGGTACCCCGGGCGGGCGTTTTCTTCGAGGGTGCTGAAGGGACGGACGCGTTCAGGCGTGCTGGGCACCCGGGTGCGGGCTGATTCTCGGGGCGGCGTGGGGGTGAAGAGCCAGGCCGAGGCAAAGGAGGAACCGAAGACAGCTAGAAGTTAAAAAAAAAAAAAGCCCTCCGTGAAACCGTTACAGGTCCCGAGAAACCGGGCCCGTTTCTTTTGTGCCAGAACCCGTAGAGAGGATGTCAAATCCACCTGCCCAGGTAGCCGATGGCAGGCCGCGCTCAGACCTGCCTGTCTCGGAAATGCAGAGCTCCCTCTTTAAATCTGGTGAGGTTGTAGGATTTCTGCCTTTCTCGCAGTCTCGTCCCAGGGTTGTGATATGACTCAAGTTGCAAAAAATGCTGGCAGATTTGTTTTCCTTTCCCTCCACCGACGGGCATTTGTACCCTGAGGGGTGGGGGCTGTGCTGGGAAAGGATCCCACCACAAAAACACAATATGGTTGTTTGCGGGAGTGGAGGACGGGAGTGTTCCTGAGCGCCCCTTCCCCAAGCCTCACCGCGGGAGCCAGGCTTCGCCCGCGCCTGCTTCGCCCGCGAGCCAAAATCCCCCTTATTTACGAAATTCCTGGCCTGCATAAAAGGGCTGGAAGAGGATCAAGAATCCAGGAATTGCAACACATCTGTCCATTTAAGCCCCGGCTCTTCCCTCGCCTTTAATGAGGCCTTTGTTCTCCCGGGCCCGAGCCTGAAAGTCAAGTTATTCTCGGGCGGAATAAAGGGGCAGATTCCAGGGGACGAGGCAGCCCCCGTTCCGTTTGGAAAGGAATGCAGGCTGGCTGGGAAGGGGGGAGGGCTCCTTCAGCCCTGGAGGGCGCCTGTCTTTGGGGACCGCTCTTCTTCCACCCCCCCATTTCCCGTTGCGATGCTCCCTTGAGACCCCCGGAGTCTGCCCCACTTGTGAAAGGGCCCCGTCGCACCCAGGCGGCTCTTCTCGGCTGTCCCAAGAGACGCCCCGGCAGCCTTGCTTTTTCTGAGGCCGGACGGTGGGACTTCCCACTCTTTCTGCCGGGCCGTTCCCACACTCCGCCAGCCTCCCCAAGACGCGGCCGCCCTTGCCCTCCCAGCTCCTGGCCTGCTGCCCCGCCTCGGCCAAGGGATGCGGGCTTGATGGGCAGGAAGGGAGCTGCCGGGCTGCCCTCCTTGCATGGCGGCCCCGCCGACACCCAAAGGGGTTTGAGGTGAAGCTCGCTCACAGGGGAGGTGGGCGGTCAGGGCCTCGGGGGGGGGGGCGCTCAGGATCCCGGCTCAGGTCCCCCCAGCAGACCCCGGCCTTGCATTGGTTGAGCCATCTGCGCCCCCCCCCCCCCCCAAGCAAAGCTTTGCTGACGGCAGCCCCGGAGGCGAGGTGCGGGGGGGCGAGAAGGGGAAGCTGCTGCCAAGGCTGCGGAGACGCTCAGGCACGCAGGAGGCAGCCGTGTTCGGGGCAGGGCGCGGCCCGCCCGTCCTCCGAGCCGCCTTTCCTGCCCGCGACCTGCCTGGGAGAATTCGGAGGCCGTCGCTTCCGCGGGGCTGAGCCGTTCCGCAAGCTGAGAGCTGCTGGCTCGGCGCAAGGGAGCCCGCGGCCGTGGCGGCTGGGACTTGAGGCCCCGGGCTAGTGGGGGCCCCGCTCCTTCAGGCCTCTGCCGGAGGCTGCCGGATCAACCTAACGCTGACGGGCAGGTGGCTGGTTCCTTTCGGGGCGCCGAAGACCGCCGACCGAAGCCCGGAGAATTTGGCTCTGCCGTTTGGGCAGGTGCGCTGCGCAGCTCCGTTGCCTCCCGCGGGCGGGCGAGGCTTCACGCACCAGGAAGCCGAGCGAGCGAGCGAGCGATTGCCCGCCCTCGGCGGCAGGACCTAGGGAACCGTCGCAGCCGCCGGCCGGAGGGTCCTTCTCGGAGGGGCTGAGGAGCCGCCCGCGTAGGGTAAGGGGTGCAGGGCGAGCGGCTTTGCCCCGGGAGCTGGGCAGGCATCTCCGGGCTTGGCAGAGCCTCCGCGCGAACCAGAGGGGGGGAGCCCTTCTCCTCCCCGGGCTTGGCGTCCCGCTGGGCGGGGCCAGGACGGGGTGGGTGGGTGCGGAAGACCCCCGTTGCTTCCAGGAGTCCCTCCCCCCTTCAGGTGTTTTCCTCCTCCTTCTGGATCCGGCCGGCAGCCTGACATGACGCGGGGAGCCTGCCTGTTGCCTGCCAAGTGATAGAGACCCTCTTCCTTTCTTCTCTCTGCAGCTGATGGCAAGAGATGGAACCGGAGCCTGCCCTGGCAACCCGGGGGCTGCAGGGATCCAGGTGAGGGGACACCAGGCCCAGGCCTGCACTCCCGCCCACACTGCTGCCTCCGTGCCTGCAGATTGCCCAAGATGTCTGGGATAGGGTGGAAGAAATAGGAGCCCCAACCCCATCAGAAAGGGCCTGGGACCTCCTTTCTCACAACAGAAACCGGTTGGATTCAAAAGCAAAATATTGTGAACTGTGGCTATGTAGAATGGCTGGAGAGACTGAAATTGGGGTGAGGGGGAGGGAGGGAAAGTGCTCACAGGTCCCCTTCAGGAACCCCCCTCCCCCAGGGCTCAGCTGCTCCCATTGTCTCTTCCTGGGAATCCTCTGCCCACATGGGCCAACTTGGCACCCCAGCCGTTCCCCTCTTGCCAGCCAGCCCAAATTGTAGCTGCAGGTACCGAGTGCTCCTTCAAGTGGGCATCTTTGCCACTCAGCTCCCCCCTTTCCTGCCACTTCAGGAGCCCCCATGCAACCTGGAAGATGATGAGGTTTTCCTGGGCAGCGAGGCGAGGCCCAGCAGCACCCAAGCAGATCCCTTCCGCCACTGCAGCGTGGAGGAGCTTTACGAACTGCTGGAGACGCTGGGCAGGTGAGGCCTGCAGGGCGTGTAGACTGGAGAGAGCAGCTGTGCCTCTTCCTCCTCCTCCTCCCCCCTGCTCTGCTACAAAGAAGAAGGAGGCAAGCAGGCAAATGGGAACCTGTGAGCCACCAAAGCCGTTGGGCACCTCCTGGGCCTCATCGCCCACCTTGGCCACCCTGCCAGTGGCTCACCTGCTGCCAGAACAGGAGAGGCCCCTCCATGGAGTGCCTGACTTCTCACCTTCCTGCCCCTCCCCCTTGCAGCGGACACTTTGGGGTGGTGCGGCGTTGCAGGGAACGGAGCACCGGAGTTTTCTACGCGGCCAAATCCGTCAAGGTGCGGAAGCGCAAGGGCAGCCGGCTGGGGCTGGAGCGTGAGCAGGTGGAGCGCGAGGTCTGCATCCTGCAGCAGCTGCAGCACCCCAACATTATGCGCCTGTACGACGTCTTTGCCAACCAGGCCGAGATGGTGCTGATCCTGGAGCTGTGAGTGCCCAGGGGGAGGGTCCCTCCTGGGGGAGGCTCCTCCGCCTCCCAAAGACCCCATTTGCCCCCAAGGGCCAAAAGCTGGGGGGCGCTTTAGGGAGCTTCAGGAGCCCCTCACACCTCACCTCTCCACAGCATCCGGGGAGGCGAACTCTTCGACTTCATTGCGGAGAAAGAGCTGCTGTCCGAAGACGAAGCCATCGAGTTCATGCAGCAAATCCTGCTGGGCTTGGCCTACATGCACACCCTCCATATCGCTCACTTCGACCTCAAGGTATGGCCTGGGGGCTTCCAGGATGCCCCATGCCGGAACCCAGTTGGGCAGAAGCTTCCATTGGTCTCCCGTCTCTCTTGCAGCCAGAGAACATCATGCTGCTTGAGAAGGGCACCCCCAATCCCAAGATCAAGATCATCGATTTTGGGCTGGCGCAGAAGCTGCAGGAAGGGGTGGCCTACAAAAGTCTCTGCGGGACCCCTCAGTATATCGGTACGACGTTTGGCCCCCGGGATAGGCAGACTGAGAAGTTGCTTGGAGAAGGTGGCCGAGAAACTGTCTCTGGGCCGGGGAAGCAGGGGAAGCCTTGTACGCCTGAGAACTCTCCTGGCTGCTGGGATGGGGGAAGCCCCTGAGGGGGCCTGGGAGAGCCCAATTTGGTCTCCTACTTCCTCCCCTCAATTTTTTTCCTGCCCAGCTCCTGAAGTGATCAACTACGAGGCCCTGAGCACAGCCACAGACATGTGGTAAGAGGCAGCCATGGGGGGTGGGGGGACGGTGAAGGGGGTGGAGGTGGGGGGAGTGTCTTGGTGGCATCCTGCAGGCCTTGGATAAGCACTGTGGGGAAAGGAGGGTCAGGAAGTGGTTGCAGGCAGTTTCTCTCTCTTGAGGCTGCTCAGCTGCAGCTGCAGAGAGGAAAGCCGTGAGCCCCTTTCCTGTAAAAGGAGGGAGGGACTGGGGGGTGACTTTGTTCTACCCCTCCTTGTGTGTACCTTGACAAGGTCCCTGGGGACACAAATGACCCCTAGGCAAGGAGAGTGCCCACTGTGCTTTCAGCTCTCCCTTTCCTTACTCCTAGGAGCATTGGGGTGATTACCTACATCTTGTAAGTACTTGAAGATCTTTTTCTTGGTGGGGGGTGCTGGGGGGGAGGCCCTCAACAGATTCTCAGGGGGATGGAGTTGATTTTGGGGGCAGGCAGCGGACATCCACCATGGCCTCCGAGAGACCAGCAAAGGAAACTCAGATCCCCCAAACTTCCCTGCCTTCCTTTTGAACCAATCCCTTGATTGCCATCCGTGGGGCTCCTTCTGTCTGGGGCAGGTTGAGGTTTGATCCATGGTCCAGAGTGGTGAGCTCTGATGCGCCCCTGAATCCCTCCCTTCCCTCCCCCAGGCTTAGCGGCATGTCCCCATTCCAGGGAGAGACGGATGAGGAGACCCTCTCCAACGTGGTCTCAGGGAATTACGAGTTCGAGGCCAAATATTTCAGCCAAACCTCTGAGATGGCCAAGGACTTCATCCAGAAACTCCTGCTGAAGGAGCCCAGGTAACCCCCAGCCACAGTCCCTGCAAAATGTGGGTGACGCCCTGCCATGAATGCCCTGTCCGGAGAATGTCCTCCCTGGAACAGAAAGTAAGGGCCACAAAAACGAAAGCGGGGAGTAGCACATATTGGCAGGATGGCCACTCCCCCAAATGGGCTCTCTCCTCCTCTCCTGGCTCCCTTCTGCCCCCAAGGAGTCCTGCATGGAAGAAGGAAAATGGATTTTGGTCTGTGTTTTAGGGACCGAATGACGGCAGCCGAGTGTCTCCTTCATCCCTGGATCAAGGTAAGCCTCCCACTCCCTCCCTTCCTCCCTCCCTCTATCCATCCATCCATCCCTTCCTTTCAATTTTTCTCCTTTTGCCCTCCAGCCCCTGACCCGGAAGCAGGCCGTAAACCGGAGCCGTTCCTCCATCAACATGAAAAACTTCCGTAAATTCAACGCTCGCCGGAAGTGGAAGGTGAGGGGGCTGCACCCCCATTCCATCCCAGGCTCAGCAGCAGAGGAGCCAACTTGGCTCATGCTGGGCAGCCGGCCTCCTGGGCAGCGTAGTCCCAGTCTCATCCTCTCTTCCTCCTTCCGCAGCTCTCCTACCACATGGTCTCGGCCTGCAACCGTCTCTGCCGGCTGGGGCTCCTGTGCCAGCAGCAGAAGCCGGAGGAGGAGCTGACAGCCCTGGTGGGTGCAGAAGATCCCCTTCGCTGCCTGGGGGGGGGAGGGCTGCCTGCCCCCCTGACCTTCTCGCCTTCCTTGCTTCATGCTGCAGCGGGACTGCGAGAGTGACCAGGAAGACCAGCCCAGCAGTCCGGGGGTCTTACTCCGCAGGCGTCGAAGCATCTGCTCCTGAGTTCGGCATCGGCTCCCGTCCAGCCACCCTCTGTCCTTCTGCTCAGAGGCCAGGATGATAGCCTCCTCTCCGATCACCGGCGGGGGGGGGGGAGAAAGACCCCCAGAAGGAGGCAGCGCTTGGCTCTTCTGAATGGCCAGAAATGGGAGGGGGCTCCAGCTGCTCAGCGCAGTGGGGGGGGGTCCTTCGCTATCCCGCTTGGGTGATCACCTGAGCCCATTCCTCTCCTCTTCAGCATTTCAGCTTCTTAACCTGCCAGGGAGGGCTGCCATGGGCTCCCCCCCCCCCAACACAGCCTCAGCATGGCTGCCTTGGACAGCCTCCCTGGGGGTCCTCAAGAGGAATGGATGGGGAGTCATATGGGTCTCTGCTCTCCTTGACTCGTGTTTCCATGGTTGTTGGGAAAGGCCCTTTTAATGCAACGAGGAGGGCCCCTTGCTGCTCCCCACCCACACCACCCTCAGGCTCCCCCTGCTTCGTTTGGAGAACACTCCTCAAACATCTGACCAAGGACAGCCGTGAACAACTGCCAGGCTGACTGTAATTAAAAAAAAATACATATTTGTTAAAAGAGAAAAAGCACCATTTGAAGGTGTCGCATGTTCTTTTGTGTTTCACTGGTTTGAATTCAAATTGCAAAATGGTCACAGTGATCGATTCAAGAAGAGGCAGAAAGTGAACAAGAGGCTAAACAGACTGGGAGCCAAAAAATCCCCCCCAAAGCTCTCTCCCCTTTGCTCCTCCAGCAAACGCCATTCCAGCTGGCTGCAGGAGGCAGTGCTGGCCACCAGAGGGCAGTCCACTCCCAGTACTGAGACCTCGTGCCAGGGAAAAGTGCCAATAGCCTTCCCCAGCTGACACATTGGGCAGGATCCGGGCTTCCCCTGGCCCAGCAAAGAAAACAAGCCTCATCAGCTGAGTGCCAGAGGGGGAGAGGAAAACCCCCAAATTAAAGGGCCCGAGCACCCTCACACAATGTCCTCCTAGCTTCCCGTGGGTCATCAGGTGCCCCAGATCCAGGGGAAAGGACCTGCAGGGGGAAGATTGGTTCCCCCTGCGGAGCCGAAAGGCCTTGGCTGCTCTGCCTCTCTGACGATGGGGGTCACCTTGAAGTGGTCATCTGGAGAGCCTGGGGGCAGCTTCCTGCTGCCTTTCCATTGCCCCCTCTCCAAATTCCTCCCCCTAAAAGAGGTTAGGGGAAGCGTCTGTGCCTGTGGCTCCCCCTCCTTATTGACCAAACAAGAAGGGCAGCACTTGTGGGTCTGAGCCCATCTCGCTGGAGTTGTCAGGCTAAATATTTTGAAGGTAAGAGGTGAAAACAGCCCTTGGAATGCATCCAGCCCCGGCAGAAGGCCAGGCAGGGCTGGGGGGGGGGGGGGCGTGCACGAGGGAGGAAAGAGGCCCGGCCCCACCCAGCCGCCTGCCACACCTGGGGCTGTGGTCTGGCCATGCCTCCATTTTATCAGCCCTTCCGCTGCAGTGGGACTGTGCCGGAGGATGCTTGTGGTCGGGGAGAAGGGCCCCCTGCCTCCCTGCTTCAAACCGGTGACCCAGCAGACAGCAGGGTGCTCGTCACTCTTGTGCCCCCCTGGCACCAAACGATAGTCCAGGACTGCTGCCAGCTGAGAAGCCAGCCTGGCCCCCGCCCGTCTGAAGCACTGCGGGCTGCCCTGCCACATGCGACTCGCTTTCCTGCCAGCGCTGGGCTGTTTATGGACCATGGAGGAGAAGGGGAGAAGGGGAGTCCCTGGTGCCCCCCTCTGGCCCGTCCGGGGGGCCCTGCTCTTCCTCTGCCTGCTGGGGCTCAGCCCTGCACCAGCCTCTCCGGAAAGTAAGTCCCTTCTGGGTTGAGTGAGATCAGCCTCCGGCCAGGCACAAAGGCACAGGACTCTGCTGCCCCCCTCCCACCCCAATCTGTGGTGCCCAGGGCACACGCCTTGGCACTGGGTAGTGTGGCTGGGGGGTGGGGGAAGCTGCGCTCAATGGAGCCGGGTTAGGTCAGCCTACAGGGGGCATCAACAGGTGGCTCCATCCACTGAATGCCGGGATTTGAAAGCATCTCAAAGCAAAAATTACCCGTGATAGTTCAGTAACCTGCATTCAGAGTTTAGCATCTTGTGTGAGCTTGGCTAGTGGCTCCCAAAAGAGGGAAGCCCTTCAAATGTGTGTGCGCACGTGTGAGAGAGAAACCCAGCTCTTGGCAGCTCCCGAAAGAAAAGGGCCTGTTGGAGAAAGTGGCATTTAGGTCCCCCTGAGGGAATTGGGGATTGTAATTAAGGAAGGAAAAGCAGCCCCCCACCCCCACCCCATTTACCTCTACCAAGTAGGGGGAGAACCCACCTTAAAAAAGCTATGTTTAAAGTGTCTCTTTCTAGAACACAATTCACAGGAGGCAGCTGAGGGTCCCTCTGCTATAGATATCGCTAGAAGAGAAAGTTGGATTAGCCCATTGTCTGCAGTTGGCTTTTTTTTAATTTCACAATTACATAATTTTTCACCATCTTTCTCTTCTTTTTTTTCCACCCCCCCAAATACATTTTACTTATAACTCATAAACCTATTTTAATGTACAGTCTCTTATCCATCATTGATCATTAATTATTGATCTTATCCTTTGATTTTCTCTTTCAATTGTTCGGGGCTGCTCATTTACCATTTCCCCTCCTTTATTTCACCACTACCCTTCCTCTTCTTTTCCCCTTATCTTCCTTCTTCCACCTCTTTCTACTTTCTTCATTCCTCCTCTCCCTCTGTTGGCATCTGAAGAGGGGGGGGGAAGGGTCAAATTCTGCAAATGAAGAGCGCTTCTGCTTTTCTCTCACATTGGCACCGGCTCTCCCCCGGGTGAAGCGTTTCTGCTGGACATCCAGCAACCTCTCTGCTCACAGGTGCCAGCCGAAGGCTGTTTCTGCAGGGGGAAATTCACCAAGGGAGAAGCAATTTGTCCTGGTGGGGGTGGAGAAATTCTCCTTTGAATGGGTGGTGGGGTTTTGAGCAGGAGCCAGCAATCTCGTTTCTGCTAAGGGGTCTGCAGGGTGAAAGAAGGCAGACCCCCAACACAGGAGGCCTGGCCCACCTGCAGCCTCCCCTCTCTCTGCAAGGGGTTCAGGTGCAGAGTAATCGGAGTGGGGGTGGGGCGATACATGTGTCAGCAGGTTCCAAGCCACTTGTTGCAGTTCTGAAATGTGGGGGGGGGGGCAGGGAGAGGGAACGGGGTATCCTTTCGTCCCTTATTCCATCCCTCTGGAGATGCAGGTGCTGACCAGAGCTGGAGACCCCCTCTCACCCGTGAGGGTCCCAAGTCCATCCCAGGCACACACACACACACACCCTTCCTGTTCTCTGTCCTCTTGCGGGATTTATAGGCACAAAAGACACTTTTGAGTGCTGTCAAACAAGCAGAAGCAAAACAGAGCAGTCCTCAGGAAGCCAAGTCAGCCAGTCCGGCTGGGGGAAGGTCCTCCTCTCCCCCTCCCCCTCCCCTCCCCTCCCACCCCCCAAGGTAGGAGAGAAGGCAGGAGCATTTCTCTAGGGACTGGCTCCCCCCTCCCCCCTCCCCCTAAATTGCATTGAGGCTCCTAGCTGGAATCAGGATGGCAGCCAGGAAGGGGGACGTGCGCCCAGGTTCTGAAACTGGCAGGGGTGCCTTTCAGCAAAGCCAATGGGCAACCTAACCAGGCATTTCATCAATTAACAAGCCATTAATTAGCAGCATCTGCTAATTCAGAGACTTCCTGCCAATTTCTTGCAGTTTTTAAAAGAAAAGGCTGTTTTTGGTGGTTTTATAAAAAGCAGGGAATGGAATAAAGCATTTGGGGGTCCCTCTTTCCTGCCCCAAAGAGAAAGGGGGGGGGGAAGTAAAAAACCACCCCGGAAGCCAGTCACAGGACTGAAAGGACCGGGGGTGGGGGGGTTGGGCCAAAACCAGTCCTGGTTCCCTCTACATCCCGGCTTCCACCCTATGGCAGATATCGATCGATTCTTCTGGGTATTTTCCGGCAAGGAAGCAAAGCTATCAATGCTTCAGGTTTTTCCACATCAGGCCCAGAAGAGAGGGGCACCTCTGGGCCAAAGGACAGGCTCGGCCTAGTCCAGCAAAGACTGATGAGGTGGCTCAGTGGCTAAGACACTGAGCTTGTCGATCAGAACAGTGGTTCGAATCCCTGGTGCAGGTCTCCTGTGTGAGGAGGGGTTGAGCTAGATGGCCTCCAAGGTCCCTTCCAACTCTGTTCCTGTTAAACTTAATGCTGAGTTTGGTTTGCTGTGACTTTGGGAGGCTGTGAGGATCCACTGGATGGGGTCCTGCATTGGCTCCACCTCCTTCCAGGGCAGAGGACGGGCTGGTGCCCCCTGCCAGCCTTCCTCTCTGGGCTCCATGAAGGGAGGTTTGAGGGTACCACCACCAATTCTGGCTGTGACTTCCTACCTGCCATTTTCTTTAAAAAGAAGGAGGGAGGCATTTTGGGCATGACTCCCCAAGGAAGTGGCCTGAGGGCCGGGCAATGCCAGGAAGTTTGCTGCCATGATGTCAGCCCCACCACCTGTGGGGTCATCTCCTCCTCCTCCTTCCTCCTCTTTCCTCTTCCTTCTCCTCCTCCTCCTTCCTCCTCCTCTTCCTCTTCCTCCTCTTCAGAGCCTCAGCAAACACAAAGCAGGAAGAGAGAAGAGCCCCTGTTTAAACAATAGCCGAACCCAGCCCTTCTCTCTCTCTGCAGAAGGTGTTTCCCAGGGAAGGGGGGGCAAAGAGCCCACAGGTAGAGGTGGGGGTGGGGGTGGGGATGTTGGTTGGGCACCAACTCCTTCCCGGTTGAGCTGATATCCCTCTCTTGTGCCCCCCCTGGGCCAGGGCTTGGCCAGCAATTGTGAGGGCTACTTGATAAAAGCAGAAATGGATGAGGAAGGGATCTGGAGGGCGGGGGGTGTTAATACAGTAAGTTGCCTTTGAAGATGTCTAAAGACCCCCCCCCTCTGGTGCTGGAATCCAGCTGCCAGAAAGGAGCTGCTGGGCCAGCTGTACCTCCAGACGGTGCCAGGCTTGGAGGATGCTAGGGTTGGCACTGCAACAGCAGGCATGGGCAGGGGGCCTGGGGCTCCTGTGCAAATGCCAGATCAGGTGGGGGGGGAGGTGCTCAGCTCCAAGGCAGGGGACAGATGGCAGCCCTGCTTGCCAGGCGCTCTCCCAGATGACGTTGGGGACATGAGGTCAAGGACAAGACGCCCCTCGTGAGGCAGTTGGCACAGACTAGGGTGGGCAAGACACCCCCGCTTCGCTGCAAGGGAGCACCTGCGGGGACACACCAGCCCTCTAACACAGGGGTCTCCAACCTTGGCAACGTTAAGACTTGGGGACTCTCAAGACCCCTGATCTAATACACCTCTCTGGAGGGATGGTGCACTCTGCACATGCCCAAAGGCACTCGCTCCCTTTTCCGAGGAAGTCAGAGTGGGGCCGGTTCCTTTGGGAGCTTTTTTCTTGGGGGGGGCATTTCGTTGCTCCTCATCCTAAGCCACGAAGGGCCATCCCCGACCCAATCTCTGGTCTGCATTTCTGCCCAAGGAGTGGGGAGAGGGAAGGAAAGGGGCTGGACGGCTCCTGGACTGCGGGTTCCCTAACTTTCCGCTTGGCCCCGCAGTCTGCGAGAGCATGGACATCCGCGTGGATCCCGCGCAGCTGCGCCGCCTGGAGAACTGCTCGGTCATCGAGGGCAGCCTGCAGATCCTGCTGATGTTCACGGCCGCCGGCGAGGACTTCCGCTCGCTGGCCTTCCCGCGCCTGGTGCTCATCACCGAGTACCTGCTGCTCTTCCGCGTCTACGGGCTGGAGAGCCTGCGCGACCTCTTCCCACGCCTGGCCGTCATCCGCGGGGCTAGCCTCTTTTTCAGCTACGCCCTGGTCATCTTCGAGATGCCGCACCTGCGCGACATCGGCCTGCGCAGCCTGACCAACGTGCTCAACGGCTCGGTCAGGATCGAGCGCAACCAGGAGCTCTGCCACATCTCCACCATCGACTGGGCGCTTCTGCAGCCGCCGCCGGCGCTCGAGCACAACATCATCCTGCACAACAAGCCGGCCGAGGAGTGCGCTGACGTCTGCCCGGGCATCCTGGGCGGGGAGGAGCCCTGCGTGCAGACCCCCGCCGGCCTGGCCGGAGCCTTGGAGTACCGCTGCTGGACGTCCAGCAACTGCCAGAAAGGTGCGTCCCCCCGGGGGGCTGCCGGTGCAAGGACCAGGGCAACCACGGGTCGTGGGAAGGCGCCACGCGCTTATTATACACGTGCACAGCAGGCGGGCGAAGCGGGCGCTGGGGTCAGTTCTCCCGCCCCACTGAGTTGCTTCAAGTTCTCAGGCGGGGGAGGGACTCCAACCGCAGCTGGAAAGGGGGGGCGCACGCACTCCCCACTCCCGCCAGGTGCGAGCCCGCCGCGCAAAAGAGAAGGGCGAGGCGCGCAGCCCGATCCTGCTTCTCGAAAGCGGCTGCGTCTCTCGGCTTCACCCTCCCCCGCCGCCTTTCCTACTGGGTCTCTCTCTCTCTTCTCTCTCGCTCTCTCTGTTGTGAAACCCTCGTAAAGGCCGCGAAGTCTCCCCGGAGCCCGTTTTCTGTAAACAACAGGGCTGCTAATGCAAACAGACGGCCAGGTCTCCTGCGAAAGGGATGGGGGGCAGTTGGCTGCTTGCCCGCCTGGGCGCATCTCTGTCGGTGGGGGGCGAGGAGTCCACGAGTTCGGCTTTGGAAGGCTGACCAATTCCTCCTGGCTGAGGGGGCTGAATTGCCAGCCCCCCCCCCCCCAAGGAACCAGGCCAAACGCAGGCGCATGCTGATCTCACTGGTCGCCTCACCCCAATCGGGGACTGCACTGCAGGGCAGTCCAGCTGCGGAGCAGACCCCAAGGAGGGGCCCCAGAAGAAGCAGAAAACCAACCCCCCCTGCAGCCCCCCTAAAAGGACGGGATGCACCGTCTCCAAGGTTGAAGGAACCTTTTTACAGTGATCTGGGTTGAAGATAGGTTCAGAAGTTTCTTTGCTGTTCTAGACTTATAACTCTGACCTTTGAAAAGCCAGGGGGAGCTCAGATTCCAGAGCTTGTGGGGTTTCCCCCTCTCCTTGTTTCTGGTGTGGGGTTCAGTCGATCTCAGGTATAGATCCCTTTGATTAATGGCCACTTCCTTTGGCCAAGAGCCGAGGGTCGAGGGGGCCGCATAAGAGGGGCCCAGTAGTTCCTCCTCCCGCCAGCTGAGAGCCCAAACCCCCCAGATTTGCTGCCTGATTTCCTGATTCTTGGCCTCCAAGCCTGAGCAATGCAGGGATAAGGTTAGTTGTTTGGCAACAGGGGAACATCGGCTGCCTTCTTGTTGCCTAAACAGCCAGTCTTAAAACCTGAAAATTACCAAATCAACGAGGGAGACGGCTCGCTTATGCCAAATAAAAAAAAAATGTGTTTTGTAAATAAAAAAGGATATACATTTTGACACAAATCCTTGCGAGGCCAAGCCAGGCAAGAGACCCACAACAGAAGCCACTCTCAAGGTTTGGATGGGGCTGAAATTGTTAGTGAGGCAGAGAGCCAGTTCATGGACACCCCCCCCCCAAAGATGGGGCGTAAATCTGTGGGTTTGGGCTGGGAAGGAGAGTTTCCGATCCAAAGTCTTCGAAGGGGCACTGAGGGCCAAAGCATTTTCCCCTGAGGAACCTTTCGGAGGCAACTGGAAATCAGCAGAGCAGCAGCAGCAGCCCCGGTTTTTTAAGGGGGGACGACGACAAGGGTCCCCACCAAATCCTTGCCAAAGCCGCCGCTCCCTCTTTCCCGCCCTTAGTGTGTCCATGCAAAGGCGCCGCTTGTACAAGCAAGGACGAATGCTGCCACCCGGAATGCCTGGGGGGTTGCAGCCGTCCCGGGGACCCCCAGGCCTGCGTGGCCTGCCGCCACTTCTACTTCAACGGGCGCTGCCTCAGCTCCTGCCCGGACCTCACCTACGAGTACGAGCAGTGGCGCTGTGTGACGGCGGAGCACTGCGGCAGCCTGCGCAAGATCTCCGAAAACCTTCGGGACTCCTCCAGGTTTGTCATCCACCAGAGGCAGTGCCTGGCCGAGTGTCCTCCGGGCTACCAGAAGAACGAGAGCAGGTGAGGAGCGGTCTGGGTGCCAGTTTCCCCCCTTTGGCTTGGCTCTTCTGCTGGCCGCAGCTTCTTACATGTTTGTAGAGGCTGAATTTGACGTTTGAAGCGGGAAGTCTCTTCCCTCATTAGCACAAGTGTGAGCACTTAATAACTGCTGGCAGAGTGGCTGCAATCTTTAAAAACCCATTAAGCTAATTTCTCCCTCATCACTGGCATCTTTAAAGTGGCTTGACTTCCGCACACAGCAAGTCTGGCCACCTTCGCTTTAAAGGGCTCCTCAAATCCCAGAAGTCCCCAATTGATCCCATAGATGGCGGGGGGGGGGGGGAGATTAACAGAGAGTTTTCAAGACCTGTGTTGCCATGAGAGACAAGGGCCCACCTGTCCTGGCTGCCGTTTTGGGGTGGAGTGGATGGGAAGGCCTGTTGGTCCCCACGGTGTGTCTGCACATCGCTTGGGAAGAGGGACCATTTTGTACACGGGAGAATAACGAGGGTGACCTTCAGCCCCTCCTCCTTCCCTTCCCTCCCCTCCTCCTTTCAGCCTCGTCTGCCATGAGTGCCAGGGCCTGTGCCCCAAGGAGTGCAAAGTGGGCACCAAAACCATTGACTCCACCCGGGCAGCCCGGGACCTGGCCGGCTGCACCCTTATCGAAGGGAACCTGATTGTCAACATCCGCCGGGGCGGTGAGTGGCTTCCTTTTGCTTCCTGCGCCCCGTGCAGGAGGCGTCAATTCACGCCAGGGTCCCTCCCTCCCACCCTCACCCATGTGTGGCTACATCCTGCTCAGCTGTACCATCCAGCCTGCCTGACCGCTGTCTGTCTCCTCCTCTTCCACCTGGGCAGAAAATCTGGCCTCCACTTTGCAAAGCAGCCTCGGCCTGATTGAGACCATCACGGGGTTCCTGAAGATCCGGCACTCCTTCGCTCTCATCTCCCTGAGTTTCTTCAGGAACCTCAAACTGATCCGGGGAGATTCCATGGTGGACGGGTGAGCGGGAGCCAAAGGAGTCAGAAACCGCCTGCTAGACGGAGGAAGGGGAGGCGGCCGGGCTCCTGCTTACTAGCCATCGCTGCTAGGGGCTTGCCTGGTGTGAGAACAGTCGCTGGCCTCCTGTATTCCGTGGAGGGCCAGCCAGGAGGGCAGGCTTGGCTGGGGAACCTGGAGGGGTGGGCAGTGGGCAGAGGCTGGTCTAAGGGCCTGATCCTGCAAGCTGGGGCCCTGATCCCACCTCCACCCTTGGCTCTGAAAGGCTCCCAGTTCGGACCAGTTCGCTTGTGCGCACGAGCGGTAGGTGCCCTTCTGATCCGGTAAGGAAGGTAAGTAGATTTCACCCCGGCTCTGCCCTCAGGAACTACACCCTCTACGTGCTGGACAATCAGAACTTGCAGCAGTTGTGGGACTGGAGCCAGCACCGCCTGTCCATCCCGGTGGGGAAGGTGTATTTTGCCTTTAACCCCAAGCTGTGTCTCTCGGAGATCTTTCGGATGGAAGAGGTCACGGGGACCAAGGGCAGGCAGAACAAGGCGGAGATCAACCCCCGGACGAACGGGGATCAAGCCTCTTGTGAGTTGGTGGGGAAGGGGTGAGGAGAGGACAGAAGAAGGGAAGGCCTTATACTTAACAGCTCCATCCTCAAATCAAGGCTGCTTTTCTGCAGCCAGTCAACTCACCATCTCGGTTACTAATTTCTTGTAGCAAAACCAATATTTTTTAATCCATTTTCTTCCGGGCGACGGCGAAATCTCCCTGCTGCTTCTTCCCGTGGCCCATTCAATAACGGTGCAGATAAAAGCCTGTCTTTGCTCTTCCAAACCCCCTCTTCCCCCTCAGCCCCTCTCGCGCCCCCTCCTTGTCCTTCCTGAGGGCCCCCCTGAGCGCCTTCTTCCCCCTTTCAGGCAAGACCCAAATGCTCCGCTTTGTGTCCAACACCACCGAGTCGGACCGTATTGTGCTCAAGTGGGAGCGCTACCAGTCTCCCGAGTCCCCGGACCTCCTCAGCTTCATTGTCTACTACAAAGAATCGTAGGTGCTGGGGAGGGTCCCCCACAAGGAATCCTCCCCATGGGAGGGGGCGAGGTCTGGGGTCTTGCAACCCCCACCCCAACTGAAGCTGCCCTGGGCAGGGCTCCGTGGCCGCCCCTGAGCCTGGTGTCCTCCCACAGCCCCGTCCAGGACGTGAGCGAGTATGTCGGGCAGGACACCTGTGGGGCCAACAGCTGGAACCTGGTGGACGTAGAGCTTCCCCTCAGCCACGACCAGGAGCCGGGCGTCACTCTGCAGAATCTGAAGCCGTGGACGCAGTACGCCATTGCCGTGCGGGCCATCAGCCTCACCACCGCCGAGGAGAGGCGCAACTTTGGGGCCCAGAGCGAGGTGGTCTACGTCCGCACCCTGCCTGCAGGTGAGGGGCCAGGAGCACCATGCCTCCCCCTGCGAGGCCAGCATGATGGGCAGGAGAGTCCTCTCCTTCGGTTCTCCACCCAATCAGCAGGCCGCCTTCTCTGGCAGCTTTCTAAGGACGATAGCAATGCAGGTAGTCCTCGACTTATGGCCGCAATTGAGCTCTGTTGCTAAGTGAGACATTTGTTAAGTGAGGTTTGCCCCACTTCACGACTTCTCTTGCCACAGTTCTTAAGTGAGTCGCATGGTTGTTAAGTGAATCCGGCTTCCCCGTTGACTTTGCTTATCAGAGGGTCGCAAAAGGGATCACGTGACCACGGGACACTGTGACCGTCATAAATAGGAGCCGGTTGCCAAGCATCCGAAGTTTGATCATGTGACCACGGGGATGCCGCAACAGTCACAAGTGTGAAAAAGGGGCACGAAGTCCTTTTTTTCAGTGCCGTTGTAACTGTACGGTTGTGGAATGAACTGTTGTAAGTCGAGGACCACCTTCCCACGCCATCTTCTCCTTGGTCTCCCGGCCGCAGTGCCCACGGTGCCCAGGGACGTCATCTCCATGTCCAACTCTTCCTCCCACCTGATCGTCCGGTGGAAGCCGCCCTCCCAGCCCAACGGCAACCTCAGCTACTATCTGGTGCTGTGGCAGCAGCTGGCCGAGGACTCGGAGCTCTTTGCCAATGACTATTGCCACAAAGGTGAGGACCGGCGTCCCTCCGGCCCCCGGGAGCCCCTCTGGCCTCCCGCTCACAGCCTGCCCGTCTCCGCTTGTCTGCCCAGGGCTCCGCCTGCCCACCAGCAGCGCAGACACCCGCTTCGACACCAGCGACAGCGAGGAGCGCGAGGACACCGCTGCCCAGCAGTGCTGCCCCTGCCACAGCCCCGTCGGGCAGAGCCAGCCCAACGTGGAAACGGTGTCTTTCCAGAAGAAGTTTGAGAACTTCCTCCATAATTCCATCATCCTGCCCAGGTGGGTCACCCTGGATGGCGGAGGCCCTGCTGGAGGGGGGTGGGTGGGTTGAGAACGGGGGGGGGTGGGGGTGGGGGCTGGGAACCGCCTGTCCACTCTGTTCCACTCTTTCTCCAGACCCCCTTGGAAAGTCACCTCCATCAACAAGATCTCTTCTTACCGGTGAGCTTCTGACAGTCTTCACGGGAAGGGAGTCTGCTTTTCTGGGGCTCCTATTGAAATGCTCCCTGAGGTTTGCTTTGGGGTGAAGCAGTGGGGTTGCCCCCTCACCCTTCTGACCTGGCTGCGACAGGACCCCCAAGAGGCGCAGAGACACCTTTTCCGTGACCGTGGGGAGCCAGGCCTATGCCAACGCCTCCTGGCCTGCCCCGGGGAGCCCCAGCGACGCAGCCGTGGCCCACCAGGCTGAGCTGGACTCTAAGACGGAGAAGGACTTCCGCCTCTTTGAGGATAAAGTCGTTCGGGAACGGACAGTCATTTCCAACCTGCGCCATTTCACGGAGTACCGGATCGACATTCACGCCTGCAACCACGCGGCCCAGACCATGGGGTGCAGTGCCGCGGCCTTCGTCTTTGCTCGGACGATGCCGGAAGGTGAGCCAAAACAGGGTTACCCTTTTCTTGCTAAAGCTAGCAATTAGTAAATCTGCTGAGTAAAAACTGTCCGATTTTTCTGAGATAATCCAAGAAATTATAATCCACCTCTAGTCAATTCAGATTATATCCCTTAGTCGCCCCCTTCCTTTGACTGGGAAGACTGAGTTGCTAGTCCCTCCGTCTTCCTAGTTTTGCCCAACAGCCTTTGCCCTTCTCCTGGCCAGCTCAAGCCGACAACATCCCCGGGAACTTGACCTGGGAGCCGGCCAGCAAGAACAGCGTCCTCCTCCGCTGGCAGGAGCCGAAGAACCCCAACGGCCTCATTCTCAAGTACGAGATCAAGTACAGCCGGGA
Organism: Masticophis lateralis; assembly: GCA_030761175.1. NCBI lineage: Eukaryota > Metazoa > Chordata > Lepidosauria > Squamata > Colubridae > Masticophis > Masticophis lateralis. Next base: position 13,103,032 of record JAUDYJ010000017.1, on the reverse strand, counting down.
GAGCGAGGTGAGGATGGCGTCTTGGGACAGGTGGAGGCCTCGGCAGCTTCTTGGCATCGCTGCCCACGAACGGCTCTTCTGGCCACTCCTCAGCTCTGCTTCTTTGCAGAAGGTCATCTCGGTGCTCTGCGTATCCCGCCATCGCTATGCCCGCTACGGGGGCTACCACCTCGCCCTCCTCCAGCCTGGCAATTACTCCGCCAGGGTCCGGGCCACCTCCCTGGCAGGAAACGGCTCCTGGACCAGCCTGATGTCCTTCTACATCCTCGGGGGAGGTGGGTCTCTGAGCCGACTGGCTTTTCTGGAAGACGCGGTGCTGATAAAGGGGCGGGGGATCCCTCATGCCCCGGGGTCTCGTGAATGCAGCAGCCCCCCCAAGTTGGCAGGGGTCTTATTTTACCAATCCCTGCAGTGAAAAGATGCTACGATATTCATTCCTTCTTGCATTTGCTTCAATCTCTCTTCGTTTGTGAGAACGGGGCCCCAGAGCAGCCTGCCCAGTGGGCTCCAATTCCCAGAATTCCCTGGCCAGATTGGCCATTGCTGAGAATGCTGGGAATCGTAGTCCAGACATCTGGAAACGATAGAATAAGGTCCTGGTGCATCAGCAAACAGGACAAACGGGAGCAGCTAAGAAGGAGACGGACTGCAAAGTGTAGCCAGGTTCTGTCGTTTCAGCCACAGATGAAATTAACCACACTTGGAAAACATAAATAATAGATGGATAGATGATATAGATAGCTAGAAGGAGAGGGAGAGCGATTAGGAATATATATAAGAGAAAGGGAATGTTAGGATTAAATTCTGTAGTATTTTTACTTTAGAAGATAATTGCCAGCCATTTATAAACGTAATAGAACTTATTGAAAAAAGGTTTAAGCTCACCTAATTGTTCCACCGCTTTTAAGTATCCCCTCAAAAGACAGCCCCTTTTGAGGGAAGGATGGGAAGTCTTCCCCTTAAGTTTATTTCCCCAACTTTTGCAACAGACCAAGGACTGGCCCTTAAAGAGTTATGACCTCTTCCTTGAAACTCGCCTGGCAAGCAGCTTGAAGTCTGTTGCCAAACAGAGGGAGAAAAGTAACAACCGTGCAAAAGGTTTATTTGGCCAAGGGAAGGGGGAGGAAGAAAATATTGCCTAAACAGGTGATTAGACAACGTGGGGAGGAGGAGGAGAAGAAAACCACTCAGGAGGAGGGAGATCTCCAGCAATCTTTTCAGCAGAAGCTCCATGTTCTCTCTGGTTGCCTTCATTTGTGGTTCTCTTTGGGGTGTGATATTTGCATTTCTCTCCGTTGACAAACCCCATAACCTCCCCCCCTTCCAAGCAGAGGAAGAGGAACCTGGGAATTTCTACGTGTTCCTGACACTCACCCCGGTGGTTCTGATGCTTGGCATCACCTGCTTGGCCGTCTTCGTTTTCTTGTACAATAAGAAGAGGTATGGCTTCCCCGATTGAGCTTTGGGGAGCCCCTTGACTGAGTTTAGGGGCTCACCGTTCAATGGTCACGCTGGGTTAAAACCAGGGGCGGTTTTCTTGGCTGCTAAGTCCGAGAGGCACGTTGCTTTCTCGAAAGGGAGGGGGTGTGTGTGTTGCCAATTGCAAAAGCAGGGTTGGACCCCTGAAAACGTGCCAGTGGGTTGTTGCTTCTTCTGACCACCTCCTCTGCTGAGCAAGGTCTGCCTTGTCCAAATGACTGGCAGGCAGCCTCCATGCAGGAACACCGGGAAACAATCCAGGTGTCCCCCCTCCCCGAGCTCTGATCTTTCCCCCTGCCTTGCAGGAGGACCGAAGGGTACCCCAGCGGCACGCTGTATGCCTCAGTCAACCCCGAATACATCAGTGCCTCCAACAGTGAGTGCCCAGGCGGCTTCCATGTCAGCTGGGAAGAGGCAGGGAGGGAGGGAAGGCCAACTAGCGGGACGGCTGGGGGCTATTTGAGGACACCTCTGGGGGGTGTTTGGCAAGCGTCTCCTGCCTTACCCCCTTCCTCAGTGTACGTCCCCGACGAGTGGGAGGTGCCCCGGGAACGGATCACCATCCTGCGAGAGCTGGGCCAGGGATCCTTCGGGATGGTCTACGAGGGGATCGCCAAGGATCTGGAGCAGGAGGGCGAGGAGACCCGGGTGGCGTTGAAGACCGTCAACGAGCTGGCCTCCATGCGGGAACGCATCGAGTTCCTGAACGAGGCCTCTGTCATGAAAGCCTTCCGCTGCCACCACGTGGTAAGGGGCAGAGGCCCAGAGCAAATGGGGGGGGGAAGAGCCAAGAGGGACCCCCCAAAAACTGTTGGTGAGGTCTGCGTGGGTGGCTGAACCCCCCCCATCCCGTTTTCTGCCCATGTCAGCATGTGGGGCAAACTCATGGACTCTGGACTTGGCCTCCTGCACTTTATGGAAAGGGGGGGACAGCTTGGAAGCAGCTCCCACTTCCCAAACCAGGCATCTCCTGGTGGCTCCCCTGTCCTGGCCTCAGCAGCTTTTCTGGGACCCAGATGGGTCTGGCGTGGGACCGGCCAAGGCCCCTGAACCCTCTCTCCAACGCTGGATGTGCACCTGGCTCTCTTTCGTCTTTGGGGCCTCCAGGTTCGCCTCCTCGGAGTGGTGTCCCAAGGCCAGCCGGCTGTGGTCATCATGGAGCTGATGACGAGGGGAGATTTGAAAAGCTACCTGCGCTCCCTTCGCCCAGAAGCCGAGGTGGGTTCCCCCCCCCCGCCCCGTAAGGCTCAGGTTGCAGGCAAGGCGGCCTTGGCTGAATCCCCGTGGAGACTCCCTGGAGCAAAGCAAGAGACTCCGAAAGGCTGGCAACGAATTCAAAGCGGTTCCAAGTGATGGGGAGGGCTGGAAACCTGATCTTCCCGGCCACACTTCCTTTTGGAGTCTGGCTTCCATCAGCGGTGACTTTCCCACAGCAACAAATTAGAGTTTCTTGTGCTCTGGATGCTCCCCAAGGCCCAACCATCCCTGCCCCATTTCAGTTCCCTGTTCTGACCACCTTGACCGCCTCTTCTTCTAGAATAACCCAGGCTTGCCTCCCCCGTCGCTGAAGGACATGATCCAGATGGCCGGAGAGATTGCCGATGGCATGGCCTACCTCAACGCCAAAAAGTTTGTCCACCGAGACCTTGCGGCCCGCAACTGCATGGTGTCCGAGGACTTCACCGTGAAGATTGGAGGTGGGGCTGAGGCGGGGCAGTTTCGGGGGAGGGAGAGGGGCTCCCCACAGCAGCCTGGGGTGGCTTGGACATGGCTTGGAGAAGCTTTGATCCATGCCAGCCTCTTCTCTCCGCCTCTGCTCCTCAAGCTTGGCTCGTGTTTGGCCATCCTCTCAATGGTGTCTTCCTTTCCAAAGACTTTGGGATGACCAGGGACATCTACGAGACGGACTATTACCGGAAGGGGGGCAAAGGGCTGCTGCCGGTCCGGTGGATGTCCCCCCAAGCCCTGAAGGATGGGATCTTCAATACTCAGTCGGACATCTGGTGAGCCCCTGTGAGCAGAAGCAGCCGGATATTGTAGCTTAACATCAGGAGTGTTTTTTCCCCAGGGGGTGTAAGTGCTGCCAGGGCAATCTGTAGCCAAAGGGCAGAGGGCACCCTTAGCTGTGCGGGAAGGTCTCGGAAGGAGACCTTGGGCAGGGCTGGCAATGCAAAGTCCCTGCAGCCAGAGCAGAGAAACCAGCTGGGCAAGGGTGGTGGTGGCAGCCCAGGGCTGGGCTAGGGTGCCCCTTCTCAGCCCGCTCTCTTTCAGGTCCTTTGGCGTGGTGCTGTGGGAGATTGCCACCCTGGCGGAGCAGCCCTACCAGGGCATGTCCAACGAGCAGGTGCTCCATTTTGTGATGGACAACGGGGTCTTGGAGAGGCCCGAGAACTGTCCCGACAGACTGTGAGTGACTCCCAGAAGTGTGGTTGTGGGTGGGCTTGTGGGCAACCTTTCCCCACCCTCTCTCCTCCTGAACCGTTCAGAGAGACGGCGGTCTCCTTGAGCTAAGCCCACCAATGCCCGGAGCACATTGACTCCGGTTCCTTGCCTTGCAGGAAGTTTGTCTGACTTCCCAGCTAACCCTGGTGGTCTCCCCTCCCAATCCCACCTGGACCCAAACCTACTTAGCTTCATCTGGGCAGCAGGTAGCTGCTTCTTAACGGAGCAATACTCACGGGCTGCCCAGTTTAGGGATGGGGCTGCCCCCTTATTCTGGAGTGTGGCTCCTACCCACTTGGCCTTCAAGACTGCACATCGCTGGCTGGAGATATGTGAGAAGGCAGGAAAGCCCCCACCCCTTTCTCCTTCTCCCCTCCCAGACATGACCTGATGACCTGGTGCTGGCAACAGAACCCGCGTCTGCGCCCGTCTTTTGTCCAGATTCTGGAGAGCATCCAAGAGGACATGAGCTGCAGCTTCCGTGCTCACGCCTTCTTCTGCAGCCTGGAGAACAAGCACAGCAGCTCTGGGGGGGCTCTGGACCTTGAGACAGACAAGCTGCTGGAGGAGGAGGAGGAGGAGGAGGAGCCCAAGCCAGCAGCCCCAGCCCTGGTCCCCCGGGGCAGCAGCCCCCAGCCCCTCTTCGGCCCTGGCCAGCCCAATGACTGTGGCCTGCCCAGCAGGAAGCCACGCCTCTGAGGCAACCAGCTTGGCAATGAGGAGGGTCGGACCCCCTCTCGGTCGGAAGGGGGGGGCTGTGTCCTAGGTTGCTGGCCCAGTGGCAAAGCCCCCCTCAAATGTCTGCGGCACAGGGAGACTTTTAAGATGAACGACTTTATCACTCTTTTTTTTGAAAGACAAAGCTGGGGGTGGGGTGGGCAGAGGCTGATTGGCATCTGGGCAGAACTCCATCGGCCTGGATGTGGGCAACGTATCTCAGGACCAGCAGCCAGATGGGCTCACTCTCTCCTTCACTCGACAGGCTGCCATGTTGGGGAGGGGGGCAGTTTTCAAAAGCGAGGCGGAGAAGGACAAACACCCAAAAGTTTTTATTAAGCTGTTGAAGAGACCCCAAATAGCAGGAGCCCTCCTCCAGATGCTCTCTTTGGCCAGCCAAGGGACAGGGACCCCTCCTGGCTTAGCTCTGCCCCCGTGCTGAGGGGTGCCAGAGGAGACAGCCCAGTCAAACCTCTAGGTCCCCTTTACTGAATGCAAATGATGGGGAGTCCGAGAGGCCGGTGGACCTCGGAGGAAAGTTCCCAAGGCAGCCGTTCTCCTTGGGCGGAAGGAAGCTGCAGGTCTCTCGCCTGTCTTCCTGCGATGCCCCACCTGGCCACTCGTAGCTTTTCCTGGAGGGACGAAGGCTTCCTCTGGGCAAAGGGGGGAGGGGGAGAACGGGTGCAGAGTCCAGGCCAAAGGCTTGCGCCCCCCTCTCTTCAAAGCTCCCCAGCACCCAAACTCTGGCCAGGTCTCGTCCGCTGGCCCTCTTCACGGAGGCTCTCTTCCCTCCCTCCCCCCCTCCCTTGTTAATCTTGGCCAGAATGAACCGGTCATCCTGGCTCTCAGTCCTTCCCAGGTGGATCATGTGAGAGGCAGTGGTGAGCAGGCAGAAGCCTCACCGGGCTTGTCTTCGGAGTGGAGGGGACGGCGGGTAGTGCCGGACTGGGGGCACATCATAGTGGCTGGGGATGTGGCTGTTTTTGGGGGAATCGTAGTGGTTGGGGAGCCTGGCTGGAGTCTCCTGCTGGACGCCTTCCGCTGTGGCTACAAGGGGGAGAGGAGAGGGGAAGCAGAGGATGAGGGAAGATGAAGCTACAAATCAGCCGTCCTGCCACTGTCAGGCCCTTCCTGACTCCACATGGCTGTCTCTAACCCATCATCCACACTGACCCATCCTGGCATTGAGGAAGGGTCCTGGGTGCGGAAGAGCTTCTTTTACCTGACCCAAAGGGGTCACAGAAGCAGGGAAGGAGATCTGTGACTCTGCAGGGCTGCCACATTCTCCCCCCCTCCATTTGTTTGGAAAAAGAAAGGAATCCTGGCTGCCTGGCTGAGTAGATAGCAGATGATCGTAGATCAACTATCTACTGGGCACCTGCTTCTTTTGACCCTCAAAAGTTGCTTTGCCTCTGAAACCCCCGAGAAAGATTTTCCCCTTCAAAAACCATCCACCCCCTGCGGACTTCACCTCCCGTCTCATCCGCCAAGGTTTCTTTGACAGAGTCCTCAAAGGCAGACAGTTTTATTATGATTGTTACAATTATTTTAAGCTGATCACCATTAGCCTGTCTTGTAACCTTAGAGGGGTGGGGGTGGGGGTGGGGGGCTGAGTGAGTTTCTCTTTTGGAAAGAACCGGGCCCAGAAAGGCAATAAATGAAACTTGGCCCTCCAGAGGAGGCTTTGCTTCTAGGTGTGAACGCCGGTTGGGCAGCAGAATTCGCAGCAAAAGGAGTGGGGGGCACCCAGCCTTTATTCCAGGGGTGAAATCCAATTTTTTTCACTACCGGTTCTGTGGGCATGGCTTGGTGGGCGTGGCAGGGGAAGGATACTGCAAAATCCCCATTCCCTCCCCACTCCTGGGGCCAGCCGGAGGTGGCATTTGCTGGTTCTCCAAACTACCCAAAATTTCTGCTACCGGTCCTCCAGAACCACTGCTTTATTTCCCTCTCCCCTCACCTGGGCCTTCCTCTTCCTTGGTCTCAGAGCTGCAGGAGGGGTCCTCAAAGAGGCTGATCTCTGCGTAGGACTTCTCCCGCTTGGAGGAGGGTGGGGATTTCATCTCCATGTAGCTGCCCTCGGGCCCCTTCCCTGCAGGGCTGGGACAGTCCTTGATGGTGGCATAGGGGTTCTCACTGCAGAGGGAGCTGTCGCTGCGACCCCAGGGCGCCTCCTTGGCATGCACTAGGGAGGGAAGAGGGCCGCCGTGGCATTTGCTGTGTCCTGCAAGCACAGCCAGGTTTCCTGAAGGCTCAGCCCAACTTGTGGGAACGGGGTGGGGGTGGGGGTCAATGCTGGAGGACATCCTGGCTTCGCTGGACCAAGTAGGTTTCCAAGCAACCTCCCGTTCTCCAGCAAAGCAGGACCATCAGAGGCCACCAGCTGCAGGACGTGAGCCACCCAGCAGCTGCTCTCTGCCAAGTCCCCCTTCTTGACCCGTTACCTTGGCAGCGATATTTTCCAAGGCCATCCGTGTAGCTGCAGCTCCGGTCCAGGTAGCCTCCCCCTGCGGAAGAGGCGGTCGGCCAATTAAGTGGGGTTTGAGGGGTGGGTGGGTGGGGGGTGTGCACAAGGAGCAGGAGCTCAGCTTCTCCAAACAACTCTCCTTTTGTGGGTTGGGGCCTTTTCCCATTTTCTCAAATCTTTACAAGAGATGCCTCTAGACCTCTTTGGAAGGGGGATTTGTGTCTGCCAGGCAGGGGGAGCTGCTCAGAATCCTCACAATTCTGCCATGGGGCAAGCGCTTCTGGGCAGTGCTGAAATCCAATTTTTTTTACTACCAGTTCTGTGGGCGTGGCTTGGTGGGCGTGGCAAGGGAAGGATATTACAAAATCTCCATTCCCACCCCACTCGGGGGCCAGCCAGAGGTGGTATTTGTCGGTTCTCCGAATTGCTCAAAATTTCCGCTACCAGGTCTCCAGTCGTGCTGGATTTCACCCCTGCTTCTGGGGCTGCAGAAGAGCTATTTGGGCCAAGGATTATGGATGAGGAGGTGGGATGCTTAAGGGGGCTAGCCAGGGTGGCACTTCCCTCTCCCTGCCCCCTTCAAAGGAGGACCTGCTGGCACTCACCATGGGCAGGGCTCCCCCGGTGGTGCTTCCAGTCGCTGGGCAGAGTGGCGTTGCAGTCGGCTCCATGCAGCCCTGACCAGTCCCGCTCCAGACTCTGCGGATTGGAGGAAAGATTGGGTGTAAAAGTTGGGGGTAGCAGGAGAAGCCTGTGAATCAGGCAGAGCAGCCCCATTGAAAGGGGGGGGCGAAAGGGGGCCACTAATTCCAAGAAAATCATGACATCCAGTTATAAACGGAGGCACATCAGCAGAAGGAAAAAGCTTGAAGTTTTGAACACTTAGTGCCGAATACAGGATACTCTGAAAGGAGCAGCTCTGGTATGGGTGCCCCTCGGATGTCATCAACCCCTGCCCCACAACCTGCCATGGTCTTTATGGCCATGGAGGGATCCCCCCCCCTTATCAAGCAGAGTTGGGTCTTTTCTCAAGGGGAGAAAAAGGGCCGTTGGGAGTTGGGGCTGGAACAAGGGAGCCTCACCTTGCCAGGCTGATCGGAGCTGCTTGGGATGGTGAAGCTGGGGGAGCAGGGCGAGAGGGTGTGGTAACTGGGGTTCGAATAATAATGGGTGTAATTGGGCACATCTGGAAAGAAAAGAGCCGTTGGCTTGAATTAGCATTCTTGGAAAGGCCCCGTGATTCGCACTTGTGTCGGGCATGCGTGTCAACCCGGGCACAGAGGTTGGTGCACTGTGGTCGCCCTTCCAAAGGGTACTGTCCCTCTCCTCTTTTAACTTGGTCCCGACCATCCTATGCCCAGCTCACCAGGGACGACATACTCCGAACTGTCCGTCCTGCCTGTGGTGTAGGCCACGGAGACATGTCGCTTCTCCTTCTCCTTCTGACACCGCCGGTAGCAAAAGAAAAGGACCAGCACGGCTGCCAGCAAAGCGGCCAGGATGATGATGCCAATTACGGCCCCCAAGGAGGGGTTGGCGGCTGGCGAAGCGGGAACCATGGTGAGGGGATGATCGGGGTGGCCTGTGAATCATTTAATTGAGGAACACGGCAATTTGGACACAGATTCAGGAGCCAGAGTCAGCCCTGCCTGTCCAGAGGCCACCCTGCCACATCTGTGCCCCCTGGCGTCTCCAAACTTGGCAACTTTTAAGACTTGTGGACTTCAACTCCCAAAATTCCTCAGTGAGTGCTGGCTGGAGAATTCTGGGAGTTGAAGTCCACAAGTGTTAAAGCTGCCAAGTTTGGGGACCCCTGCTCTGGATGGTGAAAGCTCCCAGAATTTAATTTCTGCTGCAGTGGGGCCCCTGGCACGCCGCCTGGCACAACCTCCACCTTTAAGGATGGAGAGTCCTTGTCACTCACATCTCCAGAAAGAGACAGGAGAGAAACAAAGAAAAAAGAAAAGAAAGAAAGAAAAAAAGAAAAAGAAAGAAAGAAAAAAAAGAAAAGTACACCAATTCTTGGTTATTTTCACTTTGTTCATTCCTGTGCCCTGGGCCCCCAAGAGGAGTCTGGAGAAGAGAGAATAGGATGTCACACTTACTGGTCTCACAGTGGGCACCGATGTAGCCTGAGGGGCATGAGCAGGACCCTGTGCCTGGGTCACAGAGGGCTCCGTGCTGACAGTGGCACTGGGAGGTGCAATTATTGCCAAAGAAGCCAGAAGTGCAGCCTGCAAAAATATTGGATTTCTTGCATTCATGGATTGCACCAAGCCAGAAAATGGCATTCAGGGAGTAAGGTGGGAACACCCACAGAGGAGGCCCGAATGCCCCAGTCCTGGCCAGGGGGTCCAGTGGGAGACAGCCCCATTCCAGGACCCCCTCCGCCCCACCCCAGAAGAGGGGCGTTGATGAATTTCTTGAGCTTGGCTTTGTGCCCATCTGACTTACGTCTTGCGCAGTTGCTGCCCGTCCAGCCAGGCGGACAATCGCAGGAGCCGTCCACGGGGTGGCAGATGGAGTGATTGGCACACTTGCAGGGCATGGAGCACTTCTTGCCATAACGGCCCGGTTGGCAGGCTGTATTTGGGGCAGGGGGTGGTGAAGAGGCAAAGGGGATTGTAGTCAGTCTTTGGGCAGGGATGGCATGGCTTTGAAGAAGGGAGAGACCAGCCTGATTTCCATGCTAAGACAGCTAAGACTGGCACCTTAGAGGGGTTTTGGCAGAGAGATAAGTACCGCAGTTGGCAAGCGGGCTGTTTTTTCTCTGCCTGTCTCCCCCCACAGCTGTTAAAAGGGAGGCCTGGGGTCTCCAGAGGGGGGAGGTGATTCTGCTGCCCCAGAGAAGTTCACTTACGCCGCTGGCAGTTGGGCCCCCGGAAGCCTGGGGCACACTCACAGATGCCATCTTTGGGGGAACAGCTGGCCCCATTCTTGCAGGAGCACAGTTGGCGGCACTGCTCCCCCCACAGGCCCTCCGCACACAGCTGGCTGCAACGGGGTCCTGGGGAGAAAGAGAGGGTCCCAGGGCAGTTGTCTCCACGGCCCCCACATCAAGGGGGGTGCAGAGACTTCTGGGCTTGGAAGAGAAGGATCTGAACGGACTGTGCCAGCTCTGCCTGCCCATCCTTCAGCAGATGAGATTGTAGCCCCCAAGGTCTGCCTTAGCCCACCCAGCCAGACCCCTCCTGACCTTTCCATCCAGGCAGGCAGCGGCATCGTCCGGAGACAGGGTCACAGCCAGCAGCATTTTCACAGGAACACTTCCGAGCGCATCCCAGGCCATAGAACCAGCCCTGGGCAGGAACAAGGGTGAGAGAAGGAAGAGCAACGGCTGGCTGGCAGCCCCCTGATTACTACTGGTGGACAAAGGAACCAGTACTGTTGCGGCAATACTGGCTGGAAAATAGCGAGCTCCAATGAGCTTCCCAAAAATCCACCCAGACAAACCACTGTCGGATCTTTGGACCCAAACCATCTTGGAGGGATGGGGGAGAAAGAGAGGCACCTCGGAAGACCAAGAGGAACAGGCAAGTTCCTCAAAGAGTTGGAGGCAGCTCTTTGATCCAGCGGCGGGGGTAGCGGCCATTCAAATGACCGCTCCAAACTGGGTCAACCGGACTAAGATTTGTGCAGGAGCCCATGTTTGAATGGAGTATTGTTACCGGGTGAGTGATTGGCCAACTCACAGGTAAGAAGAAAAAATTTGAAAGCTTAAAGGAGATCCCAGCGTGAAATAAATGGCTAATTGGCACTTGGGAACTTAAAGTGAAGAGAAAAATAAAAAGGAACCTAAAAGATTCCTACTGGTGGACTGATTGGTGTTCTAGAGTCTCCTGCTTGACGAGACAAGGGCTTGGACGAGAAGACCTCGAAGGCCCCTTCCAATGTGATGTTCTATTCTGACCTCCCCACTCAAGACCTGGTCATGGCCACCGCCAGGGACGTCTTCCCGAGGAACGCTGCCCTTGGGGGCAACCCAGAGACAGCTCCTTCCAGGACTAGAGGCCCAAGGCCCAGATGGGCTGGCATCCAAGCTCTTTGCCCTCTTACCGGGCATGGCTGTGTGCACTGGCTGCCTTGCCACCCAGCTACGCAGGTGCATCCTCCGTCAATGGGATCACAGGTTGCTCCGTTGGCACAGAGGCAGGTTTGGTTGCAACTGCCCCCCCAGGTGCCTGAAGAGCAGGGGGCAGAACAGTCTACTCCCTGCCAGCCTGGAGGGGAGGAGAAGAGACAGAGGGGGAGAGATTCACAGGAGGCCTCGTGTGCAGCGACTGGTGTGAGTTCTAGATTCTTTGCGCACTCCTCCTCTCTCACAAGCAGTTGGAGCTCACAAAAGAAGGTATCTCCCATCTCAGCAGCTCATGGATGGCCCATCTTCCCAGGTAGACAACACAGGGACGTAGCCAGGAGAGCTAATTCAACCTTATTGTAAAGCTCCAATAAGAGAATCTTGCCAATCTGAAAGTACAATTCTCCCAAGAAGAGGTTCCCTTCTGAGCCTCTTTCGCTGCTGTTATGCAGTTGCAGTCTAAACCATCTTTTATCTGTCTGTTCCCCAGGTACCATCACTTTGCCCGCTTCCCAAGGTCTTACCCATCCCAGTCCTGTCCTACCTTCCTTGCAGAAACAGGTCCCATCCACAAGAGAACAGCCCACGGCGTTATGGCAGCTGCACTCCTGAGAGCAGTTCACCCCAAAAGTGTCACCCAGGCAGGGGCTGGAACAGTGCTTGTCCTGCCCAAGGTAAAAGTAGTCAGGTGATCCTGCTGAGCCCCAGAAAATGCCCCCCTCCAGACCCCAAGAGGCACTCACTGTATAGCCTGGTGGGCAGCTGCAGTGCCCCGTCTCGCCATCACAAGTGCCCCCGTTCAGGCACAGGCAGGGATCCTGACATCTGAGGCCATGGAATCCATGGGGACACGTCTCGTTGCAGTACAGGCCGGCCCATCCTGCCTTGCAGGTGCATTCTCCAGAGATGGGGTGACAGCTGTGGGGACAAGTCGAGAAATGATGCCCGTCCAGCGGGCATATCTTGAGGAACTTCATTTCCCTATTGGGACCACTCCAATCTATCCCATTCACTGCGGGGAGGGGGGGAGGCAGGCTGGACAAGTGCCTCGCGGAAACAAGGGGGCCTCTGGACTGACCTCTGCGTGTGCTGAGGATCACAGAGACAAGGAAACTGGCAGCTGAGGCCGTACAGCCCGGGGAGACATTTCCGCTCCTCGCAGCGGCTACCATAGAATCCAGCTTCACACAAGCAGCCCCCGCTGATGTGAAAACAGTGGCCCCCATTGGTGCAGTCACAGGTCTCATGGCAATCCTGGCCGTATTTGCCGATGGGACACTTCTCGCGGCATCTTGGGGAGAAGCAGGAGGGTGGAGAAGAGAAAATACAACATCTGCCAACATCAGTCAACTGCAGTGCTGGCCTAGAACGCCAGTCCGAGAGCATGGCTTGTGTCAACCCAATCCATAAAATGGGGGTGGGTGGATGGGGGACTTCTGTCACAAGCCCACCACCACCACTGCAAGAGGTCTCCTTGGCCTTGATCATGCCAAGCCCAAGGAGCCAAGAAGGACACGTGGAGTCACTTCTGAGTAGTTCTTTATAGTTGTTTGCTTACAGACAGAATCTTGCCAGACTAAAGCAATTATCCGCATAGCTGTAGAGATGCTCTGTGAATGGCTAGGGTGGGTCCACCTTCGCCCTCTTCCTGCCTACCAGAGATTCCAAGTTCTGCCCTCTCTTTGCCCTCTGGGAAGCAGCCCCTCCCTCCTGCGACTCTGGTCTACATTCCACCACAGATCTGCAGGGAATTCTCTCCAAGACGGGCTTGGTTTGGCGTGGCTGCCAACAGCATTGCACAACCTTTAAGAGAGCCATAAGTGCTCTCCTCAGCTCTTCCACATCCTCCTCAGAGTCGGAGTGGCTGCTTCAATCTTCCCCTGGAGCGTCTCCCTCTGCCTTCCCCATTGTTTGCAATTCCTGGACAGCAGCGGCAGCGTTTCCTTCCTCTTACAGTTTAGGGGGAAACACGGACTCGTCCGCTAACCACAGCCAACCTAATTGGCAAGGGGCTTCCTGCATGAAGGCTGACCGGGTTTATAAAGGGCCGTTGCTACTTTTAGCAGAGACGGGGCGATTGGCCTTGGCAGATGGGTGTGACGCTGCCGGGGAAGAGATCCCAGTCAATGACAACTGCAGCTGGGCAGAAACGCCATGAGGGGCCACAGGGGATCATGCCAGGCATCGGGTGGCTAGCGCAGCTAAAGACAGGAGGTCAGTTTGGTGGGAGGAGAACCCTCCCCTTGGGGGAGCCTTGCAGGCTACCGAGCAGATTTCCGAAACAGATACGTAACATACGTCGAGTAAAGGAGAGCCCTTCATCCCTGCGGAGAACGGTTTCCTTCTCAAGCTGCAGCTATTGTTAGGAAGTTTTTGGAGGAATGTACCTTTTTGTACATTGTGGGTACAAATTGTGCGTCCTGCACAAAGAAGGCACATTCTCTTGTGGGACTTTCTGATTTTAGATTATCTTAGCTCTGTTGTTAGTGTGAAATGTCCCAGGTTAGCTTCCACTTCCTGAAGATCTTTGTGAACCTTCTTTGAACTTGTTCCAGCTGGTCTGGATCCAAGGCCCAGAGGCCCCACTTGAGAAGTGGAATTGGGTCACTTCCTTACGGAGAATCGGAAATGAGACGCCTGCCATCCTCAGCAGGTTGGCGGCCTGTGAAGACCATCACGAGGGCTGACAAGGCCTCACAAGGACCCCTGCACTGCAGAGGGGTTACTCACTCCTCTCCCAGGTAGCCTGGCGCACACCGGCACTGGCCCGAATCAGGATCGCACTGGCCTCCATTGTGGCACCGACACTCTTCCTGGCAGCTGGAACCGAAACGCCCAATGGGGCACCGGGTGGAGCAGATGTCACCCTGTGGGGAGAGAGCTGTCAGAAACTGCCTGGAGGGAGATTCAACCAACAACATGTGTCCAAACGCCAAGGAGATTTGGTCACATGGAACTGTGTTGTCAAACAGCCCTCACTCCATCCCGTGTCTGTTCCCATAAATAGGAAGGTAGAATCGATCCCAAAGAATTGGGGGGTTTTTTTCCAACTCCTCTGCAAGGGGTTGGAGAAGGCTTCTGTTCAGAGGTTAGAGGTTGGGGGTCCACCTCCCTGTCTCTGCCCACCTACCATCCATCCAGGAGGGCAGGCACAGTTGCTGGAGGAGGGAGGATGGCAAACTCCCCCGTTCTGGCAGGGGCAGTAGGCCAGGCACTGGGATCCGTGGGTGCTGTTGGGGCAGAGAATCTCGCAGCTGGAAGAGAGAGGAAGGAGAGTCCACAGGATGGGCTCAAGGCCACCACTTGTACCAAGCTCATTGTGATCCACTTCAGGAGGAAATGAACCTCTCAGAGTCCCATTTTGTGTCCAAGCCTGCTGTGGACAATCAGCCCTTCTTAAACCTCCCCCCCCCAAGGTTTCACCCACCCAGCTGGACAAGACTTAAATTTGTTAGATGGGAGCCCTAAAGTACTTTACAGCCCCTGGCCCAATGCAGGTGAAGCTTTTCAGGGAGGGCAGTTAGTCGCTCTCCTGCAATTTCTGGTGCTGAAAAACTCACCAGCGGTGTTGCTCAGATGCCCCCATGTCTCCGGTGCCACCAGCCCCTCACTCTGCCCCCCAGAATGCCCCCAGCTCAGCATTCCTGCCTTGTCTTCCCCGCCACTCACTGTGGCCCTGCATAGCCGGGAGAGCAGAGGCAGGCGCCGTTCACGTGGCTGCAGCCCGCTCCATTCTGGCAATGGCAATCCAGCTGGCATCCTTGGCCGTAGGTCCCTGGGGCACAGGGCTCTTGGCACTCCTGCCCACGGTAGCCGGGGGGGCAAGCACAGGCCCCAGTCAGGGGGTCACAGCTGCCTCCGTTCAAGCACAGGCAAGGGCTTTGGCAGTCGGGCCCCCAGGATCGGTCGCTGCACTCTGGAGAGGAGAAAAAGTGGGTGTGAAATCCTGCAGGTCTCCTGGGGCCTTGATCCAACCTGCTTCCAGGATCATCCGCTGCCATCCTGGGAAGGCCAGGCGGCTCAGTCTCCTCTCATCCCAAATCTACCTCCGTCAAGTGCCCTGAACGAGCCGCTCTAGACAAAGGGAAGCCCTGGCCAGTATCTGCCCAAAGGCTGCTCTAGTCCCTGATGCTCTTTGTGAGCCAGCCAGCCCCTCTCTTCTCTCCCCCGCCCCCCGCCATGGCCCCAGGCCTTACTTTCTGGACTCTGGGCCCTGAGGACTGGCTCAAAGGGGGCGACTCACCACTGGAGCAGTCTGTGCCCCTCCAGCCTTGTTCACACTGACACTGGTCTGGAGCCACACACCGGCCATGCACGCACTCCTGGGCACACCGAGCTGCAGCCGAGAGGGGAGAAAGGGAGCATCACCTGCCAGTCCCTCCCCGACCTGCAGAACTGCTTCCCCCAGGGCTTCAGGGGCTAAGCAGAGAACTAAAGGCTCACACCCCTCCTGAGCTCAACCCCAGGACGGGAGGAGAAATCCAGGCTGTTTGCTCAACAGAAATGCAGAAACAGCTTCCAGGAACTTTTGATATTTCCCAGACTACCCTCTGGCCCTGGGGGATCTCCTGGTGGTCTCCCATCCCATCCCTTCCCAGGCCTGGCCCTGCTTGGCTTCCTGAGGCTGTGTGTGCAGACAGTCTGCCCTTCTGCAGTGGCTCAACAGGGGGGAATTGTTGTGGGGAGATGGGCTTACGGACACAGATGTCGCTGCTCTCGTAGAACCCCTCACAACAGTGATGGCGCCTTCGGTAGTCCAGTTTGATGCCTTGCCGGTAGGCCGTCTTGTACAGGACTCTGAAAGCACCAAGAGAAAAGACCGCTGGGCACCGGAAGAGACCGGGACTCCATGCCACGGCCCAGCCTCGGGTCCCCCCCATCAACAGGAGGAATTCAGGTGGGCGGTCTCTGTGCTCACCTATACTGAGGGCAGGTCTTTGCCCGTAGCCACGCCGGGCTTTTGCAGGGCTCCTTGGACTCTTGGACGAAGGGCTGCACGAAGGACTCTTTGGAGACGGTGGTGAAACTAGGGGGAACAACAGCAGTTTGAATTGGGGGGCAGGAGTTCGGCCATTGCTTGTCCACCACTCAAATGCAGGGGGCTGACATGCCCAGGATGAGGGGAGAAACGGGGAAAGGAGCACTTCCCCCAAAAAATATTTTTGAAGAAATGGCCTTTTCCTAAAGAAATGGGGAGGGGATACACCGAGTCCACCTCCCTCTTTGCATTCCAGGCCCCTTGCCTTGCGAGGAGTCTCACCCAGGGGTGAAATCTACCTATGTTCCTTACCGGTTCGGAAGTGCACAGGCCAGACACGAGTGCTTGCTTCGCTCGCGTATGCCTGTGTATTACATGCACACACAGACCCTCTGCGCATGCTCAGAAGGTAAAAAACACATTTTTAACCAGAAAGTAACAACACCCGGACGGGATCGCCGAACCAGCTGTGACGATCGCTACCGGATGGCCGAGCGCATTTCACCCGGTCTCACCTTTCCCAGTAGCTGCAGACGTTGGGGTCATTGGAGCTGAGCGACAGGGCCCGACTCAGCAGGAGCCACAGCACCAGCAGGGAGTAAGACAAAGCCATCCTCCTAAGATGGGGGGACCTGAAAAGGGTTTATGGTGATTGGAAAGGCATTTGATGTCACACCACCGGGCTTTGCCCTCCCTTCCTGGTGGCATCTTTCCAGCATGATGTCCACAAACACAGGAATGTCCAATGTGCAAAAACAGGAACCCCGCAGAGCCGGGGCTTTCTCGGTGGTGGGGCTGCCATCCAAGCCGGAGCAACACCGAGACCCCAAAGGGTCCCGTCCTTGGAACTGTCTCCCCACGGAACAGGACAGAACCCAGAATCCACCCTCACCCCTGGACATGCCAAAAGCAGGAAAATATTGGACGAAAATCCACACTTGGCTGGAAAAAACGATAAAACAACATATAGACCTGAAACCTGAGATATTTTTGTTGGGCATTCTACCAGAAAAATATGATAAAAAGACTGCGTACTTGACCCTGCATATACTAACTGCAACTAGAACGGTATTTGCGCAACAATGGGAAAATGATGAGATCCCGTTCCTAAGGGGAATGTCATTTAAAAAGTATTAGGTGGTGCAGAAATGGACAGATTAACACTTGCTATTAAGGATAAAGAAGAAACTGAATATTTTTTGATATGGGACACATTTTATCAATGGCTAGATAACAGAAATAGAAGTTAGGAGGAGACATACTGTAAGTGGAGGAAATGGGATAGAGGAGAATTGTTAAAGAAGATGATGTTAAAGTTAAGGTCGCCAGTTCGGCAGTTTGAATCCCTAGTATAGGTCTCCTGTGTGAGCAGGGGGTTGGACTAGATGACCCCCAAGATCCCTTCCAACTCTTACTGTTACCCGTTATTATACTATTATGCTATTTTATTATCAATATGATGGTGATGATCTATTACAACAAAGATGTATAATATGACTATTTAAACACAACTGTACTCAGAATACAGACTGTTGGATGAAAATTGAAAGTTATATAAATAAAACAAATAAAACAGGAGGGGAGGGAAGAGAAACCACCATCGCCCCGAAAGAGGCTTGATGTTGGGAAGGAGCTATCCAGCAAGCATGGAGGAGCAGAGAAGGACCAGGGGGTTGGGGGGGGGGATGTGGTTCCTTGCGAGGACTGGAGATGGTCAAGTGGCCTGGGTGAAACCTCCGTCCAGCCACTGCAGAAGAACTGAGATGGGGAGGCTGCGTCAACAGAAAATCAGATTTCCCTTCTTCTTCTTTGTTCCCCTTCTCCCTTCAGTTCCAAAGTCCCAGCTTAGAGATACGGAGAAGGTTTCAGTTTGAAACAAAAGCTGGAAGGCCATCCTGGCTGTGGAAGGCAGCCACTGCAATTTTAAGCTCAAAGCCCCCTCCCCCCCTTCACAAACTTAATTCTGCAACTGTGGAATCTTTTTCCTAAGCCCAGGCCTGACCACTGACCCCAGTCAGTTTCTCACGGCTTGAGACTGCCGGCGGTTTTTTACATAGGAAAAGTTGACTCGCTTGGATGGCGCCAAGCAAGCTCCTGTTACCAAACATCGGTTCCCACCGCTGGCAGTGAAGGAGTTAAGCCTCCTTCCCTCTCTGGACGTGCTCCCCCTGTTCCCCCCTCCCCTTCGGCAACAGGGCAGAGGAGCTTCCATCCATTCGGTCCAATTCCCTTCAGTCCCCTTTGCTGAGGCAGCAAAGTTTTGCAACCCCTTCCTGGCTGTTTCCAGGTCCCTCCTCTTGCCGTGGGCTGGGTCTCCCAGGAGCCCCGAAAGGAGAGGGAAAACATGGGGTGGGGAGGGGAGGGAGGGACGGCCTGGGCCTCTCTCTTCTGCACCCCTCCCAAAATTTCCACCCAAATGTCTGAAGACCCATCTCTGCCCAATGACTTGGGAGTTTCACAGAAATGCACCCGGACGCAGGGCAGAACCAGAGGCGAGGGTTGAGGGACCCAGCAAAAGTCAAATCCTGCCATCCGTGGAGACCCAACGACTGGCCAACCGTGTTCCTCCTGTGCCAAGAAAAGCCAAGGAGGGCCAGTTTGCTCGGCCTTCCCGCCCGTCCAGTCCAGAGACCACCCATGTCTCCAGGAACATGCAGAGGAGGAGAAGGAGAGCTTGCAAAGCTGGAAGCAGGGGAGTCCCTGGGGAGGGGCGGGTTGCTTGGATAGCAACCCAAGACAGGCTGGGCCGTTTGGAGGCTTCTCCTCCGAGTCTTGGGGAGCCTGTGGCAGCCCACGCACCTCTTTGCAAGCAGGACCAGGCTCCAGTCCAGGGCCCTTCTTCGAAAGGCCTGCTGGGGCTGCCCCCCCCACTCCCCAGATCCAGCCCATCTGAAGTCTTTCAACCAGGAAGGAATCCCATTCTAACTTTTCTAGTGAGGGTGTCACTCCCACAGCTGGAGCTGCGCGAAGCTTGGCAAAGGCCCACAGCTCGCTCTCTTCCATCTTGCCAAGACCCAGCCCCTCTCCCAAAACAGGTGGGGCTCCCTTTGCCCCCCTGCCAGTCCCTAGATGGGGCTCATCTGGAGAGGGAGGGAGAGAGAGGGAGGGAGGGGGAGGGAGGGAGGAAGATGGTGGAGGGAGAAAGAGGGAGAGAAAGAGAGGGAGAGAGGGAGAGAGAGGGGGAGGGATGAGGGCAGAGGGGGGAGAAAGAGGGGGAGGGAGGGGGAGGGAGGGAGGACAGAGAGAGAGAGAGAGAGAGAGAGAGAGAGAGAGAGAGATGCTGCTCCTCGGCCTGGCTGCAAACAGGAAATGACCCTGATGCTCTGCAGTGTGGGAAAGGGAGCTGATCTCCCCTTTGCAAGCCAGGACGTCCCGACACCCCCCACCCCGCATGTGTGGGGCAGGCAGAAAGGAGGACAGCCATGCCATCTCACCTCAGGAAGGAGGCAGCCCCTTGATGGTAGGAGGCAGAGCAGGATGGGACTTGGCTTTTACTGGATGGGGGACCACCAGATGATCTTAGGGCTGCGGGGTAGAGCAGGAGGCTGAAAAATAGTCTGCAAGAAGACGCGGCTGATGCCGAGGGAAGTAAAGGCTTACTATGACCAGAACTATAGCAGGGTGTGTGCAGAGTAAGTTGCTTTGCCTGCCACGTGTGTGTAATTGCACAGAGAAGTCCCAAATCACCCCTGCTCTGCACCTCCATTTCTGCAGGCAGGATAAGCTACAGAAAGAATAAACGGGATCCTTTAACACCCCACAGAGCAAGGAGGATCTGGGTGGGCAGAACGTTAATTGCTGGGATTTCAGAGGAGAGAGAAGGGAAAGTGGGGGGGGGCTGCCTCCCCCAAACGCACGGGACAGTGAGCATCAATCTGCAGTTGGAAGGCTTGGCTGTGAGGCCTGTGCTGAGCCCCTGCAGGGCCTGTGGGGGGTGGGGGGTTGCGGGGGTGGGAGGGAACAAGGCGAGGCAAGAGCAAAGCTGGTTTGAGTTAAAGCTGCAGCCCGGAGCATCCCTGCGTGGGAAGTGGAGGAAGCCAGAATGGACTGGATTGCAGGGGAGATTTCTCGGAAGGAGAGGGGGATGACTTGGGGGCTGCAAAAGCCCACCCTGGGCTCCCCTCCTCCTTGCCCCATCATGGATGGGGCCTGTTTGGCCAGAGGGGGGGTGTGCAAGCTTGCAAGCCCTGATTTCTCCAGGGTGCTTCAGAAACAAGACCCAAATGGACCCAAAACAGCAGGAATGGGCATGGCATGCCAGCGGAAGGGAGGGCACCTGGCAACCGACTCACAATCGGCTCCTCTGCAAACTCAGCCCTGGCAGAGTGGCAATTGGAGGCCACCTGGGAGCTTTTGCTGAAAGGAGGCTCTGCCCCTCAGAAGAGAGGACTCCAGTCCTGGGTTCAAGGCCCGGGGAGGAGCGTGGAGGAGGGTGTTTCCCAGGGCTTTGGTTCAGAGGGAGCCGCTTTGAAATCCCAGGGCCTCCTCGTCCATCCCCCCTGCAGCTGCCTCGACGTCTGGGCCGGTCCCCATGACTTCATGGCAGGAAAACGCCCCATTCAGGCCACAGCAGGAGAGGAAAGAAACAAGAGATTGGCAGGAAAAGGGTGTTTGCCGAGCACCAACAACAAGGGCAGGCAGGGTGAAGGCATGGCATCTCAGGTGTTTCAGTTCACAGCTTGGAACGGGCACCCCAGAGGGCTGCCAGACAAGTCCCATCCCCCACGGCAATAGAACAATGGCTCCGCCACCCATTTTAAAATTCCCCCCCCTTCTCCAGAAACGCCACAGGGGTGCCAGCCCGTTCTGAAGGCAGGAGGGGGGCAGGAGATGTCCTCCTTGCCCCTCCCTCCCGGCCTTTCCTGTCCCACAGAGAGAAAGCTCCCGTTTTACACACACCAAAGCCTCATCGGACTCCCGTCCGGCTTCCTGTTTATCAGAAAGGAGCAAGGAGGGACGTCAGCCAAAGGTGGCTGGGCGAGGCTTTGAAAGGCACGCTGGACCTCTGCTCTGCAAGGGTCAATCTGGGCTCCCCTGCCCACATCGTGCTTGCAATGGGGAGAAACCTGGAAAGGGCTGGTAAAGGGAGCAGATTGACGAGTGGGACCTTCTTTCAGTCTGCTAATTTTGCTACTTCACAGTCTAGCCAAGTCCACCTAACCCAGTTCTCAGCCAAAATAACCTAAAATACCCCCCTCCTTCTCTCCTGCTCTTTGCAGGCACCCCCTCACCCCCCCCCCGGTGCTCCAAAGGGAAGCAGACCCTCCCTTGAGGCTGATCCGCAGAAGGACTCGGCAGAGCTTTCCCCCTGGCGAGTTGGTGCCTGTGGTTTCCTAAGAGTCCTGCTGCCCAGAGATAAGCCTTTCTGGTGACCTCGCTAAGCATTTTTAGATGGCACGTCAAACTAACCCTTCGCCACAAACACAAACCTTCATCTAGGAAACGGCTGAATTTTCAATGGATGAGTAATGGATGGTGGAGGGAATTGAATCCTCGACCCCACCCAGCCCAGTTGGGGAAGCTATTTGCTAGGACTTGAGGCTGAAGGCAAAAAGGATCCCTGGGGGGCCCTGAGAAAGGTGGAATGGCTTAAGGGCGCAGCTCCAGAGGTGCCAAAGCTTTCGTCAGCCCTGGGTCAGCTTCTCTGTCCGTTCCTTTTGGACACACAGAAGCCCGTTCACATGTACAACATTGTCATCCATTCTGGCTTCAAACAAGCAGCTCTTGGGAGACTCCTGTGGCTCCGAGCAGAGACCCCCAAGTGAGTCGGGGCCCAAGGGAGGCTTTGGATGGGCCACATCTGGATTAAAAGAGCACTAACGTCTTTGGAGAAAAACACAACTTCACAGAAGGGAAGGGAAATTATTCTACCCAACATGCCAAGTTCCAGCTCTGTCTGCTTTGGAGAGGACCGTCTCCTGGAGGGTGGCCAAGGCAAGGGCAGTCCAGACAGATGCCCCCTTCCAAGGTGGCCAAGGGGAAGCCCTGCACTCTGTTCTGGTTGGCAGCTAAGCTCTGTGCCCAGGCATTACGGTCTCCAGATTCACCCTCCCAAATCTTACCTCCTTGAGCTTCTGTGGTGGGTCCACCCAAAGGCAGTGGTGGGGGTGGGGGTGCCTGCAGTGGGCTGCTCGCCCTCACTGCTCCTCACCCAGCAGCCCATCTTGTCCAGCAAAGGGCCGAATCCAGTCCCAGCCTTGGAGGAGGCCTGAGAGGGGCATCCCGGCCCTGCAGGGTCTTCCCAGGCTGAGTTGGGTGGCCGAGCGCAAGAGAAGTGTGAACATGCAATCGGAGAGGAGGGGGGACAGCGAGGCAGGAAGGGGCCGGGTTCAGCTGGCGCCTTCAGGAAGCTTTGACGAGGAAGCTGAATGGACAGAAACAGCAACAACAACAAAAAAATAGTAGGGTTTTTTGGCAAGAATGCCAAAATGTTTGGAACATGCAAACTCTGTCCTGAGAAGTTTGCCTGAAAGCAGCCCAGCATCTGGGGTGGCCCAGGGACCATCGGGGGTGGGGTGGGGTAGGGGTACAGAGCCCCTCCCTCATCCTGCGGAGCAATGGATGGTAGAGAAGCTGGACGTTAGGGCCGCCCATCCTGTCTCAAAACTAGCACTGTGCAAATAGGTGCCTTGATCCATGGAATTAAATGTTTAATAGTTCAGCAAAACTTCCTTGCAGCTGCAGCTGAACATGGGGGGAAACCAGTGGTGTCAGGAGCCCCCTCCCCAAAGACAAAGTGGAAGCAGAGGTCCCACCAAAGGCATAAACCATGGGATTCTTCCCAGTGAAGCTTCTGCCTCTCTCAAGTAAGAAGCCTGCTCTGGTTGACACTGGGTGGGCGGAGATCATCAGGAGTTCGGGGAGGGGGCTTTTCCAAGGGCCTATGGAAGGAAAAATGCACACAAAAGGGGTGCCCTTTAAGAATTACTAGAACTCAGCACCCGGAACAGCTCCCAAACCCTGTGCTCAGAGGAGGCAGCAGTGCCAATCAGCCAAGACCCCTTTTGGGAAACATGAAGTCCCCAATTCTCCCCTCTTGCTGGGCTCCTCTGAGAGGAGTGGTGGTCTCTCAGAGGCGGCTGCTGTGAAGGGAGGGGCCAGCATTGGTGGGGGGAGGGAAGGAGAGGTGATGGGGCTGAGAGCTACAACTAATTACCTCGGCCTCCACCAGGGGGCAGCAGAGACCCTTGGTCACCCCAGACTATGCCAACCTGCCTGGCATCCCAGAGACTCAGTACCAGTTGAGCTGAACCCTGGAGATGATGCCCGCAGCCGCATTTATAGAGTCTCAGTCTATGAAAATATTTTCAGACCCCTCGTATCCTGGACATAAACTGTTTCAACTCTTACCCTCAAAACGAGGCTATAGAGCACTGCATACCAGAACACCTAGACACAAGGACTTTTCCAAACGCCATCCCTCTGCTCAACAAATAATTCCCTCAACACTGTCAAACTATTCACTAAGTCTGCACTACTATTAATCTTCTCATCGTTCCCACCACCCATCTCCTCCCACTTATGCAGGACTGTAACCTTGTTGCTGGTATCCTTACGATTTATAGTGATATTGTTTCCTAATGTGATTTGATTGCTTATATGTACCCTATGACTATCATTAAGTATTGTACCTTATGATTCTTGAGGAACGTATCTTTTCTTCTATGTACACTGAGAGCGTCTGCACCAAGACAAATTCCTTGTGGGTCCAATAAAGAATTCTATTCTATTCTATTCTATTCTATTCTATTCTATTCTATTCTATTCTATTCTATTCTATTCTAGGTCCAGTTCCTTCCTTGGCCTTGGCAGGGTCCTTCTGGCTGGCCTCACCCAGGACCCCGAAGAATTCTGGGTCCATGTCCACCTCCGGTCCATCCTTTGGGGCCAGATCCATACAGACAAGACCTTTTGCAAGGGGTCTGAATTAATGCTTCTGCAGGATGGGATGGGACCCCTTTCCCTGTGCAAACATGACAGACATGAAGTTCCACCAAGATCAGCCATGGGGGGTGGGGGGTGGAGGGTAGGAATGCATCCAGAAGACCTGGACTGATGTCTGGGGCAGCCGGTCAGTGCCAGGCATGGTCGGAGGAGAGATCCATTTCTGAAGGCACCGCTCCACTGAAGAGATGGAAGAAATGCCCTGCATCAGAGGGTCTTCTCTTCGCTGGACTGTCGCCCCCAGACCGGCCACTCCAGCCAGTCTTCCGCTTCCCCAGCTGCAGAGGACAGATGTCAGGCCCCCCACCCCACCCCACCCCATCCCACCCCCACCCCGTCCTTCCTAATTGCTTCCCCCTTTAGCCTAAGAACTTGGTAACGATTTCCACATTCCAGAGGTGCTGTCTCTCTGCAAGGCGATCTCCCATCACTGGGGTGGCCATTAGTTACAATTAGCCCAGCAGAAGGGGAGGGGGCTTGATGGATGGGCTTCTGGGTGTTTCATGGCCGAAGGAGGGGGGGAGGGGGAAGAGGAAGAAGGCCATCTAAGGGCCATCACGCCCCAGGGAGCATTTCAGGACCTCAGCCAGCTGCTGCCCACCTCTGAGGCTTCCTCATCTCCCTCCCCCCCCCCCCCCGCCATCCCAGGAAGCTTCAAGTGCAGCTCTAACTCCAGCACTTCCTGGATCTCCACCCCCACCCCCCACCCCCAGCAAAGAAGACTTTCCTTCTATGGTCCTTAGTGATGATTTTTTGGGGGGGGGACATTAGGGAAGTGGGCAGAAAGGAGCAGCAGGACCCCTTGCAGTTCTGGCTGCAAAATGCCTATAGACCACCTGAGCCAGGTGAGATTGCCTGACAGGTCTTACCTGTGGCAGCCTCTTTTCCTCCAAGCCAGGTGTCTCCTCCATTGGCTTGTCTTCTGGGGCTGCTAGAGCCTGAGATGGGGACAGTGTGGGGGCAGCTAGGAAGTGGGCCAGAGACCCTCCCCAAAGGGCTGGCTGGCTGTTCCCTCCTGCACCTCCAGCTCTCTTCTGCTGAAGGCAACCGAAGCCCCTTCCTCAGCACTTCCAAGCCACCCCAGGAACTCTCCTGACATGGAAAACCTTCTGGAGCCTGCCCAGTCTGTCTCCCATTACCCCTGCAGGACTTCCATCAGTGAACAAGCGGGGGGAGGGGCTCCCCCTTTCCTCTCCCTACCCTTTCCTGGGAAGACCTCTGGGGCCCCCTCTCTCCTGCCTGGTGCCCCATGGCTCTCTCTCCCCTAGGCGGCTTGCCCTAGTCCCCTTTCCGGTGTAGGGGGGGATCTCAGCTTCAGCTGCTAAAGGGATGGTGGTGAGAGTTAAAATGTCTCTGGAACAGCAATGGCAGAGTTCTGGTCAATATGCAGAAGACACCCCCCACCCCCCAGGGATGAAATCCAGCAGGTTCTGATAGGTTCTGGAGAACTGATAGTGGAAATTTTGTGTAATTCGGAGAACCGGCAAATACCACCTCTGGCTGGCCCCAGAGTGGGGAGGGAATGGAGATTTTGCAGTATCCTTCCCCTGCCACCCACACCAAGTCACCCCCACCAAGCAATGCCATGCCCACCAAGCCACATCCACAGAACCGGTAGTAAAAAAATTTGGATTTCACCACTGCCCCAACTTCCCCACCTGCTTCAGATTCCTCTCTTCCTGTTGGTGGAGACCCCTCCTGGCATATCTTAGGGGGTCTCTGGTCCTCTATGTGGAGACTATGTCCCTGCAAGTCATGGTGCTGAATCTTTGGCCAAGGACAGGTCTTTCTCCCCCCCTCCCCCATCTTCTGGTTACCCAGAGCAAAATGGGGGCATCAAGTCTGGCAAGGACGCCCCTTCTTTCTTTCCTGCACCCCCTCTGCCCCCTCCTGTCTCTCCCCTCCATATCAGGGCTCAAGGGAAGCCCCCTCTTAATTTCCCCTTGCTCCCTCTTGCCTTCTCTTCTCTCCAGCCCCCGGGTGGCTTTGTGTCATTTATCAATACCGCAAACCCAGCCAGGAGATGCACTCTGAAACTTAACGCCATCCCCTGCTCGTCTCTGTGGGGCCTTTTCCCACCCCAGCCCAGGGGTGGGGAAGGAGAGGAGGAAGATTCATGCCGGCTGGCGTGGCTACCAGGGCAGTGATGGCTCGGAGCCTTCCCAGGGGCTGAATCGAGTTTCACCCACGTCTGCCTGGGCAGAGAGAAGAGCCAGGATGGGCAGAGAGAAGCCCTGGGGGTTCCTTCGCAGCTCAGCCAGAGGCCCTGCCAATGCCCACTTTCAGGGGCTTTGGAGAGATGTCCTGGCTGGTTACACTCCCCCAATGCACAGCTGGTGTCCTGGAATGCCAGGGGCCGCGAATTCTTGCTCCCTGCTGACCCACAGCTGAATATCGGTAGTCCTAGAGCCTCCGTGACCCCCAAATGCCCCGCTTCTTTCATGGATGCCAATTGCCAGCTTGCCAAATTTGGCCCAAGGATGTAAGAATCACTTCCACAATCCGAGGGAGCCATTGCTTGCCATGCTGTGGAGTTTCTTCTTGGGGTTGGCAGAAATCTCCTTGTGGGTATAGGTTTTGGGCACCCCCTTCTGCAGCGGGCCCTTGGTGCCCGTTCTGCCCCTGAGTGGGAAGGGAGGTCCGCTGGCACTGTGAACCAAACACCGCTGCCCCCTCCCCCCCGTCTCGCCTTTGGCGACAAGCAAACTGCCCTGTTCATCACTCAGATGAAATCAATTCGGCCCCATTAGACCCATCCAGGCTGCGCTAAGCCCAGCTGGGCATGAGTCTCTGCCCCCATTTCCCCACAGATGTGATTACCGAGGATTCAATAAGGCTTTTGATTAGATGAAGGTGTGCATTTTCGTTCTCTCGGGGGTCCAATCACTCTTGCTGTCGCCCCCAATCAGCCAAGAAAGGCAGAGACGTGGCTGGCAGACGTGGAATGATCTCCCGCCCAGATCTGGTGGGAAGAAGGAGCAGGGGGTGCCCTCCGCATCTTTGCCCAGGGGGTCCACTAAGCGGTGGGGAGCCCAGGGGTGGGCTATGGAAGAGAATGGGACCCCTTTCCTTTGACGGAGACCTGGCAGTCTCCAAGGAGAGCCAATCTTCTGTGGGATAAATAATCAGAGAAAGAAGTGAAAATGAACTGGATCCCTCCTGCCTTGAGACCAGACAGATCCCTGGAAGAGATCACTCAGAAAGAGCCTCCAAGTCTGGCCTCTCATTCCAGAGATGGAAAAATAGATTTTCGTTACAGGAAGATTTGGATAACAGAATGCTGGGAAAGACATCTTAAAAGTCAAAGCAGTGAAGAGAGGGAGCGCAATCCTGGGGGCCAGGATCTTTCCGGGGTCCCATAATTTGGGGTTCTGCACTGAGCAGAGGATTCAAAGGCTCTTATGGCTCCATAACTCCAAGGTTTTAGACCCGAGCAGAATTTGTGCATTCCTCTGAAGAGGCAAAGATGGAGGGGAAAAAATTGTTCCCACACCCAAAGGGCCTGGCTTTGGTTGGGACCCCCAAATTTAGAGCAAGCAAAGGAAGGCCCACCTACACCCCAAAAACCAGGGCAGATGAGGGTTTGGGGCAGGGGTGAAATGCTCCCGGTTTGGACCAGGCCAGCCGATCCGGTAGCGATGGCGGCGGGTGGTTCAGAGAACCGGTAGCAAAAATCCCTGGCCCCCATGCCCCCCCCAATCTCTCGGTCACTCGCTAGCCGCTTCTTTTAAAAAAGGTTTTAAAAAGCATTAAAAGGTAACAAGAAGGCTCTGACCACCCCAGCCGAGAGCCTTTGTTTTACTTTGGCCAAATAGGTTGTAAAAAATGGCTTTTAAAAGTAAAAAAAAAGATCACCGGCCACAACACCACACTGCTCCACTTACCCCGTGCCTCCTTCTGGCCTGCACTGCACATGCACACCCATACCTGGCATTTGGTGCGTGGTGTGCACTGCACATGTGTGTGTGCAGCGCATATGCGCAGCCAGCAAACCGGTAGTAAAGGGGTTCAGATTTCACCCCTGGTTTGTGGGGACTCCTCCCCAGTCCTGCACTGTCGTCTCTGAGCGGGAAAAAAAAGGCAGAGGCATCTCCCCAAAGATATGAATGAATGCGAGAGATTTTATTTCATTCTTCAGCCCAGGGTCTTCCCAGCATCTTCTTCCAATTCATACAGACATCTAACCCCGACAGCTCAGCCTGGGCGTGATACCCCCCCAAACCCTTCTTTGAGGGCTGCTGGTGGCCCTTCTGGGCTGTGGGGGAGGAATCCCCACCCGTTGGGGAGGCAAGCGGGGTCTGCCCAGTCTGCAACCTAGCCGATATATTAAGTGCTTAGAAAGGGGTGGGGGCAGAAAGATGGAGGAACCCCTCCAACAGAGCGTAATCCCTCTATCGGGGGTCCGTAATCCAATTAAATGTCATTCCTTAATCCCTTTATTTTGAAAAATATGTTTAACCACCAGCCTCCCTTTTAAGATCTGGGCACACAGAGGAGCCCAGGATTGGGAGGGGGCTGTTCTGAGGAGGGGGGGAAGGGGACCGATTGTCCCGCACGCCACTCTTTCAAAAGGCACCTTCCCAAAGAGCCTTTCCTCGGAGGTGGGTGCAAGTGCCACCATCCCTCTTGTCATCTGAGAAGGTGTGAAAAGCTTCACAACAAAGTGTGAAAAGCCAGCAGGGCAGGGGAGGAAAGGCAGGCTGGATGGCTGGAGGGCTCTCCCCTTGGCAGGAGGCTTCCTTGCCCAGCAAGCTGCCACGGATGATGGCTTCAGCCCACCTTAGGGGGGTGGGAAAGCAGGTTATTTCAAATATGCAAAGCACCACCTTAGCTTCAGTTTAGATTGTGCCTCCCTGGGGATGATGGGGCTTCTGGGGGTCTCAATTGACCTGGGGTGTGTGTGTCTGTCGCCCTTTGCTAGCCTATTCCAAATCTCAGGTGGCTGTTTGCATCGGGGTTTGTTTGAATCCTCCAGATGCCCCCCATTGCCAGGAGAAGTTCTATTTATTACAGTGAAGATCTGCAGCTCAGAACCATCAACAAGAAGCCGTAAGTGGCAGCGTTTCTCCTGATGGCCTCTCTGACACCATCAGAGGCGTCTGGAGAGAGTCACTGGGATCGTCTTGTGAGCCCCGGTGATGGGAAAACAGGTTTACGTCACCCGGGATGAGGCTGAGTGGCTTCCCCGCCCTGCCTCCCTCCCTTCTGGGTCTGCCTGGCAGCTGCCCAGCCCTAAACGGGAACAACTCCAGCGAAGGGAGGCCGCAGGGCCAGGCTTCCACCAGCGGGTCAGGATCTCTCCCCCTAAACGAGCCTTTAGATACAGAAGGTGGGGAAAGGGCTGCTTCCCAGTCCTGCCCACAGCGGGCCCGGAAACCGGCTGCCTTTCCCGAGGGGGAAGAAACATTTTCCGTGGCAGGCAGAGTTCAGGAAATGGGTCTTGCATGGGTTGAGTTTCTTGCTTGGATGGATGGATGGATGGATGAGTGGATGGAGAGGTGGCGGGGGGGGGGACTCCCCCTTTCTCCCACTCCCCCTTAGCTGAGAATAGCCAGGTAGACCGGAGGGGCCTTGACCAGCGTCTGCAAGCAGCTGTGGATGGCCTTCATGCTCTGCCGTTGATGGGGCTCCCGTTGCCAGCAGCTCTGCATGATGTCGTAGACCTCCGAGGGGCAGGTCCGCGGCCGCTCCAGCTCCCGGCCCTGCGTGATGCACTCGATGGCCTGCAAAGTGGGAGAGGGACAAGCACGGCTAGCTTGGAGGCTACCAAGAAGCCCCACGGGGCCAGAGCCATCCTGCCAGCACGCTGCCCGCTCGGTTCCAGAAGCCAGCCGTGATTCCTCTTCCGGGGACGGGGGCGGGGTCTCTTCTCCTGGGGAAACTTGCAGGAAAATCTGGGATTGGCTAACTTGGGGAAGAGAGACCCCCCTCCCCATTTGCTGTGGACTCACCCAGCCCTTCCCCTTTCACTCCTGGGGTGTTGCCCTCCCCAAAAGCTGCCCATAAGCTGAGCCTCCTGCAGTCTCGGCAGGTTCCTTCACTTCTCCCATCCCCTGGAGCAGGGCTCTGCAACCTTCAACACTCAAAGAGCCATTTGGACCAGTTTCCCACAGAAAAGAAAACACCGGGAGCCACAAAACCCTTCCCGTGCCTGACTATTTCTTGAGCGGCCACAAAACTAGCAGATGTAGTTGAATTAAACTTTTCTTTTCTTGGATTTATCCATGGTTGGCCTATCGGGGGTTGAAAATAAATTGCATGCCAGTGGATGTCGTACATTGGCAGTTGTGATACATATTTTGAGTGACAGGGATTCACAGCCGAGGGGGGAAAGAGCCCCATGTGTTTCCAGAGCCGCAGGTTGCTGACCCCTGCTGACCATCCCCCATGCAAAGCCGTCCACAAGCATAGGGAACAAAAGAGGGGCCAGTGTGTCCCCTCAGCTCTTACCCACAGCCCCCCACTTACCTCCGTGTTGGAGAGCTGGTACCAGGGCTGCTTCCCGTAGGTGAAGATCTCCCAAAGGACCACGCCAAAACTCCAGATGTCGCTCTCGGTGGTGAACTTGCGGTAGAGAATGCTCTCAGGGGGCATCCAGCGGATGGGGAGCATGGTACGGCCCCCCACCTGGAGACAGGGAGGCATGGGGTGAGCGGCTGGGGGGCCCAAGCGAGTGGGGCCACATGGTCAGAGCCCGGAGGGAATTGCAACAAGGTGCCACGGCAGGGGTTTGAGCCGGACATGTTTCTTGCCAGAATGGAGGGCACTGGGAGGGCACTGGCATGGTGCCGAAGAGATGCCAGTCAGGAGGGGCACTGAGCACCCTATGTGGGGCATTGGCAGCCTTGGGGATGGGCATGACCTCTGCCCCAGGATGGCCTTGCCTTCTGGTCCAGGAGCCTTTTAGTAGGTCCACTTAACCAAAATGCTTCCTATGGAGGCCCCAAGAAGCCTCCTCCTCCTCCTCCTCCTCCTCCTCCTCCTCCTCCTCCTCTTCCTCTTCCTCCTCCTCGCTGGGAACCCTGCTGTCTCTTTCCAAGCCTCCATCTGCTTTCTTGCTCTGTGCTTTCCCCCCACCCTTTAATTTAACTGTTAAATAGCAGCTCCCTGCCCCCCCATCTTTCCACTGGCTAAGTGCTTATAGGTTTTTCCACCCCAGGCCCCATTAAATATGAATAGAGGCTGGGGGAGAAACTAAAAGGGAAAAAGGGAGGGAGGGAGGGAGGGAGAAGGGGAGCCGAAGCTACCATGTGAACACCAGCCTTGTAGAGAACCTCCAAATGCCCGGTGGGTCTTCCCTGGCAAAGTCCCTCCGAGCACGTTATGAACCCCAGAGGCATCGGCACTGTTGGCCAGGATCTCTCTTGCCTCTTAGGGGCGGCTTGGAGGAGAAGCCAAGGGGAGAGGTTCCCATGGGAGGGGCAGAGGAGCACCAGGGACCATCCAGGAGTGAGGGCCATCCGAGTGGGACTGGCACTGTTGACAGGACTCTGAATCGGCCACAGAGAGTGGCCAAAGTTAGGGAGGGGGGACAGCCCCAACCCCCCCCCCAAAGGCTGCAGGTAACCCCTGCCCTTACCCGATAATAATCGGTGCTGTAAACGTCCCGTGACATGCCAAAATCCCCGATTTTCACCACCAAGCCGTGTCCCACCAGGCAGTTGCGGGTGGCCAGGTCCCGGTGGACGAAGTGCTGGGAGGCCAGATAGACCATACCAGAGGCAATCTGCGTGGCAATCTGCAGCATTTCACTCAGGGTCAGCTGGCCGAAGGACTGGCCGTTCACGTTGTCCAGCATCTTGGCATCAGGCCCATGCGACCTGCAAGGCAGGAGAGTGAGGGGAGTGAGAGCCTCCTCTGCTTTCATCCTCCCCCCCTCCGAGCTCTCAAATCGCTCCTTCCTAGCATTGTGTGGCTGGGATTGGCACCCACAAGGCTGGAAGTCCAGTCTTCCATTCTGCTTTTGCAAACTTATAGCCGGGATCTGATGACCTCGGGAAGGATTTGGGAATGGCAGGATTGCAGCTGAGGGTGAGGAGGGTCTTCCTTCCCCCATGCGCCCACAAGAGATGGTCAGTCATGCAGATGCAGAAACCCTCAACTATTTCAGATTTCATCACAACGAGCCATGGAGGGCAGGAAGCCCAGCCGAGGGGCACTTCCGGTCTCCTGCAGCTGAAGGCGACTGAGCGTCCTTTAGTCCTGCCCCAGGGTCTGCTCCAGGGACACCCCCACCAGGAGGGTGAGCCCAGGGCCATTTCCCCAAGCAGATCTCAGTTTTTCTTCCTTGACACAAAACCCTGCTGACAGAGCGGGCTGAGGCCCTGGCCACCACCCTCCATTAATGCCAAGTCTTATCACTGTAAGCCTCCGAGCTGGGCCTCTCCCAGTCCGTCCGAGGGAGGCTGGCAGCTCTCGCCTACGGGCAATACCTGGGGGCCGATCGAAAGAGCCTCCGATTATTCCAGCTGATGGCCAATCCCCTTCAATTTGAGCCTTTCAGACAACTAATCTAATCAATATTGCAAAGGGAAGATTGCATTAGCCAGGGAGGGAGAGAAAGGCTGGGGAGGCTGCTCCAGTAATGGAGAAGGGGAGGGGGAAGAGGCGCAGGGCGGGGAAGGGGGAGCTGTGAGAAAGGAGGAACAAGGTGGGACAGCTGTGGGCCACACCGATCTAACTTCTGGAAAAAGAAGAGAGAGAGACAGGCAAAGAAGGAGAGAGAGAGGAGGGAGGGAGAGAGAGGAGGGAGAGAGAGAGAAAGAAAAAGAGAGATCCTATGAGCATCACAGCCCCTCACCGGCTGCCGGGCATCCCACTCACCGGAGGAAGCGGTTGAGGTCCCCATGCTTCATGTACTCGAAGAGCATGATGAGGGGCTCCCCGTCGGTACAGACCCCATAGAACTTGACGATGTGCTCATGCTGCAGGACAGTCAGCAGCTCGGCCTCCCGCTGGAAGTCCAGCCGGGCGCTATCTGTGGCTTCTTTCAGGGTCTCCGGAGAGAGGGAGGGAGGGAGGGGATGCTCAGCAAGGAGAATTGGGGTCTCAAACTCAAATGACTTCAGGACCCATGCGGGGGGGAGGGGGAGAAACCCGGTGGTTCTTCCAGGCAGCCCCTACCCCAAACCCAGAGGGGCGAGAAAGAGGAGGCAGGAGGGGAGGGGTCCTCACCTTGACGGCCACCAGCATCTTCTCCTGGGTGGGGCTGAGGTTGTGGCACTCGGCCAGGAAGACCTTCCCGAAAGCCCCCTCGCCCAGCTCCCACTTCAGCACAATCTCCCTGCGCTTGATGTGCCGGACGGCTGGGGTGGGGGAGAAGGAAGCCAAGCATCTTTGTGGGGGAGGGGTCAGAAGGAGTGCCAGGCGCTCCCATGGGTCACATCTGCTGTCCTGGCCCCTCCGGCAGTGCAGCCCAGACCCCCCTCGGCCCCAAAGACCTACGGGTATTGCAGAAGTACTGGGGGTTCTCCACAAAGCTGCTCTTGAGCCCCTCCAGCTTGGCCTCGACAGAAGAGCGGGGGCTGCTGCTCACACCCATGAACTGCAGGGACATGGCCAGGTCATCCTCTTGAGCCAACACCACGGACCCTGCGGAGAAGGCCAGGGGATTGCCAAAGCTGCCTGGCGGCTGGGTGCCAGGCCTGATGCTTTAGATGGGTTTGCTGGTCAGATGGTCAGGCATTGAATGGTCACAGAGACTCACAAATGGGAGGGCAGCCTCGTTCCCAAAGAGCCTGGCCGGGTCAACTGAGAATGCAATGGCTGGAGGCAGTGGTGAAATCCAAAATTTTTTAATATTGGTTCAGTGGACGTGGCTTGGTGGGCATGGTGTGGCTTGGTGGGCGTGGCTTGGTGGGTGTGGCAGGGGAAGGATACTGCAAAATCTCCATTCACAACCCACTCTGGGCCCAGCCAGAGGTGGTATTTGTAGGTTCTCTGAACTGCACAAAATTTCCGCTACCAGTTCTCCAGAACCTGTCAGAACCTGCTGGATTTCACCCCTGGCTGGGAGGGTTTGATGTGGCTAGCATTGGTGGTTTACCTAGTGGTGGAAAGCCCAGCCAGCCTGGAAGGGTTTAAATTTCCCTGGGGAAGTGCCATCCCAGCAGAGTCCACAAACAGCCTTTAAGAGGAGGAGGAGGAGGAGGAGGAGGAGGGGAAGGAGGAGGAGGCCGAGGCGGAGAGAGTAAGCCTCTTCAAGCCGTTTCAAACTCTCGAAGAGCCTTCATGAAAATTTTGTGGAGGTGGTTCACCCACCCTTGTCCTGGGATGTCCTTTGACTTCCCTATCGGACTGTTTGGGATTTCCTGGTGGTCTCCCACCCTCCCTGGCCAGTTTCAGGCCCAAGCCAGGGGGTTCAGGTGCTGAGGCTCCCTTTTCCAGAGGGTCCTCCAAGGAAGCCCCCAGACCCAGCAGACGGGAGGAGGCAGTGCCGATTGTGGCCATCAGCGCCTGCCAGAGCACATCTGTTGCCTGAGCGGCTTGCGGTGTGCGAGGAGGGGCTTGTTTGCCGCGCCAATCTGGTGCCCCCCTCCTGAATGGCAGGCAGTGCCAAGGGAGCCGTCAGCAGAGCATTTAAGCCTCCAGTAATTACCGTGAGAGGGTCCCTGCCCCCCCCAGCCCTTCCCCATGTTTCTTCATCAACGTCAGGCACGGCTGCTGGAGCCTGGCGGGGGGGGCGGGTAGGGGAGACAACGGCTCCAGAGCTGCTCGGTGGAAGAAGCGGGCGGTGGGCTTCCAGGAGGGTCTCACGTGTCTCCTGGCAGGACCAGAAGGGGTTTGGCCTTGCCGGCTTGAGCTGACCTGGCAGGGGGTCTCCATGGTCTCCCCTCCAGCCAAACCTGCAATCTTGCTTCTGCAAGAGCAGCTAAAGGCAGGTGAAGTCTACCTGTCAATGGGGAGGGGTGGAGCAAGGAGGCCCAGCAACTGGCATGCCTGGAAGGGCAGCTTCTTGTGCCCCCATTCGAGGCTTGGCAGCCCCATAAGCAGAGCCAGCCTGGTCTCTGCCAGCTTAGCAGAAGCAACACTCACACAGCAAGAAGGTGGTGTGGGTGGTTTTTTTTGGGGGGGGTCTGGCGACTCTAACAACAACAAGTGGCTGCTGCTTCCCTCCCCTGCCCCCCCCAAGCCTTTTGCTGCCTTTCCAGCCCCCCTGGGGGTGATTCAGGCCGATCAAGCCCATTTGCAGGCTGAATCAATTCCAGCAGTGAATTAGCAGCTGATGCCTGCCTGAAAGGGGCGGGGGGAGGAGGAGGAGGAGAAGGCTAATGAAGTGGGGGGGAGGCTGGAGGGAGAAGCTCCTCCTCATCCTGATGCCTTCCCTTCACCAGCCCTCAGGACCATCTCTGCCGGTCAGGGTAATGATGACCACGGCTGCCCTTGGAAGCCAAAGATGTCCGGCCGTGGAGAAGCTCATTTCCGGCCCAGTGAAGAGAAAGGGGGGGATAGGGAAGGCCGAAGCCCCCTCCCACTTACGCTTGATGCTGAATTTGGAGCTCTGTCCACACTTGTTGAGGAAGAGCAACATGATGGACAGGAAGACGCAGGCACAAACGGCCAGGACCACGGCCACGGAGATCTGTGGAGTGTGGGGGGAGAGAGAGAGAGTGGCACACTCGGCTGCCCCTCCCCCCAAAAAGGCCCCCCTCCCTCCTTCCCCAAGAGGGTGCTCCTTCTTGGCCCTTTACCCCAACCGGGTGCTCCTCCGGGATCTCCACGGGGCCCCCCTTGGTGCCATTCGTGTCCTCTGCTCCTGGGCACAAGAGAGAGAACAGAATCAGGCCGTTTCTGGGAAGGCAGCCTCCCCCCCCCCATAGCCTCCCCCCCTCCCTGCTGCCCTCATAACTGTCATCCCCCCCATCTCTGCCTTTTTGATCTCTGTGGGGCGCCTTCATCCAGAGAGAGAGAGAGAGAGAGGGTCTCTCCACTGGAAAGCACCCTGGTTTCCCCGTGGCCCCCCTCCCTCCCTCCCCTCCCCCCAGGGGGTAAAGAGAACCACACTTACTGCCCGGTGTGGGGGAGACTTAGCAGCAGCAAAGAAAGAGAAGGAGAAGTTGGGGGAAGTTAGTGAACTTTCAAAGCTCAGGTGCCCTCCCCCCACCATGAACGGCCCCCAAATTACACTCTCTCTCTTCTTCCCCTCTCTTTCTTGCACACAACACACACCCGTGCACACACAGGCACAAAGCCAACACCTGCCTCTTCAGGCACCTTCGGAGGGCTCTCTACCCGCTGGGCACCGTGCGTTCAGAGAAAGAGACTGCAGGGCAGCCGCCTGGCTTCTCCCTCAGTTCTGCAGCGCTCGCTCTCAATATTTCCGCCATCTTTGGCACTGCCCAGGTGCTTGGGGAGGGAATGGCATCTCGGTGGTTGCAGAGCGCCCCGTGTGCCCGACCCAGAAGCCCTGGCCAGGGTCAACCTCGCCCTGCAGAGGCTGGTACCGTTAAAGAGTTCATCATCAGGGAAGTTTCCATCCGGGTGGTCCATGAACCGCACGTAGGTGGTGCAGGAGGCTGAGCCCAGGGCGTTGGCCACCAGGAGGGTGTAGTTGCCGTTTGAGTAGTGCGAGGGCTTGTCGAGGATCAAGCAGCCGTGGACGATGGTTGTAGTCGGGACGTCTTCCGGGAAGAACTTGGTGTAAACGATCTGCGTCTCCAGGAGGTCCTCGTGGTTCAGCTGCCACCGGATGCTGGGTGTGGGGTTGCCGTCCACGGAGAAGGGGATGCACCAGCGGTAGTACTCGACGGCTGGGCCCATCGCACGGATCATTGCTGGGACTGCAGAAAGGAGGGAAAGGAGGGGGGGGTCTGTGGGGCACCCCAAACTGAGCAGCCAGTGGTGAAATCCAAATTTGTTTACTACCGGTTCTGTGGGTGTGGCTTGGTGGGCATAGCAGGGAAAGAATACTGCAAAATCCCCATTCCCTCCCCACTCCTGGGAGGAGGATATTGAAAAATCTCCATTTCCACCCCACTGTGGGGCCAGCCAGAGGTGATATTTGTCAGTTCTCTGAACTACTCAAAAGTTCTTCTACCGGTTCTCCAGAACCTGTCAGAACCTGCTGGATTTCACCCCGTGGGTGGCCCTTTCTAATCCTTCTCATGCAAGTTTTGACACAGCATTTGGGCCGGATGCTCGGCCCTCTTGATCTCGGCCAGATCAAGACCCCAAGAAGGATGGGGGGGTGGGGGATGAAGAAAATGACCCCGGCTGGACAAGCGGAGGCAGGGCTCAGAAGCAGGGCCATTCAGACACAGGCCCAGCTGGGTTCCTTGCAGGGCAGCAAGATCTCCTCTGGGTTTGGATCAGCAACAAGCTGGGTGGTAGGAGTCCTGAACACCAAGGCTGGCCTGTACCACTCAGGGAAGAGGCAGCCCACCACATTTCTTTGCTGGTTTGCTCAGAAGCCCTAAATGTGCCAGGAGTGGGCACCTGGGCACTTTCCTTGCAAGGAACAACTGCCAAACACACACAGGTAGCTAATACTTTCTTCTAAGCCCCCTTTGCTGGATGCCAGCGAAAAGGGACATCTCACCAGCCGTCCCTGCCCCTGCCCCTGCCCCAGACCCCTTTCCCCTTACAGGTCACATTCAGC
Organism: Masticophis lateralis; assembly: GCA_030761175.1. Lineage (NCBI taxonomy): Eukaryota > Metazoa > Chordata > Lepidosauria > Squamata > Colubridae > Masticophis > Masticophis lateralis. The sequence goes on along the minus strand of JAUDYJ010000017.1, from coordinate 13,065,330 downwards.
CGGGCCACGGCTTCCCCCATGCCCGCCTCGTTCTCTGCTTGGCAGGTGATGTTTTTTAGGTTGTAGCTGGCAGAGATGTTGGTGATCTGTAGCACGATTTCCGACTCTGACTTCTGGGAGAGCAAGAAACAGGAGTCACCGACCAGCCAACCCCTCCGCTTTAAAGGCTGCAGGGAGCATTTCACCCCCTTCCCGACTTCTCAACCAGCAGGGGCTTGAGGTCAGTCCCAGGGTGGCACCCCCCACAACTTGCCTTGATTTTGATGGGGGGTTCACCCCCCACCTTGGGCAAATCCCAATCCGCCACTGGCTGCGGCTCTCCTGCGATGTGACACGTCAGGTTGACACTCTCGCCTTCTCCCATCGGGGTGGGATTGTAGTCTATCCTGACTTTGGGGAAATCTGCACAGGGATGGAGGGGGAGAGTGGGGGCTTCAAGGAACTGCCAAACCCCCTCTCTTGCAGCAGTAAAAGAAGCCAGGAAAATTCTGGACAGGGCTGGAACTGCATCTATGCAGGAAGGAGCTCAGGTCCACTGAATTTCGGCTGGAGGTCCCCCACTGAGGGGGGAGGCTCTGCCTTACCACAACCGGAGAGGGTGAGGTTGAAAACGGGAACCAGGGTCCTGTCCTCCTGCAGGCACTGGAAGGATTGGTTGCCCGCCCAGTCAAGCTGCCTCTTCTGCTGCCAGGATTGCAGCCACAGCAGCCCACAAACACAGCGCAGGGGGTTCCCCACTAGGATCCTGCCCAGGGAAAGCAAGGTGGGGGGACACAGTCAGCCTGATAAAGCTGCAGCCCCTCCCCACCAGCTTTCATCCAGAACAGAGAGCCCAGAGAACATCTAATTTTAAATTTTTGGTCAATGCCTCTGGCTCTCCAGAATGGCATTAAAAGAGAAGAGTGATATTTGCCAAGCCTGACTAGAAACCCAATTTATCCACGCTGATCTTTTAATACTCGCTTAAAGCAGAGTGGATCTCCAAATTGCATTATGGAAGAGAAGCCGGCCGGCCAGGCCTCTTTTATTCTGAGCTAATCAGTCCAGGCTGAGGAGGGGAGAACCTGGAGCCGCAGGGATGTTCAAGGCGGTGAACTCGGCCGAAGGAAAAAAACACCACCGTGAGGAAGGGGGCCATCCACCCCACTCACACACCCCCACCCCCTGGGTCAGGCCTGTCCTCAGCAGAAAGACAGGAATAGTTTGCAGGAGAGGCTCAACGGGAGTCGTAAGGAATAAATCAGGTTTCATTGGATCTTCAAAGAACTCTGAAATCTCCTGGTCAGTTCAGGAAGGCCCAACTGCAGCTTAGTCAAATTTAAAGATGGGAAGATAGTTTGCAGGGGGGGGAGAAGGGGCTTGGCCAGAAATCAAGGACAAGACCAAACTTTGTGAGTTGGAAGGGTCTCCCTCCCTCCCTCCCTCCCTCTCTCTCCCCCCTCTGTGTTGTGTTATATGTGTATGCAGAGACTCACAGCTCCTGAAGGCGGAGATGGTAGAAGACCCTCCAGGAGAGGAACTCCAGCTGGTTGAAGGCCAGATTCCTACAGAGAGACAGAAGGAAACAGCTTCCTTGCCCCCGTGTCCTTCCCCTTAGTCTCTTCTCAACCTGCTTGCTTTCCCTACAGGCAGAGATTCAGCAGGTGCAGCCTTTTCCAGCTGGGACTGGCCCAGGAGCCTCAGCCAAGCCCTTGATATCTCTTTATTGCATTGCTAAGTTTACAAGATCCAGAGCTGTTCGGGTGAGCCACCCGATGGAGGCAGCCCACCCCTCTGTGGTTTGGGCACCCGCCTCTTGTACCCGAGCTGAGGCAGCATCATCCCTTCCACCCTGGCAGGGAGGTGATCCAGTGTCTGGATCGAGGAATGCCAGGGCTCAGCCAGACACCCCAGGAACGGAAGGGATGGCTTTTGCCCTTTGGAGCTGATCTGTCCAGCTGCCTCTGGCCTTGGTGCTGCCCATTGCCCCTGGGGCTGGCCCCACACCAGCCTATCCAGGCTTGGCTTTCCCGCCCAGCAAGAGGGCAGCCAGAGCTGTGCTGAGCAGGGATCCATTGATCATTGCGGGTTGCAGAGGGACATTAACCCTAACAATGATTAATCGCGTTCCAGGCAAGCTGTTAATGAACAAAGGGGAAGGGGCAAGGGGGAAGGAGAATCGACCTGTGGCGGGGGGGGGGGGCAGAGAGAGACCCCTGGGGCTTCTTGGATGGAGCTGAGTACAGCTCCTCTTCCTGAGGAAGATCAGTCATGCTTTAAGCCAGGGTCGCTCAATGCCAGCAAGTTTAAGATAGGGGGATTCCAACTCCCAGAATTCCCCAGCCTGGCTTTGAGCCTCGACTGAGGAACATCCCTTTGCCCAGTGCCTCAACGACCCTCTCTGCAGAAAGCACCCCCCCATACCCTCCCCTAGCCAGAAGGGCCCCATTCCTAACACTCACACGTGGGTCAGATTTGGGCTGGCCTTGAAGGCATCTGGAGCAATGAACTTCAGGCTGGTCTTCGTAATAGTCCTGCAAGGAAGACATGAGGCCTTCAGAGGGAGGAAGGGGCAAAGGACCACCTTCTTCACCCCAGAAGAGCCCCTCTGCCAACCCCCATCCCCCACATTCTCCCCCACCTTGGGCTGTCCAAGCCCCCCTTCCCCGTCCTCCAGAACTCACAGATTCTTCAGCTCCCGGGGGTTTTTCAGGTCCTCCCCAGTCAGGTTGATCAGCCCACCTTGGTTTTCCACAACTCTGAAAAAGATCAAACCCCCCCCCCTCCTTCAGATGCAGCAGACCCCTCCCGGCTCTGCAGCAGAGGACACCTGCCGGGGCTGGCTAATTTCCTGCTCAGCTCCATCTCTCTCTCACCTTTCGGTATAACCTATTTCTTGTTATTTTTTAGTATGGCACATCCACATCGTATTTCAATAAAAAGAAACACAGGGGCAAGAATACAAAACACGGAATATAAAACCTGGAATCTTAACGGGAAGATGGCAAACGGACATCTAAATTGTAAATATGATTTTTGACTTCATTTACCGCAGCCGGAAAATCAACAAAACTCCATGAGGGGCTCTGTTTTTGACTCTCCATTGCTACGTGTTGCCCCTCTTCAGACCCAGATGTGAACTCACAAGGCATTTCTTAGGATTGCTGCTGTTCAAAATCCAGGGGCCCCGTGTGGGCCGGTACCCTTCAGTGGGGCTTATTATGCTCAGCCATAGGGCTGGCTCACTGTGGCATCTCCCTCCCCACCTCGCCACAGCTTTTCCGGGAACTCCTCTCTTCCTGCCACCTGGCATAATTGATGGGTCCCTCTGATGTTGGGAAAAGGAGCTTTGGCAGAATGGACCATCCGTTCTCACCACTTAAGCGGTTCAGAAGATAGAGAAGAGCTATTAGCAGGAACCTGTAGGCGAGGGGGAGCTTCAGGACTAGGCAGGATGGTGCTCCTTCATCTACCAAATACAGATCACTCCCCCCCCCTTCCTACAAAAAGCTCCTTCTGCCTCTAGAAAGCAACCAAGGTTAGCTTGAGTGGAAGGAAGCTCCTGATCCAAAAGGCTTCTTCCGCACTTTTTACAAATAACCAAGTTAAACTGGGTTACCAGACTGAATCTCAGGCCAGACAAAGCAGCCCTCAAAACTGCCAAGGTCCTTTTAGGTGACTGATCCCGAATAACACATTGTTTTCCAAGAATTAATACAATTAATGTGTTGACAGCTTTGGCTCTCCCCCCCCCCACTTTAATTCGTTCTTCGCATCAAATGAACGGAAAAATGTAATGAATGCGGCTGACTGCCCTATTTTGAAATATTTACGGGCCGCCTAATGTGTTTAGATCCCAGGATTCAAAATATTGATTTTCCTCCCCTCAGCAATGCCTCCGTTCAAACCTCTTTGCCTATCGCCTGTGAAAGTGACGTTAGCTAGGATTTGGGTTTGTGCAGCTTACAAACTGTACATCCCGGCTGCTAAATGAGGATTTCCGCCCGTGTGGAAACAGCAGAAAGATTGTTTGCACTCTCCAGCTTGCAAGTTATGAACAGCAAAAGTGTCAAAAGTGACTTCCTCAGGGCCAGAGGGGCGAGGTTTGTGAAATAATAAAGAAACGTCCAGGTTATCCAAGAAAGGTGATGCCAGAGAGCAGAAGGAGGGAAGGGTGATGTGTGCGTTGGGGGAGGACCAGAAGGGACGTGGGGTTAAAGCAGTGCCAAGTGATGAACTCCGCTGCATTGCGGGCATAGGAGTGTGGGTTGCCACCCGTGGTAGGCCCAGGAGTATGAATCGGGGCCTCTTGACTGCAAAAGCAATGCCAGCCTGCCCCAAACACCTCTCCAAAGCTGATGGGGAAAGAGAAGCTGGCATTTTTGGGCTGCAGAGTATACAAAGAGGAGTCGCAAAACGGGAGTCCCCTCCCCCTTGTGTCCCTCCCCCTTGACTCAGTGGAGGTCTCATCAGCAGGACCCAAATATTCTGTTCTATGGGGGGAAAGCTCCCCAGTGAGACCAGCATTTTGGTGGCATGTTTTCCAGGGTACATGCTGTTTCCATTTTTATGCCTCATTAGCTTTGGGGCTGGCCTGACTCCCCAGCTCTGTCTTTGGGCTCTCGCCACCAGCCCGGCCTTCTTCCCCCCCATGCGCAGCAGCGGTCCAATGGGGTGAGCCGGGGCTGGGCTGCCAAGGAGAGCCTGCATGTGGCACCCTCTCTCGTGGCAGTGGCACAAAGGGCCCGCCTGGGTTGGGTCTTCTAGGAAGCTGCTAATGCAGCCTAGGGAAACGTCGCGCTCCTCGGGGTGGGGGGAGCCAGGCAGGCTGAGTGAGTCTCCCCTTCCTAGAGATGAGGTGGCCTCCCTTGCAGGGAAGATGGCTGGTGGCCAGGAGTCTAAGGCAGGGTGAAGGAGGGGCTGCCTCACTCCATGCTCAAAGCCCTGATGGAAAAATCAAGAAGGGCCCTGGGATGGGGTGGCATAATTCCATGGCTCATTGCCAGGTCTCCTCTCTCTGGCTAGGTTGAGGTGAGGAGACCCACTGGGTCAACAGCCTGATCCAGCCGCTCTGCTGCCCCCAGCTAAGGTCCACGCAAGGAGAAGTTGGCTGCAGCCCCTTCAAACCCCAAATCCTGGCCACTTGCTGAGGTACAGAATCAAAGCGCTGCTTCTAAATTATGTGATGTGCTCCATGCTTGAATGCTCCAGAATATTAAAGACCGATTTTCACTTTTAGGCGCTCTTGGGACTTGGTCACTATTTGGCAGCAGAAGGTGTAACCATGTGGATATTTGCATCTCAGTCCCTTCTATTTTTTTCTTTCTCTTTCTGTTTCTCTCTCTCTCTCTCTCTCTCTCTCTCTCACCCTCCCTCCCTCTCCCTCTCTTTTTCTTTTTTCCTCCTTTCTTTTTTCCTCTCTCTTTCTCTTCTCTCTTTCTTTCTCTTTTCCCTTCTTTCATTCTCTCTTTCTCCCCCCGCCCCCACCCTCTCCAGGTTTTATGGCAAAACAAAAACCGTTCCGATGTTGCAACCCTTCTCAAAGTTTGCTCAGCGCTGTTATCGCAGTTGGCACCAAGAGGAGCTCAGGAAAACGCTGCCCATGGGCAAACTCCAGATTGGGCTTCCCTGAAAATCCCGTTTGGAAAGCCACCTGCGTTTGTTTGGGGCTCGACCGCGCCGGTGTTTTCAGGGCGATGACCCCGAAATAATCCCCACCAAGCGGGGGAGAAACAGCTGGGGGTGGGGGAGAGGGAGGGTCCGCGCCTCTTTTGGAGGAGTGAGAGGGGCAGCAGCACCAGAGCGAGATCCGATTCTGGCGCTGAGGCTGCGCCGGCTGTCAAACTTCCCTTCCGCTGCGCTCCTCTTCTGGGGAGACTCGCCGCTCCCGCTCGCTCGCCGCAAAACGGGGACTGGGACGCCTCCTGCACCCGAGCAAGGCTGCCCCCCTCCCCGCCCTCCGCTCCACCTGCCGGTTCCCCCCGAACACTCACATTTCGGTGAAGTTCTCCAGGCTGCGCAGCTGCGCCAGGGAGTGGATGTCGCGCGGCTCCTGGCAGAGCAGCGCGCTCAGGTAGCAGCGGCACTCTTCCAGGCAGGGCGAGGGGGCGCCGGGCGACAGGCACAGCCAGCCCAGGCACAGCAGAAGTCCGGCCGAGGCGCGGAGCGGGCTTCTCCCCCCGGGCTGCATGTCGGAGCCGGAGAAGCGGCCGTTCTCATCTGCGCCTCCCTTGGAGAGTGCCGGGTCGCGGGGGACTCTCAGGGCATCTGCCTCTGCCCGGCTCCCCTTCCCGACTGCGGAGCACGTGTGGACGGAGCAGCTGGTCCATTCCTGGAGGGGTTTTCAACCTTCGAGGGGCGGGGCTGCCTCCAGGCTCCTCCTTTCCAAACAGCCCCTCCCGCCCTGTCCCCGCGGCCCTCTCGGGAATGTGGACGCAGCAAGACAGCCGGGTGCTCTCAGGAAGGCGGAGAGGCCGGGCATCAGGGCTGCGGGCAGAAGGCGCGGCCGCCCTGGCCCAGGACCCTGGCTGAGAAGGGCAGGCGCGGCTGGAGGATCTGAGGCTGAACGAGGCAGACCGGGGCAAGGACAAGCCCGGCTGAAGGCCTCGACCCACTGAGGGCGCAAAGGGGATCTGGCACGCTCTAAACTGCGAGGCTGTGCCCAGAGGCAGGAAACCGCCTGTTTTCCCTCTCAGGTCGGCAGCCTCTCTGGGTGGCATCCTCTGCCCCCCTGTCTTTGTCCTCCGGACAGCCAGCTGATCAGTGGATTCAACACCTTTAAAGAACTCGATCGATCGAAGCATTGCGCGCAGCAGAGTCACAGCCACATCGGGGAAGGGGTCGCGGAGCACCCTTTCCTTGCTCCCACTCCTAGAGGGATCCTCCACATTCCTGGGTCCCGCGCCCTGGGGGTCCTCCACCCACAGACATGGGGGACTGTCATGCCACTGCCACGCCAACGTTTTTGACTCGCCAAACCAGTGAGCGATGCTGCCCTCGGAGTAGAAAGCGCTAGCCTTCATTTCCCTGGCTTCTACCCCAGGGCTAAATCTGTGTTCTGGGAAACAATGCCTCTCACCATGTGCAGAGGCCACCGCAAAGAAAAGCAGGTGCCGACCGAGTGAGAATAAGTGGAGAGTTGTAGTCTTGAAGGAGGAGGAGGAGGAAGGCCAAAGAGAGAGCCCCGCCAGGAGAGAACCAGCCTCCGCTGTCTCTCCACGATTTGAATTCCCCTTCGCCCCCTCGCCCCCACCCCCCGCTGCCCCGATGCTCTGCAGGGACCGAGTTCCCTTCCCGGGGAGCAGCGGGAGGTCCTGGTGCCAGCGGATGGGGCTGCACAAGGCGTGAAGGTCTCGGGGGTGGGGTGGGGAATAATGACCGCTGCCTCTTCGGCAGCAGATGGCTTGAAACGCTTCGCTTTCATTACGATAAAAGAGAGCCAAATTTAAAAGCGGCGCGAGGAAGTGCATTTGCAGCCCTTGGCGTGATGGGCCCTCGGTTCCAGCAGGGGCTACTTGGGGGCTTTGCGGGGAGGTGACACAAAGGGGAACAAAGTGGGAGGGGGCGATGATTTAGGAGGCGCCCCAAGTGGGCAGCCTTGGCAAGGCCCCAGGGAAATTTTAGAGCAGTGTTTCTTAACCTTGGCAACTTTTAAGATGCCTGGACTGCAACTCCCAGGATTCCCCAGCCAGCGTGGAATTCTGGGAGTTGGTATCCACACATCTTAAAGTTGTCAAAAGGTTGAGAAACACTGATTTAAAAGACCCTGAGAATGCTCAGTTTTCTTAGCACGCGGGAAAACTTCGTTTTCCTCTGATCAGAATGCAGATTTACTGAGAAGAGGGACACACATCTCCCCCGCCCCTTGCCTAAATATGTTGAGTTGAGGGCAACGGGTGCAGCCCACTGGATTTATCCTCTATTGGGAGCAAATCCCCGTTGTGGTGGGGAGCGGCAAGTAGAAAACAAAAACCGTTGCCAGCGGTGAGGACGAGTCTTGCGACTTCGCCACTCAAGCTCGGATAAGCCGAGCCTTTGGAGTCACAATAAATCTTGATTTTCCTGCTGCTAATTTGTTTTAACCGAGATATTTTGACAGACTTCAAGTACATCCCCCCTCTTCCTCTCTCCCCTCCCCCGTTCCATTTGGGTGCGCTGTAGAAAAATCAAGTTAGCAACAGCACTTTGGAGGCATTAATTGCTTAGGCATTAATTGCCTGTGTACAATCTCATTGTACACATGTTGTGCATTGACAAGAAAGGTTTGAAGAGATGGGCCAACGCTTCTGGGATTGATAACTGCCAACCAGCGCCAGGCCTCGTCCAAGGAAACCCCGGGAAAGGAGAGCGCCCGTGAGCCCAGGAGCTGTCCAGCGGAACAGGAGCTGGGTTACTTTCTCGGCTTTGAAAGAACCCCGAGTCGCGGGAAAGAGGAAAAGCAAGAGAGTTTTGCTGGGAAACCGGGAGTCTGATTGCACGACTCGGGGACCAATGCAATAAAACTTGGGAAGAGAGGCCAGAGTCTTTCCCCACTGGTTGCAAGGGGAAACGTGGAGCAATTCCTGCGTGGTAGCTTCTTGAGAGGTCTAATAAAAAGCCGAACGGAAAAACAATGCTTGCATTTTATTTAAATCCTCTGGGCGTTCAAGTCGCATCTCGCAGCAATGAACGGCGACGCTTTTTTTTTCGGGGGTCGAGTCGCCCTTCCTTAAGGCGGCTTCGGGACCGACCCCGAAGAGCCCCCCCTCCCACCCGTCCCCCTGGCACCGAGGCTGCGGAACTCGCGGCCATGGCTACTTCCCAAAGGGAAACCGAAGGGAAGCCGTCCTTTCCTTCTTGCCCTCCAGCGTGGACCGATTCCACCCGCGGGGAGGTTCCCCCGCTGCATTTCCCTGACGGAGAGGCACGGGTCCCCGTGGGTAGCCGCTCGGCCATCGCTCCCTGGCGGCGGTTGCAGAAGCGGAAGAGGGGAAGAGGCTGCAGCGGCGCTTCGGAGCCCAGCCCCGCCCGGCGGGGGGAAAGTGGCAGATAAAACGCCTTAAACTTCGGATGCAGGCGCGGATTTATTAATGATGGTTTGTCGATTGAACGGATTCTTCCTTTACTCGCTTTCCTCGGGTGCAAAAGTTTGCCGCCGAAGCGCGGCTCCCAACCTGCCGGTGGAAGGAATGGGGACCGAGGCTTTCCGGGTGGTCTCCCATCCCACTCGGCAGACAGCCGCCTCCCTCCTCCTTTCCTTTCCCACCACCCTCTCCTGGACCGCGAGCGCGGGAGGAAGGGGGGGGGGGGGGAGGAAAAAAAACCGGCTCCGCGCCTGCGCACGCGCCTGCGCGCGGGGCGCGCGGGAGGCGGGGCGCGCGCGCTTGCGCAGTGGCGCCCGCCCTGAGCGGCGTTGCTGGTGCGACCGAAGGGGAGGGAAGATGGCGGCCGGCGGCAAGGCCTCCTCCGCCTCCTCCTCCTCCTCTTCCTCCTCCTCCTCCTCCTCGGCCGCGGCCCCGTCGTCGTCCGGCACGGCGGCCTTCTCGGGGTCCTCGCCGCCGCCGCCCTCCTCCTCCTCCTCCTCCTCGTCGTCGTCGGGGCTGGAGGCGTCGCTGGACAGGAAGCTGCAGGCGCTGAGCAACACCATGGAGTCCATCCAGGGCCTCTCCTCCTGGTGCCTGGAGAACAAGCGCCACCACGCCGCCATCGCCCGCCGCTGGATCCACTGGATGCGCCGCTGTGAGTGCGGGGGGGGGAGGAGGAGGAGGGTCCCGCAGGCGGTTCTCACCGCGGTCCGCTCCCCTGCCATGCGGCGATCATGGGCACGCGAGCCCCGGGGTGCAGTTCTCCCCGCGGTCCGCCCCTCTGCCGTTGTCTTTTGGGGCGACCTTTGGGCGGGTGGAAAGAGGCGAATCAATGGGGGGGAGGCGCCCCCTGGCCTGGATCTGGGGGGGGAGGCGATGGAGGGAAGGGCTGCCATGGGGAGCGGGATGCCCTGCAAGCACACAGCCCACGGCCTCCCCCGCTTGCCCAGAGAGAAGCAGCGGGCATCCCATTGAGGACCGGCATGGCATCAACCCCTGACCCCCTTGGCCTTCACGGACCCATGTGGAAGTTTCCCTTATAATGACGTAGATGAGTGATCTGCGGCCCCGGGAGAAAGTTTTGGTGGTCCGCAGAAAAATGATTTTTTATATTGCACTAAATACTATATATCTTTTTTTTAAAAAAAATCGTATGAGTGGTCCGCGCGATTTAAAATTACGAATTTAGTGGTCCCTGAGGTCCGAAAGGTTGGTGACCCCTGACGTAGATTGTGTACATACCTTTCCTTCTCTTCTGTCACGTTCCCATCGTACGCTAAAGTAACAGCAATAATTTGCAATTGGCGCCGTTTCTGGGTCTGGCTGTCTGGTCACAAGCATGGCAGCCCTGGCAGAGGAAGGCCAGGCGGAGAGGAATCTGCCCTTCTGGCTGGCTTTGCTTCAGGATGGCGCCAAGGTGCCACCCCATCTCACAGAGATGCTAAGAGAAGTTTTGTCAGCTTTTGTGATGGGTGCAGATGGCAGAAGGTCTCTGTTTCTTCTCTTCAGGGTCTGATTTTTCCCAAAGAGAATATTGCGTAGGAAGTCTGGTTGACAGTAAGCTTGCAAATGGGGCTAAGATTGCTAAAAAGGTTGGAGGCTATTTTGCTGGTGGCAAACTCTCCCCCTCACAGGTGGCTGAGCAAGGGGTGCTTGCCACTTTACAGGAAACGTTTAGCTGGTTGAGTCCTATTTCTGGACTCGTTGGGTGCCTTCCTCGTCTTTTAAGAATCCTTGTCATCGTGAGGTTTATTTTTTTAAAAAAGAATTGGTGTGCTTTTGTAAAGATGTTTTGTAAAGAGGTAAATGTTGCTGTAAGCACGCAGGTGGGTCAAGGTCCAAAGTCTGATGGTATTCCTGAATGATCCCTTCCAACCTGCTACACTTAATCCTAGTTGGGGGTGTGACTCCCCAGATGCCAGAAACACATCTGGAGGGTGGAAGGCATGGAAGGCAGACTGAGGTGGACAACATCTGTGTTTCAGTCTTTGGAGAGAGAACCAAAAAAGGGTTTTATGGAGGGAGCGTTGGAATATGCAAATCTGGGTTGTGAATGAAATAGCAGTGCTGGTGTCAACAGTTCTTGGCCATTGCCTAGATTAGCTTCTGAATGGGTGCCTGATCTCATGGCCAGCCGGCCTTTCCTCCCCTCCTCCCACACTTCTAAATTCACTTGATTTCTCTCAGGAGTTGGAGGGTGAATTTCTCAAGTAAAAAGAGATGCTTTTTCTACTCATGTTTTCTGAACTGTCTTGTGAAGCCAAAAGTTGGGTTTATGCTGTCAGGTCTATGCTTTCTCTGAATTTCTGGAGGTTTGGAACGGCCCTGGATCTAGGGTTTTCTAAGAAAAGTTGTGGGATCTGGTGACCGGCATGAAATTGTGTCTGTGAATTGGATATTTGCTTGAAATATCACATAACAGTTAAAATATTGAAGGGCTGTGAAATGTTTGCCTCAGCCACATCATCCCTGAGGGAACATCACCATCTGCAACACAATTAGTAATCTCATTAATTTCACTTGGATTTCCATCCAAGGCTTAGAATCGAGGTTATAAAAATTACCGTGTCTCCATTTTCTGAAAATGGCAAATTATTACCACGGGCTACAGGTTTCCTTTTGACGTTCCTGTTACTGACCACCATAAGGAGAGCAGGGCAAAGCTGGTGTAAAAGCTTGGTGGTGCAGTTGAAAAAAATCCATATTAATGGTCTAAGACACTGGAGTGGGAGTGGCATAGAGGCTGCCCATAGAAACAGGTAATTTACTGTTCCAACAATTCAATCAGATGTCCTCTGTGCTCTAATTTAAGGCAGTTCTTGGTTAAACGCTGACAGAGTTATATTTCCTTGGAGGTAAAAGAACGGCCCTTCCATAAGGTGGAAGAAAGGAACATTGGCTATCTGTCAGTTCAGGATTGGTGGGAAAGCCGCCTCTGGCCTTGTTTCCTATGGCTGCAGAAAGGGCTCTTCTGGCCATGGCATTTCAGTGGGGAAGAATTCCTTTCCCCTACACTGGCTGTGGGGCACCCCAAAAGAATTCCCTTTCTCAAGAGCAGAGCTGGCCTTGCCGGGGGTGCTGAGTGGGCCCCTTTGGGAAACACAGCATTAGGCCTGACCTCTGACTGAGGCTGAATTGCTGACTCTTGAAGGGACAGAAATGCTGTGGTTGTGTGTTGCGGTTGCACCTTTGTTGTACCTTTGTATACTGGCTGGCTGGGGAATGCTGGGAATTGAACTCCACGCGCCTTGAAGCTGCCTTGTAGGACTTGTTTTTCTGAACGTCCATGCAAGATGTAGAGAGTGCATGAGATTGGAGCAGTCTGGTGTAGCAGAAGCATTGAGCTTTGGAGCTGATTTGCTGCTTTGGGCTGAATGAGGGTCAGAGCACCGGGGTGGGTGGCTGGAAAGGGTCTCCAGAGCAGAGGCTCTGAAGCTTGAACCTCCTGAGATTTGGAGAAGGAGGGGTCTTGTGCCAAAACCCTCACCGTGTCCCTTTTGCAGAGATTTGTCCTTGCACGAGTATGGTAGGAATTCCTAAGACGATCTGTGCAAATCGCACTTTGAAATGGCAGGAGAATGGCTATAAACATCCCTCCAAAGGCCAGACCAGCGATTTGCTGTTTCTCCTATACGGTTGATCCATGGATTGTGTCATTGTTTATTTAAAGGTTTTCTTCCTCCAAAAAACGATCCTTGAGTAATTTGCAAAAGAGCGATTAGGTAGTTCCTGCCCTCAAAGACACAACACCCAAAGAAAATGGTTGGGTTATTTTTTTTAAATAAGTGGTTGGTTTCACACCAACTCCAAGCCAAGCCCGTTGGGGCCATGGGCCATCCCTTGGCTTGTCTTATGCGTATACACAACTTCCATTTGTTGCCGGAACACACAGTTGGGAATCCTGACAGCCAGCTGCATAACTGTTTGTCAATGCTGGCTGAGCAAGTCTGACACAGATGCATATATTCTCCCTATATAAGGGTGGAATTGGGACTCAGCCGTGCCAGAAATACATTTTATTTGTGGTGCCATGGAACATTTGCCGTTGTTCACTCTTTGAGGTGTGGGGGGGAGCTGAAGATTGTTATTAAAACATCTGGCAATAGAAATTGAGTGAGCCGAGTAGCCTGTCCAGCTGCCTTTGAACCGAACGGGGATTGCAATAATTTATCCCATGGTAATCCAGGAAGGAAGGTGGGGAAGGTAGGCTGGCAGGACAGCAGCCCAGGGCTAGTGGGGGAGGTCTGCTTGGTCCTCGCTTTGCCAGGAACTTTGGCCCCCGCAGCCTGGCATAGAGAATGCCTTCCCTGTCCCTGGGAAGGAGGGAGGGGAGGTTCCTATAATCCGGAGAGAGTCAGCTCTGGGAGGGAAAGCTTTGGCGGCGCGGACCACAGGGTCTCTCTCCTTTCCTGGCCCAGTGAGACAGGTGATGGGAGCAGAGCTTTTGCAGATGTTCAGCACCCAGTTACAAGTGGAGACAGTGCTTGGCTAGGTCACTCCGCAGACCCGGGTTTCTCCCTAGCTGGTAATCCAGATTTTTGGAAAACAGGACACTGAGCCCACAGGGGTAAAGTAGAAGGGCAGCTCATCCTTTCTCTTGGGAAGGAAAAATCATAGGCACCAGGAGAGCTTAGGCACCATGGGCTTTAGAAATAATGATGTGCTCCGCGTGTTGGAGAGTGGCTGTGACTTCACTGATGGGATCTTGAAGCCGTGAGGAGCATCAAGGCTCGCCACAAGTAGGGGACACCATTTCCTTGGGATTCAGGTGGGGTTTCTGTCTCGCTCCTGACTCAAACCGTCCGGCTCTGCCCTGGAGCAGAGCCAGCAGGCAGGGGGACCTTTTTCCGTTGCTTTGAAAGTGGCCTTTGGACATGTGCAAGCTGAATTGAGCCTCTGCTTTGCTCTTGAATGCCTGATGCCGGTGCTGGAGCTGAGCAGGGGGTTTCTCTTGGGCCCTCCTGCCCACTCAGCTACTGCACAAAGTCTCTGGTTTTGCTAGGCTGCTCCTCCTGCCGGCTGGGAACAATGGGTGTTGTTATTCTGGCCACCGCGAGAGAGCTAGTATGTAGGCCAGTAGGAAAGGCTGCTGGCCTAACAGACCTTGGGGCAACCTGTCAACCGGCTTCTATAATTGGTCCTAGTAATTGTGTTCTTACTAATTGGAGGATGGGACGGATTGTGGTGTAAGGTTTGTCAGGCAATAGCAAAGTAACCCCAGAGCTTCCCTTCCGAGGTGTCACCCAGCAAATGGCGGCCACTCAGGCCAGGGTGTGGCTTTGAAAAGGAAAGAGGGGGGCTCAGGACCCCTTGTTGGGGTGGGGTTGTGGATGATCCAGCAGGTAAAATGTCCAGCCCACCGACTGCCCCAAGAAAAGCAGAGGGGATTGGAGTGCCAGAGGCGGCATTTCCTGATGCCCCCTGAGCTCAACAGAGCACCCCAAGCAAAGAAAAGCCATCCTCTGCCTCCCCCACCCCCTCAGGGAATCTGCAGGCGGGATATTTGTGTGGCTTTTGAAGGAGAAGCAGAAGCGCTGCAAATTGGTGGTTTTTTTCCAAAAAGTTTTATTTTTATTTCTCATAAACATATTTAAATGTACAATCTTTTATCCATTTTCCGTTCATCTTCTCTTTTAACTTTCATTTTTTAGTTGTTCGGGGTTGCTCTTTTACCATTTACCCTCCTTTATTTTACCACAACCTTTCCTCTTCTCCTCGCCTCCCTTCCTTTCTTCCTCCATCTCTTCCTACTTTCTTCGTTCTTCCTCTCCTTCTTTTTCCTACTTCCCCTTCCCTTCCCCCACTCCTCTCTTCTTCCTCCCTTTCTAACCTTCTCTCCTACTGCAAATTGGTTTCTAAGAGGGGGCCAATTTTAAAAGTTAGACACCCCCCTCCTCCCTGCAAATTTGCAGCTGGGAAGAGCGGTTGCAGGAGTAATAAACAGGTCAACGGCAGGGTTGAAGAGGGGGATTAAAAATGATCCATCCAAGGTCAGCTCGCCAGGTTGCATGACCGGCCTCTCTTTCTCTTCTGCTCTCAGCCGCCTTCACTCACCGACTGAACCTCTTCTACTTGGCCAACGACGTCATACAGAACTGCAAGAGAAAAAACGCCATCGTCTTTCGCGACACGTTCGCCGAAGTGCTGCCTGAAGCCGCCGCTTTGGTGAAGTAAGTTGAGGCTTTTTTTGTGGCCCTTTCTCTGCTCCTCCCGATGCCGATCTCGCGGCGTTGGCGGCTTTGTGCGTGAACGTCCTTGGAAAGGCCGAAAGGTGCCGAGCAGAGGGCTGCTTGAGCAGGTGCCAGAGGGAGGGGATTTGCTGCTCGAGAGGTGTCCTTGGACTCAGCCAGGGAGAAGCGGGTGTCGTTCTTAGAAAGCTACAAAGCTTTGGTTTAACTGACGTTTATTGGTCAACAGTGCGAGAAGTTCTTGTTTCTTTGGTGTCTTATTGCCGGTGGCTGCAGTTCTCTCTGGCCACTCTGCCTGTGTGATCTTCTCCAAACTCACATGCTGAGGTGAGGTGAGGTGAGGAAAGGAGCCTGGGAGTCTTCCTGCTAAGTCAGAGATAAAAGTTTTAAAACTTGTGTCGGAAACAGCTCGGAGGCTCTTAACTTGGCAATAGGAGGAGAAGGAGGATGCGGCAGCAATTCTCTTTTCCTGGTCAGTGGAACTAAATTGCAGGGGGGCAGGGGGCTGGCCTCTTCCTTCTGCTCCCCTGCCTGGAGACTGTGCTCAGCTGAATCTCCTGGGGGTGGTGAGAAGAGCCTCTGGTTGATGCCTGGGGCTACTAAGCCCTTCCTGGCTCTCGGGACCCGGGTAGTTCTTCCTTTAGGGAAGATTCCCAAGGAAAGAGCGCGGTGTTTTTATACTTTTACGGTCTTTTTTCCTTGATTACTTCCGGGGCTGCAGTGATGGGTGCCAGCAGGCTGGGAGGCATCCCCAGTCTCATTAGAGCTCCTTGGAAGCTGGCTTCTTTGGCGCCTGCTGCCTCTACCTTCTGCCTCTTTGGAGAGCTATGCGCGTGAAAGATTCTTAGGGCAATATTTGGCTTTTCTCATGGAAGATTCCTGTACTTCAATTGCGTAGTTTTAACCCACATGTTATTTCTTACGGCCCAGTGCTTTTACTGACTCCAAAAACCTCTGGGGTTTTATTTCTTTTGGAGTGGCAGTTGTGCTGACCAAAATTTGAGGCCTCTGGTTTGGTGTCAAGCAGTGATGTTTCTCTACCTCTACCTTGGCGACTCTAAGAGTAGATGAGGCAGCTGGTGGGCTGCCCTGGGGAGGGTCACTTTCTCCCACTCCTCCCTATCCATGGAAGTGCTAGCGAGAGGCTTGCTTGAGGAAGAAGCCTTGTTTGATCCTGTGTCTGGAATGGCTCGTTCGATGCCCTACATTCGTTGAGCTGTAGAACCTGGGAGGGTTTCTGTTCTCTTGTAAAGGTCTCTCTCTGGGCTTGGAAAAACCTCCGTTGGCCTGTGTTTTCCAGAAGCATCCAAAACCTCTGCAGTCAGGTGACCGTGCTGTGAAATTCAAATATTTTGGGGAAGGTAGCCCTGTTTTGTTTGTTCTCCTTGCTCTGAGATATAAAGAACGCCACCCTTGGATCAGAGCCCCTGTGCTGGGTGTTTCCTTCCCTTCTTTATGTTGCTGGTAAAATCCTTCTCTTCTCATTTGAACCCTGGCCAGAATCTGTGGGTGAGTGGATTTCAGTCCTAAGGTGGAATTGCTCTTAAAAGAAAATAGCCGTCCCTTCGGTTCTTGCATGAGCAAAAGGGAAGAGAGGCACACAACCACAACCGGCTTTCTCTCTGTTGTTTGTAGAGATCCATCCGTCTCCAAGTCTATAGAGAGGATATTTAAAATATGGGAAGACAGAAATGTGTATCCAGAAGAAACCATTGTCGTTCTAAAAGAAGCTTTAAGTAAGTTCCCCTCCGTTTTTCTTTTTCCCTGGGCCTGTTGTGGTTTTGTCCGTGTGTGCACGAGCCAGACAGACTGACTGAGTCAGGGATGTTGGGCATTAAGGCAACCAGATGGACAGGAGGAAGCGAGATCCAAATTCTTCTCTCTCTGCAGTGTTGCCTGAAACTCTGCTTTCTCCCTAAAATTTATCCTCTTGAGGAACTCATTGTCCTGAAATAGTTGAAAACGATGCATTGAATTTATTCTGGTGCTCCTCCTGGCCCTTTCTCAATTTGTGTTTTGGAGAGAAAACTCTGGGAATTTTCAATATTTCAGTATTCCCTTCCCTTTTTACTCAATGTATGTACTCAATTGTTGTACTCAATGTATATTCATTTGGGGAGCAGCTCATGAAGTTAAAGCAGAAGGGCCTCTCTGGTTGTTCCCATTATCCCCGTTTATTCTGAGACACCCCAGAGTACAGCACACAAAACAATGTTTTCCAGGTTCCACTTTCAAATCCCAGAAGCAGCAGAAAGAAACTCAGAGCAAACAGCCAACTAAGTCTTGGAAGAAATCTCAAAGTAAGAAATTCCCACGTCTGAATGTGGTAGCCAGAGGCCTCTTTGCAGAGGGGCCTAGAAGGCCCCCCCCCCAGAAGCTTCCAGGGGGCGGGGGCCCCTTCCCCCATTTGACATCCTCAAGAGATCAGCCTTTGCCCGCTGAGCCACTCACACGGCAGCCATGTTTCATGCCCAGCCTTGATGGGCTAAGAGAAGAGGAAGGCAAATGGCAGACAGGGAAGGCCTCTCTGTTCTTTGCCCTAAGACAGCAGTCAGGATGGGCTGCTGAGGAAGCCGCTTAGCACCGGTCGGAAGCTCAGGTTCCCCCGAAGGAGCGATGAATCTCCCTAACCTCCACTCGGATGGCCCTCTACCCACCTTCCCAAAAGGACCACTGGGTGGCCTGTAACTCCTGGCCCCAACCGGTGCCTGCATCAGCCCTGCAGACAGAATGACCGCTTACTGTAGCTTCCCTGAGGGAGGTCAGGATCACATCCCAGGATGAAGAAGAGGAATGGGCCGAGGCGAAAGTGCTGGGAACAGTTTGGGTCCCTTTTCTAAATGAGATGTTCCTTCCTTCCTGCCAGCCTCAACCAATCCGAAGGCAGCATTAAAATCCAAGATCGTGGCAGAGTTTCGGGTAAGTCCAGTAACGAAGAGATTTGCTCAGCTCAGTTTGAGAGTCCCTCAAGGTGGGAGGTTAGCAGGCAGAGGAGGGAAGCTCTAGCCGAGCCTCTTCCAAGGCAGAGCGAAGCCCTTCCTTCTCCAGGAAAACCTCCCCTTTTGCTCGCAATCAAGCCAGGGCAGCCCTTAGAGGAGGGGCTGACCCCGCCCTGGCGCTTCCCTCTTATGTGGACTTGGTGGGACGGGCTGGCTGGGCTGGGCTCAACTGGGTCTCCGTTCCCCTCACGCAGCCGCAGTCGCTGGTGGATGAGCTCCTCTCCCACAAGCTCTCGGAAGACCAGATCGAGCTGAAGGAGAAGCAGCTGTCCACCATGAGGGTGGACGTTTGCAGCACCGAGACCCTGAAATGCTTAAAAGGTAAAGGTGGGAGGAATGGCGCCCAGAGGCCTGGATCTTCTTTTCTTCTCTGGGACTTAATATCCGCAATTGGAACGTAGGTGCTGCCCTATTCTCTGGGTTCGCCCCAAACGCCTCTTTCTCGGCCTTTCAGACAAAACCGGAGGGAAGAAATTCTCCAAGGAGTTCGAGGAGGCCAGTGCCAAGCTGGAGGAGTTTGTCAACAGCCTGGACAAGCAGGTGAAGGACGGCCCTTCGCTGACGGAAGTGCTGGAGAACGCCGGCATCTTCTATGAAGCCCAGTACAAGGAGGTCAAGGTGGTGGCTAACGTGAGTCTGCAGGAACACACTAACACACCCACACCCACACCCACAGCTTGTCCAGGTGCTTCTCCCGCTGTGGCCCGGCCCTCGTGAGGAGAGGCCCATCAGGCTTCCTGCTCTTCTGTCAGGCTGGCAACGGAAGCCGAGCCAAATGGCCAGTCTTCCTCCGCAGCCGGAGCCGGTCTTTGGGCCGCCGCAGGTGGACTTTGGAGGGGCACCAGAGACGGGCCTCCCTCCCTTCCGGGTGCCAGCTCAGATGGCCTCCTCCCCTGTGTGGCACTGAATTTCCTTCAGCCGTGGTGATGCCTTCTCCCTCCGTGTCTGACTCTCCTCTGCGTTCCTCCCTCAGGCTTACAAGACCTTCGCCAACCGGGTGAACAACCTCAAGAAGAAGCTGGACCAGCTCAAGGCCACCCTTCCTGACCCAGAGGAGTCGCCCGTCCCCTCGCCCAGCATGGACGCCCCCTCCCCCACAGGCTCCGAGTCCCCTTTCCCGGGGATGGGGGAAGAAGACGCCGCCCCCTCGCCCAAGGCCGCAGGGGCCAAATCTCCCTCGCCAGAGCTCGCCACAGACAATCGGGACGTGGAGGACATGGAGCTCTCTGATGTGGAAGAGGAGGCCCCCAAAATTATCGGTAGGGTCCCGGAGGGGAACCAGGTGGAAACGGTGCTGCTTCCCCTGGGCGCCCGAGGGCCTGTTGAAGGGGTTGCGCACCAGGAATGGCCCCCACTGAGGGTATGAGGTGGAGGTTTGATAGACAGGTATAAACGGAGGGAAACCCATGCCCTCCCAGGCTTGGTCTTTCCAGCTGCAAAGCATCTGTCTGCTTGTGGGTCCCACGTGCTGAGGGAGGGAGCCATTTTGTCCTTGGCAAGGAACTGCTTCATAGATTGGCTGCAGCTTTCTCTGCCTCAGACTCCGGTGGTGGCCTCTCCTTTTCAGTCCACAGTCTAACCTGGCTCAAAGCCCCACTGCTTGGGGGGTGGGGGTGGGGTTGATTTGCAGGCTGCCCAGCAAGGTTTAAACGATGTGCCTCTTTTGTCTTCTGAATTAGTGGAAGAGAGAAAAGAAAAGCCAGCAGCTGCTACCCCGGCCCCTGCCAAGATGCCCGAGAGCAACCCCAAGGCTTCGCCACTGACAGCGGCCACCCCGGCAGCCTCTGGAGCGCCCCCGGCGGCTGCCCCCGTGATGGCGCCCACTCCCATCACTCCTCCGGCCCCCAAGCCGGCGAGCCAAACCCCTCTTCCTCCGTCACCCGCTCTTGCTTTGCCAAACCTGGCCAACGTGGACCTGGCCAAGATCAGCTCCATCCTCAGCAGCCTGACTTCTGTCATGAAGAACACAGGTGAGGGAGGAGGTCTGCAGTCCCCAGATAGTTGGCCGGATGGAGACGGGCTGCTTAGGAGAGAGAGGGGCTGCCCACCAGGGGGGCTGCCTTTTTCCCACCAGACAGACTCTGGCAGGTTGGATTTCCAGGGAATTTACAGGTGGATTTGTTTTGGCAGGAAAGAAGGATCACCTGTGAACAGGTGAAAGAGCAGAGTGGTCAGGGAGGGGAGGGAAGAGCAGAGCTGTGAAGGCACTCTTGGTCCGGGGTCAGATTTGCTGCCTTCCTGCCAACCTTCCCCCTTGATCTTCCTTGTGTTTGTGGGGGTCCCTGGGTGCTGGGTAGAAACCCTTCAGCCGAACCAGCTTCTGGCTCCAAAATGGCTCACCTCTGCCCCGGTCTCTCCCTCCCTCCCTCCAGGGGTCAGTCCTGCCTCGAGGCCTTCCCCCAGCACCCCAACGAGCCCCTCCTCTCTCATGGGTGGCTTGAAGACTCCAGTGACGGGACCTCTGGGGACGTCGCCCAACCCCTTGGCCAGCATCCTCTCCAAAGTGGAGATCACGCCAGAGAGCATCCTGTCTGCACTCTCCAAGAGCCAGGCCCAGGCCGCTCCCGGCTTGCAAGGTAAACCATGGGGTCGCCCCACAAGAGCTGACTCGTTGAGCTGCCCCAGGTTCTAACTCCAGGGTGGGCTGTCGAGTTTCTTCCCCCACTTTTGCTCTCTCTGTGCCTGATAAAAAGGGCCACACTGGGCAACACCCCCACCCTTGGTCACATGACTGTATTTAGTTCTGGTTTTCAGCAAAGCTGGCCATCATGAACCATTGGCTCGTTTTATGGCTGTGATGGGCAGACACCATTACGGTCATAAATTGAGGACTACTTGAAATGTTTGATTAACGAGCTTCTCTTCTGCCCCAGGTTTGTCCTCATTTCTTCAGAGCGTTGCTGGGAATTCGGGCCAGCCCAACGAGACGGGCCCCCAGAGCTCATCTCCGGCCCCCACAAACACCCCGACGGCTTCTGGGAAGGGAAGGAACGTCTTGTCCACCACGCAGCCCTTCATGCCACAAAGCCTCAGCTATTCTCCGAATTCCTCCTCTTCAGCCGAGGTTTCCTCCACCTCGGTCAACAAGATGCCCGCCGGACACGGCCCCGGGCTCTCTGGGTCCAGTTTCAAGCCCCCCGTCAATTCCCTGGGCTTTGCCAGCTCCCAGGCTCCCAGCCCATCCCTCCGGCCGGTTGAGACCCCAACCCCTCAGTCTTCGGAGATCTCGGAGACCAAGATGGAGCCAGAGCCCACTTCACCCAGTCTTGAGATGAAGATCCATAACTTCCTGAAGGGGAATCCGGGCTTCAGCGGCCTGAATCTGAACATCCCCATCCTGAGCAGCCTCGGCTCGTCCAACCTGCCGCCGGAGAGCCATTCCTCCTCCTCTCCGGATTTCAACCGAGGGCCCACCAGCACTTCGATGGACAGCATAGATGGCACTCCGGTGCGCGACGAACGGAGCGGGACGCCCACGCAGGATGAGATGATGGACAAGCCGTCCTCCAGCAACGTAGACACCATGTCCCTGCTCTCGAAGATCATCAGCCCCGGCTCTTCCACCCCAAGCAGCACCAGATCGCCCCTCCAGAGCCGGGACGACAGCTACCCGCAGGAGTTGCCCAATTCCGCCTACAGGCCTTTCGGTCTGAGCCGGGATTCCCCTGCCGGGATGTACAAGCCACCCCCGGATGGGATTGAGCTGCCATCCTCGCTGATGGACTCCCCCCAGGAGAAGTTCTACCCCGACACCTCCTTCCAGGAGGATGAAGATTACCGCGACTTTGATTACCCCGGTCCGCCGCCCTCCGCCCTGATGAACCTGGAGAAGCAGCCAGCCAAATCCATCCTGAAATCGGGTAAGCTCTCTGACCCCTCGGAATACCCAACGGTTATGTCAAGCTACCGGCCGAGGCCCTCGGGGTTCGGCCTGAAGGCGCCTTTTCCCCAGCCCGGCCGATCTCTCCATGAGCAGAGCGACAGCTGCGACCCTCTGCCCTCGACGGGAATCTACGGGAGCTACGCTCTGCGGGGAAACGACTCCGGCTCGGATGCCTCCCCAACGCCAAGCAAGAACGACGCTTTCTTCCCACCAGATTCCAACCACAGCGGCTTGCCTAAATCTGCGCAGCAGCACTCGGGGCTACTACAGAAGCAGTACCCCGACTCCCCCCACCTGGCTCCCCAGAGGTCCCTTTTCTCGCCTCAAAACCCCCTCCTGAGCCCCACCGGCCGACTCCCGACCTCCAACGCGGAGAAATCCGTCCTCTCCTCCATCTCGGCCACCTCGACCATGGAGTTCAAGAATATGCTGAAGAACGCCTCCCGGAAGCCCTCCGAGGAGGGCAAGCACTTCGGCCAGGGGCCCAAAGGGGGCGCCAGCGACGTGCCCGGCCTTTCTCCGGGAGGGGAGCCGCTGAAGCAGGCGGAGGAGCACTTCCGGATTGAAACCAGGGTCTCCTCCTCCTGCTTAGACCTGCCCGACAGCACGGAGGAGAAAGGGGCGCCCATCGAGACGCTGGGCTACCACAACATGACCAGCCGGGGGATGTCCGGGGAGCCCATCCAGACGGTGGAGTCCATCCGAGTCCTGGGGAAGGGCAGCCGAGGGCACGGGCGAGAGGCCCCCCGAACAGGCTGGTTTGAGATGAGCAGTGCGGGCAGCACGTTCGATCACGGCCCTTCGGGCACGACAGAGATGCCCCCCCTGGGGTCTGGAGGCGGCGGTGGGGCCGTGTCGAGCTTCCAGAGCCAGTACAAGGACCGGCTGGGCTCGTTTCAGGAGAGCGTCAGCAACTTCCGAGCCGGGAGCTTCGCTGCCCCCTTTGACCGCCACGTCCCACCGCCTCCCCTGGAGCACGGGGCTTCCTTCCCCAGAGACCAGCTGGGGCCACCCCCCTCGGGCCCTCAGGCCCTTCCGCCCAAGGATCTCAGCACCCTCTTCTCTAGAGATCACTCGGGGCCCCCGCCACGGATGCCGGCGGTGGATCGCACCAGCCCTTTCTCCAAGGAGGCTGCCTCCCCGCTGACGTTGCCTCACGGGGTGCCTCCTCCCCCGCCCCCGCCTCTCGAACGTAGCGGGGTGCCGTTCCCCCCCCAGCCGCCCCCTCCTCTCCCGGTGGAACACGGTGGGGTCCCTCCGTTCTCCAGCCCTCCACCCCCTCCCGGAGATCTCGGCCTTCCCTTCCCGGCACCCCCCATGGCTTCTGAGCACGGGGGTCTCCACCAAGGAACGATGAAGGAGCATTTTAGCTTGCCGCCAGGAGCCCCCCGGGACCCAGGGGCCCAACCTCCGTGTGACCACAGCGGTCAGCCCCTCGGGCGGGCTCGAGATGCCCTGGGCTCCGGCCTCTCCGTGGGTGCCTCGGTGTCCACTCAGCGGAATGGCACAAACCGAGGTGGGCTGGGGCTCAGGAATCAGCGGCCGGATTTTAGACCCCGGGAATTCTTCTTAAACCGAGACCCCTTCAACAGCCTGAAAAGGCCCCGGCCCCACTTTGCCCGGGCCCCTCCCTTTTTCCTACCCAAACGCCCCTTCTTCCCTCCCAGGTACTGAGCGGAGAAGGGGTGTCCGAACTCTCTAGAGCAGTGCAAGAGAAACTTCCCTTCCCTTCTCACTCCGGCCCCCCGCCCAGACTGAAAGGGCCCCGCGGCTGGAGGGACCTCCTCTGCTGCGACATATATATATATATATATAGATGCATATATATATATATAGAAATATATATTTTGTTCTGTTTGTTTCTTGACTTTTTTTTCCTCCGTGATTGGCCTCTGTAGAGGGGAAGGGAAGCTTACATTTTTGTTTTTTCTTCCTGCAAAAGTAATTTTAAAAGTTAATCTTAAAAGTGGTTGTTGACAATAAAAGCTTTCCGAAGTGACTAAATTTAATTAAAATGGGATTTCTTTTTAAGATCAGAGCTCCGGAAGGAAAGTGGGATGGAAGCAAGGGCCCCACTCTGTAACCGTTCAAGTATACAGTCCACAAGAAGGTGAAACCCTTCCCTCCTCAATTCCATCACCCCCCTGTTCTCATCCTGTCTCTGTTTCCCTCTTGTTGGTTCTGATGCTGCTTCTCTCTTCTGCCCCCTCGTCTTCACTGGGTCCATCACAGTCTTTCTCTCTCTCTCTCTCTCTCTGGCTAATCTTTCTTTTCTTTTTGCAGTCTTGTAGGTTTTTGACAGTTCTCAGGCCCGTCTCCAGTCGCTGAGGACCAGAATTCTCTGATGGACTCAATTGCTTTTGCCTGGTCTGGAGACAGGAGACCGGAAGATGGGCAGTAGCCAGGCCCTCCCCTGCCTTTTCTTGGGGTGAGGGGGCTTGTCGCTCGCTTGTGGGAACAGAACGGGGGAGAGAGGGCAGGGCAGGGCAGGTCCTGTGGGGCAAAGCCACCTCCTCCCCCTTGCCCAAACCAGGTTTTGCTTGGTTGGAGGCCTCTCTGTTCCTGTTCCTCTACCCCCCCCCCCCCCCACAAAGAAACCTTAGGAGTGGGCTTCAGTCAAGAGGTCGAAGCTGCTGATTGGGAATGAAACTCGATCCCCAAGGAATCCCTCTCCCTCTTTACACCCCCCTGGGACCAAGAAGCACCTCCTCTGAAACTGTTGGGTGCAGGTAGCAAGTCTTTGGAAGGAAGGGTGCGTGGGTGCACACCTGGGTGTTTGCATGGAAGGCCACCTACCCACCCTTCCCCTCAAAGGCATGCGGATAAGGGGGCCCACCGAAGGAAGCAATCTGGGTTTGGCTCCCCTTTGTGTTTTAAAAGAACTTTTCTTCTCCCCCTTGGATTTTCTCCTTCCTTTCTTCCTTTCTGTATGGAAACAAATCCCCAAACCTTGAACTCTCTTAATACTGTAGTTTTCCCCCTCCCCTTTAATCAACAGGAATCCGGTATTTAAAAAATGATAGTTCAGTTGTGCCATTGCACGTGTATTTCAGCACTGGTGTTTACAATAAGATGTACAGTTTTGATACACTGAGTGAATTTCAGAATTCCTGAATTTATTTAGACACAAACCTCCCCCCTCGCCCCCCCCCGCGCTTTCTTTTTCC
This sequence comes from Masticophis lateralis, assembly GCA_030761175.1. NCBI lineage: Eukaryota > Metazoa > Chordata > Lepidosauria > Squamata > Colubridae > Masticophis > Masticophis lateralis. The sequence continues at coordinate 13,040,052 of JAUDYJ010000017.1, read as the reverse complement.
TGTTGTAAGCGCCTGGGCAATCCTTACATTGACTTTTATTTTTTTTAAAGCAATTTTCTCTTTGTTTTTCCTTGTATGAAGTCAGCTTCCCATAGCCCGTATTTTGCAGTTGGTTTTTTTTCTAAGTCAAGCACATCTGGAAGAATTGAACCCATTAAGAGTCCGGTTTCCCATAGCTGTAGGGGACTGTTATTTATATATAAATTGTTTTGAGGTTCGTAGTAGGAAACAGCTTGATTTTTCAGTTCTGTCCTAAGCTAATTCTACCTGTCTGTTGAACGAGTGCTTAATATCCACCCCTTCCCCACATACATGGTCTGGAGGTCGGGCTCTGATAACTGGCTTTAGTTTATGTTTTTTTTCCCTTTAGTTTGGGCCTGATGCTTTCCTGGAAAAAAACCCCATTTTTCTCACACAGCTCCAAAAATTCAGCAACGTGGCTGATCTGTACAGCTCTGCTTTACTGCATGACTGCAGCACTCCTGATAGAGGCTTCAGCTTTCGTTGTGGGGGCTTTTGGGGAGCTGGGAGAGAAGCCCACTTCTGCTCTAGGTAACTCGTTGAGGCTAAGAGTTTCCCTGCCCTAAATAGGTTGGCATCTCGGCTTCCGGATGCAAATGGCTTGATGCCAGATTAGCAAAAGCACTTGCTGTCCTCGGGGTGCCCCTTATTTCAGACCCCCTTTCTCCTGGCGGTTTTGTGGACCTTTGGGGCATGGTGGGCTCTTGTGACTACCCAAAAATAGAGAAGCTTTGGGGCAATTGGCAGGAATAGAATGGAAAAAGTTGATAGCTGGTGAAAAAGACAAAATACTTTAATGGTAAACCTGTGTCGTCTTCTCCCCCTCCCCCACCCCTTTGTCACTTTCTTTTGTCCCTTGGTTTCATGCTTTCACTTTTAAATCGTTCACAGTTCATGGACGGGCAGCAAACGTACATCTACGTGTGTAGTGCAGCAAGACAAACCAAGTTTCTTTGGAAGGAGGGGACGCTTCCTGGTCTGGCTTGTTTTGCCTTTGCTTCGCTTTCCTTTTGTATTTCACTTGAGGGGAGCCGGAGGGGGGAGCTGGAGGACAACAAAAATGAAAATTTTCAGCATTTCCCTGTTTTCACAGAGAACCACCAGTGTCTCTGGGAAGAAGCTGAGAGGCAGGGGATTGGGCCCATCAGAGACGGGAGCTTTCAAGGGAGGTTTTATGAAGGTGGGGAGAGCCCCCTTCTACCAAAGTAGGTCTCTTTGGAGATCACATTGGGGGGAGGCTTAGATATCAGCAGAGCAGAGAGATGCCTGCAGGGCAATCTTTAAAGCGGGGGTGGAGTTCAGAGAATGAGCAACCCCAGACTTGGCTGCCCTTTGGAGAACACTGTAAATAACCATTGCTGTGCTTTTTATTTTTGTGCCTGTTTAAAGCGCTGGGTATTGTGTTGGCTTGACTTACTTTCCAGTGTTTTCTTGTGTGCGTGTAGGGGGTGGGGTGGGGTGGGGTGGTAGAAACAGGGAGGGAGACTCCAGAAACTTTGTGGGAAACAGCAGTCTCTGCATTGTACATGAATACATTTAATAAAATGACTAGTTTGAAGGTTTTGATATTCTTCTTGTAAATAAGCCCTCCCACAGGTCTCCAGTAGGTACGCAAGGCTACCCCTGTGGCCGGAGAGCAGAGCCTGTCTTCCCTCCCTCGCTTTGCAGAGTAGAATTCAAGCCGGAAGTTCCCTCGCCCGCCTGCCCGCCGGAGAAGACCTGCAAAGGCACGAAGTGGCAGTGATGCAGTGGGGGGGCGGGGGGGGGGAGAGGGGGAGCAGAGAGCCGGCACAGAAGGAAGACATGCAGGCAGCCCACCAGCACAAGATCCACAGATCCACGTTTCCCGGGGAGTTTAGACTGTTCTGATTTGTGCATATTGTCTATAGTTTGGAAAGGGGCTTAGAAAAGGTGCCATTTACAGAGTGAAGCGAGGCACCTTGGAGGAAACTCGATCGCCGCCTTCCCTTATTTTTGTACTGTATACTAATAAAGAGTTCTTGACCTGGTGTGGCCTCCGTTCCTAGAGCCCGAGGGACAGCAGTCCTTCCGCCCTTGACTGCCAACGTTGGTTCTAAGGCTGCCCAGTGATTGATCCTACGCCTGCAGGTCAATTGCGCTGCGCTTTGTGGTTGGATGTTGCAATAACTTGAATCATTTTCTTCCCCAGCCTCTTAAGGATTCTGAATTTATATCCAAAATGCAGGCCAGCTCACCTTCCTTAGCCTTTTTCTGTTTCTACTATGTTGCTGTTATTTTTTAATTTTTATATATTTATTACAAGCTGTCACTTTATTCTTAAAAACAAAACTATGATGGGGTAGAAGGGACCCATTGCTCGGGTCTTGGGTGGAGGGAAAGCAAAGCCCAGCCAAAAAAAAAAAAAAAAACCCTTAAGACGGTTATAACACATTGAATGAGTGAGGAGAATTGTGGGTTGCAAGCTGCTACCATGTTCATCTGCTCCCAAGTGCCAGGAAGGGGGGGGGGGCGTGGGAGGTGTTGGGTTCACAGGGTTGCAATTGTGCATTCTGGCTTGTTCTAGTTTGTATATTTGGGCCTTCATGGAGGGGTCGGTCTGGTGCCAACTGCATCCCTTCTAATGGAAACCTGAATTTCAGACAGGAAAATGGGCACTTGGTTTAAAATAATTGGGGCTGTGGCAGGAAGGTGAATCACTTATCTGAATCTGGATTTGCAACACAGTCCAAGGCCAAAAAATAGCCTCAAGGTAGTGTGGTGTGACTTTTGACCAGCCCTTTTGTGTGTTGAGAACTGTTTTCGAGATATGCTCTGGGGCTGCAGATTCCCGCCAAACATGTTATGCAGACATGTAACATGCAAACATGTAGCCCTGCACTCTTGGTTGCTATTCTTGGATGACTTTGCGGGATCCCGGAATTCCTTTTAGGAGGATGGGAGTGCTGGGTTCCTTTCCCATGCTCCCCCACTCCCCTCATTCCAGTTGTACCTGCTGAGCGAGAGATGGTACCTGGAATATGGAAACCACCCATAGAATTCTACCGCTCCTCATTTTAGTACAATATTTATGCTCTGGTTGCTTGCAGAAAACACTCAGAAAAGTGCAAACCCTTTGAGGACAGGTGAGGAAGCAGCACAGGATCTTCACTGCATTTCCTCAAGTCGGTGCTCTTTCTGCAGCCGAGGTCCTCCCACAGACCCAGTTCATTTGAGATTGGACGCCACCCTTGGGCTGCTAATACGGAAAGGCACTTCTCGCTTTGCCAGGGAGAGTTAGGCACTGGCAAAAGAGAGAATCATGTTCCTAGCAGCCTTGGATGGCATAACCAAGTGGCGAAAGAGCCATCAAAGGCCTTTAATTTGGGGCACAGAATTGACTTAAGAATGGGAAATGGGTCCCAGGACTGGTGATCCATGTAGGATGCAACCAGGATCCAGGATGTCTGTGGAGATTCTCAATCGTCCGGGTCATGGTTGTCCCTAAGGTGCTTTTTGAAAGGCAACTGGACTTCCTTGGTTTCTTTCCCTGAAAACGTTCCGCTTCTCATCCAAGTAGCTTCTTCAGTTCTTCACTAAAGAATTGAACTTGACTGAAGAAGCTTGGATGAGAAGCGGAACGTTTTCAGGGAAAGAAACCAAGGAAGTCCAGTTGCCATTGGGAAAGGATCCAGGATCTTAGGGGAGGCCTGCTTTGTTGCTTGGCCTCTATTTTCCACCTTGGAGTAAGCAAAGCCAGGAAGCTGATGGCTGTTAATGCTTTTGGCCATGACCACCTCAGCTTCCTTGAAGACAGGCTCTAGAAAGCAGTCAGGACAAAGGGCCATCTTTGTAAACTGGCTGAGCACACTTGAACTCTTGTGCTTAAGCTCTGTTGCTGGGTCTGCTTCCATTTGGATTGGTCAAAGACAGGTTCCCTGAGGGAGTTCAAAATAATTCTGCTGCTTCCAGAGAGCTACTATAAGGTGCAAAAGGTCCAGTGAGCAAAGCAAATGGGTCTTGTGTTGATGCCATTAGCTGACCCGGGTTAGTTTTAAGGGGCTGGATGCTTTTCTGGCTTAATGTATTGTGGGAACGCAGCCTGGGTTGACATTAGCTGAAGGGGGAACCTATTATGTGAAGCCAGGGGCTACACTGCAGGAGGAAATGATGGGGTGGAATTGTTGCCGAAGGCCATTAAAGCTACAATTCTGAGCACACTTGCTTGGTAGTATTTTTACTGATCTGCAAAGGTAACAAAATGTGTGAATAAAAACGTTGGGACTTGGAGGAGAACCAAAGAAAAAGCCCTCTGGAAGTTGGGAGAAATCCCAGGGCAATATTAGGCTTGCTTGGAGGGACCAGGCTGTGTGGCACGTAGACTGGAGTTAGGCGTGGATGCACGCCAAAGCCCTTGACTACCCTGTCTCCCCTCTGCAAATTTGGGGACTTGTGGGTGAGAAGAAGCTAAGGGCTCCTTTTTAGAGATTGGTTACAAATTCAAGGCAAGGATTGTAAGTGGGGTCAGTTGCTGAGTGGCTTCCTTTTGTCTTGTCGCCAGGGGGTTGAGTGGGAAGGGGGTACAGAAGTGACGCCTTGTGGCAGTGCTTTGAGATGCCAAGTTGGGATTTGTGATGGAGGCGCTTTGGGAATTGCTTGGCTGTGACTTGGCCCACAGAGTTTTCATGATTGCTGCCAATGCAGGGTATGTGCACATAACACCCAGGGCTGCAATGTAATTAGCTTGATTTTGTGTAATCCCTGGCTCAAATATGTGATGTGTGAGTGGGAAGACTAGCAGCCTCCACATTTACCTTGGCGCGCCTTTTTTCTCTTCCACTATCTTCTTTGATTGTGTGAATGGATTCATAATGCCAACAGGATCTCTGCTTCATGTCAAGACTGTCATTCTTGGGTCTGCTTGTGCAACTTAGTTCTTAGTTTTTTTCTAGTTAATCACCTTGTCTCCCTACCTCATATTAAAGGCATCTGATCATTATTTTGTTTTTTATGTCCATTTGTGTTTACCAGTTTACAGTGAATCAGGGAAGGAAGGTACCGTTTTCATGGTTTCTAGTTGTGTCTTTCTCTGGAGGTTCATTGAAGGAACTCTATGCCTTGTGATAGACTGGGAGTAAACTGGTGGCTCATTGGATGGACTAATTCATTTCACTGATTTTTTTTTTAAATTTGATTTATATGCTGCCCTTCCCTGGAGACTCAGGGCGGCTTACAATGCGTTTATCTCTTATTTATTTCTTTATTTAGAAATCGTTTGGGCATCTAAGGCCTGGGTCCCAAGGATGCAATTGTAATGCCCCATTCTGTGGGGAAAGCCCTGTTGAGCTAAGATCTGCTCCCAGGCAGATGTGGGATCAAGTGGGCAGTGGCCTTGTCTGGCATTTGCGGATCTCTAGAAGCAGTCTGACAGGCAGGTGGCTCTTTTTTTGCACAGGTTTTAAGATAATAGAGGAGAAAGCAGGACAAGAAGCAGCCAGCATTGATAGGAACTCAGGGCTGAAAGCTGACGATTGCATCTGGTGGAGGTCAAGAGAGGGCGGCGTGTTGTGCCTTGACTTTAATTCCTCCCCCCCCCCTTCTCAAAAGGGGACGAGTCCAAGGGGGCGCAGGTTTCAATCTGCCTTTTGCAGCAGTTGGCAAGATCCCAATGGAAGACACTTTAGCGTAAATAAGTTAAAGCACATTTGGGGCAGCGTTGAAGGAGTCATACATTGCCTAAAAATATCTTTGTGGGGTTTTTTGTGGGGGGGGGGGCGGGAGGCGAGAGCGAGTGGTCGCCATCGTTTCAAAGGAAGCCGGAACGCTCGTTTCCTCGGGTTTTTGTTGCAGCAGGGGAAAGAAAATAACAACGTCCCTTTCTCCCAGTGCTGGCGCGCGCGCGAGCCTATTGGCCAGCCGCACAGCCAATCCGCGGTCTTCTTCCTCTTTGCGCAGGCTGGGCCACGCCCACCCGCTGCCTGGTGTCGCGTGTCCGGGTCGCCCCGGAAAAGACGCGCCGGGTTTTGTGGTTTCGTTTCGTTTTGTTTTTTTTGCACGTGGGAACGCGGGGCTGGGACGCGGGTTCCCCGAGAGATGCGGCTGCTTCGCGTCTGGAAGAAGATCTGGGCGAGAGAATACACGGTCTGCTGCCTTTCTGGGTCTTTCTGCCTTTCCCTGGCTGTCTTTGTGGGCGGCTCTTTTGCCTTTCGGAGGTTGCAAGGGCGGCTCTCGGGTCGCTGCTTAGTTTGCTCCCCCCAACCTGCTTTTTTCAGGAGGTGACAGGCAGGCATTCAACCGGGAAGGCTGGACCTGCAGGCTGCCTGGATTGTGAAGTGCTGCTTTTTGCGTGCGCGTGCAGGCAGATTTTCGGAGAGACGGTTGGCGGTTTCACTTCTTATCCCAACTCTGTGCCTGATCCGCCTCTTGGTCTTATGAGCCTCCCCGTGTCTTTGTGTCTTTCCCGCCCAAGAGCCTCACTCTCGCTCTTCTCTCTTTTCTTTCCTTCCTTAGGCAGCATCTCTTCCCTCCCAAGTTGCAGAGCGCCTGGCATTATACCAGAGGCTGAAGGCTGCTGCAGACGAGCGCCAAGCGGAGCAAACCCTCCGGGAGAAGCGTCCAATCTTGGTTTCCTTGCCAGATGGTCGAAGCATCGAGTGCGAATCCTGGACTACCACCCCTTATCAGCTGGCCTTGCAGATCAGGTGATTCTTAAGCACCCAAGCAGCTCTTTGCAAAGATCCCAAGATGCTTTTTTCTCATGGAGTGGCATGTATTTATTCCAGGCAAATGTGTTTGTTTTTTTTCAAAAACCATTCATTGATCAAAACAACTCTAAACTCTCCTTTGTCCCCCAGTCAGAATCTGGCCAAGACCGTGGTGACAGCACGAGTGAACGGCAGCCTTTATGACTTGGATCGTCCTCTGGAGGGTGACGCCACTGTGGAATTTGTGGGGTTTGATTCTCAGGCCGGACAAGAGGTGAGAAGCAAGGAAGGAACGCATTTCTTTGGGAGAGAGAAAAATGGGTGGTTGCACACTCAGCCTTCGGTTGGCAGCGCTTCAATCTGTCAAGGGCACCTTTTCACCTTAAGAAAAGTGGGGTCCTTTTCTAGCTGAGCTCAGAAGGACCACTTCCAAGAAAGGGGCAAGATGTCTCTGTTGGATGGATCTTTTGTCCTGATGTCGTTCCATACATCTCCCTTGGCAAGGAATAACTCAGCAGGCCAACTCTGCTGAGTGCCCCCAGGAAGGCCGGTGCCTAACTGTCTCTCTGAATTTCTCCACAGCTGTTCTGGCATTCCAGCGCCCACCTCCTAGGCGAGGCTGCTGAGCGCTTCTATGGTGCCCTGTTGTGCCACGGGCCCAGCACCGACCAGGGCTTCTTCTATGACCTGTATTTGGATGAGGAACGGTAGGTGGGAATCTGGGAAGAGGGTGTTTGGCAGGCCATTAATGGCCTCGAGAGAAGGTGGGGGCGCTTTGCTTGTCCGCCTTCATTTGAGGAGATGTTTTTGCTATGTTTTCTGCACTGGGCAGGGGTTGGTCTGGATGACCTCAGGAGTTGCAAGATTCTGTAAATAAAAGGAATGGACATGGTGTAATCCCTGTTCCTTTGAACAACCTTTGCATATCTTCAGGAGGAACAGGCATGACAAAAAGGGTTTCCTGCCCTGTCACTGGCCCCATTCGAAGGAAGGGCAGCCCTTCTGGTGCCGTTCACATCAATGAAGGAGCCTGTCATGCTTTTAACACCCACTAGGTGTCCTTGCAGGCTGTGCTGTGAGGTGGTTGTGATCTCACTTATTTGGCTGGTGATTGGGTGGAAGGGCCCAGCAGGTGGCAGCATTGGCTGAGCAGACTTGGATGGGAGACCACCAGGAGATCCCCAAGTGATAGACGAGCTTAAAAAGCCACACAAAGACTCTGGCGAAGAAGAACTCTTCCCTTGGTGGTTCAGTTTCCCCCAATGCCCCCTTTTATTACACTCCGCTCCCCCTCCCCCACATCCCTGAATCTTCTCATCCCAGGAAGGTGTCTACTAAAGACCTCCCCACCCTGGAAGAGCTCTGCAAAGTGACCGTTGCAGCCAAGGTCCCTTTTGAACGGCTGGAGGTTTCCCGAGAGGATCTGCTGGAGCTCTTCAAGGTAGGATCCCTTGATGGGATTTGTAGTCCATCCCCCTTCAGAGGCTCCAGGTGGGGGAAAGAAAGGCAGCCTTGGACATTGGCAGGGGTCACATTTCCCTGTTGGTTTTTTATGATCCAACATGGAAGTTCTGGGCCCAACCGCCAGACGAGGCAATTCTGCCCATTTGAGGGGGGGGGGCTTCAGAATGTGGCCTTCCTGCCCTCCCCCGTTGGAGCTCTTCTCTGCTTTAACGGACGGACTTCAAAGCCTTTGACGGTGCCACCGCCAGCGGCCGTTGCTTCCCGACTGGTGTTTCCCTGCCCAAATTTTTAATCCCGTAAATTCACCCGTCGGGGGGAGGAACAGGTTTCTCCAGGCTTTGATGGCTGACACATTTTATTTTTTTTTTGAAACGGGAACACAGACGCTCGGGCTGCCACAGGATGTGAGGAGGCCTTGAGGTCTGGAAGAGCAGCTTCCTCAAAGCATATCTTAGTCACGGTGTTCCAAGTAGAGCCTCTGTGGTCAGGAGCAGTCTACCTCAAGTGCCGGTTGCCACAGAGCTGGCTGGCTGTTTGGGGAAACAGGAAGTCGAGCGAAAAAGGTCGATGATCTGAAGGAGCAGGATTGTTTATCACCCAAACAACTTTGCTGCTGCCAAGGGTTACCCACAGATGAGCCAGCATTTTTCAGGGCCCGATTCAGAAAATGGCTTTGCCGTTTTTATTTACTTGTTTTTTTACTAATCATCCTTGGCACCTCCATCCAAAACTGGTGCTTGTGATGACCCACGGTAATAAAAATAGCTACTGAATTATCTCAGAGAGAGGAGGTAGACCTGTAATTAAAGCACAATCAAAAACAACACAGCAGTTAATTATAACCTACTTTGGCAGCCAAAATGACCTAATTTTAAAAGTTTGTGTGAATCCTGATGTCTTTTTCCATAGGAGAGCAATCAAGATGGATCAGGCCTCGCCTCTAGTGGCAGGGAGTTCCAAAGCCCCTGGAAACCTTTTGTGAGAGTTTTAAGTGGAGGGAGGTGCCTGATTTATTTCAGTGTCTCTGGATTTCCCAAAGTGGGAGTTCCCTTAAAAAACAGCAGGGTCCACAGCGTTTTTCGGCTGTTTTTGATTATTTTTAGACAACTTAGAAGCCAGCTTTGGTCCAGAATGAGACAAAATTGGGGAAGGTTTGATATTTACTCCAGCCGTATTTGCCCTGGACTTTTGCCTTAAGCAGCTGACCCATCCTGGTGGGGAGTGGGACCTGCTGCTTGGTTTTCAGCCCCGAGGAGAGACGAGGTGCAAGGAAAAAGGCCAAGGCTGGAGGAGGAAAGGGCTGGGCAGCTGGGCATGGGATGGCAAAGGGGGAAGAGGAAATGGGTGCAGGTGAATGGGCCTCCCTCTGGCTCTGCCGCTTTTGAAGCGGAGGGGAGGATTTCTGTTCGACCCGTAATAAAATGAATTAATGGGGAGGGGCTGTAAACGTTCTCCCCAAACTTCTGGGTCGTTCGGCAGAGAATTGATTTCTCTTCCTGCCTTTCAGCACAACCGATTCAAACTGGATATCATCAGACGGCGTGTGAAGTCTCAGACTGCCACCGTCTACAGGTGAGCCAGGCTCTGCCTGACCCTGCAGCAGGTGGGGAGGGGGTGGGGGTGGCTGCCCAGCGGCCCCCTCCCCAGATCTACAGTCCCAGAGGATTTCCCCTCGCCTATTCGGCCTATATTTGGCTTCCTTTCTGGATTGGCTCGCTTGCTAGAGTTACCTAAAGACCAGACCACGCTGCAACCTTGCTCTGGATATCTAGAAACGGCCTTTAGCAAATTCTGCCAGAGAGTCCCATGCTCATGAGGACTAGAAACCTGAGCAGTGTTCAGATGACTTAATTTACAGAGACAGCTGTAATTCTCGTGAATTTTGGAGTGGTTGCGTTTATTGCAACAAACCCTCAAGGAACTCAGCCGGCCTGTTTTCCGCGTGGCCTCATCCTGCTTCCTCTTTTCTGTGCCTAGATGCGGGACGTTAGTCGACCTCTGCCAGGGGCCCCATCTGCGGCACAGCGGGGAGATCCGAGCCCTGAAACTCCTCAAGGTGCCCCCCACCTCCAAGACGAAAGCATCCGAGGGGTTTTCCATCACGTGCTGGGCAGATGGTTAAAATGTTCCAGGCCTTCCTGGATTGCAAAGAGAATTTAGTTTAAAAGTGTAAAAAAAAAAAAAAAAGGAGGGGGGGGGCTATGCTTTACTGTAAACAGCCCATAGACCTTCAGCTGTCAGGCAGTTTTAAATGCTTAATAAATAGGAATACATTTACTTGCACAGTCCAGGGGTCTCCGCACTTGGTCAGTTTAAGATTTGTGGGCTTCAACTCCCAGAATTCCTCAACCAGTTATACATGGCTGGCTGGGGAATTCTGGGAGTTGAAGTACGCAGTCTTACAACAGCCAAGCCTGGTTTACTCAAGAGCAACCCCTGGGGGTTGTGAAGAGCCCGGACTTTCCCTCTGCAAGTTGCGTAGCCTCTTGTCTTGAGTGGCTTTCCCTGTCCTGAAGCAGAATGATGGGAATTGTAGTCTCTCCAATTAAGGCTGGACCTTTCCCCATCCTCCCTGGAGAATGGGGGACTCGGGGGTCCATGCCGTGTGGGTAAATCTGGGGCTTGCTGTGCAGCCGATGAAGCCCAGGCAGGCAGGCCCCTCGCCAAGCTGGCACAGGCCCCAGAAGCGCCTCCAAAGGTGCCACCCACCCTCTTCCTTTGCAGAACTCTGCCACCTCCTGGCAAGGAGACCCCTCCGGAGAGCCCCTGCAGCGCATTTACGGCATCGCCTTCCCCAGCGCCCAGCAGTTGGCCGCCTGGGAGCGTGCCCAGGAAGAGGCTGCCCAGCGGGACCACCGGCGCATCGGAAAGGTGGGTGCCCATGATATAGCCTCGCTCCTCTGGCTCTCTCACCCCATGCCCAAGACGGCCTCCCTGGGCCAGGGAGAAACTTTAGTACTTCTTGGTCCACCCAGAGGGGTTTTGCCCAGGATCACAATTTCCACACAGCTGAAATCTTGAGAGAATGGCTCTTCCGACCTCCTTCTGGACTAGGAACTTGGGATGGCATCTTCAAACGAAAAGGGAGGTTTTTTTAGTGACTTTCCTTCCCAAAGCAACTGGTTTTTCCCCATCTGGGTGCGTGTGGATTGAATTTAGGGTGAAAAGGAGAGGAGAGGGTCTGTCCTGGCCTGCTCTCTCAGAGGGGAATTTTGGAAATTAGACCCACCCAGGCCAGCTTCTCCGTCTTTCTGGTTTCTTGGCAGGACCAGGAACTTTTCTTCTTCCATCCGTTGAGCCCCGGGAGCTGCTTCTTCCTTCCCAAAGGGACCCACATCTACACAACCCTCATGGACTTCATCAAGGTGTGTCTATGTGCGTATCTGTGTGGTGTTGCATGGAACAGAATACAGCACACAGAATCTCCCTAGGTGGGGGCACTGTGGTGAGTAATGAAATAATGCCCAGCCTGGTAGAGGGAAAAGGTGGGTTCTTTGACTGGGGCCTCCCTTCGTCTTCCCCCTTGTGAAGAAACAGGAAATGTGGGTCTTCTCATCTGATTGGATGGAGAAGACAGAGGAGCCGGATTAATGGATCGATTGATCGATTATTGGTTTCTTTATTAAGTTTCTATGCCAGCCATCTCTAGCAAGGTGACTCTTGGGTGGGTGGGTGGGGGCTACAAATTGCAGAAACCAGTGAAAAACAGTAAAACAATTCAAAGGAACTGACATTGAAATATTATTAAAATATTCCATGCCTACAAGAGTCAAGAAGGTCGATGGATGGATTGGCTTTGAAAGGTGCAGCAAAGGGATGATCTGATTCAGCTGGGCTTCCGAGGAAGGAAGGGTCCCTCCCGGAGCCTTCCCCATCCGAGTAATTGGGGGGGGGAGGTATATGTGTGTGTGTGGGGAGGGCGTATTAAGCTTTGGGGAGGGCGTTTCTCCAGTAAAGGAGAAGCGGAGACGTCAAAAGCTTCTTGGGGGCTGTTTTTACAAGATTATTTCCCCGTGTCTGGGAAGATGGTGCAAAGTTTGGAAGCAGACAAGTTTTCAAATCGATTTTGCAGGAGGCGGAAACGTGCTGGGTCAGGCAGGTGTTGTTAGAAGTGGAGTTGTCTTTATTCACACGCACAGGTGGCATCGCTCAAACAGGCCCATTTGTTTGCAGAGCGAGTACCTTAAGCGCGGCTTCTCCGAAGTCATCACCCCCAACGTTTTCAACGCGAAACTCTGGGAAATGTCTGGTCACTGGGAACATTACGCCGAGAACATGTTCACCTTCCCTGTGGAAGACCAGACCTTTGCCCTCAAGCCCATGAATTGTCCCGGCCACTGGTGAGGGGGAGGGGGGGCGTTCTGGTGGTGAAGTGCGGGGGGGGGGGGAGATTTAAGATCCAGACGCAAATCTGGTTCCCTGGGAGGACCCCCGGAGATCCCACCCACTTCTGGAATCACGGAACGATAAGAAGGTTCCTCTGGGAGCTGAGATCTCGCCTCGTGTTTGACAGCCTCATGTTCGGTCACCGGCCCCGATCCTGGCGGGAGCTGCCCCTGCGGCTGGCCGACTTCGGGGTGCTCCATCGCAACGAGTCCTCGGGGGCCCTGACGGGGCTGACGCGGGTCCGGCGCTTCCAGCAGGATGATGCCCACATCTTCTGCTCCATGGACCAGGTGAGGAGGCTGACCAGGAGAGGCCAGCATGGCTGAACCCGAGAGCTTTACCCTGCCGTGCTGAGCAACGCAGGGCTGACACGCCTGATGCCCGCTTGGGAGGGGGCTACCAGGGCAAGCAACTGAGGATCCCCTCCTCCTCCTCTTCCCAATTCAGCTGGAGGGTGAGATCAGAGGCTGCCTCGATTTCCTGCAGGCGGTTTACTCTGTCTTCGGATTCACATTTCGCTTCTTCCTCTCCACCCGCCCCCAACACTTTCTCGGGGACCCCCCTCTCTGGGATCAGGCCGAGCAGGTAAGAACGGCACCGGCAGCCTCCCCCTCCCCCCCGGCAGGCAGTCCTCCCGTTGAGGGTGAGGGTGAGCTCCCTCCAGACCAGCTGCCGGGCTAGAGAGCCAGGGTGGGCTTGGAGCGCCTCTGCCTCCCCGTCCTGCCACAGCCGTAAAGGTGCCCTCCCTGTGGCTGGCACAGCCACTCGGCAGGCAGGTCTGTTGTCTTTTCAGGTGGGTCCTTTTGCTGGGTGAGGCTTGGGGAGGTTCTCGGCTGGCCAGAGACGGGCCTTTCACGCGGGATCAGGACAGCCTCCTAACGGCTCCCCCTTTTCCCTCCCAGCTGTTGGAAAAGAGCCTCCGGGAGTTTGGCCAGCCGTGGGAACTCAACCCCGGGGACGGCGCCTTCTATGGGCCCAAGGTCAGTCGGGGTTGCTGGAAGGGCTTAGACAGAATCAGAAAATGGAGGGGTTCCTATGAGGTCATTTAGCCCAGCCCCTGGCGGAGGTGAGATGCTTTGACCGGTGGCTTTCAGACATGGAGTGAGGACTGCCCCCACCCTCCCAGAGAAGGGCTGAAGAAAGGACAGGCAAAACGGCCCCCCCAGGTTTGGGGGCTTACGAATGGGAGATGGCCGTTGCCTTTTTGGCTGCTGCCTCATTCGGCTGGCTGGCTGGCCCTCCTTTCTGAGATCCTTTTGAAGCCGCTTCAGGCATGAGTCACGGGCTGGGGACGTCACCGCTGAACTGTTCATGTTTTGGGCGTGGTGCACCAGGCCTGCTCTGCCCACCCCCACCCCCACCTCTGCATGGGTTTATGGGGTGGCTCTGAGTGATCTCAGGCTCGTAAATCTGAGCGTTGACTTGGCCAGCCGGAAGGGCAGCGAGGGGCCAAAGGGGAGGCCGCCTTCGCCGGCCAACCCCTCTGATCTGTCCACCTTCCTCCGCTCTGGACCTCAGCATTCCTGTCTGCTGAATGGGTCTCCTCCAGGCCAGGAATCCAGTCGTCCTCCTCCTCGGGGCTGCCGGCTCCTTGATGCCAACTCAGGGGTGAAATCCAGCAGGTTCTGACAGGTTCTGGAGAACCGATAGCGGAAATTTTGAGTAGTTCGGAGAACTGGCAAATACCACCTCTGGCTGGCCCCAGAGTGGGGTGGGAATGGAGATTTTGCAATATCCTTCCCCTGCCACGCCCACCAAGCCATGCCACGCCTACAGAACCGGTAGTAAAAAATTTTTCCAGTTTTACAGCTGCTCCTCCTTCGAATTGCAGGGCCTCCCCACAAAAGGTTTTTGTGCCAAGTCAATTCAGGAGCAGCCGCGTCTTTTGAGTTTAAAAAACGGAGCCTCTTGAGGAGCTAGGAGTGGCACAGCTGGATTTCTGAGCCGTGCAGGTGCTTAGATCCTCCAGGACGGCTCTGATTCTCCACCCAGTTCAATGTTTATTATTTCAATAGCGGTGAGAGAAAATGTTTCTTCAGGGCTGGGCTGTCCTTCTGATGCCTGAATGCTGCCTCTCGTCTCATCTGGCTTAGCAGCAGCAGCAGAAACAGAGGGCCCAATCCTCGGGGGGCAGAAAGCTTTCCGTGGATTTTCTCCACCTTGAGATTCTTCGCTTTTGGGCTGGTTGCAGTCCAACCGGTGAAGCTTCTTTGAGGACGGTGGGCTTCCTCAGGGGGCACAGGCTGATGCTTCGTCCGTCTCTGCAGGTGGACATTCAAATCCAGGATGCTCTGGGCCGATACCACCAGTGTGCCACCATTCAGCTGGACTTCCAGATGCCACTTCGCTTTGACCTCTCCTACAAGGGGTGAGGGCCCCTCCCTCCCTCCCTCCCTCCCTCCTTCCTTTGCAAGGCCCACCCTGGGAAAACTTGGGGAATCCCTTCCTTCTTCCCCCCCCCCCCCCCCCCCCCAGGCTGGAAAGGGGCTCTCAATCACTCTGCAGAAGGTTTGGAGGCCCTCCTGGCACTGAAGCTTTCCTCTCTGCAAAGCAGCCCCCTTCCTTCACCCCAAATCCTCTTTTTTCCTTAGTCCTGTATTTTTGGCTACCCAACCCCCAATGAAGAACAAACATCAAGTTGCATGACATATATCCAGACAGGCCTGGGAAGAAAATGGCCTGTTTTGTCAAATCTGTGGGGCCTTCTGTTTAAAAACCCACAATGATCTAAACGTCAGCTCAGCCCCCGGCCCTGGCTGTGGCAGGCAATCCGGCTGTGACCGCAGAAGCCCTGCGTGACGCTTGCGGGGACTCAGCGACGCAGACGGGAGAGGCGCTTCCGTCAGAGGGACGGCTGAGCCCCAAGTTCCCCTTTTCCCTTCCCTCGGCTGAGGCCTCTGTGCCCCTTGACACCCCCCCACACACACACACACAAGGGGAAGAGGAACCGCCAAGCAGGAATCCTGGGGAGGGAAAGGCAGAGATGGAGGAGCCAGAGTGAAAGGGGGGGGGGGAGCTGAGCCAGAAGCCCCAAACATGGTACCTCAGGGCCAGAGCTGCTCTTCCAGTTGGTCATTTTAAAATGATCTTAAAAACGTTCGAATTTGGGCTGAATTGCAGGGCGGCCCTTTGAGCCAAATAGTTTCCCAACCGTCCGATGCAGAACAAGGTTTCTGTCCATCCGTCCGTCCCCCCAGTCCTGTCAGCCCGAGGGGGGGCGGTGAGCTGAGAGGGCCAGAATTGGGCTCAATGTCACTGATCTCAGCTCGAGCTGGTCTTGAATAGAAACAGGGCTTTTGCATTTTGCTCTTCCAACTTCCTAGTCCTTATGAAGGCGAAGGGGTGCTTCAGAGTTGTGTGTGTGTGTGTGTGAGATTCCCTTCAAGCCTGCATGGTGAGAGCGCCCCCTCCCTTCTGATTAAAAGACGAGGGGCTGCAGAACAGTGTGCCCCTTTTTAGTCTCTATAGGGCTGGCTGGACCCCCAGGGGAGAGTCCCAGCCCTGCCATCTGTCTCCCTTGCAGGAGGGACGATGGGGCCCCCGAGAGGCCGGTCATGATCCACCGGGCAGTGCTTGGCTCTGTGGAGAGGATGCTGGCGGTCTTGGCCGAGAATTACGGGGGCAAGTGGTGAGTGAGTCGGGGCCCTCTCGCTCAGCCCCCCTGCCTTTATTTCCGCTGAGTGGGGGACGGGGGGCTCAAGAGCCATAAAATTAAACTCTGCTTCCAGTTAGGAGGAAGAGGGGCCTGGAGGACCGGTGGGCTTTGAGGGTTGCCAGGGTGGGATTGGCTGGAGGGGGAGTCCGGGCCAAGCTGTGTGCTCTGCTCCCCTCCCCCAGGCCCTTCTGGCTGTCCCCCTCCCAAATCATGGTGATTCCGGTGGGCCCGGACGCAGAGGAGTACGCTGCTGAGGTGAGAGCCGAGCCCCCTCCCCAATGGCTCAGCCATTGGGGGGGAGGGGATAGAAATCCCAGGGAGAAAGGCTGAAATGGGGTTGGGGGAGCCTTCAAACCTCAGAATCAACTTGGGCGAACGGTGGGGATGGGGGAAAATGCCCCCAATTTGGAAAACAAGCAAATCTACTGCAGGTGCTGAGAAAACCCCCTAGCATCCCCACAGCCTCCCACCCCCCGACTCCCACTGCAAGAGCAGCTGGGGGGGGGAGAGGGGGACTGAACTGGCCTTTGCTGGACTCTCCTCTGGCCAGGTCCACCGGCTCTTCCAGCAGGCGGGATTCCAGACAGACCTGGATGCCGATTCAGGAGTGACCCTCAACCGCAAAATCCGAAGAGCCCAGCTGGCCCAGTACAACTTCCAGTTTGGTACGTTGGCATCGGCCTGGGCTGGGAGGGGGGCTCTCTGCCCTTGGGGGGGGGGGCAAGGGAAGTGGGTGGCCAAACTGACTCAGCTCAAACGAGCCGGGAGAAGGTGGAGCCACCAGGACTCCCATGTTGCTGGGCCGAAGGATCCCAGGCACCGATCTCTCCTAGTGGGAGATTTCCCTTCTGGTGGCGATTCGAATCGCTTCTGCCCGGCTGGGCAGGGGGATGAGAAGGGTTTGTGACGTAGCAGAGAAAAACAGGGAAGTGGACTCATCAGGTTTCTGGCCCTCAGGCTTTTGTGAGCAGGCAGGCAGGCAAGCGCAGGGGTGATTGGAGCAACGGGCCAGGGCTTTGGTGGTCAGGCTGCTTCTCCCCTGCAGTGGTCGGACGGAAGGAGGTGACCCACCGCACCGTCAACGTCCGCAGCCGAGACAACCACCGTCATGGGGAGAGAGATTTGCACGAGGTGCAGCACCGACTCCGGGAACTCCAGGAGACGCGGGTCAGAAACGCGGAGGAGCTCTTTTGAGCCAGAGGCTGGGTTCCTGCATGTGCCCAAGAGGGGGCTCTGAGGCTCCACGATTCGTTCCAAGGACCTAGTCCTCAATGAGGAGTGTCGAGGCTGAGGGCTCAGGATTTCCCTCCGTCAGGCACCTGTCTCCCTCCTTGCTGAGTGCTCTGGAGATCCCCCTTCCTTCCTTGGGGGGCAGCACAGCTTCCTGGAGCGCCTGGCATTACCTGGGCTGATCACCTGCACGAGGCCCAGCTGGGTCACCCACTGGAGGTTCTCAGAAGCTCTGGGACTCTGCCCTCCCCCCTTCAATGCCCTTTCCTGGAGGCATGCATAGCTCTATTTGGGGGAGGGGGTGCAAAAGCCTTTCCTGACCAAGGAAGGTCAATTTACAAGTTAGTTCTGGATCCCCTGGCCAACCCTCCCCCCCGGCTCCTCCCTCCCTCCTGGGGATGTTTTGATGCCCCTGCTGATAAGGGCTGACCCCCCAGATGTCCAAGGAGTGACACAGAGGAAGCTCTGGGGGGGGGTCCTTCCCCCAGCTGACTCAGAAGCTGCCCGTCCTCTCTCCCCCCCCCCACTTGCTTAAGAGCTGGAAACTCTTCCATAATGCGAAGGAGAAAAGCTGGGAGGGGCAACTGGAGCTTCGTTGTGTCCTCCCCTTCTCGCAAGGATTCCTCCCGTCTCTCAGGAAAATGTGTGGCATGCCTGTGAACCCTCTATGAAACTGAACCTCCATGTTCTGAGGCAGTCTACCTCCGTGTACGGGGAAGGCTCTGCTTTCCGGAACAGGACGTGCCGGCCAGACAGGCCTCCTGGAGCCGGCCTTGGTGACGGCTCCCAAAAACAGTTTGGCCCCCAGAGGTGACTCTGTCAGTCAGTGCTGACTCAGTTGTGCTCGGACCCAGGCGTGGCTCTTCTCCCTGGAGGTTCAAAACAGCTCCAGGCTCCTGAGCAGAGACCGGCAGCCGCTGCACTGGGGGTGCTGGGGGGGGGGGTTTCAGCCCCTCCCTCAGGGCTCCCTAACCCTCAGCGGGGCAAAGCATTTTCACTCGCCGTTCGGGAAAACCTCCCCAAAGCATCATTCACTTGCAGCAGAATGAAATAAACCCTCTTCAATCTATGCTGGTTTAACTCACTTCCTTAAGAGGGGGACGGGAGGCTGCTCTTAGTAATTTGTACAGGGGGCACCTGCGGTAAGCTCAGCACTCTGCCCATGCTCAGGAGCCTGCTTCTGTTGCGGTGGAATCGGGGGTCCCCCGCCTGCTAAAACGGTGGGATTGCCAGTCCCCAGGGTGTCCTGGAGGCAAGAAGCTTTTCTTCGCCCACTGAGCCTGGCATCTCCTGGTTCTCCTTTGGAGGCCTCACGCCAGGCCCCCTCTGGCTTTCACCCTTCCGTTGGCGGAGGGGCTGCCCCAGGTTTCGAAAGCCGAGGGGAGAGGCGGTGGGCACGGGGCCAAGGCCGTCACCTGCTGGCGTGTTTCCCCTCAGGGTCTGGGCAGGAACGGAGGTGCCCCCTTCGCCCGTCTTGTGTCTTTGCGGAGGGGTGGGGGCCGTTCTGAATTGGGGGGGGGATGTCATTTTCATAACTGGCCACTTGTTTCTCAAGGAGCTGACGTGTCCATGCAATGTTTGTCTTTCATAACTGCTTCCCCACCGGCTGTTTTCCAGGGAGCCCAGCGACTCATGTGAGCAAAAAGTGAGTGGGAGGCCCTGATGCAAACCAGCCCTCCCCTCACTGGTGGGGGGGGGGGCAGTCTGGGCTCCCTTGCGCAATCGGCTCCTGACACCCACGCACCCACCTGCTCTCCTCCAGGTGGCTTTCTGCTAAAAAAGAACCATGAGGACTGGACCCTTGAAAATTTCCACTTCTCTGACAAAATCTTCCATCCTTCCTTCCTTCCTCTTGACTTTTTCTTCTTTCTTTTTCTTTCTTTTCTTTTCCTCCTTTTCTCCCTTCCCTGTCATAGCAGGCCTTCCTTCTTAAGGCCAGGCCCTTCTTGCCCCAGGTGCTTTCCTGGCTGAATTAAAGGGGGGGGGGGAGCATGGACCCGTGTTGTCAGGCCTGGCCTCAGCTGCACGTCCCAAACCCACCGAGGGACAATGACAGCTTTGTTCCTTCCTGGCATTACTCATCCTGGCACGGAGGTGCAGAGCTCTCTTGAGCCTCTGCAGCTCATTACAACACTCACTCCTGGGAACAGGAGGCAGGGCTGCTTCAGCCCTCGGGCCGCACGTTCCTTTGACACCGAGGATATGAGGGGCAGGTGCCCTTAATTTCCCCAATAAACTTTGGCCAACCCTCCGGAGGGCCGAGATCTGGGCTGGCAGAAGCCTGTGGTGCCCCGGGGACATTCCTGGCAGGCTGTTCTCCAGCCAGGGTCAGGTGAGGCCAACCTTGACCCAGGAGGGTGCAAGGATACCCAGCTTCTCTGGGGACCCTTGAGAACATCCATTCTGCCCCCAGCCTCGGTGCCCCTTGTGAGGCCAGGAAGATCCAGAGAAGAGGGAGGCCCGCTAGGAAAGATGACATCGAGCCAGCCCTGGCCCCATGGAGCGCTCCCTCAAGCCGCTTTTAGGACACGGGAGGGTTAGGGGCCCAGTTGAGTTTCCAGGCTGACCTTGAGGTTGGCTCCTTGAGGAGCCAAGCCAGGTCTGCTGAGATGGGACCTTGGCCTGGAAAAAGGCCACCCCAAATTGACCTTTTGACTCACAGCGGTGGCCACTTGAGTTGCGGCTCACCTCGTGCCAACAGGCAAGGTCCAGAGTGCCTCTGCCTCCCCTCAGGCTGGCTGGTCACTTCACGGAGGAATCCAGATGGTTCCAAGCAAGGATTTGGGAAGGCAACTCCAGTTGGTCCTTTGTCTCTGGAAACCAAAGAGGAAACTTCTGGCAGAGGGAAGACTTTGGAAATGTGGGGTTTTAAGGGCATCCTGCAAAAACAGAATCCCACTTGGGGAAGGGAGATGCTCTGTCACATAGCAAAATGGGGAGGGTCTTCCTGAATCCCAGGGCTTGGCTTAGAGGGTGGGCTCTGTTGTAGAGGAGCCAGCAGGGAGTTTCAGGATGTTTGCAGCTGATTTTGTGGCTTGACCTCATGCATCGCCCCAGGCCAGACAAAGCAAAACCAAGATGACCAGCAGGCTGTCCAAAGCAGGTTATTGTGGCCTGTGTGGTTTAACGCTCAGCCACAACGGCTCTCTTCCAGCCATGGCTCAGCTGCACCCAGAGAGGATGCCTGGCCACCCCCTCTTGCTCTGGGGCTTCCTCGCCCAGGCCCTTCCCCACAACTCCCTTGCAAAGAGTCTGCAAGAGAGGGGAAAACTGGGAATTTTGACTTACAACGGCTGGCATGACAATTCAGGGGACAAGACAGGAAAATTGCAAATGACACCAAACAATAAGGAGGAATAAGGATTGTTTTAAAAACTTAAGGTTCCCCCCCCCCCCCCAAAATAGCCATTTGTGATGGGACGCCAGCAAATAAAATGAAGGAAGGGGATGAAAAAAGAAAAAAGTTACAAAAGAAAAGGAGCCTGTGAGAAAGTGCTTTTTAATACTTTAAGGATCACCTGTTCACATTTGCCTTTGAATTTCCCAGGGTGGCCTCCTTTCCATTTGCCTTTATGCGAGGGTCTTCCTTGAGACTCACTGACTGCTGAATGCCCAGAGAACCTGGCTCCAGAACCATGGAAGAGGTGGATGGGAGTTGTGGTCTGAAGGAATGCTCTGCTGGGCCAGGAATAATCACCAGGCTCCTGAGGATTAAGGCGAATTCTGCAGAATCTGGCTCCTGAGCCTGGGAGGAAGGCTTTAAAAGCTTTAATCTCTGAGCATGTGCAGAATCCATGTTTCTACCCGAGTGACCATAGGCTTGTATGTAAGAGATGCTGGGGTTTTACCCAAAAGGTTGCTTCATCTTTGACTGGATTCGAGTTAAACAATTCACAAAGAAGTGAGCAATTCTTTTCCTGAAATGTTGATTTTGATCTCCCTTTTATAATCATTGGCACCAGAAGGGGGAAATATGGAGGCTGCTAATTGCTTCAGGCCATTTTTCCATCAAGTTATTTTTTCTCCCAATTTTTGATTCATTTTTTGACATCCCCAGAGATGGGTGTCTGTCTCCTGCTGGGGGTCTTCAGTGAAAGAGCTTCAGTTCCCCTCCAAACTGAGCCTCGGTCTTCTATAAAACGAAATCATAAGGCCAAAGGTAATGAGGGAAATGAGAAATCCAGTCTTAAGGCTCTAATTAAATATAGTGGGAACATTGCAACACTCTGAAGTGGAAGGGTAAAATCACCTCTTTGTTTCCTGAGTTATGGCTCACCCTGACTTCCAGGTACTTCTTCAGCCCTTCCAAAATTAGCACCCTCTTAAATTTGGAGTGAAAGTCAGGAGCTGGATACTTTCCCACAGTAACATTTGCTGTTTGTTTGCTTTTCAGTCACTCCACTATTACAAATCACAAAAATACGTGATTACAGCTTGCAAAACTACGTCACTCTGTTTTGCTGTCAGTCTTCACCCTAATCCCTGTTGAAACCAATTTGGTCTGTAAAGTTGGCTGGGCAGTTTCGGGGGCCGGTTGAGCTACCCAGAGGGCCCCTCCCTGTGTAGAAGTCTTCAGACTTCGGGGTCCCTGAGGGGGCTGGCGGTTTCCCCAGAGGTGGCTTTGGATCTGCTGAGCTCGGCCCTTCTGACTTTGCAGTCACACGTCTCCCTTCGCCCACACAGCTCACGCATGCAGTCCGGCAAAGGCCCACCGCTTGGGGGTCAGGGTTTGAGAGGGTGGGGAAGAGGATGAAACCAAGTCACTGCGGTTTCAGCTGACAGCATTTCAAAACAATAACATCTGGAGAGGCCATGACCCCACTTTCCC
Organism: Masticophis lateralis; assembly: GCA_030761175.1. NCBI lineage: Eukaryota > Metazoa > Chordata > Lepidosauria > Squamata > Colubridae > Masticophis > Masticophis lateralis. The sequence continues at coordinate 13,017,806 of JAUDYJ010000017.1, read as the reverse complement.
CCCTAGAATTCTTTAGCCTGGCATGCCATTTTTACGATTTGGTCCAGGTCCTCCCCAGTATCGAAAGACTGACTGAAGACCCCAAATGTTGATTAGGAGGGCTGGCACTCAAAAGGAATAACTTGTTCACTAGGCATCTACATCAGCTGCCAAAACCTGCCCTTCCTAAGAGATTTCTACTGATCTATTATTATTGAAAACATAGCCTGGACTACATAGCCCATCAGATTCTGCACCCAATTCCTGAACCTTTTTAGCCAGAGGCAGTATGCTTATTCCCACAATGTACAATCTGTAGCGCAGCAAACTCTGGGTTACTGTTAATCCGGTTGAAAACAGGTTTCGGTTAATAGATCCCTAGAGGCCGCTGCAGTGGGATGCAGAAACAGATCTCTTCCAAACACGATAATTTGGGGGTTGGCCCCCTCAAAGGAAGCCCCAGCAGGAGACACGAAGTCCGTCGGGCTCCGGGCCAGGGGTAGCTTTTTCGGCCTGCTTTGATGCGACCGAAGATCCCGCTCCCCACCCGCCCATTTCTTCGGAGGCTTATCTGGCTCCGCTTCTACCGGGGACAGGTAGCCCAATTCTCCACCTGCCGCCGGATCGCGGAAATCTACTTCGGGGTCGCTCCTTCCGAGGGCCGGGATGCCTTTTCAGATCCCCGCGCTGTGCTCGGAGCTATGGGGCTTGTGGGGAGGGTGGGCTACGAAAGGGGCTTCTAGGGGCTCCCAAGAGCTCCCATCCCCTGAAGCAAGGGGGAGAGATAAGGGGGGGGGGCTCTATCCATCAGCCGGAGTCCGGCCTTGCTGCGTGAATCTGATGCCTCCCCCCCCCCCCCCCCGGATTAGGCAACGGGCCGCTGCGGTGTCGCAACCAACTCCGGGCGCGGGTTTTTCTTCTTTTTTCTTGCGCAGCAGGGGGGGAGGGGGCGCGGTCCCCCCTCCAACGACGCTGCTCCGGGCCCGGCCCGACCCGTCCCGTCTCGCGGGAGGCGGGGAGGCGGGTCCTGCCTTCCGGGGAGGCGGCGTTTCAGCCGAGCGGCTGGGCATAAAAGGGCCGGAGCCGCGGCGGTAGCAATCCAGCCCCGAAGCGAGCAAGAAGCAGCCCGGAGCGATGGCCACGATGACCCCCGTCTGGCTCTGCCTCTGCTGCCTGGCCGCCCCTGCTGCCTGGGCTCTCTCGGCCAGCCAGGCTCCGCCGCCAGGTAGGTCCCGCCAGGTGGGAGTGGCGGGGGCTGCCCTGCAGCTCTCCTTGCGCAGCGCCCCCCCCAGGCAGCCCGCTTTCTGCCGGTGGTGGCCGGAGGGAGGGCCCGGCCGAAAGGCGCCCCTCCTCGCTCCTGTCCTCTCGGCCAGCTTGGGCGACCTGAGAGCAGCTGGGTCCGCTGTGGGCGCTTTCCCGGCCCTGGGCTGCTGTAGTGGGGCCGGGAGAGAGAGAGATTCCTTCCCCCCCCTCCCCCTGGGTCCCTGAAGTTTGTTTAATTCCCTGCTTGCCGGCTCTTGCATGGCGCCGGGGGCAAAGAGCGAGGGGAAAGTCCCTTTTCTGTTGGTTATGGAAGCCAAATTGTTTGGCGAGGGGACTTTTCCATCCTCCAGGGAAGGGGGGCGAGGCTTCTGCTGGCCCAGGACTGGCCAAAGGGGTGGGAAAGAGGCAGGGCAGTCGCAATGGGCCCCTCCTGGGGCTCAAGGGAAGGAGGGAGGGCCCCAGAGTTTGCCAGTGGTGGCTCAGGGGCCCCTCCATCCTCCAGAGAGAGAGAAGGAGCATGGGGGGTGGAGGTGCAGTCCAGTGACTGAGCCACATTTCAGTGTGGGGAGACTGGTGGGTCTGCCCTTGTGCTGAGGAGTGGCAGCGAGAAAGGGTGACTTGGATGGATGGAGGAGATCAAAGGGCATTCAAGTGACACCCCCCCTCCGTGGCAACTGCCAGCCTTGCCATTTGAGCCCCCCCCACACACACACACACAGAGGGAGGGAAGGAGCCCATTGGCTATCAGCCTGGCCCTCCCTCCTGGTGTCTGATTGCCTCCAGCTCAGTGATGGAGAAAGGAAGCCAAAGATGCCCATTCAGGGGAAGGGGAGCCAGGAAAACAGCTCCCCTTTGGGCTGCTGGAACCCACCCCCCCCAAAAAACCAGGGTCAGCTCTGCCAAGAGGCCGGGCCAGGAACCGCTGAGCTGTAGCGATTGTGATGATTTGGGATGAGATGCAGTGTCATTCACTGGAAACCTCACCATGAGTAATCCCTCAGGTGCAGATTTAGGTTTCGTAGCAGAGCCAGTTTACTTCCGCCTGAATCTCTTTGCATTTTGGGGTGGGGGGGGGACATCTGGGGCTGAGCTGGCAGAGAGGAGAGCGTGGGTACAGGTCAGGCCAAGGAGTTTCCTGTCTCCCTGAACTGGTGCTCTCCACACGTCCCATCATCCAGAACTCAGCACTGGGGAGGGGGCTGCTTCTGTTCTCTCCTAGAAGGAGGGGAGGTCTTCAGCTGTCCAGCCTGAAAGCTCTACTTCCACAAAAAGTGAATGAAACAAACTACAACCAAGCCATGATTTAGTGCACGTTATACATTTGGTTGGACCACAATGTGGTTGATCAACAGCTGGTTCAGCCGGTTGTAAGTTAACTGGGAAGCCACAGTTAAACAAACCATGGTTTATCAGAAGAGGTGTGTTTCTGGGCCCAATCCACGTTTAACCTCTGTTTCCTCCTCCTTTTCCAGCCAATGGAGATGATCAGCCCCCACTAGCCCAGTTCCCAGTCGAGATCTCTCAACACGACGTTCTTCCGGATGTGATTTCACGGGAGTTCCTGCTCCAGAAGATTAAGGAGAATCTGGAAGACGGTAAGGCTGCTGAGGAGGGGTGGGGAGGCACTTTGGGGCAGTCAGACCCAAACCCATATGGAGGAGTCTCACACGGAGAGAAAGAGAGAGACCCACTGTTTGGACCGAGCTAAGCCCAACATCCTCAAGGCTCACCAAGGGCCTCATTCTGCAGGGCAGGGATCAGCAACTGCGGCTCTGGAGCTGCATGTGGCTCTTTCCCCCCTCTGCTGTGACTCCCTGTCACTCAAAATATCCATCATAACCATCAATGTCCGACACCCACCGGCCTGCGATTTATTGAGCTTTTCAAGCCCCAGTAGGCCAACCATGGATAAATCCAAGAAAAGTTTCAGAAGAAAACAGAACGTTTAATTCAACTACATAGGCTAGTTTTGTGGCTGCTCAAGAAATAGTCAGGCATGGGAAGAGTTTTGTGGCTCCCGGTGTTTTCTTTTCTGTGTTCCATTCTGTCCAAATGGCTCTTTGAGGATTTAAGGTTGCAGAGCCCTGCTCCAGGGGAATTTGGAGTTTCCCCCCACAACAGAAGGGGCTGAAAGATCTGGGGGGAAAAGCAAAGGGCAGCCCCTGAGAGCCCCCTTCCCTGCAAAGGAACCAACTGAAGAGCAAAAGAAAAGCAAAGAAAAATTAGATCCAGGATCAAGAGGAACCTCCCTGGATGCAGCCAGCAAGCAGCTTGTTTGGTGTTGTGCTGGTTGTCTGAACCCAGCCAGAATAAGAGAGCGCTTTATAACCTCTCCCCCCTTTCCCTCCTTGTTTAGGGCAAGAGCTCCCCATTCTGGTCCACGGGGAGCCCCAGTTGGTGCCCCTGCGGCCCAGAGGGGGAGGGGCCCCTTGCAGGGAGGTGGGCTGCAGCCGTAAGGCCCCCTTCTACAAGCTGGAAGACTTCCCGCCAGGCCGCCCCTCCCTCAGCAACCTGGGGGCCCTTTGCGCGGCGGGGCGGAAGAAGCACAGCTACGGGCCCTGGAACCTGCCCCAGACCAGCTTCAGCCACCTCTCGCGCCAGGGGGAGGCCCTGAACCAGCTGGAGCTCCAGTTCACCCGCTGCTGCCAGTTGGCCGAAGACCAGAAGCTGCTCTGTGCCTCCAACGAGGTGAGTGAGCCCCTGCGCCCCTGGGGGCCTTCGTGCCTTGGTGTCACTCCGGCAATGCTCTGCCAGGGCCTCCTTTCCACCAGGCTCACCCCAAACTCTCCTGGACCCTCATGGCCAGGAAACTGTGCTCTTGACCTTAAAAAAAAGTCATTGAGTTATTCAGGAGCCACTCATCCCTTCTCCACTAAATACATTTTAAAATAGCAGCTGGTTGGATTGCACCTCCTCCTGCTCCGTCCCCCGTCCCCCCCCCACAATCGGAGGGAGGGCCAAATCCATCCAGAAGTCTCACCTGGAAGGCCGAACCGAGTCGGCCACCGTGGGTATTGTGAGGCCAAGTGTTGCAACTCGGCTGGGTTTGTGGTGCTGAGTTTACACACACCCATCTCTTTTTGCGGAACGTCTAATTAAAAAAACCCACAAAGTATTTACATGTTTACCTGGGCTGTGAAACTGGCTGGGACAATTGGTTCGTGCTGTCTTACCTGGGAATCTTTGAGCCCAGGGTGGGCAAATATGGTTGCTTTACCTGGGAGTTCCAGGAATTCTGGAACTTCCAGAATTCCTGAGCCAGCCATGCTGGCTGGGGAATTCTGGGAATTGAAACCCATAGGTCGTAAAGGAGTCAGAATTGCCCACCCCTGTTTAGCCTTTTGTCCTCTGAGTTTTCCCACCTTTTAATGCAGATCCTTCCTGGTCTTTCACCCAGGGGGAGTCTCCCCCACCACTCCCTGGTGGCTAATCTCTTTTCCTTCTTTCTTTCCTCCCCCTCCCCCTTTTCCAGTGGGAAAAATGCCTGGCCCGGTTTTGCAGGCAGGAGTTTTCGACCAAGACACGGCCCTTCCACTGCTGCCGTGCAGGCCCCCGTGAGGCTCGTCTCAGCTGCTTCGCCAGCCAAGCGCCCTTCCCCAAGTATGAGGGCGAGGGGGCATCGCTGGACCTGGGCAACCTCACCAACCCCATCCTGGACTCCATTTGCAGCCAAGCATCAAGCCAGGCCAAGCAGTGAGTAGTTCTCTCCCACATCCCGGGGTCTGCTTGGGAAGGGGGGGAGGGGCTGGACTAGATGACCTCCAAGGGGCCTTCCAACTCTGTTCATCGGTAGAAAACATTGGCCGGTTGGGTTGGAGCTGCCAGGAAGAGGTTCTCTCTCCCCTTAGGAGTCTGAGCACTCAGGGAGACCTTCTCTGAAGCTCTTCCTCCTCACATGGGATGGGCTCTTTTGGCAGGGAGTGATGGGGGTGGTAGTCCAAGCCATCTGGAAGGCAGCCAGTGGAGCAAGGGTGTGCCATTTATGCCAACCTGTTAGGATACCAATAGAGGTTTGTACAGCAGGCAGATTTTCAGGATCTCCCAAAAGAGCCCTTCAAACACGGAGTGGGGGTGGGATCTAATTGATGGATTCCTATAAATTACAGCAATTCAATGTAAACGGTCAGATTTGCTGACCTACGTCGCCCTCATGTGGCTGCAAAGTGAAATGCACCTAAATTCTAAGTCTCCCAGAATTGGTTTGGGAGATGGGAGGGGCTTGCAGAACGCTAAGTGTGGCTTTCCTCCTTTTGTGCAGAGAGCCCAGCCCGGCCTTGGTCCAGAACATCACAGAGTCCTGTTGCAAACTGCCAGAGAGCGAACGGACCCTCTGCGCCCAAGGAGTGGTGAGTGTCCCATCTGGGGGGGGGGGGCGCGTGTCTTCTCTCCTGAGGGAGGGGTGGGCTCCCAAGAGCCTGTTTTCCACCCCAGGTGGGTGGATCCGGAGCCCTTGAGTGAGATCGGAAGCGATGAAGAGAAGCAGCTGCTTTCAAAGGGCCGGATGTGAAGGAGCTCGGTTTGGCCCCTCAATCCTCTTTTCTTCTTCCCCAGAAATCACAGTTCATCACCGCTTTCTGCAGCTCCCAGAGGCGCTCCTGGAAGGACCCCCAGAAATGCTGCGCCCAGATGGAGGAGGCTGCCCGCAACGACTGCTTCGACCGCAGCTACCTGGGACACGTCTCCCTCCTCCGCAGGGAGCAAGAGGAAGAGGAGGAGGAAGAAATTGTGCTTCCCACCCAGACGGCCTCCTGAACCCTCCCGGGGCCTGATCCTGCCCCGCTCAAAGCCCCCCCAGCCCATCCCTGCCTCTCCTTCCCTTTGGCTGGCTCCCTCCCCAAACCTGGGGGTGGGGCCAGAAACCCTCTCCCTTCATGGACTTTATAATCCAAGAGGGTCTCCCTCGAGGGACTCCATTCACGCACTTTAACTCCTTGACAGAAGCCGCAGGCCGGTCACAGCCAACCGAGCTGGAGGGCGGGGGGGGGAGGAGGGAATCTGCAGCTCCTTCTTGGCTTTGCTGCTGGAGAGCACTTGGTGGGGTTTGTAGGCATCTGGGAGGACAGAAAAAGGGGCTCTGGCTGTGCCCCACAGACCTCCCCTGGCTTGGCCAGCTGGCCCAGGGGACGTCACTGCCTCTCAGCTGTGGGCTGCTCCAGATCCTGGATGCATCTCTGTCCCATAGTGGATCCCTGCAGAAGGATCGGCCATGGCTTGTCTGCTCCATCTAAAGGGATCGACTAGCCTTTGAGATCCAGCTTTGCTGTTTGAAAGAAAGGGCCAGGAACGGAAGCCCCGTGAGTTGGAGAAAGGAGTGGATTTTGGCTGAGCTTCCAAACTGCAGCCCCCTCCCCACCGTGCCCGCGGGTCTCCCAAACAAAGAAGGGCATAGCAGTCACCAGAATGGCTCTTGCCAGCCCCACAGGCGGGTTGTGGTGGCCAGTTGGCATCTTGCTCTACCCAGCTGCATTTCTTCCTGGTGACCAATCCTAAACTCTCTGCCTGTAACAAATGCCTTGGGAGAAAGCGATGACATGGCCTCGTGCCAGAGGCAAAGGGTTCAATAAATAAACCACTTTTTGGAAAAACAATGCAACTTTGTCCTGTTGTGATCCTTCCTCCCCCCCTCTCCGCACCCAGCAGGTTGTGACAGGTTCTGGAGAATCAGTAATGGAAATTTTGAGTAGTTTGGGTAACCGGCAAATAACACCTTTGGCTGGCCCCAGGAGTGGGGTGGGAATGGAGATTTTGCAGTATCCTTCTGCCATGCCCACCAAGCTACGCCCACAAAACAGGTAGTAAAAAAAGTTGAATTTCACCATTGCGCCCACCCCCAATCCAAGCTCCTTGGGGCAGAGAGACTTGGAACCCCATTCTCTCAAGGAGAACCAGAAATCAGTTAAGGGGGAGACCGGGGGGGAGGGGCCTCGTCCTTGGCTGATGGGTGTCCAAACGCAGGCCGGGGGGGAGGGCAGATGATGTGTGGGGCCAGAGCCCCTCTGGAACATCAGGATCCGTATTTGGGGTGGGGTGGGGGAATTTCACTAGAGCAGGGAGAGAGGAAAGGGCTGGTTCCCTTGGGGATATCACAAGATCCTCTGTTGGTGAGCTCACACTCGGCCTGCTGTGCTCTGGGGGAGGGTTGGGGTTTGGCCAGTGGCCGGTGGCTCTGGATCGGGAATGGCGGGACAGTGAGAGGGACGCAGGGGGAGAAGCTGGCAGGCGCCCTCCTTAAGACAAACATCCCTGTGGCTGAGCCTTGGCAGCGTCGTCCCGAACAAGAAAGCGGAATCGGGGGCCCTTTTAACCCTCCACCCTCGACTAGTCCAGCTGCAAGGCTCACTGGGGCAAGGAAAGCGGCTTTGGGGGCCAAGGGCCAGGGAAAGGGGGTGAATGTGTCTGACCTTGGTTGAAAGGGAGAGGATGGGTTTTTTTAAAAAAAGATGCTTTTTGGGGTGACTGCTCTCCCCACAATGCCAGGAAGAGCAGAAATAGGCCATGGAGCTTCCTTCATCTGCTCTGGTGCCTCTCAAGTATTTCCACCCCATCTTACCTGCCTCTGAGGGCCTCGTAGGCACCAACCTCCACCCGAGGGGTTTAGCAGCAGCCTCTTCTCTGGCATCCATGGGCTCCTGGCTGTATCTGGGGCCAGCAGGTTAGGGGTCAACTTGGCACCTGCCCCCTACCCTTCTCCCTTTGGGACGAGGTGGAGGGCTGAGGATGGAGTGCGGGGGGGAAGTTCAGGCCCCACATCTCACCCCCCAGTTTTCGCCCTCGTGCTGATCCCCAGCAAGGCACAGCCTTGAAGGAGTCCGACTGCTCGGAGAGGCAGAGGGTGTATTTTGCGAGGGAGGGGGGGAATGTCTTTTGGCCTCACCCTTCCTAGCTCCTGGTGCTACAAATTTCTGCCCACCGATTGGAGAGTTTAATGGAGGTCCCCAGGGGGTTCACCCTCAGGGGTGGTCCAAGAAGGGGCTCCATTGAATTTGTGCTGGGAAGGCATTGCCCCAAACAGTGGGCATACACGGCCTCCCATGCCCCCTCCCCCAGCCCCAAAATCTGGCTCTTAAAACACGTGTGCTCAGTGAGGAGTCCAAATGTTGAGGTCTTGGCTGCCTCCCCCTCTGCGTTGCTTGGCTCCCCTTTCCAGGAGACGCGGCTTGGAAGCAGCTCAAATGGGGCTCCAGTTTTTATGTGTTTTTCCAGGAAGGATCTTCTGAATTGGGAGGAGGGGGCGGCAGAGCCCCTCACAGCAGCTCTGGCTGGCTCACCAGTGCCTCCCTCTGGGCGCCCTTGAGACAGAGGGTCCCATCGGCCATCGACTGCTGGAGGCAGGGAGGCTCCCACTTGGATCCCAGGAGCCTGGGAGTGGGGGGGGGGGGCTTTTAAACCCCTGGACCTGTGTGTATATCCTGGCCCCAGAGCATGGAAAATGCAAGTGAGCTTGGAGGCTCGGCCAACTCTCTGTGGACTGAAGTTACTGGCAGGAAAATAGATGGTCCCATATCGTTTCTTGGTTTTCCGTGTCTTCCGTCATCAGAATAGAAATCACTAAATGGAAGAAATGCCTCTGACCATGTACAGAGTGCTTTGCTCTCCCAGCTGAGAACTGCTTCTATTCAGAAAGCCACCTAATGCCTGGATTAGAGGCTTTTGGAGCTGGGCTCTGCCAGGTTAATTCCTGGACAGCAGAGGGAAAAGCCAACAAAATCTTCCTTTTGTTTCGTGGACTCCAGGGATCTTTGCCACAACAGCCCCAACGAAATGCCGTCTGTGGCCCCCTCCCCACTCGCAAAAATTTCCCTGATTCTCCATATGGAAGCGGAGGCAGTAATTCTCCTTAAATCAAGCCACTTTGCTTGGATTCAATTAAAATTATACTAGATCCTCTGATCCGGCTTGTTCAGGCTTCCTCTGTGCCTCTTATTTGCCAATAAGTTGCTTTAAGAACAATTATGCAGCAGCAAAATTTTTAAATTTCACGCAGAAATATCCCTGCCCAGGGACATCTACATGTTGGCTTCCAAATAGAAGCACTTTGCGGCAAGCAATTGATAACCTTTGAAGCAATAATCTCAGGAAGATTTAAACGTCCATCCAAAGAGCAGTATTATAAATCAAGCAGAGATGTTGGGTAACAAGATGAGACGTTATGAAATAGATTAATTGATGTTGTGCTCATCTATTTTAAGGAGCCAAACTCAGGCAGTTAAAAATAGTTGGATTAATTCCTCCCCCCTCCCAATTTGTTCTGATAGATGGCAATGGCAAACTGACAATGGATTTTTTTTAAGGGCTTCTGAGCATCACAGAGGGGAGACAAGCCGAGTTTAATTTGTCATTTTGATTTAGCTGAGAAACTTAATTTTCGCATCATAGATAAAAGCGATGGAACAGCTTTGAAATGAGGTGGGTGGGGTTTCACAGGGTGGAGAGGGGCTTTAAAAATACAGTGGAAGGTGGGGGCAAATCTTCCTCGGTTTAAAATAACGCTGTGGGGGTACGCATGAAAGTGAAAATTAGGCCTCTTCATTGTTGGCGGTGGGTGAAAAAATCTGGTTTATTTAAAGGGCTCTTTTTCATCTTATTGTGAGTTGAAATGTTATTCTAAGATGAAACTGTTAGGAAGGCCACAGTTGTTTTAAGCTTGTCTGTGTGAACCTGCAGATTGAATGTGGTTTCCATTCAGTGATTTAAAACGGGGTTTTTAAAATCTTTTCCAGGATGTTTGAGTTGTTTGGCTTCCTTAGCTGTCCCGTGCGGTGCAGTCAGGGCACCAGGGATGGGGCGAAGGGTGGCGGAACAGGAGAAAAAAGTTATTTTTCTTCCTTGCACCGAGATTTGGAGAGTAAACCCCACCCCCACCCCTTGTTTCCACAGACCATCCACCCCACCCTTTTCCCCCTTTAACAAAGCAGCGTCTAGAACTGTCTCTCTGCTGGGTTTGGCTTCAGAAGTGCAACATTTGCTTGCACGAAGTTTTTCCATTTTAGGCTGGTCTCACCACTGTCTCTGCCAGGTCACATTGGATGGAAAGGTGGAGGGTTTTCTTTTTCCAAGCGAGCTGCTAATCTCCCCACCCCACCCCAGTTCTGGCTGCCAAAGGAAGAGAGGACCTGCAATGCTCGTCTTGTGTTTGAGTTTGGTGACTTTCAAAGTGGCCCTTTGGTGTTTTTCTTTGAACTGCAAGGGGCCCCCGGGGTCTTGTGTTGCCAAGTCAGGCTGAAATGATCTGGTCCAGCCGGGGGAACGGCTGTCCTCATTAGCACTTGGAGAAAATTAATGCGTGGGTTTTCTGGTTTGCTCCGGTTCTGGAGAAGCAATGGCTTGTCTAAACCCAGGGGAGAGAAAATGGCTTTTTTGGCAGCTGGAATTTGGCCGGCCAACAAGGAAAAACCTCAGCAACACAAAAGTGTTTAAATTGAAATATTTACAGTCCGGGAAATATTTACAGTCACAAACATTGACAGAATAAAACACACCACATATACTTATAAAATCCTAAACTATAAAGCTAGGAATCTTGCTGGTTTTATTTGGCTGCTAAGATGTATTTGATTTACTTTCTGTTCAGGTTACTAGACCTGAAGGCGTAGCATTGAATGCTGGAAAAGACGCAGGGCGTAGAGAAAAGTGCATTTGTGAATTCAGTTGTGCTGGTGGTCAGGTTGTGGGTTGCTGTTTCTCTGAGGTTGCCTTTAACAGCCAGAGAATTTGAGAGGATAAAAATACCAAAAAGGAAGCTAAAGCAGTAACTGACATAATTTAAACCAGCCAGAAAGAGGTAATTTGCAATTTAACAAACATTCTGGAATAACAGAGCCTCAGCCCCACAATTACTCCATTAAATCAAAGATTGCTTTTCTACCAAATGTAAATATAAGATCTAATAAATCTGTAATTGTCTGTGGAAAAAAGCAGGATAAAACAGATGTTTAATTTCATCTGGCAATCAGGAATATACTTCTGGTTTATTTTCAATTTTTATTTTCTGGGATTGCTAACCACAGTGATTTAGCCACCATAAAAAATTAAAATGACACTCTTAAGAAGGTGTCTGTTCTTTCTTGATCTTACGCTCTTTAATTTCCTCTTATTGCAGAAAGATTGCCCTAACAATGAAAACGAGGAGGAAAGGGCTGTTTGTCGTCATTAGGGCAAAAAAAAAAAAAAACACAAAACAAAACAATGCAGCAATGTGGAAAATTATACATTTTATTCTTGCTCCTTTTTAACGGGATGTTTTTAATAAACTGCCTTGAACAAATTCCCTTTCCTAGAAAGTGAGGAGAGGAAGTGGTGACCAAAAACCAGGGAACTGGTAGCCTGAAAAAATCCAAGGAAAAGGAAAGAAATTCAAAAAAGAGAAGAAAAAAGAGGAAACAAGAAAAAGAATTTTTTTTTTGAGATGATCTGAATCTCATTCACTGCAGACCAGAGGTGGGTTTCAGCAGGTTCTGACCAGTTCTGGAGAACCGGAAGCAGAAATTTTGAGTAGTTCGCAGAAACTACTCCCTAGTAAAAATTCTGACTGCCTCCATCCCCACCCCGTCTATTCTCTGCCTCCCGAGTCCCAGCTAATCTGGAAGAAATGGGAATTTTGCAGTATCCTTCCCTGCCACGCCCACCAAGCCACATCCACAGAACCGGTAGTAAAAAAAATTGAAACCCACCATTGCTGCAGATCAATATTATTAATAGGAAATTGTTTTCTTTTACATTTCACAGGATCCAATATTTCCCCATTTGAGCTACTGGCTTGGTGCCAAAGGGATTCTGTACATGCTTAGGGGGCAGATTGTCTAAACATTCCCAAGAGAACATTTTCCTCTCAATTAAAGGGTTCAGTTTGCCTTTTTTAAAAAAACGGATGGAATCGCTTATTTCTTTGGAAGCCTTCACGAGTGCAAAAATCCTCTATGCACATCCACAGGGACCACATCAAAATGTTCGTGCTTTCAAATGGGTGGCTACCTTAAATACTTTACAGAGCCCTCAAGTTCCTAGTCCCTGGCGTTTTAAGAATGGGCAGACCGGGAAATCTTGAGGGTCCAGTGCCTGGCACGAGGAAGCCTGGCGGAGATTAAGCCGCCCCTTTGAGGGTGCTGAGAGCAGCCGGAAAAATCCGGTGGCCTGAATGGCTGAGAGGCCCAAGTGGGCAAAGAGTTTGGCTTCTGATCAGTCTCATTGCCGGAAGGCAAAGTTGATTTCCCGGTGGTAGAAAAGGCCCCAACTTGTTTTCATCTCCTACTTGTTGTCCTTCCAAGTTCCCCCAAGTTTTCTCTCTGGGTAAAGCAGCTTTGATGTTTATCTCCTCCTCAAGTTCCTTTAGAAGTGCTGCACAGGAAAAGCAAAGTTTGAAGAGTTTCTGGGGGAATTCACTGCTGAAATAGCCCAGTGAAAAAAAACCAGATTGTTATCCTCACTCCTGCACAGAGGAGGAGATCTTTTTTTTCCCCTTGGAAGGAAAACACCTAGTTTTAGAACAAGAGAGTTGAACTTTTCTCCTAGAAATCTGATCTATTTTCTGTGCCTGAATTCGGGATCTTTTTGGACCCAGTTTCGGGGATCCAGCAAACAAGCAGATCGGAAGCCGGACCCTTCCTGAATTTGGGGATCCTGAGGCCACCCAGTGTCATGTCCCCCCTCCCCACCAACGCCCCACCACCTACTGCAATGAATGCACCAAAAATAGAACCTCGTACGAGAAAAGTCACGGCTTTCCTCCCCCCCCCCTTTTTTTTAGCCAAGAAACAAAGCAGACAAAAATAAACCCAACTAAGCAACCAGCTCAAATAAGTTGCAAAAACATTTAGAGTCAGCTCTGGGTCTGGTCTCAAAATAAGGAGATGGCAGGAAGCCAGGCAGATGGAGCCCAGGGCATCTGCTCCGGCAGCGGGAAGGATTAGGGCCAAGCACCTGTTTGGCAGGCAGGTGGGTGTGGATCAGTCCCTAGCACCCCCATGCAGCCGCAAAGGGCTGGAGGTTGGTCAGCCTCACAAGGTGCTTGGCACCCCAAGCTCTGAACTAGAGCATGTGCAAAGTGCTGTTCCTTTTCCTCGGATGACAGAATGGGTTCAGGAGTCGCTCCAGGCTCCCAAAGGGACAAGCCAGCTGTCAGATAAAGGGGTGCCTTTAATTGGCGCAAATGCCACCCACGATACTCAAATTGTGCCCCGGAGCCTAATCTTAGCCCATTTCTGACTTCCCATCCAAAGGAAATAGAGATGGCGTGAGTCACCAATCCCAAGGGAAGGGGATTTTCTGGGCTGCGCTGGCGCCGGGCTCTTTTCATGCCAGGTCTTGTGGGTGCGTGCAGATGACCTCCCCATCCCCACTCTGCCCTGAGGCCAAAGCGTCTCGTTCTGGATTTCTGGCAGAAATGGCCTTCCTTCCGCTTATACCGGGTCCTTCGAGAGAATGAGACACCAGTCAGGAATTCATTTGGGTTTTTGGCTGACTTTGTGCCTTGAGGAAGCTAGAATGGTGAGTAAAACTTGGCAAGATGCCCAATCTGCTAAGATGGATCACATGCCAACTTTGGGTAAAATGAGAGGCTGCCTCCATCTGCCAGCTCATCCTCTCTTATTATGGCCTCTTCTCTTATCCAGGTGTTTCTGTCCTTTTGAATTTAATCTCCAGGTATTCCTAAATACTACTACTACTACTACTACTACTACTACTACTACTACTACTACTACTACTATTACTATTACTATTATTATTATTATTATTATTATTAAACTTCCAGAACAGAGAAAATGTGTTTTGATTGGCCTCCCTCCATCCTTTCCTCCCTTCTCAGCCACCTGTTCCTTTGGGCCCTGACTTCTCTCACAGGCCACTGAGGTTCTGGGGTTTTTTTAACCTTGCAATTATGTGGCCATGTGTGGGTCACTAGCAACCCCAAAGCTTATCCACCCCCTGTCCCTCCCTGCCCACAAGTACGGGTCTGCATTGCCAAAACTCAGCTGGGCTCCCGAAACATGGAATTGTGGTGCAGAAGGGCGAAGGAGAGGAACTGCAGGCACAAGACCGAGGAACGTTCAAACCCCTCCCCCACCCTTAAGTATCTCCTTAAAATATTTATCCTTCTGGTAATTGGATGATCCCCCACCCCACCTCCGCCAAGAGGAAGCTGGTCTCAGGTGTCCACAGGTGTTGGATCTTCCCTGCCCTCCTGTATTTTGGGGAGAAACAGGGCTGGAAATGTTTGAAATTTTGAGAAGGGAGTGGGGGGGGGGGGGTTTGCCCAAATTTTTCTGGAGTTCTGTGAATGCTGCTTTTGAGCTTCACTCAAAAGTGGACTGGGCTCCACTCCCGGACCCTGCAGAAGGCAGAGCGATCCAGCCCCTGACTTCCCTCATCCGTCTCCCCAAAAGTCTGATTGGGTTCCTTGGCCGATGAGGAAAAGGCACCCGGGTCCTTTCCATTTTCCTCGTGGGGAGAAGGCAGGGAACAGGCCAAGCTTTATGGGGCCTCCTTGTGTGAGGGGAGGCCAAGAAACCGCAGCCTGCAAATCTCCAGAGCGCTGAGAGTTTAAGAAAGCTGCTTTTCCAAGGCAGGAGAGAGACAAGGACCCCTTGGTCCGAAGGTCCCCTGCGGGACAAGGCCAGGGAATCTGGGAGAAGATCGGAGCCGGGTCTTATGAATGGCTGGTTGTTGCATTTGAGGGTCAAAAGGGAAGAGATTCTGACACACACACAGCCTCACAAAGCCCAGCATTTAGGGCCTCTGACCAGTCCTGGAAGCCTTCTTTCCATAGCATTCTACCATCCTTTCAGGTAGACTGCTCCTGCCCCAGGCGGCTCCCTGACTAGGATGCTGAGCAGGAGAGAGCTCATCCGCCCAGCCCACCTTTGGGGCGCCTTCTTGCAGCTGCAACCGCTTTTCCCGAAGGGCCAATTGGGCCCCTTCGCTCAGGGGCCTCAGCGGGCGGGGGGAGGGGTAGCTGCTGCCCTCAGCCCGGCAGACCCCCCTCCCCACGAGCAGCTGGGTTCGTTCGGCGTCTCCCCCGCACGGGAAGGGTTTTTTTTGGGGGGGGAAGGGAGGATGGAGAGCGAGCGCTGCCGGAGGGGCTCCTGTGCAAGACCCTCGCGGGCGGATCGCCTCCTTCCAAGTGCTGGCTGCCGCTGGGCCTCTAGCAAGCGGGCCGCGTTCCCGGGACCGCTCCGGGAGTCGGAGGCGCCTTCCTGGGGGGATCTCCGCTGCCCATTTGCCAGCTCTGGATGGGAAGCGGCAGCCGACCAAGAACTCTGCGGATCGCGCAAGGCGGCCCCCGCGGCCCCTCCCCCCCCTGGCTCCTCTCGGGGAAGGCGTGTGGGGGGGGAGGTCCACGTGGAGGGGGGAGGGAGGAGGAAGGGTCTCCTTTCTCGCTCTCTCTACCCCCCCTCCGCGCCCGAGGGGCGGGGCCGCGCGGTGAGGGGCGGGCCAGGAGCATCCGAGGAGGAGGGGCGTCGCGGGTGGGGGCGTCGCGAGGCCTGAAAGGAGGCGGGGGCGAGCCAGGCCGAGACCGGCGGGAGGGAAGCGCTGCAGCGCGGCCAGCCCGGGAGAACTTCGGCTCCGGCGGGAAGGACTTTCTCCCCTCCGGGCACCTGAGATGGCAGGTACGGGGCTCGGGCCGGGGAGAGGCGAGGAGGGGGCGCCTTCTTGCTTGGCCTTTGGACTACAAAGCCCAGCTGAAGGAGCGCTCCGGGGAGGCTGCCCCTTGCCCCGCTCTCCGGTCCCCCCTCTGAGACAAGCCGCGATGGGTGGTCTGAACCCCGCCGGACCCGACTTTCCCGCAGTCCTTCCTAAGTGCCCTGCTCTTCTCTTCTCTTCTCTTCTCTTCTCTTCTCTTCTCTCGCCAGACATCGGGTGATCGGCTTGTCCGCTGCTGCTCGCCCCCCGCCCCCCCCGAACGAGGCCGGGGAAGCGCAAGGGAATCCTAAGAACAGGTGAGCAAGCAGTTCCTTGCAGGCGCTGAAACCCTTCCCGGCCGCCTTGATCCTCCGCCCACAGAGGAAAGGACCAGGGCGGCACTCTGCAGATGCTCAGAAGCATCCTTAGGCAGCCTTGATCCGGCCTCTGTCCTGCTCCGCTTCGGGGTCTCTCCGATTTGCCCTGATGGCGGTTTACTTTTTTTAAGTACCTTGGAGGTTTTTCAGAGCAGCATATTCTGCCCATCCTGTGGTTTTCAGCCCCCCCCCCGCCCCCATTCTGATACCCACATCCTGCCAGCCCCCGGGGCTCCCACGGAAATTTCCACCGGGCCGGCTTTCACCTGGCGCCTCCCTCCCTCATCTTTATCGGCTCTTGCTAGAAGAAGCAAAAAAAAATAAAAATCCTTGGCTAAAAAGAAGGGGGGGCTTGGCGGGGCGGGGCGGGGCGGGGGGTGTTGGAGGCGCAGGGCCCCATCCTGACATTCCGCGAGGCTCTGGCTCTGGGGGGGGGGGGTGTCGGGCGTTTCGCGGAGCCTGTCCTTTGGACGAGCATCAATGGGGCATTCTTTCGCCCTGGCTTTGAAGGCGCCTGGCCACGGACCACCCGTGAGAGGAGGAAGGACTTCGATCATTTCGGGTTGGCTTTTTTTTTCTTTTTTTTTGCTGGGCTGGGGAGCACGGGGCAAGGATTCTCACACACACACACAACACACACACACACCGGTTTCTAAGCCCTGGCTGCCTCCTTCAAGGCCCCTCTCCGCTATGTGTGTGTCTGTGTGTGTCTGGTTAAGGTGTGAGTTGGTCTTTGCGGCTCCTTTTCAGGCCCTGTAATATGATAGGAAGGGAGGGGGAGATGCTCCCAGGGTTGGAAAATGTCAGCGCTGCTGGTTTAATCTGGGGGGTGGGTGGGTCTTCTCTCCCTCTCTCCAGCCTTCAAAAGGGGTTTATTATTCCTCTCCCTCCCCCCACCAAAAAACCCAGGAGTGTACATGGTCAAGGTGCTTTGCCTGGTCCTTTTCAGGTAGACTGCTTCTGACTAGGGAGTTTTGCTGTTGTTCCCTTTCCCTGGAAAGGATTTGCTTGTGCAGAATGGAGGGGGGGTGGCGGGAGGGGGGGAGGCAAGAAAAGACCTTAAAATGAAATCTCAACTCTTTTCTAACCTTTACAACACTTTAAAAATGGCCAGAGGTCCTGGGTGGAAGAACTGGGTGAAAAGTTTAACTTTGGAAAGAGGCAGCTGAAAACAGGGTGGCTTGAGAGGAACTTTTGACCTGGGAGTGAGGTCCTTTCTCTTTGCAGCCCCAAATTTTGGGGAGGGTTACATTGCAACTTCTCCCCTCCCCCCTGCTCCAACCAGTGCAGTTTCAGCAGGCTTATGGGTTGTGGGGCTCTCCTAGCCCTGAAGCTACATTGCTACTTTCCAGTTCCCGTTTTTTGCTCAATTTTGTTGTGGAGATGTGGTGGCAAGGACTCGCCTACAGCGCAGCCATGGTAAATGCACAAATAGCCAAAAACAACAGGAGTTGTGTGAAAAAAAAGTTTTTTCCATTAAACTAAGGAAGTTCCTCCTGGGGTCCAAAATAAGTCTGAACACAAATCAAATAGCTTTGTTTCGTAGAAGGTGTGAATCCTTCCTTCCCTCCCTCTCTTGTGTGTACATATATTCAGAGTTGTGTAGCTCTCTGATTTTACAATCTGCACCAGCTTTGCCAATCGGGCATCCAAAAAATGCCCGAGGCTTCAGCTCCCATCATGCCCGGCCAGCGTCATTTTTATTTGCTGTAATTTCCAGGTTACTCTTTGGTGGAGGGGAAATTTTTAGCTTCCTCTGACGGGGGAGAGGAATTCAGGAACTCAAATTCCCTATTAATCAATGTCACTGCTTGGGGCTTTGCTTGTGTGGGGAAGGGAGGGGGAGCTTAATTTGCAAACGCTCATATGTGTGTGGGGGGGTTAATACATGGATTTGGCACAATCCCACAGTTCCTGCATGGGGGGGGGGAGTTCATTTTTTCATCAGGATCCTGAGAGCTGGGGGCAAAAGAAGAACAGATGCCCGCTGGAACCAAAGTTTTGTCTCCCACCTCTTCCCTTCCTTAAATAGCCACAGGTGCTTGGGATGAATCCTTTGGGGGGTGGGGGGGCTGATTTAGAAGTGGGAGTCCAGACTGGAAGGAGCCACTTTGAAAGGAAGAGGGGGGGGCTTGTTTGTCTTCACCTGCGTCCCCTCCAAAAAGAGACGGGGAGGAAGTTCCTGTGTGGCCACCTAGACGCCTGTCCGAATCTCCCTGGGCAGCCAGGCCAAGGGCTGCTCTCATTCCCACGCTTGTCTCTGTGCTGAAATCTTGCAGCTGCAGGCCGGCCCATCAAACGGGCGATTCTGACCCAAATTTTGTGGCTGTGTTTATGCGGGACAATCAATTACTCATCTTTTGGCGATCTTTTGGCGGTGTTGTTTTGGTCTCCATGTGCGCCAGCAAAGAATGCTCCCTTCCTTTTCCCCCCGCCCCTCCTGCAGTTGCCTGTGCCCCCACGCCCACCCCACGGCATTTTGCAGGGGGCTGAGGCTTCCCTCAGAGAAGCAGAGGGGTCGCCGTTGCTGCGAGGCTGCAGGGTGTCTTCGCTGGGCCCTCCCCATTCCGCTTTGCTCTGGGGAGGCGGGAAGCTTTTTCCGTGCACTGCTGCTTAGTGGTGATTGCTTCACCGCTAAGCAATGTGCTGTTGGGGTGGGGGCTTCTCCCAGCAGCCCCAGGATGGGAAACGTGGAAGCCTGCCTCATCCAGAGGACTCCGGGGGTGACCATGCCTGGCTCTGGGCCTCCTGGGTGCGGCTGGGAGGGGCCAGGTAGCACCCGAGGGGAGAGGGGAGGAGGGAGAGCTCAGGTCAGCTTTTTCTCTAGTGCAGATGGGGACAATGAAGAAAATGAAACCTCTGATCTGTGGAAGGGAGCAAAAAAGGCACTCTGTCCATGTCCAGAGGTGGGTGGGAGTCCTGGGCGAAAGAGGACGTGTCTTCCTTTCCTTAGGCCAGCCTGGTCCTTGCAAAAGGTTTTCTTGCAGCCACACACACCCCCGTCTCTCTGGAAAGCTTTCTAAATGGGGGGGGGGAGGCCTTAGGGTGCCCCACCCCCAGTGGGAATCCCTGTTTCTCAGGTGTTCTCTCAGAAGCTGCCCGGGTGGTGGTTGTACGGCCAATCTTCCCCTTGGCATCCTTTTGATGCTTTGGGATGCCATTTTGTGCTGGGGATGATGGGAGCTGTCATCCCAGGGAGCAGGAAGGCGGGAGTAACCTTGTGGGCTTGCCAGAGGATGGGATGAAGCACCAAGAGGTGCCAAGCTTGATCTGGTTCCAAAGTGGAGGAATGTTAAGTTCCTTCTCCTTCAAAGGTGGAGGGGTGAGGGGCCGCAGTTCTCCCCCCCCACCTCCAGAGGGGAGGGTCACATTCCTGGAGGTGACGCTGCTGCCTTCGCCTGCTTCCTCTCCCTGGGTGACGGGCGGTGGGCTTCTTTTGTGGGGAGGTCAGCTGAGCCGGCACCTCCTGACTGACACACACCCCTTCCAGGGGAGCGTGGATGTCCTGCCAGCTCTCGTCCGGCCTCGGAGGGCTTCCCTGGACGAGCGAGGAGCACGGCCTGCAGCCGCCCAGAGCATCCAGATCCCTTGGACCGCAGCTGCAGAGGCCGGGCCAGGCTGAGAATGTGGGGCTGGGGCTCTTTTTCTGGCTGCCTTGACCCTCCCCCACTTCCCACTGAGAGGTTGCAAACAGCCGGGAAACCTCCAAAAAATCTAGTTCCTTTAAAAATGAGCCCAAAATTTTGGAGTGGGGGAGATTTTTAAGGCCCAACGCACAGGAGGTCCTTACATATAGCCTGCACGCCCCCCCCCCGCCCCCCCCCCCCCCGCTTAGCTACAGACAAGGCTTTCTTGTCACGTCTTCCAAAGCTTCAGGGTTTGGCTGAAATCTGTGTGTGTGTTTGTGTGTGTGTGTGTCTGTGTGTCTTTCTCTTCCTTGTGCAAAGAAGCTGTAAAAGAGTGGAGGAGTGCAGTTTTAAAGGGGAGGGGGTGGGTGGGAGTGCAGAGCAGAGTGCGGGGTGGGTGGGGTCCCTGCTGTAATGCAGCCCCCAAATCTGCAAATTGTCTGTTTTCTGTTGCAATGTCAGCCTCTCTCCCCCCCCCCCTCCAAGCTAAATAGGGGAGGGGCTGTAGAGGGGGAGGAGGAGGAGGAGGAGGAGGAGGAGGAAGGCTCCTCCACTCCTGGTGATCCTGAACCCACGACTGGACCCTGTTTTGAGGTTTTTTTTTTCTGGGGAACCTTGTTGGGGTTCCGTGTGATCCTTGGCCTTGGGGAAGGTCCCTCCCCAAATCCTGGAAAGCCACAGCTGGCCAGGATGGAGAATCCAGTTCTGGATCCAGCAACCGCTGACCTTGGCAAAGGCTCACAAATGGACTTCCAGAAACTTTCCAGGATGCCGGAGTTGGCCGACTGGCCAGCAAAAGCCCTGCAGGTCTCCCCATCTTTCTCCGGAGCTGCTCTGTCCTTCCATCCCCACCGGTGGCCGGAGTACAATCGGGGCTGCATTTGCACGGATTATCCAGGCCAGCACATTCCAGTGGCCAAAGCCGGATTCCTCAGGGGATCCTTTCCAACTTCTGCCCCCCCGCCCCCCATGTGGACTAGAAGTTTGTTTTTCCTTCTACAAAGTGTGCTAAAACTGTGTTTTTCTTTCTTTCTTTCTTTCTTCTCCACTTGCAAGGCGAGGAGGATTGCTCTTCAGCCTGTGTCATCCCCTCCACCCGTCCTCTCCCCTTCCCAAGGCAAATCCAGCCAGCAACCCATCCTCTGAAAAACCAACTTTGTTGTAACTTGATTTCAGGCAGCCACATTCTTCTCCCATCTTGTTAGGCAGCTTAGTTTGATGAGTTTCTAAAAAAAGGCTTTTGCCATAAATCAGCCTTCCGAGCTTAGATCTGTCTCCTTTCAACCCTAACCCCTTCCTCCATTAATTATTTCGGTTTATTTTAGTTGTTCTCTCCAATGTTCTGGTGGAGTATTTACAGACTTAAACGAGGGTCTTTGCAGATGGATTGGTTGTTATTTTTATTTAGTTAGTTTATGGCATAAAGAGGTCATCCAATCACTGATGTACAAATATTAATTTAAATGAAACTTATTAGGCAGTTGCATTAACCTCTTAGCCACAAGTTCTCCTCCCTTTGTTTGTTTATCAGAAAATATAAATGTGGTATAAAATGGTTTGTCATGAATGCGACTGCTTGAGGGCTCCTGGACTGGAGCTGAAAGGCGAAAGGGATGCAGTAGGCTCCCTCCCACATGTTGGGGTAGACCAGGTGCTTTGACAGAAAAACACTTTGTGTGTGTGTGTGTGTGTGTGTGTGTGTGTGTGTATGTAGGTCTTTGGTTATTTGGGTTTTCTCCCCCGTAACATTGGAAGTGTCTTGGCAACGTTTCGACGAAGTCTCATTCGTCATCTTCAGGCTGGTGTCTTCGGCTTCGTGCATGAAGCCGAAGTTTGCTCAAGTAAAAGGCGGAGTCGCAGCAGGCTAGAGGTTGGGTTGTTCATCAGGGGCTCTTGGGGAGTGGACTGAAGTTTTAAACCATTGTTTCTCAATCTTGGCAGCACCAAAATGGGTGGACTTCAACTCCCAGAATTCCCCAGCCAGCAACGCCTCCTCTTACTTCATTGCCTCTCTTACTTCATTGCGTTACTTTCAAGCCATTAATGCTGGCTAGGGAATTCTGGGAGTTGAAGTCCACCCATCTTAATACAGCCAGGGTTGAGAAACTAATCAAAGAGAGAAGCGACCAGGAATTAAGGAGAAACTTCCTAGCAGTGAGGACAATTAACCCCTGGAACAGCTTGCCACCAGAATTTGTGAGTGCTCCATCACTGGGCAGTCCTTTGTCTTAATTATAGGATCTCCTGCTGAGCAGGGGGTTGGACTACAAGACCTCCAAGGTCCCTTCCAGCTCTGTTCGGATTCCGATTGAGAAACACTGGTTAGGAGGCAGATTCGAATCCTGCCAGGCTTCCCTGCGGAGCTTTGAGGGCTGCCGCAGTGTCCGGGCGACTTTCTCCAGGACGTGCTTAGCTTGCCCTCCTCCTCCTTCCCCAAGTCCCCGGCAGGCGCGGCCCTGCTCTGCTCCTCCAGGCTCCAGCGGGTGGGAAGGCAGGCTATGCAGGTCAGGCGTCCTCCTGGGCCGGCCGGTGCGTGCGAGGAAGAGCGCTGGCACCTCGGCCTGCAGACTCGCCTTGGCCGCCTCGCCAGCCCCCGCCACTCCCATCGCCCAGGAGCGGAGGGTGGCGCTGGTTCAGGCGAGGTAGCTTGGCTCGCTGGCCCGGCCGGAGAGGGAATTGCGGCGGCCGAGAGCGCAACCTTGGCGGTGGCCGCTTCCTTTGGTCTCCGCTCGCTTTCCGAGCCGAGCGCGGCCTTTCCAAACGGCCAGCCAAGCAGAGGGAGGCGACATCATTTTTATCAGCATCCTCCCCCCCCCCCGCCTCCCCCTCTGGCGAAGGATGAAGTAAGAGGAGGGGAATGTTACTGTAATTAGCGGAGCCAGGGAGGGAGGAGGGAGGGAGCCTCCTGGCCAGGAGTTGTCTTTGCAACCCGCTGCTTGTTTGTTTTGACTTTTAGCAGCAAGCGAAGCCCCCACCCCCCACCCCCTTCCCGGCGTCTCTCCCCTGGAGCGGCGCCCAGGCGCTCTGCGCGTTCTCAGAAGCTGCCCTCCCATTTTGCGGTTGCTACCGGTTCGCCAGCGATTCCAACCGCTGCGGACGGAATCCGAGTTGCATTGTGTTGTGTTGTGTTGGCGGCTTGTAAGAGGAAACATGTGGATGGAAGCAAAAAGAGGGGCCCAAGCCTTGGCGCGTGTGGGTCGCCAGGTTGGAGAGGCGGAGACTGAGCCTTCGCTTGCGACTTTGGTCCAGGGCTCGGCTGGTCACTCCCTGCCCGGAATGGTGGGCTTCCCCTGCCTGGACTCCCTGCCCAGCTGTTCCCAGATGCTCAGGAGCATCCCTGACTTGTGGGGTCCCCAGCCTGGCCGGCCCATCAGCTGCCTTGCAAGAGCCAAGCCTGATGACAGAAACCAAGGAAAAGAATGAGCGGGCATTTCTTTTACTTGAGCAAACCAAGGCAAATGCAGGCTGTCTGTCTCTTGAAGATGGGCCAAGATGGGCCTGCATCCATCCTCCATCCTCTTGGTTTGGATCCTTCAGCCAGGAGTGGCCCTCGCTTCCTTTTGGAAAAGCCCTAGGGGGAAAAAAGAGAGAGAGAGAGAGCAAGAGATGCTTTCATCCCTTCATTTTTACCTTTTTTACACAATCACTTTGCAATGATTTCCTCTCCAGTCAAAACTTTTTCTTCATTTTTTCCCCCCTTCCTTAATTGCTTTTCCGGGGTCAGCCACCTCGGTTGCTTCAAGTCCTGTCATTTCTCCAGATCCAATCCGTTCTGCAACGCGTTTCTGGATCGGTGTGTGTGTGTGTGTGTCAAAATGTTGGCCTTGTTGCGCTGCGTTCCCTGGAAGTGGCTACAGAGGCCAATCCTTTGGGGGTTTCCCTCTACCTGCACCCCTAATTCTCTTGCAAATTCTGGGAGAAGAAAACCTCCCCACTGACGGCACCTGTCAGTCAGGATCCGGGCGGTGGACTGTGAGGGGTTCCTGCGTGGGGTGAGCAGTGGGCACCAGGGAGGTGGCAGAAAAGGGTCTGGGCCTGAGGGTCATCTCAGGACCCCCTCACAGCCCCCTTTCCCACCCACCTCCAAGCAAGGGCGCCCTTTGGAAGGCAGCCTCCCGCTCTGGTCTGGGCCGTTGCTGGAAAGATAAACAAGGAATGTGGCTGGTATATTTGGCCTGGACATCCGATCCTGGGCAACGTAAGAAAACTCTGCATGGTTCCCAGCGGGATAAAAATACCGCCGGACAGATTAGAAAGCGGGCTGGACAAACAAAGGCCTGGGAGACCAAGCTTCGCAGCCAGGCGGCCATGGCAACGCTGGCGAGGTCTCCGGACTGCTCCCGTCGGCTTCGGCCACCGCAGACCCTCCAAACTGCTGAATTGTGGTCTTATATTTTATGACTCTGGTGGGGAAGAAAAGGAAGAGAGTGGAGAATTGAAAGAAAAACTAGGAACTGGTTGCTCTGTGTGCGTGTGGCATTGACTTTTTTCTTTTAAAGGGTGGAAGGAAAGTTCACTATCCTGCATTTGAAGGGTCGCTCGGTGCCCGTTTATACAAGGCCATTTATGAATCTGGCTTGTACAAACAAATTATGGCAGGTTTAATTCCCCAGCCTGAGGGGTGGGCAGACTCAAAGTTAGCACAAAGGGCAGCCGGGTGGGAACTGGGCAAAAGCTGCCAGCCATGAGCCAGGGGATTATGGGCCGATTTCAAGGGAAGGAGAGTGAGAATTGACCAACTTTCTGCAGGAGGACATTCAATGTGGGG
Source organism: Masticophis lateralis (assembly GCA_030761175.1). Classification (NCBI taxonomy): domain Eukaryota; kingdom Metazoa; phylum Chordata; class Lepidosauria; order Squamata; family Colubridae; genus Masticophis; species Masticophis lateralis. Next base: position 12,993,177 of record JAUDYJ010000017.1, on the reverse strand, counting down.
GGGAGTGTCACGTGAAGGAGGGGCCCAGATTGGGGTCTGGGGTTTTTCTTGCAGAGTGGAGCCCCCCAGGCAGTTCTGGGTTCTTTGAGAAATTTCTTAATTTCCTCTTCGCTTCCTCCTATCTCCGGGTGAGTCACGATTCTTTCCTTTCGGAAGGTCAGCGCAAGGTTGAAAGTTGAAGAAAAGTTCAAAAGCTTTAAGAGAAAGACCCCCCCCCACACACTCCCAATCCATTGGCCAAATTTCCCCCACCCCTCCTTCCCTTTTTGCAGAATCTGTAAGTCAATATTTAAAGCATTTTACAGGTTCCGTATATTGACATTGAGCTCTGCTCTCTCTTTTTATTCCTTCAACTTTATTGCTCTTTTAGGGGATTGAAAGGTGGTTCCTGAAAGGGGGGTTCCCCTCCCCACTCCTAGAAGAGATGGGCGGGCTGGGCAAACCTTAACGCAAGGAGGCAGCCTCTCCCTTTCCACGCCAAGGCACAGCCAGAGAGGCGATGGGAGCAGCGGGCCAAAGCCGAATTGGGAGGTAAGGCTGGGGAGAATATTCGGGGTGCTGAAGGTGGGTTTGGGGGGCGTCTGGGTGGCTCTCAAAACTGTTGAACCTCTTATTCTTCACATGCAAACTTATTGCCCTCACGAGGACTAGAAGCTTGCTTTGTAGCCCTTCACTTTCCCTGGTTGAGAGATTTCGCATCATTAGGAGAAATTAAGAGGGATGAAAAAATAAATTGGCTTTGATAGGTGCATTATAAAACATGGTCAGTTCATCTCAAAACTTTTCCATCGCTAAAAACAGAAAAATGGATTTTCTGTACTTCCTCTGTCTGGAAAGTTCAGGTAACCACCTTCCCGTCTCTGGCACGACAGATAGAGATCCCAATTGATCCCAAACCAATTTTGCTGTATAGGTGATGTACAATGACAATAAAGGCCACAGCTTGGAGGTACGTTTGGGGGGGGGGGCTTATTTAACCTGGCCAGTGGCCGAAGTCCCAGAATCGCTCCCATCCCATCCCATCCCATCCCATCCCCCCCTTGGAAAGAAAGGTGAAGAAAAAAAGGGAGAGGTCTATGTTTCATTCCAAGGTGGGTGGTCTTGGGATGACAAGTACCTGCCATATTTGGTGGCAATTTTGACACCTCGGTGTCACAGACTCTGCTGGTGTTGCTATCCACCCCCCAGGTTGATGCTGTGTCTTTGTGTGCATATGTACACATGTGTGTGTGTGTGTGCTTCCTGGGCTCTGAACAGACGCCTGCTTGTCACCCTCAAAATGAAGGGTCTCCACACTTGGCAACTTTAAGACGGGTGGACTTCAGCTCCCAGAATTCCCCAGCCAGCCATGCTGGGAGTTGAAGTCCACCGGTCTTAAAGGGGCCACATTTGGAGACCCCTCCTCAAGATGGACTGAAACCCAGCGGGAAGCCCGAGAGAATCTGTTTCAGCAAAGCAGTTGCTGGGGAAAAGCTGCCTCGGCAGAGATATTCCCATCATGCTTTGCTCCTGGAGCATCCTGCAGGCCTAGGGATCCGGCTGTGTTGCGTACAGTTTGGCTACCAAGTTCTCCTCACAGCTGCCTTTTCCCCAAAATGTGACGGCTTCCAGCAGCAGCAGCAGCAGCCTTGAAGCATCCAATCCGGCCCTTCTTTTCTTTCTAGGTTTTCCTTGGCTGGCTTCTTGATGACGTTCTCCCTGGTGGCGCTAAGCCTGGCCTCCAAGAAGGTGAGTCATGGTTGGCCAAGAGGCTTACTCATCCGCTGGCGGAGAAGCCCGGAGGGACCTTGGGAGGTGCGTTTTCCCAGGGAGGAAGCACCGCCTGCTCCGTGTTGTCCATACTGGGGGGCCTCTGCTCGTTTGGGCTCCATCAACAGGGGGTTCCCTGTGGCCTCTCTTGATTTCATACACCAGCCCTGAAACTCCTTTGCAAAGGAATGAAATCTTTTTTTCTCGCCTGAAAGTGCTGGTAGAAGCCTCTGGTGGTCACTTATGTCTAATATCTGTGCTTGAGGACTAGAAATTTGAAGAAATCAATTCGCTCCAAAGTTCCCCCTCCGCAATCAAATTCTCGCAAGCAAGAACTGCTCAGGGTCATGACGCAAAACATGGGACAGGCCATCCTCGTTTAGCGACAACAATGGAGGGACGAGCAACTCCATCGTTAAGCAGAATGGTCGCTAAGTGAAGGCACATCTTTGACCTTACGCCTGTCAGCGTTCTATAAAAAAACCAACTCCAGCTTTACTTTGCAGACCTGGGAAAGTTTAAAAGTGAGGATGCAAAGTTGTTTTTTCAGCGCCGTCCTAACTGCGAGCGGTCGCAAAATGAAGCAGTGTCTAAACAGGGACTGTTTGCATTAGCTTCGTAACGTATTTGGTGAAAATAAATAGGGGAGTTTTGATTAGTGATAGTTTAGGGAATAAAAAGGAGGGGTTAGAGTACGGAAAAGGTCTTGAGGTTTATTTAAAAGTTTTCCCCTTCCGTTTTACTTCTCTGCATTTTTCCGTTTTACTTCTCTGCATTTTTCCGTTTTACTTCTCTGCATTTTTCCGTTTTACTTCTCTGCGTACCTTTTTATGCCTCAGAGTGTATTGGGCTGAGAAGATGACAAATTTTGGCAGCCACCAAGGAGTTTGCAATTCGGGCTTTATCTTATGGATTAACTGTATCTTTTAAAAGGCCAAGAAATATCCCCCCCCCCCCTCCCGTGCAGAGGATATTCTAACTATCCACTGATTCTGACTTTCACCCTTCCTCTTTTAAAGAGGCTTTTCTTTTTAAAACACATAACTCATATCATGCAGCTAAATGGTACAAGCAAGCCTGACCTTATGCAGTTGAAATCCAAAAACAGTGCATAAGGGGAAGGTGGAACTTCCTGCGTTAAAGGCCAGCGGAATAAAGAGATTCACTTGTTTTTTTTATAGGTAGCAGCACCCTTAAAATCCTCACTGGGAAGAAAATCTCTATATAGGCCCTGCCTGGCTCTGCATTCCTCCTGCTGGGGGAAGAAATCTGATTTTTGGTCAGGGGTGGCAAATTGAAGAACTGTGGATTTCAACTCCTAGAATTCCCCAGCCAGCATGAAAAGAAAGCCAAGGAAGGAAGGAAGGAAAAGAAAAATAGAAAGAGAGAAAGAAAGAGAGAGAGAGAGAGAGAAGGAGGGAGGAAGGAAAGGAAGGAAATAATAAGAAGAAATAAAAAGAATTGTCTGGCGCCCCATTGAAGCAATGGCATCTTTTGTATTTACTGCCCATCAACCCAAAACTTTCCCTGGCTGGACTGCTTAGCAAAATCACCTTCGTTTTATTAATTGTTTCCTTTTATGGCTGAAAAATGTTCCCTCTTTGTCCCTCTCCTCTTCTTGGTGAGCCTCTGACATCACCGGCCCTCCAGGAACCGGCTGCTGACCCAAAGGCCACCAGCTGGGAAGCTTCCTGGACACCTCGGAGGGGAGGAGCAGGAGGAGGAGGGGAAGGAGAACGGAGGAGGGGAAAGGGGTACCCAGGCCCCCTTGTTTGGACTCTTGCTTGGAAGGGAGAGAGGGAAAACTGCTGGAAAGGCAGAGAGAACGAATGCAAGCTTTCAACGATCCGATTAAGCCCCTGGGTTTAAAAAGTTCTAAGTTTCTAGCCCTCAAGGCTCAGTAAAGTGGGGAGGGGTGCTGCACTTTGCAAAAGGTGGCTGAGCAGAAATGGTATTCTTTTGCAAAAACTCGCCATGCAAAATCCCATGCGTGGAATTCCTCCACTGCGGCGTTTTTGTGTATATGATGAAGAGGAAAATACTCATGCTGCAAAGTGGAAGGGTAGACTGCCTCTGAACCTGGAAGTTTCATTCTTAACTTCCATGTTTCTGGATAAGAGTTATTTTATGCGTAGGCTGCAGCTCTGTGAAATTCATATTCTATCAACGGATAAAAAGTGGCTGAAGGAGTAAAGCAGGGAAGTTGCTGAGTTTTGCGGTATTTTTCGCCCGGAGGGGCGAGGCTGAGCAGGGGTTGCCAAATTCCTGCGGATCTTTGTCTTTCCCGCAGGTTGCCCCAAGGACACCTCGGCAGACTTCTGGGGAGGAGATGGCCGGAAGCAGGACCCCTGGCATTTGGGGCAGCTGGGGATCGTGGTCCTCTTGCTCACAGCCCTGCGGCCTGGGGGTCTTGGAACGGACCCGGAGCTGCCAGTCCCCTTATCAGCGGGACCCCTGGGCTGGGAGGACGGATGGGGCCCCACGACCAGCAGTCCCTCAGCAGCAGCAGCAGCAGCAACAGAGGCCCCGCTTTGGGGAACGGCCGCCTCGCCCGTCTGGACGCTGGCCAACTTTCCCTCTGCGCTCGGACAGGAACTCTTGGTCAGCCTCGTCCGTCTACGGGGGAAACCCTCACAGCTCCACCAACCGCCATGTCCGTCAGGAGGCCGGGGCAGCTGTGGACGGAGCCCTGAGTGCCTCCCACTCCGAACCTCCGAGGGACTCCAACCCCTTCTTCGAGGCCACGCAATCTTGGGGAACCCCCCTTGGCCGTGAAAACTTCCCCAGCCAGCCCAGGCCTCAAAGGCCGTCTACAGCTGGGGGCTCCAGGACCCCTGCCCAGAAAGTAATCCCATTGTATAAACCAGTGAGACAGGGGGGCCGTGAGGGGGGCTCCAACCAGGAAGAGGAGCCTCCAAGAAGCTGGCCTGACGGCAGTCCACTCACCTGGGCAGCGTCTCCGATACCGGACTCCCAGGCAGCCTGGAGGTGAGTGTCAGGACCCATTTTGGGAGTGTGTGTATGTGTGTGTGTGTGTGTGTGTGTGTCAACAATCAGGAAGGGGCCCACTAAAGTTTCCCTCACCTCTGGTCACTTGAGAAAGGGGTGCCACTCCCTACACCCCCCAAATCATCTCCCACCCACGTCTGACTTAGCTTTTTGGAGGAACCTCCAGGGGAAATGCGGTGTCGTCCCCCCACCCCGGCCTTCTGCTCCAACATTGTCATCTTGCCCAACGTTGTGCCTTCCAGGTCCCGAGTTCGAGAGACCATCAAGCCTGGCAAATATGGTTACGGCAGGGTGCCCTTCGCCCTGCCTCTCCACAAAGAGCCGGCCGAAGAGGGCACCCCCCGTTTTAAGCGGCACCACGGAGAGAAGACTGGGGAGATCCCCCCCTCCCCCGCACCCTCGTCTCTCTTTCCTGCAGCTGAAAAGGAGCAGCCCAAATCAGCCCCCACCTCAGGCGAAAAGCCTTGGACCCCGGGCAGGATTCAGCCTGGAGCAGAACGCCTGGAGGGCCTGGCAGGAGCCGTCTTCCCCGAGGACCCCAGGACAGCCGTGAACAGCAGACTTTCTGGGGAAGGGGACTCAGCAGCACCCAGCAGCCCTCCCCAGCAGGGCCCCCCTTCCTTCCCTGCAGAGGAAGAGCCCCTAGGCAACATCCCCGGGGCGCCCCAAGAAGACTCTGCCTCCGCGTCTCCTGCCGGTGGGAGCAGCATGGCAGAGGAGGGGGCTTCGGCTCCTGCCGGGGGCTCCTCTTCTCAAAGACCCTCTCCCCCTGGCAACCCCCCACCACACCCTCAGAAAGATCTGCGCCAGGCCCCCCAAGTCCCCAAGAGCCAAGACAAAGGACCCGGAAGGGGGCCCAACCAACGGGCCATACCGGGGCGTCCCCCCCGACTCAGCCTGGACCCCCACCTTCCCCCTAGCCGGGCCCGTTCTCGGAACCAGAGGCAGCACCAACCTCGGAGGGGTGGCCGTGGCCCGCAACCCTCACACCACCTCTTTGTGGACCAGCCTGGGCTTCGTGGCCCCACCGAGCCCGACATCTGGCTGCTCCATCGAGGCAGCCCCCTCCCCTTGCACGCCGGGGGGCAGAGACCCCAGGCGGAGCCCCCCCAGTGGAACCTCTACGCTCCCGGCACCGAGACCTTCCACTGCGAGGGGGAGAGCAGGCAGTTCAGAGCCTGTAGGCAACAGGTGAGCCCCAGGTGCCCATGGTGCACAGCCTCTGTGTCTCTAGCAAAGCTTCATGGGAACGGAGCTGCGTGATCGTTTTTCAGGAACAGGGTGCAGGCAGACCTCAATTTACAGCCATCCACTCATTTAGTGACCATTTGAGATTACAACGGCACTTGTAAGATTTACGTCGGACTCTCATGCTTCCCCATTGGGGTTCTTGCCACTGGAATGCATTTATGACCGGGGAGGGGCCTCATAAGTGCCATTTACAACCTTTCCAGGCATGTCCAACAAGCAAAGATAATAATAAAAAGAGAAATAATGTTGAGATCTCGCCACTGAAAGGGTGGCCCTGAGGACTAGTGGCATGAGGGGGGGGGGTTTCTTTCCAAATTCTCCAGGGCTGCACCCTGGGGGTAGATGCAGCCAGCTGGAGAACAGGGAGGTTTCTTTGCTTGGTGAACCGTAAATAAATTGAAACGGAAGCAGAAAAATGAACATTCTTTCGTTGCCCACTTCTGTGCACCTCGTGGGAAGCAGCTGCTCTTCCAGGATTCTCTTGGCCAGCTTTTGGTGTTGCAGGAGAGGTGAAAGGTCGCTGGGCCTTTGGAGTGGACAGCTGACCTGTCCTTGACCACACTTCCCTGCTGAGTGTCCGGTGTTCTGAACAACAACAGACCCACAATGCCAAATTCCGAAGGCTGCGTATCAATAGCTTGGAAAAATATTTTGTTCCAGTTCCTGGCAATACATCAAAGCCAAACGCACAAAAGTCCTTTTTAAATGGGCATCGGCCACTCTCCCTTCCCAGCCGGGACCTCTACACCTGACGGGACTGTTGGGGTGACCGGGGGGGGGCGGGTTTCCCCACTTCAGGGGTGGGTGGGACACTTGCAACCATGCCTGGGGGGGGGGAATTTGCCGGCTAAGCGTGGCAGAAGAAGCCGTGTGTGGAAACTTCAACTGCTCTTGGCTTCCTTCCTCTTCCGCAGCCGTGTCCTCTGGACCGTCCGGATCCTCGAGCTGTCCAGTGCGCTGCCTACAACGACCAGGAGTTCATGGGCCGCTTTTACAAGTGGGAGCCCTTCACGGATGGTGAGTACTTATCCAGATACCTTCTCCATGCGGTCTCTGACCACTGGGCTGGGGAATGGAGGCTCCTCTTCTCTCCATTGCTTATTCTGGCTTCTGGTGGCAGTGAGTTCCACAAGACGTCTCTCTCTGTACTGTTTTGGAGCTCTAGTTTAGGTGCTGCATCCCAGAAGGGGACAGGTATGGCCCAAGATGGGTTTTCTCTCTCCCCCCCTGGGAGGGGAGGGGGGTTGGAGACGAAATCTTACATAGGACCTTAAGCTTATGCAGGAACACATTCCCCACCCCCACCCTTTATAGCAGGGGTGGGGAACCAGAATTTCTGAGCCTGGCTGTCTCGGGAATTCTGAGAGTTGTAGTCCCCCTCCCCTTGTAGGGCCCCCCTCCTTGTCCACATCTCAGGGCTGATAATGTAGCTGTGGTGCTGGCGCCCTCTGCTGGCGAGTGCTGGGAATGGCCTTGATTGCTATTGAATATTTCCCAACCAAGGGATTGAGTGTGTGTGTGTGTGTGGGAAAGATCCTGATTCCCATCTTCCTGGGCATTTCCTAGTGTGGGGCTCCCAGCGCTGTGAGCTGAACTGCCGCCCCCTCGGCTACCGTTTTTACGTCCGCCATACGGAGAAAGTGCAGGACGGCACTCCCTGCGAGGCCTCGTCCCAGGACATCTGCGTGGCCGGGCAGTGCCTCGTGAGTCGCTCGGCTTCCAGGGAACAAAGACGGGGGTCCCGCTTGCAAAACAATGCCAGCCGGGCACGGGGTTGGACTAGATGACCTGTGGGGTCCCATTCCGGCTCTGTTAATCTGTCTCTCCAGAGGACACTGCTCAGAAGGGCATTTTGGGGGAGGGAGGCGAGGGATCCCCTGAACCAGAGATCCTCAGAGGGATCCATTTCTGGCCCCCACCCCATTCCTCCCTCCCTGTTCATTTGCAGACCCCTGGCTGTGACGGGATCCTGGGATCGAATCGCACCCTGGACAAGTGTGGGGTGTGTGGAGGAGACCAGACCGCCTGCAAACTGGTGTCGGGAAACTACAGCGAGACCAACGTGCCCATCGGCTACCACCGCATCCTGCAGATCCCGGCGGGGGCCACCCAGATCCAAGTCCGGGAAATGTCCCGTAGCCCCAACTATCTGGGTAGGTCCAAGATGGAGGATACTGTCCGTTTACCCTGAATTATTCCCAGATTTTTGCTCCCGCTGTCTTGAGGCCACGCATGGCGCAATATCTGCCCGGTCCCTGGGATGGGGGCTCCTGGCATTGCCCGGCTGGCTTGGCCGGAAGGAGGGTCTGGGGTCAGCGGGTCTGGGCATGGACTGACACGAGCTGCCTCCTTCCCTCTCCCAGCCCTCCGTACCCAGAACGGCAAATCAATCATCAACGGAAACTGGGCAGTGAACCCCCCCGGGCGCTACGAGGCAGCCGGCACCGTCTTCCTCTACAGTGACCAGGAGGACGGGGAGCTCCTGACGGCTGACGGACCCACCACCAAGCCCGTAGAATTGTATGTGAGTAGGGTGGGCGCTCCGGATGGCCTGGTTGCTGGAGGCTCTGTGTGGCACAAGGACTTCCTGGGCGGAAAAGGGCCAGAGAGGAGAGGACGGGTGATCAGGTGCCATTTTCCTTGCCCCCCCCCCCCCACTCCTGCAGATGATCTTCCAGCAAGACAACCCCGGGGTGTCGTACCAGTTCTTGCTGGCTCAGCCGGAGGATTCCCACCGCAACACCCGGCGGCCTCAGGAGGGGTTTGGTGAGTAGCTTTTTTTTCGCTTTTCGGGTCCAAATTCAAGTTTGCCCACCCACGAGAGCTCCCTCCAGCTCTGCCATTCTTCAAGGGAGGGTTAGATGTTGGGACTTAACACAGATAGTCCCCAACTTACAACAGTTCGTTTAGTGACCACGGCACTGAAAAAGTGACTTTTCATACTTATGACCAGTGCAGCCACCCCATGGTCACGTGATCAAAATTCAGAGCCTTGGCAACTGACTCGTGTTTATGACGATTGCGGTGTTCCAGGGTTTTGCAACCTTCTGAGAAACAGGGAAAGTCAGATTCACTTAACAACCATGTTACTAACATGGTGATTCGCTTAACAACCGTTCGTAAGAAAGGTTCGTAAAGTGAGGCTCTCTTGCTTAGCAACAGAAATGTTGGGCTCCATTGTGGTCGGAAGTGAAGATCGCCTGTAAGCCACTCTAATGAAACCTCCTCTCTCTCTCCAGGTGCTTCGGCTGCGGTGGAGCCTCCAGCTGCCAGGCCACGCCAGCTGCCTTCGGCCCCCAGACGGAGCCCTGTTTCAGCCCAGCTGCCCCCTCCCTCTGGCTCGTGGGGCAGCCCGCGTGAGGCGCCTCCCCCTCCTGCCCCAGCCAGCCAGTCGCGGAGGAGCCTGGAGACTCTGCAGCGCAGCGCCCGGGTCCCACCCCTGCCGCCTCCCCCACCCCCCGTCCGGCACCCCTCTGAACCCGGCCAGGAGTTTGTCTGGAGGCGGTTCGGCAACACGGAGTGTTCTGCCTCCTGCGGGAAAGGTGAGTCAGGAAGGGCGAAGAAGCCACTGCCCGTTCTGCCAATTCCTAGGCAGGTAGACTGCTGCTGAGCAAGGAGCTTTTCCTTTTGCTCTGAACCGCTGGGGGTCTCTTTTGGAGAATAACCCGGTGATGAAGAGAGGAGGAGGATAACGCTATGGGGACAGTCTATGGCCTTGGCTGGATTTTCCATGGTGCATTTAATTTAAGATTAGCCTGTCCCAAACTCAGGGCAAAAATAGAACTTGCTGTATTTGTGTCAACTGTGTGGAGAGACCAGGAGCTGCAGAGACCCCCAAATTTTTGCTTTGAGTGTTTTTGAGATCCCTGACCATCCACCCCACTTCCCTCAGTGTGATGGTTTGCAGCCCTGGATGGTTTTCCTCTCCTTTCAGGTTTCTGGCAGTCCGTCTACCGCTGTGTCTCTCGCACTTCCCAGGAGGAAGTCGGGGAAGAAAAATGCTACCAGATCCCCAAACCGCTTGTGCAGGAAGAGATCTGCAATACGGAGCCCTGCCCGGCCTTGTAAGCCCCCACTCCTCCCCTCTGGACCTTTAAGGAGGACTCAGCCAAGGGGTGAAAAGCTCCCGGTTCGGTCCAGTTTGCCCGAACTGGTAGTAAAAAAGAGCTACGTCAAACAGGAGTAAAATATGTAAAAAAAAAATAAATTTGATGATCAGCTGAGCTCCGGAACCGGGAATAAAAATACTTTTAAAAAGTTTTTAAAAAGGCTCTGATGATCACAGCTGTGGCATGTCATCTTGGGAGCCTTTTTTTAACTTTTAAAAACATTTTTTTACAACCTATTCGCCCCGTGAAGGCTCCTGAGATTGCATGCCACAGCTGATCACATCCTCTCCCCGTGTTCTACTTACCCCATGCCTCCTTTTGGCAGGCACTGTGTGCGCCCCTTGCATTTGGTGCGTGCTGGGCACTGCATGGGTGCATGCAGCAGGAGAGAGTGGGGGTGCCGAGGGGGCGTCTTCCTCGCCCTCCAGTGGGCCCAGCGGCAGGGGGGTCTCGGCCAAGAGATCTGCCAAGTGTTTGGGATTGGTGACAATCTGAGTGAGGGTCTTTTGAGCACAATGGTGGGATCTAGCTTTGCAGCCACCCCGTCAACGGATCAGCCTCTGGGGATCTGGAAATGTTTTCACATCCCTGCGGAGATTTTATCCTTTAGCACAAAGCGGATTACAGCCTGGCTGGAATTTGTGAGCCAGGGAATCTGTCCCCAGGGGGGTGGAAAACATTTTGTCCTGAATCGTTTTCCCTGCTGCTTGACACGCTTGGGTGCCCAAGGGAATTAAATATTAAATATATAAATCGTTTTCGAAATGCGTGTGTGACACTGGCAATCGGGGTTGTGGTATTTTGCAAGCCCCCCGTTTGCTCCTCTCTCCTTGTCCGTTGCAGCTGGGATGCCGGTGAGTGGTCAGCCTGCAGCAGGTCTTGTGGGCCGGGAACCCAGCACCGCCAGGTCCTTTGCCGGCAGATCTACGCCAACCGCACCACCATGGTGCACCCTCAGCGCTGTGGCCACCTGGAGAAGCCGGACGCCACCCAGGATTGCCAAGTGCACTTCTGCAGCCACTGGCAGGTCCAGTCCAACTGGAGCTCGGTGAGGCAGCCGAGGGAGGGAGGGAGGAGGAGGGTGCCGTGGGGTTTGCTGTGCCCAGCCTCAGTCCTGGGCATTGGAGGGGGTGCCCCAGAGCAGGGCACACACGTTTCCCCAGGGAGAAACGTCTCCAGAGCAAAGAGAAAATCTCTACAGGTGGTCCTCGACTTACAACAGTTCGGTAGTGACCGTTTGAAGTTATAACAGCAATGAAAAAAGGAGTTATGACCATTTTTCACACTTACGACTGTTGTGACGGTCGCAGTGTCCAGTAACCTTCTGAGAAGCAAAGTCATTGGGGAAGCCAGGTTCACTCCACAACCGTGTGACTAATTGAACAGCTGCAGTGCTTCACTTAACAACCGTGGCAAGAAAGGTTGTGAAATGGGACAAAACTCACTTAAATGTTTCGCTTAGCGACCTACATTGTGGTTGCAAGTTGAGGGCCACCTGTGTTTATTGTTCAAGGGCAGGATTCCACTCCGGGGGGCAGCGTGGCCCTTCCTGCCACCCCAATTTCTAAATAAGTCTGCATCCCTGTTTCTCTCCCCGGCTCCGGTGCAAACTGGACATTAAATGGATGGCTGGGCTCTGCCTTTGGCTGCAAGAAATGCCGGAACGTTCAGAATTTGGGGGTTGCAGCCTTTTTCATGCCTGGCTTTTGGCCCTTCTGCTCCTTCCCCCTCCCCCCCACCCCCGTTCCAGTGCTCGGTCCTTTGTGGCCCAGGCCTCCGTACCCGCCACGTGCGTTGCGTCAGTAACCACGGAGAGCTCTTGAGGGAGACCGACTGTCCGGACAACCAGCGGCCCCAGAGCAGCGAGCCTTGCAACATGGGCCCTTGTGTGCGGAGCTGGTTTTACAGCGACTGGAGCAACACAGTAAGAAGGACTTGGGGGCGCCTCGATTCCTTTTTCTCCCCGATTTTCAGACCCTTCCGAAGCTGGTGAGGACATTTACGTCCTTTCGCCCCTTTTGATGCGGCTCTCTTCGCCTTTGCCTCTGCTTGATTCCTGCGGCTGCCGGAAAATTCAGGAAATAACCAACGGAAAGCGAGGCATGAAATTCTTACCTTTCTCTTTCAGTGCTCGGCTGACTGTGGCACCGGCATCCAGCGCCGTTCGGTTGTCTGTCTCTCCAGCAACGCTGACGGACAGGCGGACGAAGACTGCGCCACTCCCAAGCCGGCCGATATGAGGGCTTGTGACGGAGGGCCGTGCCAACGGGTGACTCGATGGTACAAGGGCCCGTGGAGCTCGGTAAGGGCGGGCCGAGTTTTCCTGGGGTTTTCCCAGCCCCTCTTGGTCCCCCAACAGCAGGAGCCCTGTTGCTGCGTGACAGGAAAGCCGCCTTCCAGCATTTGAGGGCTGCCCCCGAGAAGAGGGTGCAGGGGGGGGCGGTCAACTTATTCTCCAAAGCACCAGAAGGCAAGAGAAGAAGCGATGGATGGAAACTCATCAAGGAGAGAAGCAAGCTGGAATGAAGGAGACATTTCCTGACAGCGAGGACAACTAGCCAGTGGAACGGCTTGCCACCAGAAGCTGTGGGTGTTCCACCACTGGAAGTTTTTAAGAAGAGATTGGGCCCTTCCAGCTCTCTTGGGAACGACTGATTTTTTGCAGGCAGGGCTTTTCTCCGCTCTTTTCTCCCCCTTGGTGACCCCTGCACTCTTTCCCCAGTGCTCGGTGGAGTGTGGCTATGGGACCCAGAGGCGGGACATCATCTGTGTCAGCAAACAGGGGGTGCAGTTCAGTGTGACTGAGGCCGCAGAGTGCGCCCACTTGGAGAAGCCCCCTGTTCTCCAGCCCTGCGTCGGGGGACACTGCCAGGCCCGCTGGTTTTCCACTGCCTGGAGCACTGTGAGTCCGGGGCAGGCTTTTTTTTGGGGGGGGGGAACAAAACCTCTTCCATGCCAAGGTACATAAACCCCTCTCTACCCAGACAGCTTTCCCCAGCTCAGGAAAAGCCTCACGGAGCCCCAAGCAGGGCTGAAATGCTACCGGTTCCTGCCTACCGGTAGCAGTGGTGGCACATGATTTGGTTTGAACTGGTAGCGGCGGCAGTGCAAAGCTCCGCCCACCTGCCCAGACATAGTTACTTCCTGGTTTTAACTAGGAAGTAACCTGTTTTTCACCCTCTGCGCATGCGAGGGAGGCTGTGTGCATGCGCAGGGGGTTCAAAATCTTATGTGATGGATGTGCACGCACTTGTAGGGAAGGTAAGTAGATTTCAGCCCTGGCCCCGAGCTTTGATTTGTGTTAATATCACTCCAGTCCTCAAATAATCAACGAAGGATGCAGAATGGGGGGAGTGGGGCTTTGACCCCCTCCCTAATGTTTCCTTTTGCCCCCGCAGTGCTCCAGGTCCTGCATGGGGGGCGTCCAGGTGAGAGAAGTCCAGTGTCTGACGCAGAATAAGACCTTGAGCACTGGCTGCCCCCTCCACCTCAAACCGGCCCCCAAGCGCCCTTGCAACAGCCAGCCCTGTCTTCCCTCGCTTGGTAAGCCCCCCGCAACCCCCCCATCCCTCCCTCCCCCAAGGAAAGTGGGGTGAGAAAGAGGGCAGAGCAAACAGGCAGGGGAGGGGGCGTCTGTGCTCTTTATAGCCGGTTCAGTATTGAGGGAAAGGGAGAAAGAGACCCCGCCTCATTTATTTTCCTCCAACCAAAGGATCCGTGTTTGAATTCTTCTCCTGTCCACTGGGGGAGTGGGCGCCCTCAAGCCTCTCCCCCACCTCTTTTTCTGCCTTTTCCCTCTGGCAGATGTGACCTGCAGGGACAAATACCCCAACTGTGCGGTGATCGTGCAAGCTCGGCTGTGCGTGTATTCCTACTACAAAGCTGCCTGTTGCATTTCCTGTTCACACGCCTTGGAAAGGCGCCACGTGGGGAGCCCCAGCCGGTAGCATCGGTGGATTCAGGCCAAGGGGGTCTGCCTCCTGCCCCCTTGCTCGAACGGGGGACAGGACGGAGAAGGGAGAGGCTGGGAAGGGAGCCCCAAGCCTGAGAAAGTGTTGGTTCGCCCCAGGAGGAGGACTCGAACCCTGGACCATGGCTGACCCCCCAGCATGTCTCCCATAAGGAAGCCAGGCTTTGGGGGGGCATAGCTTCAGCCCCACAGCCGCAGCCAACCTTTCGCACTGGTTCCTCTCCAGCCGCAGGAAAGAGTGCAGAGCAATGGAGCACAGAGTGGCTCATGGACCTTGGAACTGCCTCCCGGCTGTGGCACTTGGAGCTTCGGAGGATTGGAGGCTTTGGGAACCCCTCTCCAACTCTTCCTTCTCCCTGGAAGGGAGTGCCCGCCCGTGGCATGAGCTCTCACCCACAGGGGCACCCCGTGAAGCCAATGCTGGAGGTCTGTTATGTTTTTCCTCCTGGAACACACCAAAGTTCTTTTAAACAAAGATTCAGGAAAAATAGAACAAGAAAACACACCGAGAATTCCATCCCAGGAACCGTTTCCTGAATTTGCAAAATTTAGTCTCCAGGAAGAAACATTTGCAGCTCCAGTTGCAGAAACTCTTGGCACGTTTCGCGACAGCCTCCCCTTCCCGCAACAGCATAAAAAGGCAGGTGGGGAGAAAGTGGGTGGGTGGGTTTTGAAATGATTCAGAGTGCCTTTTTCATGCTGCCTTGGAGGGGGGGAAAGTGTTTTTTGGCTTTCTAAACCAGGGGTTTCTTAACTTGGCCACTTTAAGGCTTGTGGACTTCAACTCCCAGAATTCAGCATGGCTGGCTGGGGAATTCTGGGAGTTGAAGTCCACAAGTCTTAAACTCGCTGAGATCGAGAAACACTGCCCTAGACCAATTGAGACAAATGGTTATCCAATCTCTTCTTAAAAACCTCCAATGTTGGAGCATTCACAACTTCTGGAGGCAAGCAGTTCCGCTGGTTAATTGTTCTAATTGTTAATAAATTGTTCTAAACCAGGCAGCCAAGCTGTCTCAGGAATTCTGGGAGTTGAAGTCCACAGGTTGTAAAAGGGCCACATTTGCCCACCCGTTCTAAAGTGAAGCCTAGCAGTTAAAACTCCCTTTTCAGTCTGATATGCTACAACATAAAAGATGCAGCAGCTGGACCGAAAATCTGGTTATCCCCACCCTGAAAAAGAAGGGCTAAAGAGGGGGGGTGGGATTTTTGTACCTTCTGGGACCTATAAAATGGTCCCCCCTCCCCTTTGTGGCTTTTAAAACCTAAGTAGTAAGATCATAGCAACGGTCCCTACAGAGTTCAGATTATATATATATAAATATATATAAATATATATATTTTATATAGAGAGAAATGTCTATGATGAAGCTGAATGTATGCCAATTAGTTTTGTCCACCTTCATTTTTTTCCCCTATCCAAATCTAATTTATTTTTTATTAAAGATTATTTGATTTTAATCGAAAGGTGGTTCTTGTCTTCACTTCGCCCGCTTTAAGGAGGAGTCTGCTGGGAGGAAAAGCGCCTGGTGTTTTTTGCTGGGTGCCTTTGACAAAACGGGGCATCTCGAACTGCTCCAGCCAGGCGCACTCTATCTCAGCCCTCTGGAGCAAGGAGCCGCCTCCTCACGGTGCCCCCCCCCCGGCCCAATTCGGAGGATGCTCCAGATGCATGGAAGCGAATGGGGGGGGGCTCTTCTTCCCAGCGCCCCCTTTCCAGCTGCGCCCCCCAACTATTTTTCTTTGGGGGGGGGAGAATTAGTTCTTGGGCTATTGCACTTTGAAGCGCATCTTGCATCCGGGCCCAGCGAGGCCCTCCCCGAGGGCTGCGTGGGCGCAGGGAGCAAAGGGCGCCTTTCCACGCGAGCTCAGGCAGACGCGCGCGGCTCCCCAGCCCGGAGGCGGAGAAGGCTGAGCCTCTTCGCGCCCGCGCTTGCGCACAAGCGCCGCTCCCTCTCTCCACTCCCGGGAGGGGGTGTGAGGCGCTTCCGCGCATGCGCTCTGCGTGGTGCTGCCGTTCAGGCACCGCCGCGGCCACCCCTCCGCCGCCTCTTCGCGCGGGGCCTCGCAGGACTCGGTGGGGGGGCGACGAGCGGGACCCCCGAAGGAAGCGGAGCCCCCCCTTCTCTCTCGGCCCCCACCGCCCCCTTGGCCCCGCCCCGCCCTTTCCCCGCGAAGGACCCTCAGGCGCCGCGCGGGCAGCCCCGGCTGGGCCCGGCAGAGGCGGCGGCGGCGGCGGCGGCGCGGTGAGTGCGGCGGGGGGCGATGGGCTTTGGAGTCCGCCCGCCGAGGCGCCTGGTTCCTCCGGGGCAGGGGGGAGGGGGCGTCGCCCTCCCTAAAACCTCGGGGGGGGGGGTCCGCAGGCGCGTTCCTGCAGGGCGGGGGGAGGGGTGGCGTTTGGTAGGGGATGATGGGGAGTGTAGTCCCTCCAGCTGGAGTCCTCCTGCTGGGGTCTTTGAGCCCCTCCTGCCCTTCTCTGCTCCCCCCCGGGACCCTGCAAAGAGGGTGGGGGGCACTTGGAGCGGATACGCCCCCCCACTTTCCCTCCCCCTGCAGACCCCCCGACGGCCTGGAAGCCTTTGCCCCTCCCCCAATCTCCCCCTCCCCTCCCCTCGGCCGCCTCTCCCCCCCCGGGACCCCAGGCGGTGGGGGGTGGGGGGGCGGTTGCAAAACGTCGCAGGGTCTGTTGCGAAAGCTCTGCGGGCGGAAGATGCGCCGCTTCCTCCCCGTGCAAGAGCTGCCCTGCTCGGCCACCCACAAGCCCATCAGCCGCTTCCTGGGTTCCCCGGGGCGCCCGGAGCGATGCGCAGGTGACCGGTTGGTGGAGCCGGACAGCAGGAGCCTTTAAGACGCCTGGACTTCGACTCCCAGAATGCCCCAGCCTGCCAGCCCATGGGCTCTGGAGTCCTCCCGCGGGGAAGCCTGGTCCTCTCGTTGTGGGGACGGGGTCTCGCAGGCAGAGGTCCGTCCCTGCAGGTGGGGGAGATGGGGGCAGGGCTGGGGAATCCTGGAATTGACTTCCGGGGGCCAAAGTTGAGCAACCTTGGGACTCTGGGGGTGTTTTAAGGCGAACCCCCTCTTTTGAGGGGCTGCTCTGGAGACCCCCGTGGTGGCGGCTGTCATTCCCATCGGCGTCCTCGTTTCTGCCAATATTTTGCATGAGTGCTGGGACACCCTGTGAGATTCGGCGTCTTGAGTTTTGCCGCAAAGCAAGTTTGGGGAGTGTGTTTAAAGCAGCCTTAATTATAATCCCGGCTTTTATAAAGGTGCAAATTGGCTTTGGGGGTGGTGACAGCCTCCCCGATGCTGCCCAGCCAGACAGGTGTGGGGAGCCAGTTGGCCAGGTGAGCAAGCGGCTGGATCCCAAAGGGATCCCCCACTCAAAAGAGAGATTGCGTCTCCTCAATTGTGTCTGCTGTGAACATCCTCCCAGATTTTTCATCTGGAAGCGTGGAATGGGGTTGGGCGAAGGGGCGCCGGCTTGGATTTGGCTCTGGAAGCCGGACCGGCTGCTTTGCCAAAGGGAAGCAGAAAGGAGGGTGGGGGTTTCTTTGCAAGTTGCGTGCGCCAAATGTCCTTCCAGGATTTTTGCTTTTCAAGAGGGATCTCCAGTTACAGGGCTCCTGCCAAAAGTCAGTGGGGGGAGCGGGGGCGGCTGGACTGAGGCTGAGTTCCAAGCAGCTGAGCGACCACCCGAGACCCCCATTTTTCTCCTGATGAGCCTCTCCTTTTCTCCTCTCCCGGACAGCTGGGAAGAGTCATCAGGCCGAATCCCTTGGCGAGTCCTCCTCTGAAGATGGCCGACTCAACCGGTGCTGTGGAGGCACATCTGAACCGGGCAGAAGGGCCAAGAAGATAGAAATGAAACAGGCAAGTGACGACTTTGAGGCATCCTTCTTAAAATAGTGAATTAAGTTTATAGTTGACAGCCGCCTCTTGTGCCTCCCCGAGTGGCAGCCAGCAGGAATTTCCACTTTGGCCTGGCTTGGGCATCACCCCTTCCACCGGGCTTTCCAGCAAGTCAGCTGAGTTTGTGGCCCTGAATTGTGGTTTGCGAGCCGGAGAGGCTGCGTTTGCACAACCAGCTCAGCTGAGAGCGAAGAGCAGGGCAGAGGGGCCTGGCGGTTGCTATTCACCTGTGAGTGGTGAGCCAGGGTCGCTATTTCAGACAGGTGGGGTGCAAAGGGAATGCCCCTCCCCCACAACCTGTGGCATGCTCAGCCAAGTGGTTTTCCCACACGCGTGTCTGGGGGTGATGCAGGGGCCCTGGGAGAATCTGGGCTGGTGTGACTCAGCAATGGCACAGCCCGTTTGGACTTGCCTTTTTCTGCCTGGTAAAGAGGAGGCTGCTTCCTCCTTCCTTCCGAGCGGCTGTGCACGGCTGAGGGTTCAATTGCCCCTCCCAAGGAGAGGGGTGAAGAGCCGCGGCTTGGATCCTTCCTTTCATGGGTGCCAGGATGTGATGCATCTCCTGTCATGTAAGACTCTGAGCAACCCTCTGATCTTGGCCACACCTGGGATCTGGTCCAGAATTAATTTAATTTAATTCATCAAATTTCTATGCCGCCCAACTCCCAAGGGACTCTGGGCAGCTTACAGCAAAAAATAATACAACATGAAGATCCCTGGGGAGGAATTGGATGGAGCAGAAGTTCAGCTGGGTACAAATCTAACCTTGGACCCATCAGTGAATCGGGGGCCCAGGCCAACTCAGGAAAACATTTTCAACCTAGGCTGTTCTCACGGAGGAGAGGACTGTCTTCTGCCCTACGTGAGCTGACTGGCAGCCGCTGGGCACGGGGCCTTCTTTGGAGTGGCACCTTCTCTTTGGAATTGCTAATTTGGGAGGAAGAGGCTGCAACCAAGAGGTGGAGTAGGGAACCAAAAGGAAGAAGAGAGAGGCAAACCATGAGGGCTACAAACCTGAGGTGGATGCACGGGGGAAGTAAGAGGGCAGAAGAAGGATGCAGCTTGAGGATGATGAGGAGGATGGTTGTAGGACTGAGCAAGTTTCTGGTCCCTCTTGAGCACTGCAGAGTGAATGGAAAGACGTTTGTTTTATGGAGCTGTTGGTGGTTCAAAAAAAAAGTGTGTTTCTTTTGTTGTGTTCCACCAACTGCATTGTTAATCTGAGCTACAGCCCTGATCCTCTTTTTACCCTCCCCCCCACCCCTCCCAAATCCCCAAACCAGCTCTTGAAATGAGGGTTTGACACGGAGCAAGGGACGCTTCACGCATGGTGGGCACAACCTGATGATGGCTGCACGTTTGGCCTTTTTTGGGGGGGGGGCAAGGGCGTACGTGAAATCCGCCAAGTGCTGAGCACGGGGAAAAGGCAGGCCCCGTAATGGGAACCAGATGTCTGCAGATGTCTGAGCGAGGGGGGGGGCCCTGCGTAGGCTGACAGCCTTCCCTGCAACGTGTGATGGACTTGGGAGAGGAGCTCGCGAGTTAAAAAGAAAAAAAGACTGGAGGTGCATGAAATTTTTATTTGGGGTGGAGTGGAACCTCTCTGTTTGGGGGCACTCTACCTGTAAGCAGGGTGCAGAGAGAGCATCGGATGGCCGTCTGTGCAGGACTTGACTTGGACACGGCCAATCGATCGTCGGCCAATTGAGCTCCGGTTTCTTTGGGCCGTCTGTTTATTACATTCCTTTGGGGGAGGAGGGCACCCTGGGTGTGGGGGGAGGACCCTGACTTGCATCTCAGCCCTAAGAGACCCACTTTGGAAAGGGGTGGGGGGGGGACCGGACAGCAGCTTTAGAAACTTGCAAAAAAAAAAAAATCCCGTTTGTTAAAACCCCCACGTCTTCCTCTTTCCTTCCCTCGGTGTGTGCGTGTGTGTCAGGAGGCAGAATCACTAGAGAGAAGCGCCGGCCGATAAGCCGGGAATTTGCTGCGGACTCAACTTTGCCCTCTGATTAGCGGGGAGGCCTGTAATTTCCGACCGACCTTGTGATTCGCCAGCCGGCCCTCTTGGCTTGGCAGGAGGGGCTCCTTTCAGCAACGAGCGGGATGAGAGGCGGCCTGTGGGGCTTAATCCCAGGACGGGAGCCGTGGCAGGCGAGGGTCTCGGAGGGACTAAGCCAGGTTGGGCCTGGTTGGATCCAAAGGCGGCTCCCTTGGCTTTCTCCTGTAGGGCTCCTGCACCTTGGCGGAGGGTGTGAGCCCGCCTCGGGGTTGGCCCAGTTTGGGGTCTTGGCAAAGGCTCAGAAGAGGCTCCTCGGATGCGCTTAAGAGGATGATGCTTTAATCACTTTAAATAGAGCATCTATTTTAACTGATGAGCTTTGCTCCGTTGCAGGGCAGCCCTGACCCGTCTTCCCAATGCAGAAGCCGCCTCCTCTTGGAGGGTCCCGGATTGGAGCCTGCTTGGGCGAAGGTCCCTGTTCTTGGCAGAATCCCCGGCAGGGAAGGCCTTCGCCCCTCCATCTCCCACCCTTTGTGGATCTTGGAGAATCCTTTCTCTGTTTGTAAAGTCCTGCCAAATTCCATCCTTTGTAATTGCCATTGTTTCTGAAATTGTCTGTCCTTCCTTCCTTCCTTCCTTCCTTCCTTCCTTCCTTCCTTCGTGCACCACTTCAAGAGTTTTCTGGCTTCCAATTGGGAGCCAGTTGCGGGGGGGGAAAGGAACCGGGGGTGAGGTTCCTGCCCTTGGGTCCCTTTCAGGATCCTCCGGAGGAGGGGATGTGTGCCCACAGCCATCAGTGGCATCTCCAGGATGCCAGGAGAGGAGGTTGCAAGTGGGATCAAACTTTTCCCTCTTTTTTTGGGCTGGGGGGGGGGCTAGAGGACACCCTTCAGCACCTGCCCTCTGGTGCTCTCAGGCCCCGTTAAGACCTGGCCTTAAGAGCTGAGTCTGTCCCAGGCCAGGATGGAGATTTTGGTTCATTTATATTTTCTGAGCGAATGTGAATTTGCTTTCTAGGAGGGCGTCTCCAACCGTGGCTACTTCAAGACTTGTGGACTTCAACTCCCAGAATTCCTCAGCCAGCAGGTCTTGAGTTGAAGTCCACAAGAGAGGCCAGCTTCAGAGCACTTTTGAGATACTCTGGTCATCAAGAGGGAGTTAAGATTTCTTCTAGATGGCCCAGCAGAAGCATTTGCCATTCTTTCTTCCCAGTTCTTTTTTTTTAATTGAAAAAAGATCAGCGTGAAGTTACAAAGTCAGCCGCTGCCCGGTTGTCCTGAGAAATCAGGAAATCCGGCGATTCCTCCTGACTCTGGGTGGCAAAAGTGGATTTTGGTCTTTGTTTGAAGCCCTTAAAAAAAGAGGAACCTTCTCCTGTTTTCCAGCTGTGAAAGAGGACAGGCCCACCGTGGACATGAGTCACTCTGCCGCAGACCCCCCTCCGGGAGAGGAGACGCCAACAGAGACCACGGCCACCGTGCCCCCCCAGGAAGAAGGTGGTGGGCCGGCCCTCGGGGTCATCACGGAAGGGCTGGGTGAGCTGGCCGTGATCGACCCCGAGGTGGCCAAGAAGGCCTGCGAGGAAGTTCTGGAGAAGGTCAAGTTGATGCACTGTGTCTCGCCGGACGGGTCCATCCAGGCCAAGGACAGGAAGGGAGGGAGCCGCTGGCCGGGGCTGAACGGCGAGTGCTGCGAGATCAAGTGTCTGGACGACCCCCCCGAGAAGATCTGGGAGGAGGACGAGCACCCCCCGAACTCCGTGAAGGGCGTCCGTCGGCGCCAGAAGAACAACTCGGCCAAGCAGTCGTGGCTCCTGCGGCTCTTCGAGTCCAAGCTCTTCGACATCTCCATGGCCATCTCGTACCTCTACAACTCCAAGGAGCCCGGCGTGCAGGCCTACATTGGGAACCGGCTCTTCTGCTTCCGCCACGAGGAGGTGGACTTCTACCTGCCGCAGCTGCTCAACATGTACATCCACATGGACGAGGACGTGGGCGACGCCATCAAGCCCTACATTGTGCACCGCTGCCGGCAGAGCATCAACTTCTCCCTCCAGTGTGCCCTCCTGCTGGGCGCCTACTCCTCCGACATGCACATCTCCACCCAGCGCCACTCGCGCGGCACCAAGCTGCGCAAGCTCATCCTGTCCGACGAGCTCAAGCCGGCCGCCCGGAAGAGAGAGCTGCCCCCCCTGGTGCCGGCCCCCGAGGCCGGGCTCTCCCCCACCAAGCGGACTCACCAGCGCTCCAAGTCGGACGCCACCGTCAGCATCAGCCTGGGCAGCAACCTGAAGCGCACCGCCAGCAACCCCAAGGTGGAGAACGAGGACGAGGTAACACCCTCCGGGCCCCGGCTCGGCTTCCTTCTCGGGAAGGGTGGCGGGAGTGGGGGGCCCTTCCCTCCTCTTCGGGATGCTGATGGGGATTTGTGGTGGGAATCGGTCGTGGGGGCTGTGGGTCGCTGGTGGAACCTGCCCATGGGGTGTGTGAGCCCCCAGTTCTTCTCTTTCCTGCTTCGGCAGGGACTGGTTCATCCCGAGAGTTATTTGTGTGCATGGGGGGCTCAGGCTTGGTGGAGAGGCTTTTGCCAGTCGGAAGGGAAGTTGTGGGTCCGTCTTCTCTTGGCTTCCTCTGTGTCCGCAGTCCCCATTAAACTGGGCGCTGCGGTGTGTTTCCTTGTTGCTGCCAAAGGTCTGGAAGGGAAATTTGGCCCCTCGGTCGTTTCTTTGAGGGTCCCAGCAGAAAGCAGGGACATCTTAGAGGGGAGATTTCTTGGGCAGTGTAAAAACTGAGCACGTAAATGAAAATACTAAGATAAACATTTGCCAGCTGGGGAGTGCCGGTGCCCCAAAGCCCGTGGGGGTGTTTCCGTGGGGCCTGGAGCATCCCCTGGCCTTGTGGGCCCTCCGTGTAACCGAGGAGCTAACCTGCCTTCTGGGTCCCCCGTAAGAGCCGGAGAAACGGCCCCGACTGGAACTTCAGGTGACTATTTCATGCCAGGGATCAACGTCTCCCCAGAGAGTAGCTTGGGTGGGGGGGCGGTGGGGAGGAAGAAGGAGGAGAAGGAAGAAGGGGAGGTTGGATCTGAGACGGTCTGTGAATGCCTGCTTCCGCAGTGGGGTGGACTAGATGACCTCCACAGTCCCTTTCCCTTAAGGGGAAACCTCTGAATTGCTCGTCTTCCAGCTGGTTTCTGGAAATCAATTTTTTTTAAGTGTCGTTTCTCTCTCCCTCCCTCCCTTCTTCTGATACCCAGCCCTGCGGTCCTGCCTGCCTCACAACAGCCCTGTAAAGCAGGCTAGGCTGAGCCACCAGCGGTCAGGACAGGCTTTGCTGCCTAAGGCCAAGCGTGGACACCCTTTCCCCTGCAAGGCTACTGGTCACGCTGGAGCCGCCGAGGGCTCAGTCTCCTGATGCACACGCCAGGCTTCAGCTGGCTCGCCTTGCCCCCCCCCCCTCCAGCGCCCTCCCTGTTGAACTCCCAGCCAGTTCATTGTTGGGCCGAGCACAATGGGCCGATAGAGAGCCGGATGCCGGGAGGCTGCTGGGTGCCAACTGGGAACCGGCGTGCCTGTTCATGATGGACATCAGCTCCATTCAGCCCAGGCCGTCTTGGCACCCCCTCCCGGGGCCTGGCCACCGTGCCCGCCTGCTGCTGCTGGTGCTGCTGCTGTCCGGCCACTTCAAGGCTCGGTCCGGCCCAGAGTCGCCATCCGGGGGAACCCAAAAGCCTTTTCGCTTTACTTACAGCCCTCCTGCCACTTTCCGTAACCAAGGAAGGAAAGGATTAAAAACTAGACTGATGGAAAGGAAGGGAAAAAAACTCTTAACAAACAGGTCTCTCTCTCTCTCTTCCTCCCCTTCTGATAACCAGAACAACCCTGTGAGGTAGGCTAGGCCGAGAGGCAAACGCTCGTTTCCTTTGAACGAGGTCTCAGAATCTGATCCAAGGGTTGCTTTGGTCCTCCTGGCCCTTTGGGGAGCCCCCAGGCAGCGGGAGGATGGCCCTGATTGAAGCCGCTCCTCTTCCACTCCTGGGACGAAATGTGCCCAGCGTCTCCCCCGCCTCTGTTCACACCCACAGGTAACCTTTGGCAGCCGAAAACCTGTTGCTGGCAGGGGCGGCCGAGGATGGCAGGGCATGGCGGAGGCTGAGTCAGAGGGAGCCGTGTGGGGTGGGAGGGCGTCTGCCTCACCGGCAGCCACTTCCTGTTTGCTTGGAGGGCAGCGGCGGCGGCCTCCGTCCTCGAGGGATGGGTGAGAGGGCAGCCTCAGGAGGGCAGCGTTGGCATGGGGCTGAGTCAGCTAGGGATGATGGGGTTTGGAATCCTGCCCCTCTAGCAGTTGGCAGAGCAAAGAAGGCTGGAGGGTTAGCTTGTTTTCCTGAGAGAATAAGATGTAAATAGTAAAAAAAAGTCAGAGAGAATATAAGAGTTTAAAAACATAGATTGTCTCTACCTTCCTTCCTTCCTTCCTTCCTTCCTTCCTTCCTTCCTCTCTCCCTCCATTTCTTATTTTCCTTCCTTCCTCCCTTCTCCCTCCCTCCCTCCCTTCGTATCCTTCTCCCTTCCTTCTTTCCTCTTTCCTTTAAAGTATTCTTCATTTTGATAAGTTTGCTGGAGTCTGACACCTGTAGGTTGGGGTCGGGTCTGAGTCACTGGAGGGGAAGCCCCCACCTCCTCTGGGAGGGGAGTCTGGAGGCACCTGGAGAGCTCCCCCCCCCCCCCAAAGAGCCTTGAGCTGGGGCAGAGTCCAGAGGGCTGTTTTTAGTTCCTCGCTTCAAGTTGCGGCTCAACCGAAAACGTGGCATTTTGGAGGAAGTATTGCAACTGCTTTCTGCAAGGCCCCCACTGCTCCTGCTCCTGCTCCTGGTGGGGGAAGTGGGGGGGGGGGGGTTTGGCTTGGATGCTGCTTCCCAAAGGCCTCTCCATGCTCTTATTTCCACTCTTCCCTGCCCCACCCACCCATGGATCTCCTGGTGGTCCCCCACTCAAAGCTTACTTTGTTTAAGGCCAACCAAGACCCCCCAAAGGCACTCCTCCTCCCTCCTCCTGGCGTTTTGCATCTCTCTCCCCCTTGCAGCAGGGACCGCCTTGGGGCCCGCATCTGCCCCACGGCTCCCAAGCCCCCCTTGCTTCTTCCTTGCTTCCCGAACGGAGGGCCATGAAGATTGCAGAAGGGCCCCTAACCTACCTTGAGAATTGGCCCTCCATCAGAGCCGGTGGAGCTTCCCTGTCCAGGGGCAGTCTAGCTTTTTAAGGCCCCAGAGAGGCTGCCGTTCCCCGGCAGGTCTCCAACTCTAAAGGAACGATCCCCATTTCTTCGGTTGGGGTGGGGGACCAGGACGGGGGTGGGGGGTGCGAACGAAGAGCTGATTTTTTTAAACGCTCACCTTTTCTCTCCTCAACTTTCCTCCCTCCCCCCCTCCTCCCTCCCCCCCCGAAATCCATCCTCCCCCCCTCACCCCCCCCTGTCGTTCATTTCCCAGGGACTGTCATCGAGCTCCGAAAGTCTCGATAGATCATTTTGTTCCGTAAGTGCCCCCCTTCCCCACTTCTGCCCCTCCCCACTCAACCCGGGCTGCCTGCCTCTTTCCTGTCTTCCCCTCCCCCTCCTTGTGACCCCACTCAGCCCCCCTTCCTCCTCCCCCCAGCAGCATTTCCTCTCTCATGACCCTCCTGATTAGCCTTGGCATCACAAGGTCTCTCCCCCCACTCCTCCTCCTCCCCCCCCCCTTTTGCAAGTGAGATCCTGCACTGCTGGGGTGGAGCGTTGGGAGCTGTGCCTCTCTCATCTACCAGCCGCCACCCCCCCACTTGAAAAAAACACGCCACCGTCACGTGCATGCCAAGATCTTAAGAGCGGTAAATTCTGCATGGCCAAAGTACATTTGCCTGCTTTCTCCAAAACGCCTCGGCTGCTTCTACCACAGCCACCCCCACCCCCCGAAGGCTTTTAAGGGTGGAGGGACCCCCCCAACACTTCACATTGGAAGTTCCAATGAAGAAAGGGACTTAATGACCATCGCAGTGCCCCCATAATTCCCCCTGCCTGATCTTCCTTGTCTTGCAAAGTTCCAAAAGTTTGCAAAAGTTTCAGCCGTTCCCACGACTGACCTGCCTTGGAGGCTGCAGAAGCCCCGTAACTTCATCCGGAAAAAAGAGGAAATGCTGTTTTTGGGGACCCAAGATTGGTTTTGATTTAGCATGTCCTGGGTCTGGTGCGAATGTTCAGCTCTTCCTTTGCTCTTCCTCAAATTAAGAATTGGGTTTTGTTTTGTTTTCTTTTCTTTCTGCTGAAATTTTGCTCGTGCCAATCAAAATTTGATTTTCTTTCTGCAAACCTCTACTTTTCCCCCTCCGTTGTGAGATGGGCCGCAGGGCGAGATTGGTAAACGGGGAGAAAAATCAAGGGGGGGGGCTTGGCAGGGGGTTTCGCCACAATCCTGACCCCCGCCCCCAAATCAGCAGCTTCTCCTGCTGCGTAAAATTAATTCTCGTTCTTTCCTGGGTGGGCGTGAGGTTGATGCTTATATAAATGAATGTTAATAAACCGCTTGGATGGAAGTGGGAGGTTTTATGAGGAGGGGGGAGGTTTGGAGAGCTGCCCCTGATTTGTGGCCGGTGGAGGGGCCTGATGAATAGCTCTCCTAGGTTCCCTAGTTTGCGTCGCTCCCCACCTGGGTGGCCTCGTCCAGCCTCATCCTTTCCCTGACCTCCTTGTGGTCAGGAGGGGCAAATGTGGCAGCTGCCCCAGGGCCTTGCCCACCTGGCCTCAGTCTGCCAGGGCCCCATCAGAGATGCCCCAGGGGGCCCCTGGGATCTGGCCAGGTGTTTGTGGCAGGGCATCCAAAGGTGGAAGCCCAGGTGGCTCTCCTGGTCACCGAGTGGGCTTTCCCACGCTCAGTGCTGCCCCCACCTGGCCAAAAGTCTGAATCAAAGCCCTCCCCTCCCCTTTCTGGCTCAGCAAGGGTCTTCTGCTCCTGGGGGCCTCCAATTGGCTTAGAGATCGAGGAGAGGGCGCCTCCCTTTTGGGGGCTGGGCAGCTGCACCCAGGTGGGACTTTGTGGTTGGCTTTGTTCGAGGAGGGATGCTGATACGTTGCACCTAGGTGCTTTTCACCCCACGTCTCGGTGGGAGAGAAAATAGAGGGACCTGCAGGGAAAAGGCACGGGTGGAGGGTGCGAATCCTCACCTGGGGCACAGGGCTGGTTTGAGCCTCCCTGTTCCCATCCTGCAGACGCGCGTTGAGAGCGCAAGGACCAGCCTAGCCTTTAGCCAGGGTAAAGAGGATGCCCAACACCCCCCTTGCGTTCTTCCTCCTCCTGCCGAGAGTTGCTCTACAAGCCCCCCCGCCAAAGTCCGGGCTTCCGGCAGGGGGGCTCAGTTCAGAGTTCATTGCAAAGGTGGGGGAGTTTTCACTCTGCTTCTCCCCACAGCCAGAGATGGTGGCTGAGCCTTTGGCCGAGCTGGTCGGCTCCTGCAGCGCATCCGGAACGATCAGAGGGAGAGGATTCCCCAGAACATCCCCCCCTCTGCAAAATAAGACCTCCGGCTGAAAGGCTCTTGGCAGCCCTGGATCTCCAGACGGGGGCTCTTCGCAGGCCTTGGGCTTCACCTTCTCTCTTTTCTCTCTGCCCCTCCCCCAACGCCCCACGCAGCCCGTCCGCCTGGCCCCCGAGCGGGAATTCATCAAGTCACTGATGGCCATCGGGAAGCGACTGACCACCCTGCCCACCAAGGAGCAGAAGACGCAGAGGCTGATCTCCGAGCTCTCCCTGCTCAACCACAAGCTGCCCGCCCGGGTCTGGCTGCCCTCCGCCGGCTTTGACCACCACGTGGTGCGGGTGCCCCACACCCAGGCGGTGGTCCTGAACTCCAAGGACAAGGTGAGGCGGGGCCGGCGGGAGGGAGCGGGACGAGGCTCCGGGGGCTACGCGGGACTCGACTTAGGACCACAGTGCAGGCCGGGATTTTTGTGGCTAAGTGGGGCGGTTGTTAAATTGACACCTGTCCAATTTGGGAATCTATTTTGCCACAGTAAATAAATCCCTGCAGCCGTTAAGTCGATCATTTGGTCGTTAAATAAATCTGGCTTCCCCCAGTGACTTGGATGGCGACACTCAGCAACCGCTGCAAAGGGGGAGGCCTGTTGCCAAAGGCCCCAATGCTGCTCACACATCTGTGGGGTGCCACAACGGTTGTTAAGTCCGAGGAGTGGTTGTCAAGTCACTTCTTTTCAGGGTTGTAACCTTGAATGGTTGCTAAACGAAGGTTCGTAAGTTGAGAGCTATCTTACATGCCCCCCAAAGTGTCACCGTAGGTCAAGACACCCCATTTCCATGCAGTGGGGTGTCCTGGAAGAGCAGAGCATTCATCCAGAGACCGACATCCCTCTCCACACACACACCTCCCCTCCCCTCACTTCCCCCCCCCCCACCCCTGCAGGCTCCCTACCTGATCTACGTGGAAGTACTTGAGTGCGAAAACTTCGACACCACGAACGTCCCGGCCCGGATCCCCGAGAACCGGATCCGCAGCACCCGCTCGGTGGAGAACCTGCCCGAGTGCGGCATCACATACGAGCAGCGCGCCAGCAGCTTCACCACCGTGCCCAACTACGACAACGACGACGAGGCCTGGTCTGTGGACGACATTGGGGAGCTGCAGGTGGAGGTGAGCGGCCGGGGCTGGAGGAGCCGGGGATGGAAGGGGGGCCAGGAGTGGAGGGACGGAGAGGCGGCTCGAAGGAGGAGAGTCAGTCGGAGGGACGGTGCTTGGCTCCTATCCCGGACCGTCCCCCTCGGGCACTCAGGCCCTGCTTCCTCTGCCCTCCAGCTGCCTGAGCTGCACACCAGCAGCTGTGACAACATCTCACAATTCTCGGTGGACAGTATCACCAGCCAGGAGAGCAAGGAGCCGGTTTTCATCGCTGCGGGAGACATCAGGTGAAGAGAACTGACTTCAGCCGCCTTTGGCCCTGGCCAGGTGGCACATTGAGGGCAGGAATAAGACAGGGAGGCCCCCCTTTGGCTGATCCTGTCTTAGATCCCAGGTCTAGGGAAAAAAGAAGAATAAAACAAGATTGAATCCTGGTTGGTCAACGGGACCAGAGGTTTACCCGTCTGAGCATTCGGACTCGTGCTGGCTGGAGCCCATCCTCGGGGAATTTCTCCAGGGCAAGCCCAAACGCTCGGAAGAGTAAACCTCTGGTCCTCATGACCCATCCAGATTCAACTTTGTGACATTATCCTGGGACACAGATACTCACTTTTATGTGTAAGGATAAAACAACTCAGTCCGGTTTTAGAAGAAGGTGTTGATGATGGGAACTATGGATTTTCAGGAGGGGTTTTAAGATGCAGCTGAATGCCTCCCATTCTTCTGGCAGTGGTTTAAAGCCCGAACGCCACGTCTGTCTGTCTGTCCAATTAGCAAGTGGGCACCAGAGGGGCCGGAAGGGGGCTGGCCATTCAGCCTTCCTCCCTGGCAGAAGCAGAGCTGACCTGTCTTCCCTTCCTCAGGCGGCGTCTCTCCGAGCAGCTGGCCCACACGCCAACCTCCTTCAAGAGGGATCCCGAAGACCCCTCGGCCGTCGCCCTGAAGGAGCCCTGGCAGGAGAAAGTGAGGTGAGGAGGATCTGGGGGGTGGGGTGGCCTCTGAAGTGGCCATGAAAAGCCCAGTTGGACCCCTGGGACTCAGTGAAGCCCTTCCTGGGATCCTTAAACCTTCCTTAAGGTGGGTGGACTTCAACTCCCAGAGTTCCCCAGGCAGCATAAATTTCTGGGAGTTGAAGTCCACCCATCTTCAAGTTGCCAAGGTTGAAAAATTCTGCTTTAAGCAAGACTTTGTGGGGCAGCCAATGCAAAATCCAGGGACTTTCCAGGCTTAAGAAATGGATTCGGCAGAAGGAAAAGGGGGGGGGGGGCAGCCCCTCGTTTTCTTTGCTGATGAAGCCGAGGGGGGCAGCTGCTGTATCTGTTGGCCTCCTGGGCTGCTCCGACAGTCTGGCGGATTGTAGAGTCTCCCTGGAGGAGGGCCACCTCCCCCCTCCCCAAATGGAGGCCAGCGGGGGCTCAGCCTTTCCTTGCTGCCCCCAGGCGGATCCGAGAGGGCTCCCCTTACGGCCACCTGCCCAACTGGCGGCTCCTCTCCATGATCGTGAAGTGTGGGGACGACCTCCGGCAGGAACTGCTGGCCTTCCAGGTGCTCAAGCAGCTGCAGGTAAGGGAGGGAGGGAGGCAGGAAGGAAGAAAGGGAGGGAGGGAGGGAGGGAGGGAAAAAGAAGGAAGAAAGGGAAGGGAAGGAGAAGCGAGGGAGGGAGGAAAGAGGGAGGGAGGAAGCAAGCAAGCAAGCAAAGACAGGAGGAGGCTGGCGGAGGTCTTGTCTCCACCCCAGACGTGATGGGGCTTCCAATCTCCTCCACCTGCCTTTAGAATTAAGACTAGATGGGGACGGGGGCCGAAATCCCATTCCCCCTTTGTGCTGCCCCCACTCCCCTCGGCCTCCGTGCCCAGCCCTCCAGTCTTCCTTTACAGGCCATCTGGGAACAGGAGCGTGTCCCCCTCTGGATCAAGCCTTACAAAATCCTGGTCATCTCGGCCGACAGCGGCATGATCGAGCCGGTGGTCAACGCCGTCTCCATCCACCAGGTGAAGAAGCAGTCCCAGCTCTCCCTGCTGGACTTCTTCCTGCAGGAGCATGGCCAGTTCACCTCCGAGGGCTTCCTCACCGCCCAGCGCAACTTCGTGCAGAGCTGCGCCGGCTACTGCCTGGTCTGCTACCTGCTGCAGGTGAAGGACAGGTGAGGCTGGAGGGGCCGGCTCTGGCTCCTGGGCATGTACTAAGTGCCTTTACCAAGGATCCTAGAAAATCTCCTGCCCAACATATATTTAATTCAAAGAAATTAAAACTGGTACAAGAGGGAGAGATGGGATTTCTTTTGCAAAACCCCAAAATACCTGATAGTTTTTCTCCTCCCCGCCCCCCCAAACCCCAGGCACAATGGCAACATCCTGCTGGACGCGCATGGCCACATCATCCACATTGACTTCGGCTTCATCCTCTCCAGCTCCCCCCGTAATCTGGGTTTCGAAACCTCGGCCTTCAAACTGACTGCCGAGTTTGTGGACGTAAGTTGGCACCGCTCAAAGGGAAGCGAAGTGTTGAGAAACCAGATGGGGAGGCAACTCTACGATCGTAAGGGGCTGGCTTCATTACAGCCGTAAATTGAGGACTACGTATATGAATAGTCCTTGACTTGCCTCAGTCCATTTAGTGACTGATGTTACAACAGCACTGAAAAAAGTGAATGATGACCATTTGTCACACTTGCAGCCTTCTCAAAGCATTGGGAAAGCCTGATTCGCTTAATAAACACGTTCCTCACTGAACAGCTGCAGTGATTCACTTATCAACCATGGCAAGAAATTGTAAAATGGGGGGAAATTCACTTAAATGTCTCAGTTAACAACAGAAATTTTGGGCTCTGTTGAAGTAAGCCGAGGGCTGCCTGTAACAGGAGAGCCTTTCTCTGAAAGCCTTGTGAATTCCTGGGGGGGGGAGTGTCCTTCCGGGCAGTCCCCTTCCTGCCTTGCAATGCGCCCCTCCCTCCTCCCCACAGGTGATGGGTGGCATCGGGGGAGACATGTTCAACTACTTCAAGATGTTGATGCTGCAGGGCCTAATCGCCGCTCGCAAACACATGGACAAGGTGGTGCAGATCGTGGAGATCATGCAGCAAGGTGGGCCGGGGTCCTCAGGGGAGGGTGGTCTGTGCTCCTTCACTAGAGGCCAGTCTCTCATGAACTGTGGGGGGAAGGGGCTGTGGGAAGCGATCTTCGTGCCCTCTGGAGACACCCCGAGACCACAATACCTGGGAAGAAAAGGTAACACTCTCCAACTACCCAACCGTTGCAGGGTGATGTACCAAAACATCTTTATCAAATAGGATCGGACAATGGGGAGATAACGGGAGGTGGGGCAAAAGGAGCAGGGGAAAAGTTCTTGAGAGGATATTCGGGTGGAGAATCTTAGTTCTGGCTTTGCTCTCCTGTAACTGCTTGGCCCTTCCTCCAAGCGATCTTTCCGCTGCTTGTGCAGTTGGAAGCGTTTCTTTCCTAGGAGACCAGATCTGTCAGGGGGTCCCCTGGGGACCCTCTCCTGGCGTACAGAATGGGACAACTCACCACGGCCAAGTCGCAGCAGGACAACATGCTGTAGAACAATTTAACCATTCTGTTTAATTATTTAAAAATATTTTAATTTTTTGCCGTTCGCATTGCATTCTGTTCCTCCTTTTGCATCCTGTAATGATTCTGTTCCACCATTCAGTTGATATAGGAGTGTGGCTCTTGCCCTGCGGCAAGATGTCTGAGACCCCCTGACCTCTCTGCCCCTCTCCCCCCGCCCCCTGGCAGGCTCCCAGCTTCCCTGCTTCCATGGCTCCAGCACGATCCGGAACCTGAAGGAGCGCTTCCACATGAACATGACGGAAGAGCAGCTGCAGGTGCTGATCGAGCAGCTGGTGGACGGCAGCATGCGCTCGCTCACCACCAAGCTCTACGACGGCTTCCAGTACCTCACCAACGGCATCATGTGACGGCCGGAACTGGACCTTCCCCTCCGGCAGCTCTCCCGTCCTCCCCGTCCTCTCCCAGCCCAGGGTCCAGGACGGACCGGATGGACACCGCTGGGCTGGACCTCCGCAAGGAGAGGGAGGCAGCCGCCGGAGGACCCCGGGGAGACTTTGGACTGTAAATGGGGGTAGGGGGGCATTGTGTCTCCCTCCCCCCATCTGAAGGATCATGCGCAAGGACCTTGTCGAGATTTGCCTCCGGAGGAGGGACAGAACTGAGGGTCACTCCCTTCTTGGATCTTTTTTATTTCAGTATTACAACTCTCCTCCTCCACTGTGTCCCCCTGCTTTCCAGCCCTTCGCCTGTGTTTCGGGGGTCCCGGGGGGGGAGACAGACTGGGGACAGGAGGGCGGAGCCCCGCCCTGGGGTTTAGGGCTCCGTTTCTCCCGTGCAGTTGGGGAGCACTCCCCCACCTCTGGACTCACACAGGGCGCGAGAGTGTGTGTGTATATGTGTTTGTATGAATGTGTGTATGTACTTTGTGTCACTGATGAAAATCCCCCCCCCCCGCCTATTTTCCTCCCCAGACAGTTGAATGCAAGGAGGGGGTGCAAAGCATCTCTCTTCCTCCCCCCTGAAAGTTCCTGAATCTTCATTGCTTGAAGCACAACTCCAGCTTCCCTTGAATTGGGGTGGGGGCATTGGCAGGATATCTCCCACTCCCCCCCCCCCATGGGGTTTGGCCTGGCAAGGGATGAGGATGAGTGGGGGAGCATAGAATGCAGTTGATGGGTGATAGCTTCAAGCCCCTGCCCCCCCGGGCTGCTGCAGGAATTAGCATCGCCCCCTTTAACAGTACTGTCCCAAGTCCTTCCCTTTGTGTGTGGGGTGGGGGGCTTAAAAGCCCAAGATTCCCAGGCCTGCCCTTGGCCAAACCAGCTTCCTCTCTAGGAATGGAGCAGGAGCCCCCTCCCCTCCCTCTTCCAGGAGCCATGTCTCCTTACAGGCAGACACACACACACACACACACACAGAGTTGCCATTGTGGGACAGGGTCTCCCCTCCCTCCGTGCGAGATGCACCCCTCCCTTCCTGGGAAACGTAAATGCAAAACCCGCTTGCAGTATGAATGTCAGGCACGACTGGTGTCCTCGCAGGGAGGGGTTCCTTTGTGAGTGGGTGTGGGTGTGGATGTGGATGTGCAGAGGGAGGCCGACTCCCTTTCGTTGGTCCTTTGATTCGCCGAAATTGTGACTTGTTTATTTGGTCCTCCATGGCCCAAAGTGAGCCCGAGAGCGGATTTTGGAATTCTCTGGAGGGCGACGGGTTCCGAAAACCAGAGGACAGGGGTGCCTGTTTTCCTGTCTCCCCCCCCCCCCAATCTCCCTCCCCTTTCTCAACATGAACTTTTTTTTCACACTGTACCAGGGTGGTTGTGTGTTTGTGTGTGTCGCATCGCTCCCCCCCCCATGCCTAAGGAAAGAGTCTGTTGATTGTTGAGTGATCATTAAAGTGGGAAACAGCTGGGAGAAAGAAGGGAGGGCAGCCCCCCCTTTCCTCCCCCTGCCCTTGGGGTTTGTTACCTCTGGGCTCCCCCCGCCCCCCCCCCCCAGCACAGACACAGCCCACTTAGACCCAAAAGGGGAAGAAGCAGCGGTTTTCAGCAGGTGGCCGTCAGAATTCTTTTATAGAAACGGTGGGGCTGTTTGTTGTTTGCAAGAATAAGAGGTCTTTAAAACTTGGTTTAAAAGAGGTTGCCCTTGGAAAAACCCTTTCCTCTGTTAGGGCCACACGGTGCCCTCCTGATGGGCTGCTTTATTCATTATTTATTACCTTTATTGGATTGCAACTCCCCTCGCCCCGAGAGGAGGGCAGGGCAAGTTTTGCAAGGCCCTGTGTGGGAGATCAGGCACAGAAAATTTGGGGGGCAGGGGGGAGGTTTGTGCCTGACAGGGTGTCCCCAAATCCAGCTGCAGTGGCCTCTTCCTCCCACTCCTCTCAGAGAAAGTGGGACGTCTCCTCTGAGCTGCGGAAGACTCCGCGGCTGCCTTCTTCCCCATGTGGACCCCTCCCCGGCTGGCCAAAGCCCTCCCAGCTCTGTCTTTGCCCTCCTTGATATGCCCCCTGCCCAGCTGAGGTCTCTGAGCAGGTTCTAATGGGCACCACAAGCGAGGGAGAAGCAGCTGCTGGAGACCCCTCAAGGCTTCTTGGCAGCCCCCCCCCCCCTGTTTCCTTCCTGAGTGGGATCTCCTCAAAGGCCCTTTGGGGGAGCAGCATAGCAATGGGGCACTTCCTCCCTTTAAGGCTCTGTGGAAGTGGGGAAGGAGTTGTGGGGCTGGGCACAGCTGGGCTCCTCTTCCCAGAATCGGATGCGTTGAGGTCTCCAATTTTGAAAGCAAAGTTGGGGGTCGTTTCCTAAGAAAGGTGGGTTGGGATTGGGGGTGAAGCCCAGGCCGCTCCCTTTCTCACGACCAGCAATTGGGTTCTTCAATCCAGATGTTTTAAGGTGACGTCGACGTTGCCCTTGCAGCCGCGCCTCAAGGCCAGCCATCCCCGGGCCCTCCGGCGGTAAACCGACATCCCCACCGTCACGTCGGGAAAGGCGGTGGGGAGGGGGCTGGAGGTTCCACTCTGCTCCAGCAGGGGGCGGCCGTGCGCGAAGCTGGGGCCCGCGGCTGCCCGCGCGTGGCGTCCCTCTCCGCCAGGGGGCGCCCGGCCGCCGCTCCGCCAGCTCCCCCGCCTGCCCCAGCCCGAAACTCAAGCCGGAGCGCCTACCTGTCGGAGCCTGTCCGGCCGCGCTTTGTCTGCTGCTCCGGGGGAGCCGCTCGCCCCCTCCGCCCTCCTCCCTCCCTCCCTCCCTCCCTCCCAGCCGGGCAGGGGCGTCGGAGCAGAGGGTCCCGGCGGGGGCGATGCTGGCCCCTTGAACCCCGCCGGCCTCCACCTGCCAGCCGAGGAAGCGCAGCTGCGGCGGGCGAGGCGCGCAGCCTCTGGGCACCATGGTGAGTTTTGGGCCGCCGGTGGGCTTCGGGGACCCCTCCTCCTCCTCCTCAGCCCCCCCTCCACTAGCCTCCCCCCGCCCGCGGCCGATCCGGGCTGCCCCGCCGGGTTCCGCGGCTGGCTGGGGGGGGGGGGTCTTCGGCGGAGAGGCACCGCATCGCCCTCCCGGTGGCCGCAGCCCAGCGCCGGATCGGCCGGGTTTTGGCTTCGCTTCGCTTCCTGCTCGGCCGGCCGGCAGAAAAAGTCTCTTCATTCTGATTCAATTCTTCTCAAAGACCGCTCCGGTGGCCACCCGCGGCTCTCCGCCCCCGCCCCCCGGCTGTCTTTTGGGCCGGCGCCGTCTGGTGCTCAAAGGGACCCTTGAGGCCATCCAGCCCCACCCGCTGCTTAGGCCCCACCTGTTAAAATCCCGTCCAAAGGCTCGCTCGGCCTCTGTCCCGGGAAGAACTTTCTGCCCGCCGTTGCGTGGGAACAGCTGCTCCTTGCTTTCAGTGGCGCAGTCCCGTTGGGACTCCGGGGGAGACTAAACAGCCCCGAGACATTTCTGTTAAAGGGGCAGAGATGGGGTTGGGGTTGGGGGTGGGGGACGGGGGTCTCCAGGCAGAGGATGGCTTTGCAAAGAGCTTCTCTTCAGTTTCTGCTCAGAATCGGAGACAAACGGGGGAACCCACCTGGTTGCACAACCTCAGCCATGAGCTGCGGTTTTCAGGTAGCACCCAAGGTGAGATTTGCGGTACTGCATCACACAGACACACAAACACACACAAACACGCACACAGAGAGAACCTGGTTGCAGCGACGAAAATGAAATTTCCACAACTATAGAGCAGATCAACCGGTTCTTTCCAATGTCAAATATTTGGGGCAAGGTTCCCGTGATCCTTGGCCACTGATTATATATGGCAGAGGCTGATGGGATCGGCAGTCCCAAACTTCTGGATGGGGTGCTTAGTTTCCCCTTTGGATCTGAGATCTTTCCACCCTCCAGGCCTGAATCTCTGCAATTTGGAGAGCTTGACTATTCCGGTTTTATCATTCAAGAGAAAGAGAGCAAAGGTTGCAGGGAAAGGCATGGCCTGGGGGTGGGGGTGGGGGTGGAAGTGGGGAAGGCAGGCTTTCTCCCCTCTCTAGGATAAGAATCTGCTTTCTTTGGCTCCCCCACCCCCACCCCCACCCCCACCCCAGAGGGGTGAAGCCCTCGCTTTCAGTTCTGGAGTTGGGGCAAATAAATAACAGTGACTGCAAGCATGTGCAGAGTTCTTTCCTGTCTCTGTGCAGTGAGAGAATGCTTTCAGTTTAATCTGCAAAACTTTTGGGGCCTCCAAAATCAAGAGAGAACCTGTTTTTCCCCCCAGATCATCTCACCTGCCTTGTCATTCTTTTTTATAAATATATAATTTCCAGAAGATTTGAATTTTTCTGCTTGGCGGGTGGGGTGGGGGTGATGGGAGCTGTCCTCCCAAGAGGAAGGGGGCTGGCAGGGGTGCGAACCTCGCCTGGCTGGTTCTGTCCTGGGAAGGGGAAGCTTCTTCCCAGCGGCTGCTTGGCTAATGTTTAACTGCTGGCCAGGAGGGAAGTTGACACTGCTGGGCGCCTGCGCGTGACGCGCACCCGGTCCAGCCAGGTGGGGCCAAATTATACAGGACCAGGCATGAGAGGGAGATGGCCTGGAATGCCTGCCTGCCTGCCTGCCCACGGCTGACTCACGGCCTCCCTTCGGGGGCTCCGCAGGGCCTCCGCTTGGGACACTGGCAGAAGCCGCTGATTCAGAAGGGCGAGGCTGGCAGGGGAGGCTTCACATGTGGTGGGAAGAGGCAGGCAATATTGTTAGTCCTCCTCCCTCCCTCCTTTCTTCCTTCCTTTCCTTTTTTTCATCATCTCCTCCCTCCCTCCCTTTTTCTTTTCAACTCCTTCCCTCTTTCCTTCCTTCCATCCTTCCTTCTTTCCTTCCTTCCTTCTTTCCTCCTTTCCTTTTTCTTTTCATCATCTCCTTCCTTCCTTCTTCTTTTCATCTCTTTCCTCTTTTCTTTCCTCCCTTCTTTTCATCCTTCCTTCCTTCCTCAGCACCTACGATCTACCTGGCCACAGGGTTGCTGGGGAGGCAAATGGGGTGTCTCCCATTT